>JACATO010000322.1:50000-650000 GCA_018389105.1 Nautilus pompilius | reverse complement strand
AAACTAGAGCCAATCAGACAAAACCAATGTTATATTCGTAATCAGCGACCTTCAAAACCCCAGAAAACACTCCTAGATGGTCTGCCAAAGAAAAAAAATAAAAATTTGTTGACCAGTGTAATAGATTGAAAGGTTTGACCCTTCTGAAGGCATCAGGACATCGGATCCATTCAAGCATTGTATTCAGCTTTGATGATTTAAACAAGCTATGATGGCACTAAATGAGTATTTACTAGTGGTCAGCAGTCAGCCAGTATATCCAAGCAAAGTTACTGATTCTATTTAGTATCTTTTGGTAACTTCTTTTTGTTGTGAGAAGCAGGAAAAGCTATCCTATATTTTGAGCTTCCAGTAATATGTGCTTTCCCTTCTTTGTTCGTCAATCACATTACATGAAATAAAAAAATAACCCTGACATATGTTCGAAGAAGCGCAGGTAAACTCATTTCCAAGTATGCTAATAGTAACTAAAAATTCACAGGGTCTCACCACTGGGGGTTTTTTTTTTTTTGTTTTTTTTTTTTTTTACTAAAATGTGCATAAAATAAAATATCTGTAATATATATTACTTTTATTTATTGTGAAATGTTTACTGTATTTCACATTGTGAAAAATATGCACACTCAGTTCATCCTACATGATTCCAGGTAGGAAAATATTACTTATTTGTTGTTGATCACTGCCTACTTAAAGTATCTAAATATTCATGGGTGATACTCTTACTATAAAGCTTTTGGTTTCTGAGTTGTCTGGATTTGTTTGAAAATAGCTGAAAATCACGGGGCTACTATGCAAACAAATAAATTTTCTCTGTCTGTCTCACGCATGCACGCATACAAACTAGTGAATGGTTGATTAACATCCCAATTGTTAATTCGGAGTCTGCCTCGGTTATATTCTGCAGAATATGGCTGCCGATGTGGTTATCCAGATTGCAATTTTCTTCCAGCATTTAACAAGAGTCTGTTGTAGTTTTCTTCACTTGATAAATGATCACTACTTTGAACTGAGGGCTGGAACATCATTCCCTACCTGTGGATTATTTGGGGTTTCTTCAGGTCTAGGTCTTAAAAAACCAAAAAAAAACTAGATAGTGCCAAACTACACCACTGTATGTAGCCATCACAGCTTTCTCAGAGGACAATCATTGCCTATAGGTAGATAAAAAATGGACTACAGATTTTTATTCAGTTTTCTCTTGAAGATTTTCTAGGTATGTGAGAGTGAAGTTGTAAGTAAAAAAAAAATTTTAAAAAATCAACTTTTTTTCATTTTTTACATGGTTTAGTTTATTATATAAGCAGAGTCTTAAATGTACATTCACAAATTTAAACATGATAAGAAAAGCAATGAATGAATGTAGATGTCCACAGGTATGGATGAATATAAAGTTTAAAAGGAAAACTTGTATCCTTTTGTTTTAATTTTTCATTTGTCTATGGGTAGCCATATAATAAAAAGTAATTGAAATAAAGTACTACTACACATTCAGTTTTGGATTAATTTTTTAAAATGTCAAATTATGAAGGTAATCTAATTTGAGTAAATAGGGCATTAAGAAAGAAGCTAAATCCACATTACATTGATTAAATCTTTATTTGATTATTTTGTAAGAAATAGAACCATCAGAACCTTTCTGTGACCATGATTTAGCTGTGTTCATTGTTCATTATTTCTGTGATTTGGTAATGGCTAGGTACTACATTCATTTTAAAGTGGTCCAGTATGTGAGAATTGTGCGGTACGGTATAATAAATATTTATGCATAGTATATAGCATTTAATGGCATGCATCTTAAATGCTTTGCATACATTTGCTTAAATCCCCAACTATTGGCACAGTTTTCCTTCTAACGATTACGGCCTATTGAGTGTGCAATAAACCTGTGTCTAGAATAATGATAGCATCTTTAAATTGCTTTAAGTCAAAAATATCAAACTAAAAAAGATTTTGTGCATACTATTTGCTGTTTTGTATATTTAAAACAATGTAAGGAGTACATGGTATTCGTGGTCATGTTCCATGTCTGTGTGCAAGCAGCCAACTACTTCTGATCTTCAGTCACTCTACACTGTTTACTGATAGCTGGGCTAGCTTGATTAATAAGCCTATAGTGGTGAAATAATCAATCAATTTTAGGAAGTGACTACTAAAGAAAACAGTAAGTTATTTACCTTAAAAGCAAAAACTAAAAATGTATTGAAATGTAATCAGGTAGTCCAATGTTAGAAGTTTGGCTTACGCACAGTATTAGTGCTATATATATATAGATAGATCTATCTTGTTTACTGGAAAAGGTGTTGGCCGATTATATCCCATTCATTTTATTATTTTCCAATGATCTGTTTTGAAAGCAGGAAAAATAACACGAGAGATGTTGCTCAGATCTCATAGTGCTAAGGAATTCAAAGTCAGTTATGTGCTAAACTCTAGTAAATTCTTTTGTACTTGAGAACTGGAAAGGATGATTAAATTATATTTTATTTTTCATATATTACACTGTTTGACCATCATTTCACCAGATGCATAGGCTTGCATATTCTAGCATGATGTGTGTTGCAGAGAGACTGTGTGTGTAAATAAATTGTTGTCTCTCAAGCTGCTGGCTGAGGAGACGTAGGGGGGAAATAAACCCGATCTTTGTAGTCATTTTGGCTTTAAATTATCTCGACATTGACCACGTCAAGGCCCTGGTATTGACAGCAGCTTTGGTTTTATTAGCATCAGTTTCTTGTTTTTTGTTGTTTGTTTTTTACTTTAATTGAATTGTTTTTCTGCAGATATTTTACTTCACCAATCTAATATTTCTAATCAGTTGTAGCATCCCATAAATGTGTGTATCGTTCTAATTAATCATAGTAAAAGTAATGGAACTCAACTGATAATTTTAACTTTGAGAAAAGTTTTAAATGCTAAAAGTTGCAGTAAAGTCTGGTTTTAATCTGCCAGGGGTATTACTTTACCCTTGACTTTAAAAGAAAATAAAATTTAGTTCCAGTCTATAATGTTACTCCTTAACCAAGCAATTAATTTAGTTCATAAAAAATATTCCAATTGGTTTGATTAACACATTTCTATTTTGTGAAAAGGTCATAACTGTCACCTCTCAGAATTTCTTATATAATCAATTTATTAATGCATTTGGTTCATGCGTGCATGACTTTAGGAAACATGCATTTGTTGAAACTTTGATCTCAATCTTTTTTCCATCAAAATGTCTTTTTTTTTCCTTTTTTTTATTGCTGTGTTCACAGTTTTGACCAGCAGTGTATATGTAAGTTTTAGGTGAGAATTTAAATAAAGAAAATGGTTAGCTAAAGTCACAACATAGGGTGAAAATGATTCTGGATTCAGATACATTTGCTCAGATGCATTTAGTAAGCCCCTTTGCTCCCTTATTCTGAGGCCCAAAGATGTTATATCTGTCAAACATCTTTGAGTCAAATGCAGCATGTGAAAACACACCATATCATCATCATCCTGTGCTGTGTGTGTGTGTGTAATCCATCTACGCATGCATGCACAAACACACTGCCCTGCCATAATAATGGCAACTTCCTGTTATCACAGTGTGTTGTTGTTGTTTTTTTTTTTTTTGTTTTTTTTTTTGCAAAAAATGGAAGAGAAAAGCAAGCAAAAAGAGTGAAGCCGTTTTCCTATTTGGCATTGAGTCAGTGAGATTTTGTACCATGGTTTTTCCCAAGTTTTCCATATCTGTATGAGCTTTTAATCTCAGTGGCAGGATTGACTTTCTGCTGGTGATTCAGATGCTTTCACGAATGCTCGACTATTTATATCAGGGCTTTGGGGTACACAGGTAAGAGGCTGAATTCCTTGATTATTCTGCCAGACTGCATCATGTAGTGCCATTCTTCTGAAGAATTTGGGCAATGAGTTCTAGTATTTCATATTGATACAATGGTAGGAGGTATGTAGTTGGAAAAATGTATGTTTTTCATAAACCAATTCTGTTTTTCCATCATGGCAGATTGTGGCTCATATTTGACTATGAGTGGAAGGCTTTGGGGTTGAGAGTCTTTATTAAGTCTTGAAAGTTTGTTGTGAATTGCTAAAACTTGGCTGACAGTACTTTACATTTTTGCCAGATATCCTATGATCAGATCTTTCAAGGCATTTTATTTCTACTGGATAAGCATTTATTATGTCATACACACCCTCTGGCCAAGTTTGTAAGCATGTTGTTAAACCATTATTTGGCTTCACTTTCCCCCCACACACACTCCCTTCAATAAAACAGATAACATAGGCAAAATCCCATATCGAAAGTTTTTCAAGTTGCTTTACTACAGCAGTGACATTTGTCACAGATTAACAAGAGATCTTCAGATCATTGGCAATCTGTTGTTCACTATGTTCATATTTTAAACAGTCCGTAATATGACCTCTTGTAAATGGAATAATTTGATGGATGTACCTGTTTTCAGCATCATGATGTGCATATTAGTTTTTTGACCACCTAGACATCCAACAAATACATAAGGGCACCTGAAATATGTAAATTTCGGTCAGATACATACATTTATCAAGTTGGCCAAATTAATATGCACGGCACTGAACATGTCTGTGTTATGTCTATTTTTATCACTATCTGAATATAAAATTTTTTAGAAAATTTATAATTTTAAAAAGCACATTTTGACAACAAGAAATTTTTGTTTATTAAATATTCAGAATTATCTGAGCTTTTTGTTATATGGGAAATCTGAGTTATTTAAAGCTGATGTTCCATACTTTACAATGGCAGGCAATAATGTTATTTTAATGTATTGGTATAAATTATAGAAACACGCCACCCATTTTTAGATTTGTTATAAACAAACTCTAGTGAATGTTTTACAATGATGCTGCTTCTGCATTCTGCAGGTATCTTGCATGCACTTTAAAAATAGTGCATCTTTAATCATCTCAGATACTTATAATAGCTATTTACATGATCACACAAGTTCAGCTGACCAGTTCTCACTACTTAATACTGTCAGACATTGTTTCTGTCTTTATCCTACAGTGTTTTTTTTTTTTTTTTTTCGATTTATAATAATTTTTTTAGGGATAGTCCTTTTCTTTCTTTCTTTTTTGTTTAAAAACTTAACTTTTTTTAGCATTATTGAGTTATTTACTTCAAATCCACTAGTATATGATTTCTTGTTATTAAAAGAGGTGTACCATTGTTCATTAGAGAACTGCTGATTAATCTGGTATTGAAATCAGCAATTAAATATAGTTCATATATTAGTTAATCTGACAGGGTTGGTATAAATCAAACACTAGCAAATCTAAAGGTAGGTGAGTACACCTTCCTTAACTAAATAGCCTAAACAATATTTCAACTTTGTTGACTGAGTTAAATGACACTAAGATTGATGTTAATGTCCTTCATTGATGTACTATGATGTTTTTGATGCATGTCAGATAAAGTAATTTAGGGGTGACAGAATTTGAATGATGTATTGTTGTTACATTAAACATATACATTATGTTGATTGGTATTTAACCTTACTAACATCATATTTGAATTTTGTAACAGATTAGTGTAACTCACTTGTTCATCGTGGCAGAGGCTACAGTTTGATTCCTGGTGGCTTTGAATTATGAGTAGTGTCTGCTACTGGTGTGGGTTTTCCTGGACATCCCATTTTACTTTTAGAGGTAGTGTTTGCCCTTCTCGTATATGGGAACAGAACAACTTACAAAAACATCTTCGCCTTTCAGTCAATTTTGTGCATAAATTATAAAATCAGATTTCAGTAAATAAATTATAAAGAATTTTTAAAATCAAATAATGCTGGATTAAAAATCGTTTTTTGTGGAAATAATTTGGAAATTGTCATAGTCTGGTTTCAGTAATTTTTTGCAAAATAGAATTGAGAGAATTTCCATGTTTCCAAATCATTTCTACAAAATGGATACTTGATGTTAGTGCAATCCTTCTGAACGACAGCAAAACTTTGTTGTTTTAAAAAGCATGAAGACATTATTGCCTGTTGTTTTTATGTAGACTTTATAGATTGGAATACTGAGAATTACTATTACACTGTTTTGATTTGTTTTTTTTTTTCAAGACATTGTCAATAACAAAATAAATATCTTATTTTCTAAGTTAATAGGTAATTTCTCTGTTTCTGCCACTTCAGTTAGAGTAAGATCTTTGTTCATGTTTATTAAATTTTTTTGAAATACTGTGTCCTTTTTTTGTTTCAAGCAGCTCAAGATCCAAGAAATTAGAATAAGGTCCCAGCAGTTAGGCTACTGGACTTGGTTAGTTTGGCATACCTCCCTGGTATAGTTTCCTTCTGGTTCTCTGCTTTCTTTCCGTGTCTAGTAGGGATTTTCCCACCAAATTCAGCAGTGTCAGGCCCTCGTGGTGCAGGATAATGCTCTTTAGAGGATAACTGTGGCAGCTTTCTTACCAGGGTGGTTTCCCTTGTGGAAACTAATGTCCAAATGAACAAATCACCATGGCAGTCACGCAATGGTCAGGCTGTGACGTTAGGTGAGAACACTTGTGAGTAGGCTGTAACGTTCATTTCAGAGGGTTTCATACTCTAATGACTGGCATCATAGAAGAATATTAGAAAAATCACTGCTTTTGCAGTCATTTTTTTAGTTGAGATGATTATTGATTATTACATTTGGCCATTAACTAGAAAGAGTTGTTTCAAAACAGAAAAAAACTTAAAAATTTACTGTAATTATTTAAATCATAATATATGCTATTATGGTAGCCTTGGACTATGTCATTTTATTTTTTAAATATTTTTATATAATCAATGTTTTCCAACATGTTTTTATTTATTTATTTATTTTTAATGACTTGGTGAATATCGCCATATAATATTAACTAATTGATAGCTGGAAAGATGCTAATTCTTTTTTTTTTTTAATTGAAAACAAAAATTACCATAACAAATTGAGAATAGCTACTGACAAACACATGATTTTGCAATTTAGTAAATGTATGCTATTTCTATATAGAATTTTTTTTTTAGGTTTTAAAGGAAATGTCAAGCAAATTAGAATATTTTCTGAAAATATGCATGGTTTTTAAAATGAATGATTTGTTTTAGGTAGAAATTTAAAATAGAAAAGAGGAGGAAATCCAACAAATGTAGATGGTTTCTCGAGATGCCGTAGGCAATGATTTGCTTGGAAATTCTGTAGCAGTGGCTATTTGATTTTATAGATGGTTCCTGTTTTTTTTTAAGAAAGCACAACAGGAAGTGTATTTGGATTCCTAGGTTTTGTTAAGCAGATGCTTTCCCTCGGAGATAAAAAATCAATCACCACAAAATTTGACAGGAGAAAATGTGTTGGTACATGCGAAACGTTGAGAGTCAACTCTTGATGAATGAATATAAAAGGGAAAATTACATGTAGTAATTTCTTCCCAAAACAACAACAAAAGTCATGTTTGTTGCTATGCTGAAAAATGTATTTTGGGGGGAAAGATTTAAAATTTTTATGCATCACATTCCTACATTCTGACAGGCATTTCAACAAAAGTGGTAGGCTTTCTCACCCAAGTCTTCATTTGGATGATTAATTAAAAAGGGAATTATTTTTGTCATTTTAAAATTTTATTTAAAGCTATTTGCATGATAAGACAATGCACCTCTTTCTATAGCTATTCATATTTTATTTACTTCTGACTCAGTCTCAGCTTTTTCTTGGCTGAATCACCTTATCTTTTCTTGTATGTTAATGCTCTTGTTTTTTAACAAGGTAAGTAATAATACATAAAGTATATTCACCATAATTAACTTATTGAAAAACTGAAATCCTGTATGATTATTTCTTTTTTCATACCATTTTGTTCCAATCTAATGATGGACTCTGTATAGTGTTTGATACAAATGCCAGAGAGGTTAAAGTAAACCCCACATGAATTAGATGCGCTACAGCCACATAGATAGGACATTTAACAAAACAAATCTAACCTTAAAAGGTCAAGAACAAATCCAATAGGGTTTATGTATGCTAAATTGGTTAATTACTTCCCTTTTCTAAAATGCATGTTACGCATGGAGCCCTCACTAGATTAAAGATATAGATATCTTAGAAAAAATTTTAATATTTACTAGGATGATTAATAGTGTACAAATAATCTCATTTACAGAGAAAGCTACAGCAATTTAGTGCTTGCTTTAATCTGCGAGATATTTTCAAATTTGTAAAATCTTTTCTGCAAAGGAATGTCTAAACATAGATAATTTCTTTATCAATACTTGTTCTGAATCACATTACTAGAGTGTAAGATAAATGAGAAACATTCTCAAATGGATATTAGAAATAATTTTTTTTATTATCATTTAAGTAATATAGTATTTTCACCAAGTTGGGGGCTATCATAGAAAAAAGACTGTAATGTTAAATATGCTTGACTCATGTATACTACAACCAGCATTTATTTGTTGATTTTTATGTGCAGTTGGACTGGATATAATGAGAAAACTCGTTATGGTTCTGAAAACTAGAAACACTAGTGACTGTTCTCATTTACACTAGACTCTCTATGATAATGTTTATTTTGATAGGGAATAAATTAGATCGACTGACCACATCATCATTTCAGAGACCTTGGGGAAATTACTTCAGAACATCATAGACGATGCATGCCATTCCCAGAGTCAAGATTGCCCTACCACAAGTGAAGTAGGTGTTTCATTCACCTTGAGTCCATGCATAAGTCTGTTAGCTGTAATAAAACAAAAACACAAATCTTTGTGTCAGTAATTTAAAAGATGCTTGGAACGTACACAGAAATTCCCAAACAAATGAAAATAAAACTATACAGAAAGAAAATTCAATCATTGTTGCCATGATGCAGTTTGTTGTTGTTTTTTCAAGCACTTGCCACATTTCAAATATTAGATAGTGATTAAAATATCTCATTTAGATTTGCTGAGCATCATTTGTTACTCTTAAAGTTTTGAGCCATAGAGAATAGAATGTTTGTCAGTTCAAGCCAAATAACAGTTGTGCTAGCATGTCTAGTTATTTCCTGTGTATTTGTAATTCACAGCAGATGAACTGGGGGATGTGAAACTTTAAGCTGACCCCAGTAATAATTTAGTAAAGCTATGAAACAAATGCACTTTAAAACATGGCTAACATCCATAGAGAACAAGCACTTTAAGATCTGCTTGATCTGTCATTAGATTTCTCTGGAATTCAGCAGAATGATGAAATGCCTATGTAGATATTGGTTTGTTTTGTTTTTTTCTTACCTTTTTTTTTATTTAAAGCACTCTCTGCACCTGAATGTTCTTAGATACCTAAAGCAATGGAGTGGAAACTTCTCTGTAGAGAAGCATAAAAACAAAACCCTGGCAATTAGCTGCAAATATGACAACCTATGCAGGCATATACGAGAATCAGTATACATCATACTATGGTGTACATTGGAAGAGCAGTGAGATTACTGCTTAACCCACATTAATAATGGGCAACTACATTTTCCTGCCTTTTGGAATATGTCATCTTTCTTTGATGAATCGGTGTTTTTATGATTCTCAGATGATGATTGTACATTACCATCAAGCGCAGGGATTTTCATTGAACCATCTGTAAACTATGACAAAATGTGGTGGTTTGTATGTCATTGTGTAGGGCACAGTTTGGGCCACTGGACAGTCATCTGCAAAGAGGATTTCTGCCTGTCTAATGAAAAGATTTAGAACCTCATAAGTGTGCCATCAAATGCGATCCTCATTGAGTACATATGATTATCTTTGACTAATCCTTGAGGCAAATTTTATGCCACAGTGATGTAATTACACTGATTAGAATTACAGATCCTGTCCTTACTGTGTTTGCACATTCCTTGCTGTCTTGCATAAGACATTGGACTGCACCATAAAATATTAAACTCACTGATATTTTCTAGTGCTATCTATGGTTCTTACAAACTTTGGTCTCTATTTACTGATGTTAGGTTATGTAAGTATATGCATTAATAAATTTGTGTATGACATGATATTTCATTGGTGGATTCAAGATATTGATATATTTGTCTGTGCAACTAATCATGACAAATGAATGACATGAAAACGATGAGTTTGACACAAATAATGAGAACAAGCAAACAGAACAAGCTCAGACTATTTTGTCTATTTGTTACCCATTTAGCCATACATTTAATTTAACATGAACTCTCAGTGATTGTCCATAAATCTTATTGATTTTTCTGATTTGAGTGTCTTATGGCCATAAGTATTTCTTAAGGAATTTTGCATCTTGTGCATTATTTAAAATGTTTATTTTTATGGCAGTGGAAGTTGGGCAAGAGCAGATGCATGGGTGTCCAAGTGGAAGGCTACCCCAGCTTATAAATAGCTTGACCAATGAGATTAAGTCTGTTAGCTATCATTATTTGTTACTTCCATCAGTCTATCTGTTTTTAGTAAGTATTTGTGTTATGAATGATGGAACCACCACTGACTTGAAAGAAGATATATTTAAGCAGGTTTTAGCCTGGCTGAATTAGAAAGTTCATAGATGAGATAATGGAATCAACATTAAGTTAACAATATGCTCTGCACTGCATATGTGCACCTATGACATTAAAGTTGATTTGACTGCTGTTAGTACTACATAGTTAGAGAGGCTTGCTTATTATTTTGCTTGTTTGATGAAAGTAATACATCACCCCTATGTGATGTTAGAAGTAAGCAGATTTCTTTAAGATTTTCAAGCTCATTCTTATTGGTAAGGCCGCCTTAAGGTTGGCATGTACAATAATGGGATGTAACTGTTAACTACTGGAAAGGACTTGTTACAAAAAAGGAGAGAATCCTCTATTTTTTGTTTTTATGGTTATGTTAAAACTTCTCTAGATCTTCATCTTAAAAAAGAAAATGGCTGCTGTTTTTAGTTTTTCAATACTTATTTAATAAATAAAAATTTGGCTTTCTGAGATTGTTTGATGAACTATTTTCTTATTTAAAAAATCTAGCAAAGTGATTTCCTGAATTTTTTAAGGAAAAAATTCTTACTGCCAAATTCTAGGGTTCTGGCATTCTTCCACTGAGTAGAAAGTAAGAATTATGGTATTGGATTTTTTTTTTTTTTTTTTTTTTTGCATTAATAGTAATAAATAAGACATGCTGGTGCCTTCATCTATACTATGGTGGACAGAAATTATAACAGATCAAATTGCCGTTGTATATGATCACTCGATCAACTAACACTACAATTTAGACTCTTCACAAGAAAAGCTTTGAGAGAGATAGACAGAAAGAAGGAAAAAAAGAATGGCTCCTTATTGCTGTCAAACTACTAACATGGAAAGTTGGATGCTGTGAGAATCAATTCAATAAATTAAACATTGTTGGTTCCAAAAGCCATTTAAACAAGCTGTGCTTCATGTAAAAATAATTAGGTAGTCTTAATTTGGAATTTTAGGAAAGAATTATAAATAAATAAAAGGAAGATGGAGGGGAAATCCATTTAATCACACCAACATAGCTGGCATCCAATATCCTGCTTTGCTCCAGAGGACTGGCAGAAGACAATGTACATACACCAATTATCTGCACAGTTTAGGTAAACTATCATCAGCATGCAATGTGGGGGTATGTGGAAGCATTTTGATTTGTGTGGTGACAAGGTTAACTGGAGGTTGGTCAAAGGCCTGGATTTTATTGATGTCTATATGACATTTGGCCATAAATATTTTCAGAGATCTCCATACCATTAATAGGTTCTTTCACATTTGCATGGAATATCAGAAAGTTAAATGAATTTCCCATTGTTCATACCGTGTATTCAGTTTGCTCTAGCTAGGAGGATGGAAATTTCACAGTTTTCCCTTTTTTTTTTGTTGTAAGAGTTTCCAAATACTGAATATTCCACAAGCTGAGAAACTTTTTGAAAAAATATAATAAATATCAAAGCAGATCAGCATATTATTTTCTTTAGATAATTTTTTTAAAATACTAATGAGCCCATGTTTCACTCATTAATTCCTGTCACCACTATCAGAGTTTGTTAATTTGTAGTGGACATTTTTATTTTATCTTTCAAATTTTGATTGTACAAATAGCCTGAGGTAGTCTTACATTTTTGGTGTACATGTTTCAGTTCATTGCATCATGGGTAATTGCCTCCATCTGCCCTAGTTAGATATGTGGTTCATTAATTAGTTTTATTACCAATAGGGGCAGCCAAAGGTCCAGTGGTTAGGCTACTGGCCCGCCAAGACTAAAGACCCAAGTTTGAACTCCAGTCTGAACAAACTCGGTTTGGCATACCTTCCTAGCAAAAAAGTACTGGTGACATTTACCCAAATATCTATCTTGAAAGGACCTGGCCATCCACCAAATGTTCTTCTGGGCTCAAGATGCATAGTGTGAATATATGTCTCTCTGCTTTTTGAAATGACTCATGGTGAGCTGGTTACTTACTGACACACTACTGAAAATCTTTACTTTGTATTAGCTGATAGACATACCTGATGAAGTTGCACAATGCCATGGTTACTGCTAACAAGCATTGCCAATCCTGCACCTCATAGGATTTGGAACTTCTATCTTCAGCAGTAAATGGTGAGTCTCTAGTAGAACACACTCTTAGCTATGGGTGGGAACCAGAGTGCTTGGAGGAAACCATGCTGTTGGAGGTTTGCCAATGAAGGATTAAACTTTAGCTCTGGACCACAAGTAGTCCAGTATTTTACACGCTTGGACATTTGTCAGCCTGTTATATGATTAATTTTACTAATGTTTTATTAAAATTTTTTTAAAACCAGTTTCTCATTTTCTTTTCTTTTTTAAAGATGAACCCCTGTTATTGTATCACTGTTTTACATTATCATTAGGAAGAAACTTCCTTTTTTAAAATATTTAAGTAATTTCTAAAATACAAAGGAAGATAGTCATTTATTCAGGTCTTTGTGTGAAATAAAATATTTTTCTACAAAACACAAAACTGATAAACAAATTAGCAACTCAACTTTTAATATATTTAAAATTGAAATAAATAATTTACAAAGCTCTGTAGACTGGTATACAAACTTTGTTTCTTAAACACATCAAAATGCATACTGTAGTAATTTTGGGTTCATGATAGCTTTATATTGTATATAAATTATTTTTATAATAGCAGCAAAAATGGCTATTAATTAAATGAATACAATAATAAATTTAAAGTTGCAGTGTTTAGTTTTGTTTATAATTGTATCACAAAATTTTTTTATTAATTCTTTCACTGTTTAAGAAAGAATAGAATTTTCTATTCATTTTAATTGTGTGTGTGTGTGGATTTTTTTTTTTTTAAGGTTTTGTAACTGGCATAAAAGGTAGCATAATAGGGAAATGGACAGATTTTATTTTGAATTATATTACACATTGATGAAAACAGGAGTTTAATGTTTGTATATATTGTACCAAATTAAAATCAATGTATCCCATATAAATTGTAAAAAAAGTAAATTAGTTGGTTAGAAAAAAGAAGAGTTAATTTTGTTTGTACTCTCTGACCCAGTGGTTCCCAATCGTGGGTTGCAACTCCCTAAGGGGGTTGTGAAGTGTTTTCTGTGGGGTTGCAGAACCCTGGAAGTTTCAATTTTTGTTGTATGACTGAGTCAAGGAACTGTTCCTGAGTATGTATCTGTTTTGTTTATGTGTACCATATTTGCCAGCTAATTAGATGCACTTTCTTCCAGAAAAAAGTATACAAAAGTTACCTTGTGTCCAATACACTGGTATTATCACCGATTAGAGGCAGAGTGCCAAAGGTGTAAGGCTTGTCACGACAGGCACTCCCGGTTCCATCACAGACCCCTGTGGTAACACACTTGCATCACCGGCCCATGCAGCTTCCTGTCACTCTGCCACCTTTATAGAAACATGACAATACATGCTGATGACAAAGGCTGGAACTCGAACTGTTACCACAGTAGGACTGACACAATTGAGCTGCGCTCCCATTGGCTAGTGCCATTGTGGCCTGCAGATAAAAGGCTCGGACTGCTGGACACACACTAGCCAGGTCGATTCTAGGCAAAATTGGGCACCAAACTGTCAATATATTCAAATAAAACTCTTATTTATGTGATTTTTTTTTTTTTTGCTAAATTTATTCTTTGATTTTATTTTCAATTACGGAAGTGTAGCAGGGTGTCGCAGGTCTTTTTTGAGTATTAGAAAAGGGTCCACAAGTCCAAAAAAGGTTGGGAACCACTGCTCTAACCCAAATAATGCTACTGTATATTACAGAAACAGTGTAATAGCCCAGAGAAACCAAGTGTGGCAGTCATATTTAAAGCTTCACAACTGATTTTCAGAATAATTCATTTAGTGGGCATAATGCACAGAATCAGTAAAGCATTTTTTGTTTGTTTGTTTGTTTTAAGGCAGGAGACAAAACTTTTCTGTGCTGTGTTTTCTGAGAACAACTATGTGCATAGTACAAATAATAAACAGACCTACTTGAAAGGAGAAAAAGTAGTAAATTTTGCATATCTTGGACAGAAATTGTACTGTGATCTAGTTTTGTGCACCATAGGTATGTCTGCATTGAGAAAACTATCTCAGGTTTTAAAAAATATAGTGCTTTACATTATATCTTCACTTTGTCATTGAATGTGATTGTCAGCTGTGAAGAGCGCTTTACCAAGATGGACTGCTAGGAAAAGAGTTACTGTAACTTTTAGAAATCTGGTAAATCATTTTTTGTTTGCTTGCTATTAAATTAAAAATACTGAATGATTTTATTTCATAATGAAAAATATTCCATTTTCAAAATTAAAAAATATTGATTTAGCAGATATAAAAATAGATATCTATAAATGTAGTTGTTTTTTGTTTTTTTGTTTTTTAGTTATTAGAATGTTTGACATTTGCAAATTGAAATTATCTTCATGTTTCTCATAGCCTTCAAACAGCTTTATTGGAGAAAGATTTACTGACTGTACGGTCAGGATAACTCCATTTCTATCTGTTATCAATTTAATCATTATTTATAGTCCACATTTGTTATCTATCTGTTCATCTGTGTTTAGTATATTCGTGGATTAAAGTAAAGATCTTGCCATCTTTTGAGTTGCCAAAGAAACTGGAGGACAGTGAAACAAATATTGGATTTAAGAGTAGCTTATGATCTATCTACCAGTTTGTTAGAAGAAGAAAATTTATCAAATCATATTGCTTATATTTAAAGGATAACATTTCTTCTTCGTCTCCCTAACTTTCCAAATCTTGTCTCTTTACATTACAGACATGTTACTACTTAACAAATTCACAGAATACATCAGTACAAAAATCAGAATTTTTTCAAAGAGTGTTATCTTATTGTAAGTCAGCACTGCACATTTTTGCATCATAACTGTATTTTGAAGTAAAAACAAACAAAAAAAAAAATCATACTGATTTTAGGGTGCACTTCATGAATATGTTTTTATGCTGCTCAGATTGCATTCACTTAGGTAAATAATTAGATCATTTTACATTCAACCTAAGTCATTATTTGAATATATGGCCATGCTATCTTCCCGAGCAAGATAATTTAGAATGACTGAACAACACATTGAAAACCATAGATACTAATGTTTTTGTTTCTTCCTTGCTGCCTTGATTGAAGTTGCATTGTTATATTGAGAAATCACATGAATGCATGTCACAGCATGCAATATGGGTTAAAGATTGTTTTATCAGATTTCTGTTGACATACAACCTGTTTGAAGAAGAAAAAAACTGATTTGCCATTTTACATTTCAAGTTTTCCATGTAATTCAGCATCCCTGAATAAATGTATTGCTTTTTTGGTGAATAGAACACCACCATTTCAGCTTCAGACCTTTTTATGTTTGTAATCTATACATAAATTGTACTGTTCATTTTGTCAGTATACTACAGTCTAAGTGCTAGCAATCCCAGCCAGAAATACTGACTAGATGAGATGCCATTCATTTTACTGAATATATATGCATATATATAATTTTTAAAATAAATGCTTTTTAATAGGAGTAGCATACATTTTGTTTTCCATAATGGACTATTTGCATGTAAAGCATTGGCGGTGGATATAAAATGGCTTCATGCTTTCTCTGGTGAATATAACCAATCTGACTTTGGCAGTTGGTTTGGGTTAAATATTGACGTAGTGGTTATTAAATTGTTGCTCTCATTAGAAATGTTGTCTGATCACCTTTAAAGCGAACCCAGATTAATAATTACGTAACACACTGGGTGTTTAATGCTTTTGGTTTATTGGGGGTTTTCATTAAAATTTAAGGTGAATATGTACGCAGTCTTTAAATTTTGTTTCCAACTGTTAATCATTTAGAAAACCTTTTCCACAATGCAACAAAATTGCCTACAAGTAGAAGTCAGTAAATTGTTTGCCATTCTTCAGAAGCAAATCTGACTTTAATTCATTTGTTGTTCTGTTTTTTGAGGGGAGCTTTTTTTATTTGTTGCAGTTTTTTTTAACCTCTTCCAATTCATGAAATGCACTATTTTACATGCACAAGTGTTCAGACAATTCCCAAGACGGCTGCTTAAAATGAACTTACCTGATGTTTAAAAACACATCAATAAGTCTTGAAATAAATCAGATGGAAAATTGACTTAGTGCACAGTTCAGTAATCTAAATCAAAAAGATAATATATCCAGAAAAAAAAAGGAAAATTCAATTTATTTCGCAGAAAATAAAAAAATGCAAAGTAAAATCACCCAACTGTGATCACAGAGGTGCCAATGTTGATTAGTTTTTTTTTAAATCTCCTTACTGTCATTATTGGAATGAAAGTCAAAAGTAATCTTCAATATAGAGTGCAAAATAGAAACCCATGGTGATATTTACTGCCAAAAAAACTTTCATCTTCCTACTGATGATATTCGTTTGGCTGTTGTTTAGTCTTCTCAGCCATGTGGTAGAAGAAAGCTTCTGGTAACAGTTCCCAGAAAAAAATGCACTAGGCTGGCATCATCACAGACATCATCCTTTGCGTAGCTAACTGTGAAAAAAATGGGTGACCTAAACTTACTCGATGACCTTGTTCTCACTCTCCACATCTGACAATCACGATACCATTTAACCAACTAAATGATGAGAGATCCAAGGTAAGAACACTCGAGATCTCCCCATCACCAAAGGAAAAGATTCATTGTTAGATTCCATCACAAAGATACTAACAATGAAGGTAGATAACATACCAGGTAATCCAAGTTGATTATACTGTTAGCTTGAATAGTAAATTCACTTTTGTGGGAGAACAAAGCCAGAAGTGATAATATGGACCAGCATCATTCTGCTTGTACAATTTAGTGTAAATTGAAGTAATCATTAATTGACTTGCCAATGTCTGACTGTCTTTGGCTATCATGAACATCTGTTGAAAAGGCCAGTTTCAGCCATTTTGAATGGGAAAGGATTTAAGTTTGATTTCTTTCTGGTGAAGTTTTGTAATATCTTACCTTTTGAGTGTTTTACTTCACTGCGTATTGCTTTGATAACTGACATTTGGAAGCAGTCAGCAAAGATTGGAGCCAAATGAAGAATTTTTTGTAGAGTTTTGTTTTGTAGGAAGCTTTTATAGATTATTGGCAAATAGAAACAGCTTGCTTGCTTCTGAATTTCTTATTAGTGAACATTTTAAATCTGGTTTTTAGAAAATTCATGCCAGGCAATGTGACTTAGTGGTGAGTGCATTGGCTTCAGGACCTAAAGGTCCTGGGTTCAATTCCCGCTGCTGGCACATTGTTTTGACCATTAAAATAAACAAATTAATCACAAACAGATTCTTCTCATCTATAAAATTCATTCAATTCATGTGGAGAAGTTTAAAACAGCTAAAGTGAAAAGGAACAGTCTAGTGGTAGGTAGATGTATGTGTGATTTTGTTAGGGTTCCTTGAAGCAGACATTTGTGTGGAAATGCATGGATATACATGATAATTTTAAAATGTTCCATCTTTAAATTTACTAAAAGATTTAAAACAGCTTGCTGAAAATGACTGAAGTTTTGGTTTCTTTTTATCCATCTCTTACATATTTTTTATGAAACACTTTAAATAAGCAAGCACCATTAGATTTTCCATTAACAAATTTATTGCAGAACAACTATATAATCTAAAATGCATTTGTGACTTAAAAGTGGCAAAAAGAATAGAAGATTAAATAATGAAATTTGTTTCAGTTTCTTTCTCTGTGTATCAGAAAGTATGTGCGTGGCATTAAATATATCATCAGTACTTAATGAAAGCATCGCTTAATGTTCTGGAAGCTTGATCATGATGCCTAATGCCAATATCAAGTGTAACCTCCCCTTATCTAGATGATTTTCTCTCACTGCCATGCAAAGCAAGTGACTCTATTACCCTGGATGTACTGCACGAAGGTCTATGATTTTCATTCATGAATATTGGTTAGTAGCAAATGGGTTATTGTCAAAATGAGGAAAAATGACAGGCTCTAGAATGTTTCAAGGTATCTGTTGGCAATTAGTGATGAAGACAGTAGCAGGATCAAACCTACAGTTATAAGATTCACATCCCCAACACCAAGATGGATCAGTCACCACAAACAATCTCATCAATGTTTTTTTAATTGTAAGCTTTTCCCCTGTGTTGCCAAATTTTCATTTAACCATCAACTCAGTATGGAGAAACCGACTTTCTTTGGATCAGTGTATCTTCCATGTTCTCAAATTCTACTGGAAATATTTATTGGCTCAGTTAAGTTTGCCAGATCAACATAATGAAAATAATCTTGGACATTAGCCTTTTGGACAATGTTTTAGCGGACATTCTTTTGTAGGTTCCTCAGATTAATGATAGCATTAGTAAAAGGATTGTACTACACTTTATGAATAACTGCTCTATCTTTTTTAGATTTTACAGGGACTTCATCAACAGTAGCAGTGTACACAGTGTTTAGGAACAAAGCAACTTATGATAGGGTAGCAGGTGCCAAGTTGTTGTCTTATGTCTGCAGGAAAGTCCAGCATCTTTTTAATGGGTACTTCTGCTACTGTAGCATGTGTAAATGAACCACTGCTTTCAGTGTTTCGTGATGAAGAACAAATGTTTGAATGGAAGTAAACACTATAATTTTATTTTATATTTTTTTGTTTTCATATTGATAAAAGCATTTAAAGTGTATTAGCTCAAAGATTAAAAAATCAGATGTTATTTATATTCTTGTTCAAATGGATGTTTTTTTAATACAGTGTCAGATAAAATAAAACAATTGTTTTAAAATAGAAGAATTTTCCTTAAATATTACTTCCATTGACTCAGAGATACCTTTCTACATTTTACATATTCTAGAGACATTCAAATGAAACCTAGCTGAAATAGAATTCTTGTAATCATATCTGGCCTGTTTCCATTCAGACATTTTTATATAAGGCATAAAAAGTCAATTAGAAAGAATATCTACAAGGAAAGGGAAAAGTTATTTTATTCATAGTTTTTATTTGGTGCCTTATACTAACTACTCTTTTATCCTTAACTGTTTCTTCACTGGACTATTTTGTTTATGTGTCTGGGCTTAGTTTGATATTTACAGAATTCTAACACACTCTGTGACCTCCACCTTTCCCAAGTCTCTTAGGGTGGAAGAAATACCAGTCACCACAATTTTTTAAAGAGATGTACTGTTTTGGATGTTTATAAATTTTGTTATAAAGGAATTTTTCCGATATTGCGCTTGGTCACATTTATAATTTGGATTCTCTTGTTCTGTTTTATAAATACTGAAAAGGTTGAATATCTCCAAAGATTTCCTTGTGAGCCAAAAGACAGCCAGTAATTTGCCAGTTTGCTTCAACCTTCTCATACAAACTATATACTTTTTTGTAATAAGTAATTTTGATAAAGTTTATTTCCTTTTACTTATCTGAAAACAAAAGACAGAGAAATTGATGAGGTATTGGTTCCTTAAAGACAGACAGTTTTTCCCTGAGGTTTTATTTTGACATTCTGCAGAAGTTGTCACTGCATATTAATCTGTTCTGAGAAGGATCTTGAATTTAGATATTTTTCAGTCAGGTGAGTGATTAAGGAAATGTGGTGATCTTCAGAAAGCATAAATGGCAAGAAAAATCCTGATAGATGTTGATTACTGTTTTCATCTTTGGAAAAAAAATGCAAAAAATATAATTTTGTTTGAAGTATTTCTGCTCTTTATTGTGCATTGCACATCTGATTTGCATGCAAGCAATTTATTTGGCAATGAGTTGGCAGATTAGCATAGATAAATCATTTTGTTTTAAAATTATTAATAATGAATGTAATCTTATTTAGATAAAATTCATTTCAAAGATTTTAGGTCAACCATTTGTATTAGAAACTGATTTAGCCATTTGTTTCATATATTTTATGCCTTTTTCTCATATGTGTAAAGTGTTATATAATTTTTCATTTTCCTATTGCAGTATGTAATAATATTGCTGTTAAATCTCACGAACAGCATGTGGATAACAAAAAATGTGAAATGAAATTTAAATAAATTTGAATGACTTGCAGTGGGTGGGTCTGTATGTTATGTAATAACACCATTGTTTTTCTTTTTAAGACAATTCAAGTTTGTTTTTTTTTTAAATTGTTTTAAGGCATTAGTTTCTGGAACAGTTTAGCAAAAGATATGTGCATGCACAAGATTGTGGATTGGTAGGAGTGTTTTTGTTTTCTCTCTTTTAAATGCTCAGATCTATTGCCTTATTAACCAGTAAAGACTTATTACACAAAACAAAGAACATACCAAAGTAGATATTGTAAACAAGTGGAGAATTTATTTTAAAATTTTCAGAATCAACTAGCAGAGCAAGAGACTGATTTACATTTCATAGGCTACATCTTATAGAATTCCATCAGAAGCTTGTTCTATTATGTTTTGTTACGGTCCAGATAAGATCTGTTGTATTTCTTTCATATGCACAGCTTAATTTTGTCATAAGTATAGATTGATGAACCTTACTTGGAGATAATTTATTAGGAATAAATTTGTTGGTTGAATACTGTTGATCTAAAGTGTTACCTGAGGATTTTATTTATTACAATTTTTTTGTCAATTTAGTTTTATCTTTTCAGAAATGCATTGGTCCTGTTACTTTTGTTTAATGAAACCATGTTGCAGTCTTGTAGTGATTTTGTTAAGTGCTCGAGGTTGGCTAATCACTCTCAGACTGACAAAGAATATTAGTTCACTTTGTGGTCACAACTTTTATGTGAATTAGTTTTAATGAAGCTAAACTAATTGTTGTAACCACAATTAAAGATGAAAAATTTAATTGATTTGAAATATGATTCAAAATTAAAATTTCTCTAAACACCAAATTTATGGAATTTGGTTTATTTTTCTATTTTTTAGAAAAAAAAATTTAAAATGTCAAAGGAACTCTAAAAAATAAATTTGGATACACTATGAAAGAGAAATTTCCCAAGTTTAATGACTGAAAAAATACAGGTTTACAAGATTAGTCTGATCTTAGGATTTGCATGAAATGTCAGTAAGGGATGCAGAGGAATCTGTTTCTGCTTATGACTTTTGCTGTTAGGGGTTGAGTCTGGGTAAAATTCCTAATAGGATAAAAATGAGCTGTTCTCTTTTGAGGTATCCACCTAAACCACCTATGAATCACCAAGAGAGCTAAACTTCACACACTGGTAAGTTGCTCAGAAATTAGATTTATCATCTAGTAGACTGCAGTTCTTTCTTCGCCCTCTGTAGTTAGCCTTGCCCTACAATCTACTGTCTGTCTATTGACCACAATACTGCTGCGTCTTTGTCTGATAGGTCACGTTGATGACAAGCCAGCCAGGCCTGGCCAACTGATTCTCATTCATTTCACACAGCAGGGCATACATCGCTGTTTTTGTTTTATTTTGGCATGGTGCCGCTTCCGGTATAACACACCATAGTTTGTTGACGAGATCTTGTTTTAGTCACGAAACTGAACTTAATGGGCCTGTCAGAACGACTGCTCGCCTGCTGTACAGGCAGCCACAAGGATTTGTTTATTTCTTGTCACATTTGATCCTATGCTGGACTCTGGTGCTGCAACCTCTTGGTCGCAGGTTAGCAGTGCTATTGACTATCTGTCCCTTCATGATCTAGGCTAGCAAGTGGGAATAAGTAACTGGGAGGCTAAGCGCAACAAGTGCCAGTTACCTTATTCATGGAATTATTGCATTTGGGAGATGCATTTTATGAAATATGAAGGTTTAGTGATCTTGCACTTAGTCGAGCTGAAATGATCTCTCTTCAACCCCCAAATTGAAGTAACAACCTTTTGTTTTATATTTTGCTCTTTTGCAGTTTCAAAGTTCAGACATTCATTTTGAATCTCAATTGATCCTCTTTTTTTTATATAAGGAACAGTGACCCAACTAATCTGCTCCCTCTAAAGCAGTGGTTCCCAACCTTTTTTGGACTTGTGGACCTTTTTATAATACTCAAAAAAGATCTGCGACCCCCTGCTACACTTCCGTAATTGAAAAAAAATCAAAGAATAAATTTAGCAAAAAAAAAAAATCACATAAGTTTTATTTGAATATATTGACAGTTTGGTGCCCAATTTTGCCTAGAATCGACCTGGCTAGTGTGTGTCCAGCAGTCCGAGTCTTTTATCTGCAGGCCACAATGGCACTAGCCAATGGGAGCGCGGCTCAATTGTGTCAGTCCTACTGTGGTAATGGTTTGAGTTCTAGCCTTTGTCACCAGTATGTATTGTCCTTGTCTTGTTTCTATGAGGGTGGCAGAGTGACAGGAAGCTGGTGGGGGGGGTGATGCAACTGGGGGTGCCTACCGTGAGAAACAAACTTTACACCTTTGGTGCTTGGCCTCCCATCGGTGATACCACCGTATTGGATGCAGGGTAATTTTTGTATACTTTTTTCTGGAAAAAGGTGCATCTTATAAGCTGGTACATACAAACAAAACAGATACATACTCATGAACAGTTTTTTTACTCAGTCATACGACAAAAATTGAAACTTCCAGGGTTCCGCAACTCCCTTAGAAGGTTGCAACCTACTGGTTGGGAACCACTGCTCTAAAAGGTGATTCATATCCATGGTCTACAGTTACTCAAATGCCAGTTTCATTTTGGAGAAAGAAAGCTAGGCAAGTATAGTGCTATGATTAATATATTTGTCTCTCCATGCTATGAAAAAATAATTGCTACAGTAGCATCTCATCTGTAGGTAATATTCAGGTGTTCTGATGTCACAATCATGTGACATAACAGAACAAATTTTTTGATGGAGGAAATAACCAAATGAAATTTTTAGCTTGATAAAAAAACTGTCAGATTTTAAAATTTACCTTGTGTTACTGGATCAGCAGAATGTTAACGAATATATGGTTGCCATGACAGCGTGACATCATTTAAGTTACAAAAGTTACTGCTGATATGTAATACATCAAGATTGGTTATAATCATATTAGTCCCTGAGAAATCTGTTGCTTTTGAAAAGACTGATAATATCTATCAACTTAGAAGTGCATATATTTTGTATGAGAACAAGAAGACTTATCTATCCTATGTACTACAGTGTTTTTATCCCAGTAGCTTTTGATCTTAGAATCAATGCTTTATCGTCATCTTAAGTTTTATGTGGTAGTCAGATAACAATACTCTTGTGAGGTATGGGGTGAATAAATTCTTATAATTAATTTTTAATGGTTACAGTTTATCTGATTTCGTTAAGGTACCTATTTATCATGTTGCTTTTTGAACTTTAAAAGGAATTTTAATAAGTTGAACAATTGGTGTCAGATTATGCACCAGCTTTTTACAGATTTTCTTTATTTTTCATCATGAAACCAGATTTAGATGATACCTGTTCATTTTTTCTTTAGTTGTACAATCTATTTTTCAAAGTCAAGTCTTCCATGTAGCCCATGGATTTTTTATTAGGTTTAGATTTGGCAATTTTCTGGCCAATCTAAACAGTTGATATTGTTCATCCTGAAGTACTCATTAACACTTTTTGATGTATGGCATAGAACCAGATCCTATTGGAAAATCGCATTCAGGGATATCTTCAGCAGTTATGGTTTAATATGGCATTCTAAAACTTCAATATACATTTCTTACTATTATCATGCCTTGCATAGGCACAAATGTGCCAGTTTCTCGTGCAGTAAAACAACCACAGAACATTCTTTTCCGGATGCCTCACAGTGAGAACTTGTTGTGTATTCACCAGATAATGGCTTACAAACTGATATAGTTGACCCTGAACAAGAAAATGACCTGACTCTGATGATTGATAAGAATATAATAACTTAAAGTAGAAACTAAATGTCAAGTCTAATATCAAAAGATGATGCACTGCATACCATAATTGCATATTGATAAAAAGTACAATGTTTAAGAAGCTTTCACTGTTTTTCATTTAAAGTATTGAAAAACATTTTTGTTTCATGTTCACATTAATTTGCACAATACTGTATGTAAATGTAAGTCATTAATTAAAACAGGTGCCAGTCATTTTATAAAGTTATGAGATTTGAAATACTAAATTTTCACCTGTGCACATACTATCTTCTACAAAGCCTATCTGCTCCTGGTAATTACTGCTTATTGAATATCAACCCTCTGTTTGCTTATCCATAAATGCAATAGTTTGAATTTATATCTGGTTTTAATTATATTTGGCCATTTTCTCTTTTCCATGTGTATTGCATTTAATAATTTTCTAACATTTATTATTCATATTAATAACATCCATTATCATCAACATTATTATTCTCTCATGCCACACATAAAAATGACTGAAAAATGGGATTAAATTCTGAATAAAAATATTCACCTGCTTAGCATGGTACAGCTGTATTTGGATTGTTGGGAGTTGAGATCAAAAGAATGAAACCTGGAATTCACTTTGGATTTGATAACCATCTTAATATTTCCATCATTCTCGAAACTTGCTGAATGGCATTTCAGGATAATTCATGTCTTTTGAGTATCTTGTGTTTCTTTTCATTTGTGCCTTATAGTTAGAAATGTATTCATAGGCTCTAGTTTTTGTGCTTTTTTAAGAGAAATGATCAGCTACTTTTATTAAAAATTTACATTTTAATGGTAATAATTCATCTATTTGATATTACAGTCTAAGTTAATGTGTGTACTTAGCTATGGGCATTGGTTATTGCTGCTGCTGAGATACATTACTTATTTTATGTTAATGTTGGATTTGTCTTTCAACATTGGTATAGTTATAATGGACACATCCATTGGTAATTCTTAAACTGGTTACTTTTCCAAAAACTATTAAAACTTAACATTGTGGATTATATTAGAGTCCTTGAGAGATTGAATATGACACACAGAACTAAAACTTATTTCGGCTTCTACACATTTTAAACATTCTTACTCTTATAGAAAAATGTGTTGAGAGATTACAGTATTGTACAATTTCGAGATGGGAAGATGGAAGGAGAGAGCTAGAGACTGGCTGATAATGAGATTTATATTGTTTCTTTGTGAACTCAGAAATTTCTAAATTATTATGGATCTCTAATGGTGTTGCACATAAGCTATGGAAAGATGGGATTTATCTCAACTTCATGCTGTGAAAGTAATTAAATTGTGCAGTTTTTAAGATTTGCCAGAGGGCCAAGCCAAAAGCAGACATAAAACAATAGCAAAATGTAATGGCTAATTTATTATTAAATTAATTTAATTTCTTGACATAGTTAGCCATTTTGAGTCATGAACGATGTGTGATAAAATTAGAAGAATAGAATATTCAGCAAGCTGTCTTGGGATATATCAGATTGAAGTAAAATAACTGATTGCCTGTGTGAGTTGGGTGATTTTTTTTCATGAAGTAGTTATAGAAAAAAAATTTTTTAATATTTGAAGAGTAAAAACGGGCCAGATATTTAGATGAAAGAGAGAGAATTAAAGAAATCAAAAAGAGTATGTAGATGGTGATGCTTGATATTGAAACTGATGTTTTTCTTGAGTTATCATCTTATTTAGTTTTAAATGATTCTCTTTGCTGCCTCAAGCAATTGCTATATTTATCATTTTCTCTAAAAGACAATTAAAAGGAAGTTTATCTGTGCACAGATTTTCTTTCTTTTTTGAACTGAGAAAATATTAAGCTAACCAAATTGACAACTTTCTTTACAAACCCTTAGTTTGAGAAATATCTAAATATGATGGCCTACCCATAATTCATCAGATTTTTAAGGTCTGCTATTAGTTTTGTATGATTTAGAAAACTAGGATTGATAGCTTGTAAAGACCATTTGACTAGTATAGCAATCTATGAAAGCAAAATATGTTCCTATTTAAAAAGGGATTTTTCTTCCTTTTTTTTTTGCTGTTCCTAATGTGTGAGGAACTTGTGGTATCCCAGATGCGATATGTCTTCCTGGTTGATGAATACTGCCAAACAGGAGTAAACACGCTCGATAGAA
The DNA here is from genome assembly GCA_018389105.1 of Nautilus pompilius. Lineage (NCBI taxonomy): Eukaryota > Metazoa > Mollusca > Cephalopoda > Nautilida > Nautilidae > Nautilus > Nautilus pompilius. The sequence goes on along the minus strand of JACATO010000322.1, from coordinate 623,600 downwards.
CTCCTGATTAATAGGAAAAAGTTACCTCTTGGAAACACTTCAAATGGGTTCACATGTTACTGGTTAGATACTACATATCAATTGCAACCACTAGGAACCAAATCATGGTCAGTACAGTTATAAGAAATTAAAATCTTATATTTCAAATATACAAACTTTAAAACAAAAATTTATTGCATATAGACCTAAGGTTAATATTTCTTGGTGGTGTACATTTTAATTTAAAGGGTTAATTTTTCTTTTCAGAAAACCTTAGCTGTTTCATGGCTTAGAGTAGAAGGCATTAAATGTTCATTTTATTGGTAAATTGTGACTGAATTTATTGAATTGTTTTTCACACATTTGGTTTAATAACTGAATATTTCATCTTTAAATATGAAGAAATCTATTTTATGCATCCTGATTTGTTTCTATATTTAATACTTTAAAACATCTGAGTTGTCTTGGAGGAATTATTTATTTGTTTTTCCTACATATCTTGTTAGTCAAATACTGACAGATAACCTGGACGGTCAATTTGTGAGTTTCCACCATAGCATTGTTTTATTTTCCCCTTTTTTCAGAAAGACGAAGGAAGCAGTAGGTTTTATTTATTTCTCCAGGAACAAACTTTTGAGTATATAGTTGTCTGGGTCATCAGGCAGAACTTCTTAGCAGAGCCTGCAGGTCAGGTTCTGCTGATACTTCTGTTCTTTACTTCATCATGATTTGTTCGACCAAACCGCAAACATCCTCCCCCTCCCCCAACCTCGCAGAAAACTTTGCCAATTTCTTCAAGCAGTTGCAAAGGTAATAAAATCGAGACATTGATCCTGTTGCCACAAACATCAGATTGCTGTACTTTTTTTTAGCAGTTTTGTGGTCTATCAAAGTTCCATATTGAAAAAGATTGACAACAGCTTCAGCTATTCCAATCTTCTCAACAATTGGACTTGTTGATGAAGAAAGAAACGGAGTCTCCTTGTTGTCTGGGGTTTCTTTGCAATTGTCTCTTCAAAAGTCCTTGTGCTCTGACTAGTTCTCAAAACTTTCTTGCTTTCTTTTTAAATTTGTAAACCTTTATAATAAAGCTGCTTTAATGAAAAAATTAAAAGTTTCAGAAAAATATTTTTAAAGATGTTCTTAAAAATTGTGAAAATATTTTATTTACTAGACTCTTTAAAATCATAACCCGAGAAAAAAATTAATTGCACAAGCTGGCATAAATGTGGACTTGACAATTAATACATCCATTGTTTCGTATTTCTATTAGTGCATGCAGTTCTTGTAGATTACTGTTAAAATGTATATATTTTTTAAAAATTGAACTGAGTTTATATTCAAAATTTAATCACAAAATTTTGCATATTTTTGACCCACGTGATCATTTTTCTTGAAGTTTTCAAAAAACAGAGTATTGCATTTCTCACTTTAGTTATTCCACAACTGCAGAACATTAGTTAGCCTCCTATTCTTAAATGTCCTGTTTATCCCCCCCCCCCTCCGTGTGGTAAAGGGAGTGTCTGTCAATTGATGCTAGAAATTGCCCTTATTTTCCTTTGTTATAATTCTATTTCAAAGTAGCTATCTGACCAATAAGGACAACCTTTGTCATTGTCTGAAATCTGTGCAGTAGAAAACTAATACTTTATTTTAAATTTAACTCACAGGGCTTTGGTAAAGTCCCTTAGTCATTTAAAAAACCTGCGACAAGAGAAAGAAAGGAAAGACTAGCTAAAATAGGGAGAGGTTATTAAATCACGTCTCAATATGTTGAGAGTAGTAGGTAGAAAGAAAAAAAAAAAGATAAATGCTTTATGGTCTGAATGTCTGAAGGGACACAGTAAGGATGACTGGCTGAGGTCAAGCAGGTGAAACAGCACCGACTCGAGACTCGACTCGTGGATGGAGGAACTATAACTTCCAGCTCTACAGAGAAACTGCCATGGTAGTATCAGTGAAAGAAAGATAAAGTTGAAAGTGCTCTGTAGTGAGCCAGAGACTGAAGACTGTCAGTAAGAACCTATCTTCCACCAGCCAAACAACCTTGGAAAGGATAACTAAAGACAGATAAAGGAGCAGTATTCCAACATAGGATGAATTTGATTTGTAAAGGGTAAGAAGTTGAGATAGTGAAGTATTTCCTGGCCTGAAATAAAAACCATAGTTTTTTTTTTTTTTTGAAGTTTCTTTTTCGCTATATTTACGATATTGGGCTTCCGGGAAAAGTTAGAAGAATACCTAAACTTTTAAAATGTTGATAGTTTACTTTAGACTTCTTAATACTGTATTTTCTGGATTATAAGTCAATGCAGGTTATAAGAAGCTAGATAAGATAAGGTAGTTGATCAAAACTGGCCAAAGCCCTGTGTGAAGTCTTGTAAAACAGCAAAAAGAAAATTTTGTAGGATTCTTCTGTGCTCATGAATATTAAAAAGCTTCGTTGAACTTATTGAACTACTTTGTGAATATAAATCATCTGAATTCATTGCTAAAATAAATTTTTGACAGAGTACTTTGAAATTCCCTGCAAGCACTAAAATTTAGCTATTCGGCTCATAATATAATTTTTCCTAGCATGCTCATGTGTGAGACAACCTTCAAATGGTATAACGTTTATAGAATAATAAATAAAAAAAAATGGAAAATGAGTTCACAATTTATATTTGTTTATTACTTACTAAGCTCTGTCTCACTTACAGCTTAGCTTCAGAGAAGCATTTGAATTTCTCATCTTCGATGTCTGAGTGGAAGATAGTAGCAAGCCCAGGGGACAGACTAGGTGCAAATTTTCCTCGTCCTCTGAATACTCCAGCTTTGATGAAGCAGTTAATAATAGTTGTCTTGGACACACTATCCCATGCGTGTTTGATCCGCTGTATCAGTGTCATAGGAAGTGCAATGCACATGACCTTTATTAGTGAAACTATGTTCACCTGTGGTCATCCAAACTTCCTATATCTGTCTCAGCTTAGACGTAAAGCATCTATTGACAGAAATGTACAATAGCTATAATAATTTTTTCATCCTCCCAGGGATGATACTTAAGACAGTCTTCTTTCTGGCCACTCTAGCTTTTGTTTCTTCACTGATGTGTGCATGCATAGAATCTGTGATTAACATGGAGTTCTTGGTCTGGAAAAATCCAGAAAGCATCCTCTGCCTTGCACCATTCCTGAATGCATTTTTCACTGATACTGTACTTAGGATGAACAACCATATTCCTTCCATTTTCTTTGGTGAATTTTACAATTTCTATTTAAAACACTGCTGAGCAGATTTATTCAATCAATGTAACAGGTAGCATTTTGAAAATAAATAGCAGTTTTTATACTCTCAATTAAGATCAGAATGGATCAACATAGTAGTAGCTTGTTATTGATTGAATAATTAAGCATACTTTAATAAACAATGAACACTGACTGATCCTACTGAAAAAAAAAATGGTTTGGCAAGTAGTTTCATATGAGGTTTACAGCCACATTGTCAGGTATAGTGCATTATTTTTATTATTTTTTTTTTTTTTCAGTATTGAAAGATTTTAATTTTATCCACCTGTAAGTCAATTTGGATTATTTATAAGATGAGGGAGGCCTTGGATTTCTGTTTTTAAAAAAGTCTCCTCTTACAATCCAGAAATTACAGGAGTTGGTCTCTTTCTGTGTTTTTGTAGCTCCACACACTTTTATCTGTTGTTGACATGTGGCTGCTTGCTTTAGATTGAGAAACTTCTACTTGTGTTAAGATCAAGAGTAAAAATCGGTTACTTTCAAGAGAGCATTTACCTGTTCACAAGCAGCAACTGTTTGTTCTGCTACAAGTTTTCAAGCTCATTTGAATCATCTGTATTTTTCTATCAACGATTCATTTTTTCTATTTTGATAAAGTCTTGTGACCAGATTTCTAACAAAATCTTACTGCAGCACATTTAATCATGTATATATTTTCTAGCAGTCATGGAGTGATTCACACAAAATTAACTATATGCACTAAATTGATTATATATTAAATACAGGATATTTCATTGTGAAGTCTACAGTTATGTATGGCTGACATTGTATGTGGATGTAACATTTTCAAGTAAAAGTTGATTATAAAAAAAAAAAATAGCTCTCCATTTGTTTTCCAAACTTAATGCAATATTACAAACTGTTTCTCACTTCCAGATAATGTTTTGGTTAATTATTTTTACTGTCATTAATACATATGGAACTGAGCATTTTTATCCACTGACTAAGCCTGACTTTCTGTGTGTAAAGCTAACACCACAGTTGATTATTGTGATGGGGAAAAGGATGCATAAGGATTATTATTGGTTGTCTTACTACAGAATTAGGTATACTTTTTTGGTTGGGGGTGAGGCTTTTCATTGATTATCTTGAAGGGTGACAAGTCTGAAAAATTATTACCGTCGCAATGAAAATATTATTACTCTTGACAGCATTTATGTTTAGAAAATCAATTTAAAACATAATATTTAGATAGTAAAATTGATTTTTTGTTTCTTTTTTGGACTTGTCCCTTTTTAGTTTCTGAACTTGATAGCTTCAAATTATGAAGAAAGCACACACACACACTGGCTGTCTGTATACATGTTTATAACAATACTATTTTATTTTTTGTGATTTCATTTGACAAAGGGCTAAAAAGATTTCTAGAAGGAAAGGAAAATGAAATATTGTGTATTTTCTGGATGATTTGTTGAATATTATTTCTCAGAAGACTCCATTTGCAATTTGAGGCTTCTACATTTTTGAAGAACTCCATCCTTTTCTTAGAGATCAGTAAGTGAGACACCAGTGGCCTGCTGATGGAAGAACAAGTGAAGTGAACACAGGATTTATTAGTCCTTGCTGATTATCTTAGTCCTATTGACAGCTCTGAAACAGACACTAGCTTTTCCAGAATGCTGAGTGGTATTCGCTGGACTCCTGATGAAACATGGGTTACATCACTTCTTAAATCACACATTGCTTCTCCTGAACCTTTCATTTCCTTTCACTCTGTTATGAAGGTATATCTGGCAAGAAGATCTGCTATTTCTTTGCAGCATTTGATTTAGGTCTGTCAAAATTCAAAGCTGATTTGCTTTTGTTTGTCTTTCTTAGTTTAAGAAAGAGAAGAATCCAATTTACACAACCCATTATTTATTGTATTCACAAGACAAAAGCTAAAACATTTGTAGTTTAAAGACCAGATAATGTGTGGAAAACAGGGAATAAAAGTAGGGAAAGGGGGGAAGCATAGTAAAAGAGTCTAAAAGCTTCAATGCATAGCTCATAATTTCAATTTCTCCAGAGATGCGGGTGAGTGTTTCTTTTTAACTGTCTCCATTCGGTCTTTGAGTGCTTGAAAGAATGGGGACACAATGTGATTTGCTTCCATGTATTCTGTGACTGTAAAATTACAATTTCCACTGAGGTCTTTGGCATGTTATTTGGAACCAGAGTTTTTAATAAGCATATTGGTGCATATAGAGCCAGCTTCCCTGAAAATTATTACTTTAAATGATTGATGAACTGCCAAATAAGGAAAGAAGTAATTAAATTTAAAACTTGAATAGACGAGAGAGAGAGATTATTGTTGTCATCCACCGAGAAGCATACTTATTACACTTATCAAATAATAAAATTTGTGCTCCATTTTATAATAGCACCGATTTTCTGTTGGTTTCTGCCACTGTGATTATCATGGAACCCAGGAACCTGACCATTGTGGTCAGGAAACCTGGTCAGTTCACATGGAGTTCATTTTTTTCCACAGTTAGGGAAACAGCATAAACTCAAGAATTAATTCTTTTTCCTGCCTGTTTGAGGGCAGCTTTCTAATGAAATCCCTAACATACACACACACAGTGAAAACAAATATTATACAGCAGAATTTGACTTATGAAAATAAAAAAAAAAAAATTTTTTAAATGTTTAAACTTAATTATTTGTTCTTGGTATAAAAAATAATGATGGAAGGAACTTAGAAGAGTGTAGTATTTTAGATTAAGAATATTATATATTCTTTAATTAATTAGTTTTTTTTTACGTCAGACATTGTAATTGGCAACTTTGTGAAATAAGGTAACTTTTACTTACCTACATAAAAAGTAATTTCTTACAGGTGAATTTATTCACAATTTGGGAAATCTTAATTAATTTGATGTCACTGAAAGAATGCTTAATGATTAATGAACCTCTGTAAATTTTCTTTAAATACTATGCTAATTAAATAAATCTTGCATAAACATCCTTTTCAGTAGTCGTCTAAAAGATGGCGGGCTTCTATTTTTGTTTTATCACCATTCTGTCAGGAATTTGGTGACTGTGAAGCTCGTGCTCCTGATCACTCAAAGCTCTCTATTTTCTAAAGATTCTCTCTGTCTTTTGCCCTGTGGCAGGTTTTCTGTCTGATGCTTATAGACATTGGCAGTTTGTCAGACTCTAAGCAGCTGTCATTGGAAGCTTGATTGATTCCTCATGATGAAGGGAAATGTTTCACTTTTTTAAAAAAATTTATTAGCAAATTTTTAAAAAGAAAATATTTTAATTTCCAAGAAGAGCATGTGGACAAAGAGGTATATAGTTACTGATACAGGCAATTCCACTTATTTGCATGGCTTGTTTGCCAGACATTACTATGCATATAAATAGAAATGCAAGGACTGACTGTAACCATTTCTATTGATGATGATGCATGCAAATGGACAAATACGTGAAGTAAGAATATAAATTTTGTACAATCTTGGCTTTTCTTTTAAATATTCTGGTCATCTGATAGTGGGACCATCCAATGATGATGATGCGTGCAAATGGACAAATACGTGAAGTAAGAATATAAATTTTGTACAATCTTGGCTTTTCTTTTAAATATTCTGGTCATCTGATAGTGGGACCATCCAAACATCTAAGAAACTTCTGCCTGCCTGAGATAAATGTAAACATATTGCATTTATATGGAGTTGACTATATTAGGGGAATAAATATTAACTGACTGGGATTCTAACCTGTTAGATATCAGAAAACATAAAACATTTTCTTTTAAAGTAGAATTGTTTATACATGGAATAAATTACCAGAAAGTAATAGTGATTATGAAGAATCAAGTTAATGTTATTTCTTTTCCATAGAAGCCCAAAGTCATCTATTAAACTTAAATAGAAATAAGGTAGCCTAAAACACACTGGCTTTTAGAGTATAGTTATGATTCTGATTATTTAATTGTGGCAAACATTTTTCTTATGTTAAAAATGCAGTTTTATGGCTTTCTTCATTGGAGACTGGTTTCTTACATATGTCTGTGATTAGAGAAACAATGTTGGATTCTTGACTTCATGAGAGGTAGCTACGCTAAGTGTTTGATCATGTTTCAAATAAAGATATCCAACTAAGTAGCTATCTCTCTCCAATTATTTTCACAACACCAGTTCTCATACTCTTGTTTGATTTTCTTAACATCAGACTGTCACCCACTGATAAAGGATACTTTTGAAATCATAGGTAAAATAAATTTGCTGCTTTCTCAAAACATGCCTAAGGGGTGCAAGGGAAGCCCATTGCCAACCATAACAGAAACCATTGACCTGAAAGTCAGTGTCAGGAGGCAGAAAGGCATAGTTGATAGCTGAGCCAGTACTGGAGACAGCATCAGATGGTAAATTTGACTGGGGTAGTAATGTGTCAAAAAGTAATTTCAGCGAGTTTGCCAAGGTCAGAAACCTCACAGAAGAAAAGAGCAAATCTTTTTATGTTACCTAGCAACAACAGGGCATATAATAAGAGAGACAAGTTATAAATAAAAGACTAATAAAAGTTTCAAAAAATATACTTGGGCAGCACAACCTTAGAATTTTGCTCAGCATTGTAATAACTGCTATCTGCTGCTGTTACAGTATGTATATATTTACTGAAAAGAAGCCATGTAAGATCTGAAGTCCCCCACTCCTTAAAATATATTTAATGCATCTTTTGTTTCAATCTACAATTTGATCATTATAATCTTCCATTTATTAAAGCATTTTCATATGTATATGCTTAAAAGGGTCACTGATTTGTTTAGTTGTGCATAATTTTCTGAAAATTCCATCAGCATTATTGGCAACTGGCTGATGAAACTGTAAACAGATTTCTTGCATCATTGATTTATTCGTTAATCTTTTTGGTTTAGTATGGTCAGTCTTATAATTTGAAGAATATCAGCTTTATGCATTTTGAAGGAATAAATTCTGTAATCTTTAAAATAATTGTTCTTCACTTTCAAAATTTTTTTTTCAAAATGTTTGTTATGGCAACAAAATCAGTTTTTTGGTTATCAGAAATACCTGTTTATAAATGGCATTTATTTCGCTTGTCTGTTTAAATTATTAGGAGAGAAATTATTGTTATGCTTTTTTGTAGATGGGAGCTTTGCATTTATTTTATTTTAGAAAAAAATCTATACAATATTTTAGCAAATGAACTTTGCTACCTCACACCATCTACAGTAAACTACACTATTGCAGGTTGGAAAATATATTTAAAATGTTCATATTATTTCATATAATTAGCTGAAATTAACATATCCAAAGTGATATTACTGTAGTCCCATTCATTTGGTCGTCTTAAAAAAAAAAAACAAGAAGTAATGCCTGTGAGCAAGTTTAACACCTAGGGTACATTTATACCCCCCACTGGTCTTCAAATAGGTTGGGCCATAGGAACTGACCTGTGTCACTGTAATGAAACAAACTGGTATATCACCCAAACTCCCACCTTATTTTTCCTTACGTTAACTAAATATGTAGCCAGTTTAACATACAGGTTCTAGACTTGGGTGGGTAAGAAGGGTTGGAGGGTTAATCATTTAATTATGTTAATCCAATATATTTTACCATGATTTTTAAACTGTTAGAGTAAATGAAAGTTCACTGATAACGGATTTTTTTTTTCTTCTTTAATACATGCAGAATTCTAGGTGATTGTAATATACCATAGCATTAAAGGGAAGCTATAGTACAGTAACCTGATCTGCATATGTTCTTAGGCTCCACTGTCATCAGTGTAGTCTCTTAGTATCCCACAAAGCTGAAACTTCATAGTAGGACTCAGAATGGTCAATAAGGTGTGGAGAAGAGTCATGTGGCATTAGATGCAATGGCTGGTAGACGTAACTGAGGTACCTAGATCCAGCCCAACAGAGGTTTAACTTGCCCTCCTTGTTTGGTAGGTTTATCCTCTAGTCTAATTAAAGAATTACAGTACTAAAATTGTTTAATTTTTAGATTTAAAAGTACAATTAGGTTTTTCTTATTCTAACCTGTTCTATTCTGATGAGGTTGTGAACCACATGGTACTAAGTGCATCTAATTATAGCTCACTGTGGCCCATCACATGCAACAAAAAGACCAGAACTATTTAAGTTTTATGTCCTGGACCAAGGATAGTATTTGATGAATGGCAAGTGTCAGCAGCACATTTTGCTACTGAATGAAAGTAATGAAAGCCCTAGTTATGGAAGGAAACCCATGCAGCCAGCTCATGAAGAAGAATAAGAAATCATGACATGGAGCTACTCTAAACCAAGTCATTCCTCAGCAGGATTCGAACTCAGGCCATTAGCCTTGGCATTCCAATAGTCTAACCACTAACAGTGGGTGAGCCAGGAAATTTTACTTTATGACATTAATAGCAACTGAGAGCTACTTGGCTATACAAGTTGTTTGAATTATTTCTTTTTTCTGCTTGGATTATTGGTTTCTAGCTCCTTTAACAAAATTGCCCTTTTTATCACCCTTGGGTATATATCTAATAAAATACAGTTTTTCACTTGCTTTACATGTTTTATTTTATCATGTGAAAACAGTAAAATAATCTCCAGTGAAATGCAGAATGTATCTTATTTTAAAAAATTGAGTTTTTATTTCTTTTTGTTTGAATAGCTGAGATTTCATCTAGCATCTTTACCCTGATCATTTAACATAATGTATCATTTACTTGGGGCAGACCATGCAATTAAGTTCATCTTAAAGCCAAAGTTGGTTCATATGAGTAATCATGCTTCTGAGCCAAGCAAATTTCCTACCACTTCCCCTTTTTTCCATCTAATAGCCTAGACTGGTGTTCATGTAATTTTCAATGATAATTAACATTCCTATAACTTAACAAGAGGAAACTTTGTTAGTCTTTGTCAATTTTGATGTCATAAGATCAAAAGTCCACTTAAATGATTCCCAGTGCATATCTCTCATTCTCAGCAAGGGGTGATAACTTAATGGCATGTGGTTGGTTGATTGGTTTGACTTTACTAAAGAAGTCATAGCATATCTGGAGTGCCATTTGCTTACAAATAGGGCTCATATATGCTTAAATATTCAATATGACTATGTGCAGAAATTCAAAATTCTATAATGAATGTTATTACAGAATTCCAATGATTAATTTAAAATGTTGGTTGCTCTGTCTTTGATCCCTGCATTTCACCCTTAGAGAATTCGGTAAAACACTTGCGATATTTCTGTTTTGTGGTCTGAACTTCCCATTATCATCTTTTACCACATGTCAGAGGTTCCAGGGTAATTAAAAGTTGGAAAAGGAGGTGAAATAAGCTGATTTTGTAAATCCTATTTTAAAAAGCTGAGAAGCTCCAACTACGAATCCGCAATTTCAAAGTTAGTTAGCTGTATATTTTTTTCAAACATTTACAATCATGTATTAAAAATATAGTATATGAATTACATTTGAAAATAATAGTTAATTTCCATACAAGGTTACCAATTTTCTGTATGTATTTAAGAATCACTAAGTATTTTTTTATGACCTGAACTTCATATAATTTATACAAACACTTTTCATTAAAGGTTTTTAAAAACTTTTCACTGATACAGAACTTTTTGTTTTCAATGAAGTAAAGATCTTGTGGCCATGAAATATTGTCAAATAAAAATCCATCAAGATGCTATTCATTGTGATAATAGTAAAAAATTTTTTAAAAAAAGAGTAGTACTTATATGTGGTTGACAATTCTAATAATGCAAAGTTTATTTAAAGAAAACAGTGATTGCATAATGATTATTAACACTTATATTTATAATTTACTTTTATTGCTTAAATTACTAACTGCAGATTTTCAAAATTAGATAAGAAATGATTAATTAAATATCCCTCCCTATATTTACTGATATCAGGCCACATAAACAGATGGAGCAGCTGAAGTTTGTATATTAACAGATTCCAGAGTTCCTTTAATAAGTTTCTCATACTTTGAGATTTTAGGATCAATTGCTACTTATTTAGGTAGACAGTGTTTGGTTTTATTTTAGTAGGTTTTCTAAACTAGATAAACATGTGGCTTGTGTTGCCAAGCCTACACTAGCACATCATTATTGCAATAAATGTGTCTGTTATTTTGCACAAGTGTCTGTAAATTAAGCGCCTTGGAGGAAAATAAAGGCAAAGTTGACAAGCTGAATTTAAAGACCCAGAAATTTGAACCCCATTAGCGTTATAGCTTGATTAATTCTATGATTCTTGTTGAGTAACATTGGTGAAATGTCTAATACCATAAATTTATTCTTGAAAATCTCACAAACAACATTGCCAGCAAATACAAAGTTTATAACTTAGTTGTCTCTCTGCTATAACTTTTGTCCATTAAAAAAAAAAAAAAAAAACCTGTCAAGACAATGACGTTTGGGGGGGGATGACTAAGCCTTGAGCAAGAGAACAAGTGAACCTCTGTAGCAAGGGCCTTAGCTTCCAACCCAATCAATTTTGTGCTCAACATGGCATGACATCATCATTAAAGAGAACTGACTAACTTTATTGAGGGCTTTGTGCTTCATTTTCTCCTGCTGGTTCTGTGATGACAAGGGATCCACAAACTCTGTGTGCGGAGTTTCTTTATTTACCAGTCATATTGGATTACCTCACTGTTCACTGTATCAACAGTAGTACAGACCGTTTCCACTGCTGAGCCCTTCTCTGTGAATGGGTGTGCATGCAGAATAGCACCGAGGCTGCAAAACTTTCCCATTGATTTTCATTTGGTTTAATTAAGTCTTATTCTACTTGATGGGACTGACTTCTGCGAGGCATAACCATTAGTTTAACTGATTTATTTTTAATTTAGCCATTTTCTGGGATTTCTCTCCTAGTTGTTATCATTGTCAAGCAAGGATGTAAGAGACTCGATGCTTCTAAATTACTAGACTAGGGTCATGCTTCAGTCAGAATTAGGAATCAACAACTTGCATAATTTGAGCCTCATTTGTATTTTTATTTCTGCACATAATATTAAAGCTTGTAGTTGTAGAGAAAGCCTGATATAACATATCATTACCATTTATCAGGGCACTGCTATCTGTAGATGTTTTATATCAGATACTTAATTCATACTTCACTGTTATTAATATTGACAGCCATTATTGCGGATTCACCAATGAAATATCCCATATATTATATATTGTGCATATAGTCACAGCATATGAATGTTAGAAAATATATACAATGAAAAGGATTTATTTATTATTTTATTTGATCTCTCTCTCTCTCTCATTTCTACTAACTTTTGATTGCAGAATCATCATGACAGGATTCTTTAATCTATATATCCATTTAAATTATCAAATTGCATTTCGGAAAATTAGCAAACAAAATGTACTTTTGTTGTATTATTGTGACTTTATTCCACTGGTTGTGGCACTAGCTCCAGACATGCTACACATATTCAGTGTAGGTTTTTTAGTGACTCTCAATATGGAGCGCACAACTACCACATCTTGCCCAAGTAATAGACCAAGAATTTTTTTTGGGGGGGGGGGGTTGTTGGCTGGTCAATATATAGCTTAAAATAAAATATAACATTTATCACTACGGTATATAGAGTACAGTATTCATATTTTCTCCCCAGGAATTTTTTATTCTTATTTAATTTTTGGAGTTCTTTAGTTTAGTGAATCATCCTTCTTAAATGCTAATATTATTAAACTGTTATAATGGTACACAATTTTTCAAAGTCTTTCTCATAGAAGTTAAAGGAAATACTGCTATATTACTTCTTGGCATGACAAAATAAAGTTTACAGTTGTTAGTATAAAAAATAGAGAAGCTTCAGATAAAAAGGATTCTTAAAATTAATTACTGTGGTAAATTGTGGTCTTTGCCCTGATTAATTCTTTGGATAAGCTGTTTGTTGCAGTATCACTGAGCTGGTTGATCAAGTGCTCAGAGAGGTAGTTGTAAAAGAAGCATTAATTTCTCTCTTGAGTATCAATTGTCATTGTTTTCAATTAGAAAAAGTAGAATTCAAGGCTCTGAGAAGCTGATTATCACTACCTGCTAGGTAGAACGTAAAAGGAAGTAAATAATCAAGAATTTAAATATGAAAATAAGTTAGTGTTTATGTTATTATTTTTATCATAGTGATGAAAATGAAAAATATTTGAAATGTATCATTTATCAGCTAAGTCCCTGGATATGGATTTGTCAGTTTTGCATAGTTCTCTAGGATAATTACCTATGTCACCAGTTTAAAAAAAAAAAAAGCAAGATGTCATTGTAATGCATAATTCAGTTTCTTAAATTAGTTCTTTTATGTCTGTCTGAAGATCATGTGATCTCTTTAGTAGTTTTTACATGTATCGAAGATCATTCTTTAAGACTTTTTGTTTGTCTATAAGAAAAACTTTTTTTGATGAGATATTGACAATTAACTGTTACTTATGCAGTAATTATGTGTACCTGAAACTTATGAAATACAGCTTTAGTTTAAAAACAAAGGTTTGAATTGTTGCCGTACATGGGTATTATTAGTCATTCTGTTGGCTGTGGTACTTCTTCAATATGGCTGCTGCTTAAATTATTATTGTGAATTTTTGGGGACTTTCGACCAAATATGATCACACACAGGCTAGATAGACCAAACACCTGTGACCTTGGTGAAGCCAGAGAAAGCCCACCAACTGGCTCATGTTGTTAAAAATTTAGGCTACTAGCCCGAGGAGTAAGCACTGATACAATCGGCTGATTCACTTTCTACTTTTTTAAAATTACCTGTCAGTAAATATGTAGTTTTCATAATATCTCTTTATTAAAAGATCCAGGTATCAAAACCAGTTGAATAGCTTTTGTAAAGTGTTAGCTTACATTAACATTTCATGTCTCTATCTCTCTTTGTTGGTTTATATACACATGTGGAGACACCATTTTTTACTTGCTCTTTAGCACAGATATGATCTACCTGTAGACAGTGCTTGTTTTCTCAGATATGCATTTTTGTTTTTTATGCACAATGATCACCTGTTTGTTGAACTTTTTTTTTTTATAGACAAGATTTACTGTCCTGGGGAGTGGATGTTACAGAAAAATCAGTAGATGGTGGTGATGAATCATGTTATTGATATCTGTGGCCATGCGTACATCTTGTCTTCTATTCTGAATTATATTGCAGATGCTCATCCATTTACTGTTTCTGTTAAGGTTTTTATATTTTTAAGTCCAGATCTTTAAAGAAGGATGTGCTAACTTATTTGTCCACTAAGTAAGGACAAACGTTGTTGCAGTATCAGTCTGTGTGTGATTAGGATGGAATTACATGATAACAAAGGTATGTTGTAGGCAAATAATCTATGGCTTTAGATATAGTGTCATGTATTTTGAATGGTGGGTTTTAATTAAATTTTGTTTGCTATTTCAGTTGAAGAAATGGAGAGTGAGGATGAGGAGGAAAGTATACCAATGGTCAGCATTGGTGATACACGTGTTCCCCTTCATGAGGTCACTGACATGATGGTGAGTCAGATGACCACCGTGGAGAAAGAGGCCTATATCAGGTTAGGGCAGGAGATGTATCAAGACTTATATGAATGAAGAGCTTGGCTGGAGTTGGTAGAGCTGGTCTGTCTATACAAAATAGCAAAGGTTGTGGTTTCAGTCAGTGAATACCAGGGAAACTTCCACACTGTGGTTGAGAAAATTTTCCATATCTGTTGGTGGATTATTGTTGCTGATGATTTTAAAGACTATTCTCGACTGGATACAAGGAAAAGATTCAGGTGTATGTAGATTTCTGCATTATTCACTGTAAATACTAAAGAGGCAGTGGAAAATAGTTCTGGAAAGGTTTATCTCAAGTATGGAATAATAGTAATTTTTTTTTTAACTGACTGACAATGGGCAGCATTACATTTAAAACAACATTTACAGCCAGTATTTTCTTTTAATGCATACCAAAGAATGTGAATGTACTTTGTTGGTTCACACTTTTACATTTTGATGTCTTAAAGACATTTTTTTTTATGTGAATTACATCAGGAAGTAAATGCTACTTTGTAATCCATGTTTTTGCCAAGGGGCAATCATTCTTATTGTGGTTAGAATAGTTCATGAAAGGGTGAAGTTTAGTTATTCTCACTGAGCAACACGATTTTGTTTTGATTATTTAGAACCATAGGTAACTTCTTCCATGTCCTCTTCATGTTATTTGTAGATCAGTTTTAGGTGCCAGAAAGCATAGTGTACATCTTCACAACCTTCTACAAGAATGCTTCTCCTGCAAAGATTGTTTGCAATAACTTTGACCTTCACCGTGCTTACAACTACATTGAATGAGACAGCTGGTGAAAAATGCATTCCAAACTTGCTTCTTGGTAGACAGTTGTTTAACTGAACTGTGTATGTGTGTGTGTATCTGTCTGTCTTTCTGCATGTGTGGTTGAGAAATTCTTGGAACATTTGAATTTATTTTTTTAACTAAGTGCTTGCTTGCTTTTTTTTCAATTACATAAGTTATTTATGTAAATTAGTCTATTGGATCTAATTTTCTACAAACATCTACAACTGTAAATAGACCTGATGAAGTTGTAAAATACCGTGGTTACTGCTAATAAGCATTGCCATTCCAGTGTCTTGTAGGGGACATAGCAATTTTGCCATCAGCAGGGGAAAATGAAAGGCCTTACTGGAGCTCCATTTAGCTTTAGGTGGAAGCCATAGCATTTTGAGGAAAACCCATGTTGACCGGCTGGTACAGAAGAGGAAGCCATGTTATGTTCAATACCTGATGGGAACTGAATCAGGTTCTTAGTTACAGCAGACCAGTACACTATGCACTTGTCCATCGTCTGCAATTGGATCATCAAAGGTGGAGAAGCGTGGAGAGAAACTTTTTGTTTGAGAGATTATCTAAGAATATAACAGCAATTGGTGATGGATTTGAATGCATTTTTATCAGAAAGACAATTTTTCACAAAAGTATATTTTTCAGAAAAGTAATCAAAAGATCAAGAGAATATTAAAATTTAGAATGAGATTTTTTAAAGCATAATTAATCATCTCTCTACTGTATGTGAAAATTTGCATTTTTTTTTTCATTTTAATACCATGGGGTTATGATATTACTGGTATATTTGTTAATTTCAGTATATGTATTGACGATAGATGTAAATGCAATATGTCTATATTATACTGGTTTCTATATTTGCAGTAATCTCAGAAGTTTCAAAACCACACGTTTACAGAAATAGTTTCAAACAAGTGTGGTAAGCACATTTTAGAATAGTAAAAAAAAAACTCTGCATATTGTGTTTATATAAAACAACAAAAGTTGAAAATATTTTAATTAATTCTGATTTGTTGTATATTTTAAGCTTGTGCTTATAAGTTTGCTTTTTTTTTTTTTAAAGGCCTGACAGCAGTGTTGCATTTTCTAATTCTAAAAAAAATAATACATTTTGTTTTTTTAAAAATAGCAACAGTTAATAAAACTTGAAAGAATTTTTTTTTTTAAATGTCAAAAAAATCTTGCAATTTGTTGCTCCATGTCTGGCTACTGTAAACAATTTAGGCAAAATGTCAAATCCAGAAACTTCTGGGAGATGTCAACATGCTGTGCCTTTTTCTTGTCCATCCAAGGTGAGAATGTCAGACCCTGTTTAAACTCTGAAGCATTTCATACAATTTGGGAGATGTCAACTGACTTTACTAAGTATTAAGGACATCCAGATAAAACCCAGCTAAAATAACATTGTCATAGTGGTATTTCCCCTTCCCCTGGTTTCATTTGAACATCCCTAGTATATTAGAACTAGTTTTACTCTAGTATAATTCTCAGCCTTACCTAATGTTATCATGTGATGCAGTGAAAAAAAAATCTCTCATACTCAGTCTTATATCAAAGTTTATAATGTGTTCTCAAAATATCAAAGCTTTTTTTTTTTTTAATTCTGCAAGAATAACAAGTGTTTAAACCATTCCATTAAAGCTGGTATCTATGTTCTTACACTCATGTTTTTAGATTTTCTTTTCATTTGTACTATAATTTTCCGATTAAATTATTGGAATTTTTTTTCATTTTGTCACTTATTAAAATGTTTTGTAAAAAATGTAAACTCAATTTAAACTACCTCTTCAATCTATTAGCTTTCATTGTAGGATTTGTAGGATGCCTAAAGAAGAGTTCCTAAACTAGCTCTGCATGTTCTATCAATAATACAAGAGCTTACTCATGCTTTTTCTTTCATAATTAATTATACTCACAAACTGCAAGTCCTGATTTTAAACTTTCCCAAGATACATTCAGCATAATTTGACATAAACCACAATTGAGAGCTTTGTGAATGTACTGTGCTGAGTACCAAAGGATAACTTTAAGCATTGGTTAGCAACTGGTGGTTCATGGGCCAGATTCAGCAGCCCACAGCCACCCTCTGTCTGACTTAACTGTTACTTCCAAGCATGTTAGTGAGAAATGTTGCACTTTCCATTATGGGAGGGATTTGGTATATTTGGTGTCAAAGAAGAACCTTTTGTGAGCCTGTTATGGGCATCATTTTGATGGTAAAAGTCACTTCACATGTATAAGTAGAGCCAGTCAGAGAGTGCATGAGGTTTGATTAGTTTTCTTGAGTCTCATAGGTGGTCCGAAATTTTTTTGTATTCACAAATTTAGTCTTCAGTTCCACAGATGCCTGATCTACTAGTTCTGATGTTCTGGTGGTAGTGCTGCATTATAAGGGATGGAAGAAACTGATGACGTCTTTGGCAATGTTGAAGTCCTGAAAGTGGGATCAGAAGTTTTCTTAGTGACTGCACAATGGACAACTTTTCTTGATGCCCATATAATATAGCCTGCTAAAGTGAAACTTTCTTGATTGTAAGTCTGACTAAAAATCCGTTTTTTTCTCAAATGCTTCCAACTTCTTAACTATGTCACAGATCATTTTAGTATAGCCTTTGTAGCTGGAGACAGAGAATTCAAGAGGCCAAAGATGTCACTCAGGAATGCTACCTTCTTAGCCACAAATTCATCATCATCAACCAGTAGCTGACCTGAGAACTTTGCCACAGAAATATTTTCTTGGGTCTCAGAAGTCTCCACTACCAACTCCTGGAGGAGTGTGTGTTGTGAGCTTGAAGAGCTCTGCTGAGGTTGATCAGTTTTGTGACCTCTTTCCATTACTTAAGTCAGTTTTTCTGCTTATGGGAGCACTGTGATAAATGAGACAGTGCAGAACCCTTTTTCTGGGGTGCTGCTATAGAGAAACATGCTCCCAAACTGTTCTATCTCTCAACCATGACAGGTGTGTCATCCTAACAAGGAGACAGATCTTATCAAACAACAGTCCATGCTGGTGGAATAAGGTGTTGACCTTGTCAAAGATTATATTACTAAAGATGAAGTTTAAAGGGATCAAACTCAACAGCTCTTCAGAAAACATTCCCATGAAGTGACTCCTGTACATAGAGCCCTGCTACATCAGTGTTATCTGTTGAGTTGTCAACTGCCACAGATATGAATTCCATTCCCTCTAATTGGTCCAAGACAAGAAGAATCTTTTCTTTCAAAACATGCAGACACAGCAGTTTCCTTGACTGAGATTTGCCTTAGTGTTCAGAATGATAGATTGAATCTTGTTTTTCTCTACACTTCTTCCAGAGCTACTAACATACATTCCTTCATTGTTTCAGCAGTAGTAGCCTTCTCTTGCTGGGTAACCAGATCCATTGATAATTTTACAACCATGAGTATAGCTTGCAACCAGTGAGAGTGCCATATTTTACATTTGTGATGCTTTGTTGAGTGTACAGCTAATATAGTACCCAAAAAACATCCAGTTCACCATAAAATTTAGTTATTGACCCCTGAATTAAAATTTCTTTAACAAAGTCTGTTATTCACAGAGTTTAGATGATATCATGATGCCGATAGTTTTTAAGCAATAAAATCAGGAACTGTATCCTGCTTAACTCTAACAAAATAATGTTGATTTGGTAAAAGTCCCTCTGAACTAATTGAGCCTACTAATTTAGGCTAAAAGGGGATAGTTAAGAGAAAACCAGGGTTGGTGAAGGAAATGTTTTCATAAACATCGAAAGTCAGAAATATGGGAATTTATTGTTACAGTATTCCTAAACAGAAAGCTAAGTGTAGGGGAAGAAAAAAAAAACCAGCTTCTATTTATTTTAGGTAGGAAATCAGCCACTGGCTGAAATGGCTGGTTGAGGCCGTAATAGTGATGTCAAATAAAATATCTGCTTTTGCATAGTTTATTTTCTATATTTGTACTTAGAACTATGAATGTAAATCTGACTAGAAAGAAATGTGCAGGAAGTGAAACAAGGTAGAGTTTTAATTTTTTTTTTGATGTTTATTTAATATAACATATTCGTACAATCAGGGTAATATGTGATGCTCATACAATTTGATCTTTATCGTTTAAAAAACTAGATATAAAGTATTTTTAAAAATCAGAGTTAAGGTTATTGCCTAAGGTTCCAACTCTTATTTTGATACATGCTTTCTTTTGTCTATAAAGTGATAGATAATAATTTCAGTGTGTGTACAGTCAAATCTGTTTACAATGACTACCACAGGAAAACACAAATTGTGAATAGACAAGTGGCTTTTCTGCACAGGTTAAGTGTCGGCCATTTTGTTTTATTTATAATAGTGTACTTTAAGGTGTAAATGCACAATGTAGATTTATACACACTTAATAGCTCATTTAATTTGGATTATTACCTTTGCTACTATATTTTTAACGGAAAATTCTGGTAATTGTGTCTTTGAACCACTCAGACAATAGCACTGATTTTTCTCATTCTCTGTCTTCCAAATCTTTGGTTTTTGATCTAGAGGAATGTTGACTTTGAACTCATCTTGCTAGTTCTGTTTGTGCTTGAGAATGTCCTGAATCTCTGAGTCATCTTGCATCAGTGCTCCTGTAAATGTACCATCTTATCAATGGCATTCAAGCTTGCTGCTCATGCATTCTTATCACCTTGAGAGGAAGCTGATGTTGAGCTAGCTTGATGGGATTTACATTTGCAATCATGATCACAGTTTAAGTAGTGAATATGAGTGCCTGTTCTAACAAGTTGATCATGTACACAATATCAACAAAGATTGTCATGAAGGTAACTGAAGAATAAGTTTCAATCAAAATTTTTATATCTGCAATTTATTTATTGATACTGCAACCACACAATATGGAAAATATTTTTAAAGTCAATAAATTTTTCTTGATGTGATTACAACAAAACTAATTAATGCAAACAAGTCAGTTTTTTGTCTTACACCATATACATCAGCAATCTGGGTGGATTTTGATGTGTATGTTGTGTGTAGCTATCAATTTTGAATAGTCTATTGGTGTTCAGAGTCTCTTGTATTGGGTTGTCAGACACTTTGTAAGAAAATTGCATAGGTTTTGACTGTCTAAAGTGCCATTTTGTTGATAGATTTCACATTCAACAAAACAGTAGTTATTGTTTATAGTAGCAGAGATTGTTAAGGAATCAATTTGTGTGCCTGCTAGCTGTATTAGACACTCATTCCCAGTCAATGGTGAAGTTCAGTGAATCTTGTACACGTGACATTCGTAACCAACGACCACTTCATTTGATGGTATCTTTGTATTTAATACTGCTGGAATGGAATTGTCTTTTGGTTGTCATACAATTTACTAGCTATTTGAATGTTGGATATATTTACATCCATTAATATATATCTGACATTCAAACAGCTTGTAAATCGTGTGACAACCAAAAAGCTGTGTAAAGGCATTTCGTGAGTTTTGGAATCAGGAGGTATTGTGTGACCACTACAAGCAGATGGGTGCTAAGACAGGTTTGACTGTTTATTTTTTATATGTTGCATTGTTTTACTATTAAATTTTAATTGGCCTTATGTTTGCAATATTTTAATATTTCTGAGCTAATGCCCCAAAACTTATTAAATTATTCATTCACTGTTGAATAAAAGAATAGATGTGAAGAAATGCTTAATTTAAACAGCTTCTTTTTTAATATAACTCTTGGTCCTTTTTTACCATTCAGATTGAAAAAAAAAAACAAAAAAAATTCCTGTATATATTTTGTAACTCTTTCCAACATTTTTGATTTTTGGTCTACACCAGTATATAGGTTGTTTAAATTCTTGGCTGTTTTTGATGCCTTACCATGCTTTATGATACTTGTGCTCTTATTTCATGGAAATTTTACCAATTACCTGGGTCCAGAGGGAAGTTTTTTCTTTTGGGAATATCTAAAACTTATTTGAGAAGCTGTCTATTGGAGCTATCTAGTGGATTGTGTGTGAATGTGACTCCTGACTAATGGAATGTACTTAGTGTATATTGATATTTAATTTGGTGTTCTTATTGCTGCTTTAGCATGATGAATCGGAAGATCTCTTTTGTGCAGACAAACAGTGTAACATAAGAAAAGCAAAATAAAATTATTTCTGACTTTCTTACTGTATTTTTTCTACAACTGATTCCTGGCATTCTGTCTCCTTTGTGTCATTTCTATTCTTGAACTATTCCATATTGTGTATTTTAGTGGAATTTGGGAACTAATAATGGTAGAGAATGTTTCCTAATATTGATGTCCTTTATTTTCTCTGAAAACCATCTGGTCATGTTCTGGTTCCTCTGTTTTGACCTGAATAACCAAGTCATGGAGATACTTGTCCAATATCAACAGAACGCCCCGAGTTTGTGGCACATCAGGTGCGTGCCTATTTAGCTGGAGAGGAAATTAGAGTTGTAATGAAATTCTGAAGAATGGATCTGAATTAAATCTAATGGGAATATCAGTTTGGTAAAACTCTAATAACTAGCAATATCTTTGGATCTAATGGAAATATAACTGTTGCTGTGATTAGGCTATAGAATAGAAAGAAATAGGCTGGGTTCAGCGGCAAGAAAGTTTTATGCCCTGTAAATTCTGAATCAGAATAAATTATTGAATATTTACTGATGAAATAAAATGCCTTTTTAGAGGTAAGGATACCTTGTTATTTATAGACTAGAAGGTAATAGTTATTTTCTTTAAATGGTTTATGCAACTGGTGCCTAAACATTAAAGAAAGGAGCATGTTTAATTTTTTTTAATCTTTAAATTACCTTTAAAAATGACTAAATTTAAATGATTACAGTGGTGGTGATAATTACTTTTTTAAAAGCTGAATGTAGCAAACAAATTTCAGCTTGAGTTTTGCTGCTGTGTGTAAGTGAACAGGTGATTCAAACTCTAAAAATGTCTGCTAAGAAATGTGCAAGTTCTTGTTAAAGGGAGGCAACACTGCCTAAAAATTTATGAAAGTGAACAAGGCAGCATGTTAGTTATCTGCATTGGTTATATTTATCAAAAGAACCTCTACCATTTTTAAAAGTTTTAATAACAATAGTAATGTTGAGCAGGATCTCTGAGTAAATGTCCAGTATAGCCAAGAATTTGATAAGCATTGTGGTCAAGTGTTAGGCAAAGCAAACAGAATCTTGTGTTTGTTACATAGGAATATTAAAATTAGGATAAACATTTAAAAAATTGTGTTCAAAGCTTTGATTGGGCTTCAGTGTATTTAGTCCAGCTTTAGACCTTACCATGTTAGAGGATGCTTGTTGACGACGATCTTAAAAAGATATGAATGATTTTGGGAACAAGATCTTTGATTAAAGGGGGTTTAAATAAGACAGTTAAAAGGTAAAGAACAGGTAGATGAGTTTTTCTTTTTTGGGAGTGTTTAGGATTACAAGGGACATAACTTCAAATAAGAAATTTTATCTCCTTTGTATATAACAACTTTGAATCCCAGGAAATTTGGTTTAGCCCAGAGAAATATTTTTGGTTATCTGTGTTGTCGGGTAGCATTTTAACTTTGATTTGAATACCCTGCCTGCTATGAAAACAGTAAAATTTATTTCTCTTTAGTCACAAAACAATTCTATTTAATAGAAGTATTTTTGCACTTGATTTTTCTTTTTAATTCAGCATTTGGTTCTAAAAAGTGACTGATGCAAGCCTGGGTTAGATATGGTCGGCTCTAAGCAATACAGAAGTTTCTAATAGAGCATAACAGGGGTGGAAATACAAAATTGATCTTTGCACTTAAGGCTATTAGCAGAACTGTATGCCAGACAAAATTTAAGCAATTTTTTTTTTTTTTTTTAGAGAATTACCACTGCTGAAGGGCAGGTTAACATTTGTGTAAGCTTCAGAAAATACACAGGAAGAGTCCATGAAAGAGAGATTTAATAATTTTTGTTTCACAGTTTTTAAAAAAATATTTTTTCACTTTTTATATCTGATTGGATACTTCGTGAAAAAAAATAATAAGTAATTTATTAGACATTTCCAAGTATAATATGAATAGTTAATCTGTTTATTTAATTATGGTGCATAGGTGAAGTCCAACGATCGTACACATGCACATGTGTTAATACGTAACAAATAGTGGCAGTTGTCATGTTTTTTTAAGCACCACTAAAAGTAAATTATTAACATTACAGGAACTTTCAACATTGGATCTTTGCTGAGATTTGGCGCTCTGCCCCGCCATAGATGTTTAGTAGCACCTTTGCAGTTTGTATGTTAAAGGTCACAGACTTTGCAGTGTCAACTCTGCTGACCTGAGGTCAACTGTTGGCTGGAACTGGTTGTAACACTAACCCTTGGGATCAGGATGCTTGGACCTCTTCCATGAGCAGTTAATGCTGCCAGATGAGGAAATAGTTTTCTGTAGAAGAACCACTAGTAAGTAAATTGCTTTGTCCAGGTCCACTTTCATTAGTCCCACCAGAAGTTATAATTTATTAAATTAAGGTAATACATGATGTATAATTCTTGAAAAGCCTTCCAGTGCATTCTGGAGTTTCATATTTTAAATTTGTGCTAAAAGTTGTGAGTGCATGATGTTTATTGCTTGTCTCAGTAACCAAAATTCCAGCGGGGTTGCATGTTTTAATTGAGCTCTATACTTGTAGTTATAATGCGCAATCAAAGATTCAGAAGTTCAAGAATTGGAATGTTCATGAGCACTGCATAAAAATGATGATGGAAAGCTTGCTTCTTAGCTCTTACAATGTCACAATCAATCAATCATAAAAATCTACAATTGAAGTTAGAAACATTTGACCGTTAAATCACTTGAGGAAAGTGAAAGCAAACCTAGTAAGCAGCAAAAATTGGAAAGTGCATTTCAACAGAACTGTAGCTAAGCTAGGATGATGATCATCAGTAGATGCTTTTTGTTTTCATTTACTCCTAGACATACCAATCAGTAACATCATGTTAAACAGCCAACAGTTTTATCCAGGTTACTGGCTGTTAATAGGGGCATTTACAAATTCTCAATTTAATATTATGATTTTATTTTTTGACCATGTAGCCAATAGAGAGTTTTGATTACATTCTTCGATAATTTCCAGAAGTTACATAGCTTGTTTAATAAAATCTTTCCAAAATTACATTTAACTAATTTTATGTGGGGAAATAACTCTTATCAAAATAATGAAAATGTACACAAGTTTTATTTATTCATGCTCTAAAAACTAAGCCTAAAATATGTATTTCTACTTCTCCTTGAACTGTACATGTAGGTATATTTCCTGTCACAGTCAGTAATGTTACATCTAGTCTATTTTATAATTTAAAACATTATGGTCAGTATTTTAAGTAATTTTTGCCACGTGCTACCAGTTTATAGTACATTATCTTAAATTTATGCCACTTTTCCATATCAAATATTAGTCATTCACTCAATGCCATGTTTGAAATGAATAACTAAATAATATGATAATTATTAAGTATTTTAAAATATGTATAAAAATGTAAATCATGAAATTAAGACAGTTTTCCAACTTCCTATATTTTAGGTGATTCGTGATTGGGTTAGATTATGTACTGCTGCCATTTTTCTTGAGTAAATCAGATCATCCTCTGTTGAGAGATTTCATGTAAACACATTGAAGGTGGCATTACTGGCAGTCACAGACTCTAGAGAAAGTACTTACATGATACATGTATGCAGAAGAAAAATCTATCCTTAAAGACATTCTAGATGGGAATCTATCGTGTACTGACTTACGTTGGAATCAGTATCTTTGAATAAGTGTAGCAAACATGATCAAGATATAAAAATTGAGCTCTCTCTCTCACCTGTTTAGCCATTTATTATTATCTCCTTTGATCTACCTTTTGAAAACTATAGGATGATTTGAATAATTTTATAATGTTGGTATCTTTCAAACAGCAGGTGATTGTAAAAGGAAGTATCTGCAATAGCTTAAATAACAAAATCCCATTGACATGCCAACAATGGCACTGAATCCATGTGGAACTAGATGGTTTTTACACAAGAATTTCAGATTTTGGAAAAGTACGAGTATGGCTGAACAACTGCCACTAATAAGGGGGGTTAAGTAAGCTATATATACATCAGTGTAATTTCTCATTCTGCTGATGTAGAAAGGAGTAGTTACTATACTATCCAGTTGCCAAGGTGGAAGTCTGAATGAACATATGTTGATTGAGTTACTCCTAATATTTTAATCCAAATCTGTTGGTTCAAAAAGCAGGTGACATGCAATTTACAATATGAAGAATGACAACGTACAGTGCATAATGAACTCTGTGTGTGTGTGTGTACAGTGGCGAGCAAAAGTTTAAGAACGATGGCAAAACAAACAAATTGACTCGTAAAATGGGTAGAAATAAACATTTCAGCCTGGCCATACACTGATAGAAGAGAAATTCCTTGATTTACTGATTAACATATACATCAGTATGACTGGCAGTAAGAGTCTGCACATGCTCACTTTTCTTACATTATGATAGAATTTTATGGTGAGAGAAGTTTAAAGACATTAAATGCTTATATCTGCAGTCATTTCGAACAGCCAATATAATACAGTAAGGCAATGCATAATTTTTTTTTAGCAGGCTACAATGGGTTAAAAACAAAGCGGGCTCAGTCAGATGGTGGAGTTGCCCAAGGAGAGAGATTGTTGAGGTTAAGTGCAGTAAGATGGTTGTTACCTAGCACAGAAGATGCTGCTTCAAGCCTCGTAGAGGTGGCATGGACCTGCCGATTTTCGCGAGAACTGTCCAGAGACCGCCTCATGATCTCAAATTGATGGGGTGGGGGCTGCCAGAAAGAAAAAAAAAACCCTTTTTTTCTTGAAGAATCAAAGTGTTTGACTTCAGTTCAAGGACCATCTCCACTCGACCCTGAAACTGGCTCTGGTCTGATAAATCAGTTTTAGAGGATCAGACGGTTGGCCCTATGCGCAGTGTAGCCTTCAATCCGAAGTGTATTGAATAGATGATCAAGGGTGGGGTGTACCCTTTTTGATATCGGTGCTGTTTCTTTAGAAAAGAGACAGGCCATATTTATTGCATCCAGGGTATAATGGATCGGTTTATTTACCTGAACATTTGGACCAATATACTGGAGCCATATCTTGAGGACCGCCTCCATCTCAACTGGATTTTCCAATATGATGACTCGAAACTTTCGCCGCCGCCATCATGAAGCAGCATCTCACGGATTAGAGAATTCCAGTTATAAAGTAACCGGCTCATAGCCCTGTTTTGAATCCAATAGAGAATCTATGAAACGATGTAGACAGAGCTATTAAAATGAAAAGGTCCAGAAATATGGATCAATTATTCCAAATTATTCAATCAACTTGGGTCGATATTCGCATTCGTCTTGTGGACTCCGTGCATAAATGCTATCGGGCTGCACAACTGGTGTTTATGGCTATGCGACTAAATACTAACACTTTCCTGATCTGTTTATCTCATGAATTCCTTAAAAATTGGATTTTTGTGACAAAATTTCGGGTGCTTGATTTGTTCCTGAACTTTTGTTGCCATAGAATTCCATCATAGCGCAAGTAAAGCGAGTGTTTGCAAAATATTTACTGCTGATCGTGTTGATGTATGTGTCAATCGAAACAACAACAAAATTGCTTCCCATCAGTAATTTCCAGGCTGGAATGTTGTTTTTTGTGTGTGTGTGTGTATTTCACGTGTTAATTTATGTTTGCTCTGCCATCGTTTTAAACTCTTGTTCACCAATGCATGTACCACGGTTACTATATTATACATATAACGTAAGTAAATGTAATAGTTAAACCAACATTCTCATTGTCGAAAAGTAGTCGTGTTACCTCGTTTAACGATCTGCGGAATTACGCACAATTCTGTTACTCATCCCAATAGGATTTTAAAAACTTCCCTGCAGAAATCTGGGATGACTATTGTTTACGCGATGATCAATGATCTAGAACCATTCTTATAGGGATGATTTTACCCCCAATGGATTCTTAACCCTCGTTGCTCTTGTAATTTAAAGGATGAGGTCCAACCTCCTCGTCAGCGAGACTAAGAGGGATTCCTGATTTAGAAATCTAAAAGCAGCCCTATATGGTCAGTCTTTTGACTGGAACAACAAGTTTTTGTTCTTTTTCAAGAAACCGGGTATTCGACGAATAAATTCTGTAGTATGCCTTCCCTGTGACAGCTATGATGTTTTTTCTGTGAAACGCTAATTATATCATCTCTATAGGATTCGAGCAGAAGGTAAATATTTTTTTTTTCCAGACCATTACTCAATTTTAGCCTCGAGTAAGAGATTCAATCTAGTGTTAATCGTCCTTGAAAAGACGAGGAGATAAATAACGATATTGTTGTTCACAATTTTATCTGCCATGATTGAATTTTCGGACTTTTGTGCTAATCAGATTCTACCACTCCGCCCGCCTCGTCACGCCGAGAGAAGGAGTGGTTCGCCTCACCGGCAATATAGAGCGGAATTATGGAGCACGCATCGCCCTGCCAGAGTTCTGACATCTAATAACGCTTCAGACGCACCAGTGGTTTTCGATGAAACACTATACAAACACTGGCGTCGCTGCTTGCCAAGTTCGGCAAAATATTATTGATTTTACGACATCAGCCGTAATCGGGGTCTTAATGCGTCCCGGCAGCTGGTTGTATCAGCACAAGTGGTTGGACCGTTTTTGTCTTGTTTGGCAGAGGCGTAACATGCCATCGAATCGCCAGACTCGTGGTAAGGGGCTTTCGAGTTCTAAGACAGTAACACATTTAACTGACCGCAAAAATGTAGAATCCAACTTAACTGTGTTAAAACCGCTTCTAATACAAGTCGGGATCGGAAACGCCATGTTGGGTGTAACTGTAGCGTGCTGCCTAACGCCATTGGCTGGTCCTCTAGACACGACACACAGATACCGGACTTTTTCCGCATTCTAAAATTATCTCCTAATTCGAAAAGTTGTTTATTCAGAAACAAGCACCGAATTTTACGCTGTGTAACATGGTAATTAGAGGTCTTTTAAGTAAATCTCAAGATTAAGATTGATAGCAGCAGCTTAAGATATGTACCTTTCGAGATGCAGCGTTCCGAATATCTCCAGTCCGCGACCTTGAGTTTCGCCATACTTAAGATAGAAGGGGGGATTTTATTCTCTTTACCTTGCGCATGTGTTTCGTCACAGAACGTAAATAAAATGAAGATCGAGAGCATTGGCCTTAAATTTTCTTCCGTCGATCAATATCCCTCTTCGTCTGTAATTGGATCGAGGCAGACCACGCGTGACGAAGAATCCTCACCTGATGTCTTGGTCGTCGAGGAAGCGTAGTTCTGCAGTTATCTGCTGGAGAGCGTTACTTAATCCTGCGCCACGAGGCTCGGGCATTTCCGGCAAGGAAAGCTCTACTGTAACTTTTCATTTTCAGATTATGAGAGAATAGAAACCGTGCCGAGTCGAACTCAGGCCCTCAGCTTTGGTGGTCCAGCGGAGTGCTGAAATATTTTTCATCTGAGGCTGTCAGAACTTGTTTGTAAGACGTACTTTTAGGGAATTCTGCTCCATGTGACAGCTTTACCTAGAAATCGTCTCACTCATTACACATCTTGGAGTACACCGTACACGGAGTTCTGGCACGTGTAGTTTCGATAATTAGCCAGAAAGACTCGTTGCAAAAATCAAATAAGACCGTCAAACACTTCGTCTGTCGTTTGTGGCCATGCACTCCTCCTGCTGGCAATGGTTTCTCCCCGTACACCCTTTACCCCTCATGACGCCGCAAGGAAAATTCTGGAAGTGTTAAGGCGCAAAATGTCGGAGGCCACTTGACGAAACTGCATCTGCCCAACCGCTGCTCGGGAAACTTTTCATCTAGCCATTGTCGGACTGCAGGTACAAATGGATGGGTGACCAATCTCGTATGAACCACACCCTGTTCATATGCCGAATTTTAGAGTACGCAGCGTCTCGCAATATCTGCAGGTGCGGCTCACCCGTAAAAAATGTCCTAAAAGAGAAATCGGGCTCCCGGTGTCGCCACTCGATATTCCTGCACACAACTATGTAATCAGAGCAGTTCAGCGATGTCCCTTGGGCATCACGAAGATTATCGCGACTCTGGTATGGCAGAGTCATTCCTGTTGACAGGCCCATTTAGCTTGAACAGATTTTCATCACTCCACAAAATGCCCTAAGCAGAGTTGGCAAGCTAAATAAAAATCCGGCAGAATTTCACTCGACATCTTTAAGGAGGCCGTGCGTCAGTGCCTGCTTTGGCTTCCGGTCATGCGAAACGCGGTCGACGGAGTCTGCTCCTGACCGACTTGCCATGCGCGAAAAGTTGAGACAGTTTCCTTGCTATCTTTTTTTCTGCCAGAATGAGGCAAATCAGCAACGCTTCCAGTCTTCTCAAGAACGCATAATCACTGACCGACTTGTCTCACCCTCCCTGCCTTTGAATTTCTGGCTTTTTTTTTTCAATTTTGAATAACTGCGAACACGCCACACCCCCGTTCTCCAAAGTCAAGCGTGTTACCTTTCCCTTACAGACGCTACAATAGCGCCGCGTGGTGGTAGATTTTCAAAGAACGTTATCTGCTGGCTTCATCATTACTGAATGATAATGTATCGTTGCAGAGAAATGATAATTTAAGTCTGTTCGGCTAATCCCCCCCCCCTTCACGTCTTCAGTGGTTACAGAGATATTGCCGATTCCTTTGGAAGTTTCTCTCCTCTTCGCACATAATTCGATTTGTGGGCAGTGCATGAATGCATGTATGTTTTGTACGCTGATGCGAGTTTCGTCCATTCTCTTAACTGTTTGGTTAGTACTCATTCTGTACCCGAATATCTCTTTCCTCCTAATGTCCGTCAACCACCGTACGTTAAATTAGCCCACAATCTTCTCTTAATTTCTCTCTCTCTCTCCGTTTCAGGAAGATTGGGGGGGTTAGGATACTCTATAGTCTTCTGCATCTTTTAATTTGCTATTTTTCATCATCTCCGTCACATTAAAGCCTTTATTTGTTACCATAGTTTTCAGACACTCATATGCCCGCTACCCGTTGGATGCCCTCTGTTCCGCATTTCACGCTATCCACCGGTTCACTGCCCATCGACTTTTCCTTTTCCCCCTTTTTTTTTTTTTTTTTAACGGATGTGGTTTATATTTTAATTAATATACGTTGATTACCTCTTACTCTTTCTTTTCCTTTCTTGGATGAAGCCCTTTAATTAAAACGAAGATGCTGTCTACAATTCTGTCAAGTTTCTGCCTTACACACAACGGGGTTTGCCAATAGCAACCTCGCCGGAAGATACATTTTAAGAGGGCGGGTTAGGGATTCTTGCACGATCTAGACAATGTGTGCTGGGTGGTTTAGTTCACAGGTGTTTCGGAGGCCTGACCGGTGTTCATCGCGTGCAGATGTAGACGGAAGTTTCTTTCATTGGTCACCAATTGAAAATAAAACAGGTAAACGCGGTTATAGATGAACCGAGCCACCTACGGGGAACCGGGGTTTTAGGTATTCAATAACGGGGTTATAAATAAACGGAATAAATCGTCCGCTCCGGTAGTTAGCGGTGTGAACCGGTCTTGGAAATCAAACTGACAGGCGCTCCTTTCCCTCGGGGCTCTTTGTAAGCCTCGATGGTTGGCTGTTTTCTCGTAGCAACCAGGCTTAGGTTGGTAGTAACCGAGTTACCTCAGACTACGATCTCTGCCTGTCTGGTCTGGCGTAAGTTGGCTTAGGCCCGAACTTAATTTTTCCAGCGACGAACAATTTTTTGCACCAACCGTCCGCGCTCCTATAACAACGGGAAAATCAAAAGTCTCTATTCACTCGGAGCCGCTCTCCTCTCTGAGCTTTAATAGTCTTTCTTTTTTGTCTTCGACGCAGTTTCCGTTTTAATGGGTTCAGCGCCACCTTGCGAGTAACGGCAAATCATCAGATTGGTGCCGTGCTCTGATCGTGGAAAAAGAATTACTGCTAGAGGGCGCTCTACCTTCTTTTTTTTTTTTTTAAATGAATTACGTATAAGTACGTTGACCGCGTATTTTAATGAGCTGCTTCGGGTATCTCACGCTTCTGAAATACTGATTTTATCTTGGAGCTTACATACAGTTACGGCCTACCGTATCGCCGCAGATGCGTATTTGATCATCAGAAGAGGCAGAATTTGGAGATGCGATGCTGCTACGTTCAGCAGACTACACACACAGGAAGAATGTTTGCATCTCTAAACAACGATACAATTAAATTATTGACGTATCACTAATTTTATAAAATATATGCAATTATTGCAAGTAGAATGTATTATTACTAGGGAGGTTCAACTGAAACCCAAACTGATACACGGAATCTTATTGCAGCCGGACTTTATATGAACGACAGTCGCTCTCTCTCTACGGATAATGAGAGAATTAATTCAGATCATGACGTCTTGTATTTTGTTCCCTATTCGAGGTGATATTTATCGAATGCTGATCAGAGGATCGATTTCTTGATTTTTTTCTTTTTTTTAAATGTTAGCGTCAACTCGAATTACAGAATGTAACATTTATTAATAAAGGGGATTTTGTCACATCGGGGTTTTGGAACGTTTCGAGCAGACACGTCACGCTACCAGAGATATATATATCTTTTGTCGAGAAGACCGATAACTACCTTTTACGCATCATACTTGCGCCAGGTGGCGTGACGTGCTCTATCTGTGGCGTAGGTACGTACCTTCCTTATACTCTCGCTATGAAAGGTTTCCAAAGCATCAGGTCCTGGCACCTGAAGTGTAGGGCTCGTGTTTTAATATGCAGTAAAATTATTCGTGATTGACAATCTGAACATCGAGACGAAATCGTAACAGCCTCCCGTCTTTGAAACTCAGACTTCAAGGTTCTTGTAAGAAAGCGAGAAGGTCTATCGAACGTCGTAGAACCCTTAATTGTTGGCGGCCGAAGATGATAACGCTCCTTTGATGTCAGAACTCGAGCTTCAGCGATGGTGGCTGGCCCCGAATCATCCAGTCACCTCTCTTTCTCCCCACCCCCCTCCCGTTCTCCGGTGGCACGCATGCGCAAGACGATAGGCAAGGTTTAAGGTATGAAAAGGCTCAACCTTAGCTTCTCATTTTCAGATGTGGGAAGAAAGAACACCCTGCTAGATAACGTGTTGGGATTTCTGTGCTGGTCATCAGCAAAAAATGGAATAGGAAAGGGGATGAAGCGCGGATTTAGTATTTTTTTAAAAAATGGGCTTGGTTATGCACAAGATAAATGAATTAAGTTAACATTATTCGTCCTTCGGCTCACGACAGTAAAATAACTAAAAACTTTTTTGTTTTTGTTCTTCCATTTTGTTTCCAGTCTGTCGGCTGTTGGACAGCTATCTGGAGTTCCGTCGTCTGCCGATGGTTGCCTGGTGAGTCTTGGTTTTGCTCTCGTTACGCACCGGATTCGTACGAGAATAAACGAACAGATAACGATGCCCCCTAACACCTCTAATCTACACATGGCTTAAGTGGTCGCGCTTTATGAAGCAGAAAATCCCGCGTTATACCTACCCCCGACCTCTTCGGTTGCATAATAATCCGCCCCTTTGGCGGTAAAAGCTTCCGCATGGGGGCGCTCCCGGTGTCAAAACAATAAGGCACGCGCTTCCCACCCGCCGCTGGCCTGACAGTTACGTCACGATGCGTTTGCGAAAATCCCTAACCCGGAGCGCGCGCATTTTCTGTTGGGCGCTAATAATCCGCGCTGGCGGAAGTCAATTTTACGCTCTAGCCGGCCGGCAGCCATTCTTTCCTCCAGACGCTAGACGGGGCGATGGAGTAGAGGTTTTCTTCCGCTCTGATCAAGTGCGGGACGATAATGGAGTCAACTCTGCCTCTAACGGAAACCGTCTAATGTCTGCCAACACACACGCAAAGTGTTTCTTTGCGTGTAAAATTTCGTCAGTAACGAGATCCACAAATATTAAAAAGTCGTTACACTGCATTCATTTACTACTACAGTAAACAAACGTGGATGTACGTAGTTGTAGCATATTCATTTGGAGTTGATTACGAAAACGCTACCAGCATCCTCTGGCGGTAATTTTCACTCCCAGAGTATAATGTTACCTTCTTTCACAAGCAGGGTCCATTCTACTAAGTATAAATCTGGATCAAGGAGACCCGCTG
This sequence comes from Nautilus pompilius, assembly GCA_018389105.1. Taxonomy (NCBI): domain Eukaryota; kingdom Metazoa; phylum Mollusca; class Cephalopoda; order Nautilida; family Nautilidae; genus Nautilus; species Nautilus pompilius. The sequence continues at coordinate 589,858 of JACATO010000322.1, read as the reverse complement.
CGACTGGAAACTGTTTTACTGATATCTATCTTTCTTTCATACTATTTTGTGGAAAAAATTGTCGATATTTTAATTTCTTGCCATATAATAGTAGCAATACCGAGTCATGCTGCATCGGACTGAACTCTGGGCAGTGTTGTTTCCGGTTCTTCTTTCCCATAATTCCATGTTTCAAAATGAGCGAATTCCACCAGAGCTTAGTTTGTATCGTCTTGGCTTTACTAGCAATCACCTGATATGACCAAGGTGCTCGACTACAGCGGGAAGTAGTTTATTTTTCTCCCTTCACTCATTTTGGTCCCAGGTAATATGATTGGCGGTAGTATTGGCGACGTTGATAGCGCGCGACTTCTCGGTGACAGTAAACTAAGTAACGATACCAAAATCACCCAAATCTGTGACGAGTATTTTTTATAGATAATACTAAAAATAAAGAGAATCATTCTACAAAAGTCGGCGAGTATACCTTTAAATTAAGCGGTTCATGCATCCCACCTGCTCTTGCATTCTCTAAATTTACTAAAATACTCTTTATCCAAACATGTCAGTATTGTCTTTTTTTTAGAACCAAATAAATCCGGTGCAATGTGTTCTGGGAAATATGTTGATCCGCCAAAGTAATAAAGACCTCATATTGTGGCTGCATTCAAAAGGTGACAGTTTTGCTCATTTTAATGGGTAGACACTGCAACAAAGAATTTTTTTAAAGTTATATATATAGTATATACATTTATGTATATATGAGATATGGTCACGCGACGCTCGCCAGGTGGTGAGAAGCAGCCGTGGAACTCTCTGCTCATGCTGTTTCTGTATTCTGATATGTCAGCAAAGCCGTCTTAATCGGAACTGAGCGAGCTTGCAAACCTACCTGCAAATCACTCGGTTTGCGTACATCTTTGCAGATGATCTATTACCATTCTCTGCATAAACTGACTTGCACCACATGTGTAGCCAGTCTAGGAATTCCAAGGCTCCATTTAACACAAAATGAGGTGGTTCACGCCATTTGGATAGTTCGAGAAGGGATAATGCAGTAGTTTTCCGTTTACAATGTTCATGCGCAGTGACATTTCTAGAACATAAGGTACCGTGAGACTGGTCAGTCCACGAAGAGACCTCTATCTTTTCAAGTCACCCCAGGGTTACACCTCCCTTTGAGGGTCGTTATCTTGTCATTCATAGCAGAAGAAAAACTTTTCTTCTTTTTTTTTACAGCACAATATTTCCATTCCAAAATGAACTCTAAAATCTCAACTCGGCAAGTTCGAAACAGGCCTCGTGCTGTTCATAATAGAACTGCTGTCTAATACGAAGCCATTGAAAGCTATGCATACAATATGCGGTACAACATCCAAGCTAGAGGTTGAATCGCTGGCGCCATATACTTTTCATCAACGAGACCACATTCTGCCTACACATCGACGATGGACGGGCTAAAGTCTGGAAACGAGCTGCAAAACGATTTGCAAACCGTGCCAATACTTGGCACGATTGAATTGGTGGAGGAAGCGCGATAGTATGGCCGGCATTCACCTTGGCCGAAGAACTGATCTCGTCATCATTATGAGGTATGCAATATCGTGCTCGTAGTCAAAAGACTGTTAAGACAAGACCTTTATGGTCGGATACTGATGATATCTTAAAACGTAGAGAAGAAATTCTGTTGACTGTTGTAAAATTTCTTGTTTGTCTAACTTAATTTGTTTTGTATTTGCCTAAATCCACACGCCGTCATTTTATGACTGATTATTTACCAACATCTATGACAACACCTATGCCAATCGTGGGAAAACCAATTAAGGAGATGACGAACTTTCCCGTAAGAGCAGTTCTTCGAACTAATGGCTCTTTGGAGCAGCGTTTTCGTCAAGAAAGATCCCTCCTCTGGGGAGAGAACGGTGTTGGCAGGTCAAAATAGTGACAGGTCACGTGATAACCCATTTCTTGACATTGATGTAATACGCGCCTTATTTACTATCTCTTTCCGACTTGCTAACAAATAAAGACATTCAGAGTTGCGCCCCTTCTGCCTTAAAATTACCTAAATATGCCATTAAAAATCCAGCTTGATGGCGCCAACAGTTCTTTTGAAAATAAGATTTATTATCAAAATGCATCTAAAACCTTTTAATATATAATGTCAAGCAATTTTGCGATTTATCACAGTTCTTTTTTTATTTCATTTCCTGAATGACATTCATGAAAGAATTGATAACTTCAGAGGTATTCAAATTAGTGTGTACGACTAATGCAATTGTGACTACTTAGCTTTCTTTTGGAATAACCGAATCACTGGAACCCAGATTAGTTAGTTTAGTGCGCACGGCATGATGGGTATTCACAGAAAGTTTAGTTTCCATTTTGTTTAGGATATCACAAGATCTCTCTCTCTCTCTCTCTCTCTCCTTAAATTTGGAAAGTTCCGACAAATAAACATTGCGCTGTGATCAAACGTCGGAGTTGTGGTTGTCAGATTTTCATGCCATGTTTACAACTCATTAGTTACTTTGCAGCTGGCAGTTTCCTGGTTCGCTGATAAAGAACTGGTACAATAGCAAAAAATCCGCAGTGAATCGTCAAGGCAGACAACTCTTTATGATATCGACTTTTGGTTTTAAAAAAAATTTTTAACTGTATAATAAAACAAGTTTTCATTTTAAAAAATAAAATTGATTTAATAGAATAGATAAATATATATTTAAAATTTAATAGATGTATTGGGAATGCCAATATAGGAAATTTAATTTGGCGTTTCTCGTTCCTAAAAAAAATGTTTCTTAGTATCTGCTTTGCTTCATCTTAGAAGGAATTACGGGGAAAATATTGCTATAGTTACGTTTCATAAACAAATGAAAAAATAAATGAATAAGCGTTAATATCTCTTGAAATAACAATAAAGAACAAATATTCACCGGAGTGAAATTAATTCGAGGTTGGCAAGTGTATGCAAACTGGATCTGTTAGGTAAGAGATCGTCTGGGGCTATTAAAGAATCTTCTATCGGCTTATATGGCAATAATTTTCCTCGCTCCAGGAACCGAAATCAGGAAGTCGGCGTCAGTGAGTCTGTAGACAGTGTAGAGAAATAGCGAAAGAGAAAAACATGATTACCGGAATAAAATAGACAGTATTTACCAACTCGGTGAATATGGATAACTAAATAAATCGCCTAATTTGATCCTTATGAAGTATTTTTCAAAGCTAGAAAATTTTACTTTGAAGATTCTAGATTTCTAATAATATATTTTGATACTGACCTCGTGTGGAGGAGGTAAAATTATAATAGTCTCTCATTTCTGGGGTCACTGGTGAGAAGTAATTATGCTTGTAAATTCAACATTTGAGCGGTTTTCTAAATTAAAAACAAACATAATATAACATTTTTTTTTAGAAAAATCCTAAAATGCCCGTGTTATGCCAAAACACCGTAATCTTGTATGTTTAAAAATATCTATAATTACGTAGTTTTAACTTTCGAATTGCTAGTTGTTTTTGGTTTTTTTGTCTCTGATTATTTGAAAATAAATTTCTTTTAAGTTCCAACAAATGGAGTAACTGCTCCCTCACCCATAACCGGACGTCGTTTTGGAAAAATAACTCCGTCCGTCTCTGGACGCATCTGACATTTAAAAGAGTTTCAGCAGAACCGCTGGCCCGTTATGTTATGTAATTAATGTGTTATTGTTATTCAAGCACACAGACAAAAAGCTTTCGACTCTCAACCTCTCACCAGATCACCTATTAAATAGTAAGGCAGGAGAAAGGGAAAAGTCGGTCGGTGCCGAGTTTCCAGGATGAAATCCTGACGCGAGTCGTTTCCGGAATTTTCGTGTCTCCCAGCATGACCTTCCGGAAGGTCCGAGGTTTTTATGGACGAGATGAACAGCCATGCCTTCGATTTCCGGTCCCGCCGGAGACAAGCTGTCACGTGGCATGAATTAAATTCTCAAATTAACCAAGGGGACGGATGAGAGTGTGGCGGCTTCTGGTGAGATGTGACAAGAGCAAAGGTCCATGAGACGGAGCCGCGAGGAAGGGAGTGGGTTGGTTCTCCTCGATTAATGGGGGAAAAACCGAAGGAGGCAGACAGAGAGACAGAAAAAAGCGAGACCGTTTATGTAATTATCGCGCGGTCGATCTCCTCCTGTGTTAGTATACATCACAAATACACATTTAACCAGTTTTCTTTTATTTTTTAACGCAAAAGGCAACGTACTTAATTAGAATAAGTAATAAAAAATAAACAGTGGATGATAAGGAAAATTTTAGATTAATGTTTCTCGTGTACGTGAGGGGGCGGCGTGACGTCACAACCGCAGTTTCCATTCTCTCTGATGCCGTTACAGGGCGTGACGTCACAACCGCAGTTTCCATTCTTGAGGGGAAGAGTCGCACAGACAGATACAAGCTTGCGCACTGACTCGATTATCGTCTTAGTATTTCTCCTGCTTTTATCTCCGTTAAATGTATAAGTAAATAACAATTTTAATCTGCCGAAAATCAAGCGGAAGTTCCCACAAGGCAACGCGAACGAAACCTGTTGTTCTTCATTTCGTTTTCTCTACGGGCAGTGCGTGTAGTATTCCGTCCCCTCAGACAACCCTGGGCCGTTTCTTGTTTCGGCCGTCAGTTTTCCGTTTTCTGCGCTTTCTGAAGTACGCAAAACTGTTGTCAGCAGAGGGCGCATCGGTCGCTTTTCTCTTTTTTTTTTTGCTTTTCAAATGCGTCGATGCCACTGTTTGAACTACTCGGTGTTTGGAATAGCAGTGTAGCGGCTAAGTTGCATTTCTTCAGTGTTAAACCCTGTAAGTCATTATAAGGACGACTTTAACTTGGTATCAGACTTAATTGAGTCCCCTTCTAGCCATTAAATTACCAGTGGTTACCATGATTACGTCCGGCACCAAACGCTGCTTTTTCTCTCTCTCCAAACATTTCCCGATGTTTGAACAGATTTTTCTCTTTCGTGTTTGCCCAGCTACTCGCTGTCTGCTGATTAGCGGTTCGATCGATGTGCACATTTCAGAGCTGCAGGTTATATTTCCGATGCACGGGATTGCTACACTGTCGTCTTTCCTCACCCCCGTGTAACTGTCGAAGAAAACAACTGTTCTGCAGACAGACAGGAGCCCGGACTTCTCAAAGTGGTTGCGCTATACACAGCACAGAGGGCGCTACATGCGCATCGAGGAGGAGGAGGGTGGGAAAGTATGATGAATGTACTTGTCACATTTCAAAACTATCAGTTGCTTTTCTTGCCGTTCATCATATATATATTTTTTTTAAATCAAAATAAAAGAAACAGAATGAAAAACATTTTATGCGGCCAAAAGGAATGACAAAATTGGAATTTTTACAGCCAAATGAGAGACAAAATACCCGTTGTTGCAAACCGGAACGAATGCACATTTCGTGGTGGGCGGGTGTTTTTTTTATAGTGTAAAAAAAAAAAAAACGGGCAGAAAAAAATCAAAGATTAAAGGGTTAAAATTTTCATCTGGGTGTGCCAGACGTATTGCTCGCCACAGAGCTCTATAAATGCTTGGCTTGACTAACTTAATCCAGGTGTTGGACAAACACGACAAATGATAAAGAAACGTTCATCTGCACTACTGATAACATCCGGGTTCCGTGATCCTTCACTTTCGTTTTTATTTCTTATCGATTTTGTGGCGCAGTAATGGCGAACCCTGTTACGTGTAGATACATTATGCCGAGCTCTCTAATTAATGAAATCATGCGCACCGGCTACTGGCATTGCTTTGTGATTATGGGATGTAAACTTACAAGCCAATACAGGTTAATTGGTTTTCGATTCTGTCTCGTCGAGAACCTTTGGAGATAAATTTAATCACATCTTTGCGGTCCGAGTGTATCTATGAGCCCGAATTAACTGTCTGACTTTTATGGAAACGAGGCTGGTACTGGGTTTTGGTTGGCACGCCGCATTTTCGTTTTTTTTTTTTAAGGTAAAACATTTAATTTTTAATGCATTAACCCTTGTTAATATAAACTTCGCTGGTAATTAAGACTACAACCACGGACTCGGATGGATAAGAATAGAATGAACGGGGTTTTTTCTTCCTCTTGTTTGGTCTCCTCTTCAAACCGGATAACTAATAGCTCGTATGGCGGCCCGTCGCCATGGCTCCGGGGATCAGACAAGTTCCCTCTTTCTCTGTTACTTGCCGCTGTTCTCAGATTTTCCTTTTCGTCGCCTGTATACCGACATTTTTTTTAAAAAAGGGGGCAGCGCATATTTTACCCTATTTTCAAGGGTAGCTGCGCAAAACTAAAAATCGTTGATTTTCTACGCACCGGTGGCTTAACCAGGCAACTTCTCCAAATTGACCTTTTAATCTCCCTTTTACTCGGAGGGGGGAGTCATCGCCATACTCATGAATAAGATAGACTAACCAAGGACAGACTTTGTGATCAACTTATTAACCCTCTTGATCTCCACTACCCTTCCCGTCTCTATTACTCAGCACAGGTTGAGCCCTGAGGCCCCTGACGCTCTCAGTACCTCACTCGTTGACGTAACCCTTTCTAACCCCTGTCTTCCCAACCCCGTCAGTTGTGCATGACGGGTGTGATCACTAAATACGCAGCCAGTTCGGCACAAATGCTAACAGGTCCTAGGCAGAGCTGGTACAAATAAGGGAGGTAAGGCAAGCGGGAAAGGAAATAATGCGGAACTCTTCGGGAGATGGAGTCTTCCAACAATATATTCAACAAAGCGTCCGACTGAAAGCTGAGAGCTTTACAAGACCGGAAGTACCAGCACGTGTACGGAAATTTGTCGGGCTGAATTGTGGGTAGCATTTGTAAGAAAAGATACGGCAAACGTCTTTCTTATGTTTAACTGTACAATATTTAATCTTCATAAAATAGGGGTCGGACCAATTGCTGGGCTTACGTCGTCATACCGGTCAGTATGTGTAGAAAAACGAAAATTTAGAAGAAAACCGTAAATGTTTAAAATCTTCTGCTTATAAGAGATGATCGTCAACAACAACAGCAGTAATTTCATTGGTCGACCATCTCACGCAACTTGCCCTCGTTTTCAGATCCTTAAATAAACAGGTAGATAAAACTCCATTTAACAAGAATCTGCAAATTTCTGCCGGAGACTTCTAGCTGTTCTTGGTTTCCGTCAGTTTCGAAGACAGCCAATTATGTCGCCATGACAACCCGCGTGGGGAAGTAGGTGTGGATGTGACAGACTCCCGAACTGCCACAAAAGAATGCTCCCCCCGCCCACTAAATGGGGAAGGGGAAGCAGACGTGGCCGGCTGGGTGAAAGTTACACCAGACCAAACCGGTCCCGATCGGAATTCGAACCATTCACCAAGGCAGTCGTCCAGTAGGCTATCTAACCACCGGACTACCCTGCTGCCCTTTTGTCGTTTAGGAAAATATATATATAAGGACGTAAGCTGGGCGCGGAACCCTCACTGCTGCTGGGATGTCCATTCCCGAGTGAGTATGGAGCGCCCAATCCCTTTTTATGTCCGAACTTCCAAGAACAGCCCGGCGCCGTTACTTGCTCTGGACGGCCACAAAGTGGTAAAAGGTGGCTCAGCCAGGCGCCAGATCGCTCAAGTAACAAGCTTGTTCGGGGCTGCTTGCCGTACAGCGGCAACGCCATTCACGGATTTCGAGAGAACGGAGGATGACATTAACGACGGCGGATGCAGACCAGCTACGCCCGTGCGAAGTGGACCGCATCCGAAGACAGCCTCTCGACCGGAAATCTCCGGTAAGCAGACAGAAAGAGGTGAGAGGCGCAGATTTTGATAACCAACCTTTACACGGCCGAATGGCAGGGGTGGATTCCAAGCCAATATCACAGCGAAAGGTGAAGAAGACAAGTGCCGATGATAAACGGAGGGTTGGCAGATTGTCGTTTGGTTTCGCATTGAGGGACTGATTTTGGTCAGGGCCGGACTCGGCCCTGTTGTAGCTCCACTATCTGCACCATAGTAAGTCCGACGACGGTCTACTGCGCTGATCTGTATCCGAAAAACGGAAGCGGTGAAGAGTAGATCCAGGTGGGTGGTTCTGGGATGCGCTGATGCGGAAAGTAACGACGTCTAAATCACTCGAGCTCTTCTCGTAGACAGCATACTCTCGATTTTTACCTTTATCAGTTCTCCACGATTAAGTCTTAAGTTAATTTTCAAGCATATTATATTTATTTTAATTGTCATCTTGTACATATGTTAATAATTAGAAGTAAGAAAGATATCTAAATAATAATAATAAAACATGAGTGCAAAAATTAATATTATTAATGACCTTTTTAATAATGAAAACATCGCTCGAAGCTCATGTATGTGGTTTTAACGCGATTTCCGCTTCTGCCACGGCGCGATACTTCGCTTTTCTTTAGCCCCAAATAGGAGAAGTTACGAGAGAGATGGAGGGAGAAAGAGAGAGAGAGATGGAGGGAGAGAGAGAGAGAGAGAGAGAGATGCATGTCTACCCGCTGTCACTCGAGTTGATTCGTGACGCTAATTCGGCTGCCTTTATCGGTCTGTCGGGTAAATGTTACGTGGGCATTTAACCCGGTCGTTAACGGGGATTCGGGGGGAAATGGTCTCTAGAAATTTAGGAAGAAAACGAAAACGAAATTTGGTTGTAGTTGTGTGTGTGTGTGTGGGGGGGGGTGTGGGACGACCCCCCCCCCCCTACCTGCCTGTTATCGTCTGCGGAGTTACCAACATAACGGGGCTCTGAAGTGATCGGGGGACGAGGCTGGGAGAGGTTGTTTTTGTTTTTGTGTATTTTTTTCAGGAAATTAATTTTATTCCCGTGAGTGAGGAGCGGACAGATGGATCTCGGGTAATCAGCCGGCTTCTTCGCGGGCTGGCCGACAGATTACCGTTGCCGCCCTCGTCAGTTGCTAGGGACGGGTTGCTGGAGACAGTTGTCGACAAGAAACAATAATTCCCATTAGTTTTTTTTTTTGTTGTTTGTTTTTTTATCTGTTGAATTCGGATAATGAAAAACGCCGGAGATAATCCGTCTGACTTCGCCGTGAGCTCGCTGGCTCCGCCGCCCACAATGCATCAGCACCGGAAGACCGAGTCTGTAAACCGGAACATGGCCGTTGTGTGAGACCCGCATCGTTATTATTAACGGCCCCATGTTCTAGTTCCCCGGTACATCGGCTTCCGTGGAACGTTTTCTTATTTATCGGATAATGGAATCTCGTAGACTTCTTGTATCCTCCTTTTTGATGTTTATTTTATTTTTCCACCCTAATATCGGTCTGTTTAACTACACGTTATATTCCCCTAGCCACTCCGTCTCTAGGACGGCCGTATTCCTTGCAGCTTCTCCACTTTCGTTGAATGACCTTTTACTTCCGGGGTTTTGGAAGTGAATAAGACTTATCCATCGGTGGAGTAAACCATAGATCACCTTCAGGTATCCACGGAGGGGGGGGGGTGCCCTACATCGGCCGGACCGCTTCCCACTATTCCAAGAGAACTAGTTGGCGATGATAACTTGTCGGACAGTGCATATCCAAACAGCAACGATGGGTTCACATCACTTAAATCTGTCGTCATCTGTATCTTAGTTTCACTCCAATCATCAAAGGGGAGCCATATTTTTCTTTGCTAGTCCTCAATCGGCGCAGCCTTCTTTTCTTTTCCGTCACTAATTTCCCTTAAAGACGCTTGGAAAACTGTCAGCCTGAAAAGGGTTACCGCGAGTGGCTGCTGGCGGGCGACTCGTCTGAATAAAAGTAAATTCGGTTACTCTGTAGTGTGTTTCCGGCTCAGGCTCGATCCACTAGGGGGGGGTCTTCTCACTTTCATACCCTGATGAAGTCGATAAGCGGGCTTCGCCTTTCTACTGAGTGGCTCACGATAGATAGTGACAGGTGAGTAGGTCTACGCGTTACTCGTTCTTTAACCGTGTGGCCCGACACTGAAGCGACCGGCATAGATGTGAGGTTGTTTTGCATTATTTCTTCGCCTTCTCGAGTCCGACTGTTAGAAGTCCCACTTCTCCGTCAACGACGCCAGCCGAGGTTTCCCCCCCGTCAAGCCAGCTAGTTGATCAGCCTTAGACCGGCTTCTGAAGACCGGTAGACATTTTACGGACCTCTACTCGCGGGAAATCGTGAAAGCTCGCGACGTTGCATTGTGGGAAGGTTTTCTAAACCATTTCCGGGCAGAAACTTCGTTCGGGTTGCAAGCACAACCGCTTTAAGTCACTAAATCAACGCGTGTGTGTGAGGTTGGTTGTTTAAATTATCTGAACTCTTCAGGGCTGTGCGTCAGAGTTGGCGACAGGAATTTATTATTTTATTTTTTTTAACGTAATTCTTTCCTGGGTAAACTGTTCTAACTCACGTTAATTAATTAAAAACTCCGAAAACAAAACAAGACACCAACTAATAATTAAATATGTGATACGGAATCACGTAAAGGCGACACCTCATTCCGCTTTGGTGGTGGCTGTCCATAATAAGACGGAGCCATTAACGAAGAGAGAAACTGAATTTTGTTCAGAATGTTCTAAGATTAGTTCACTGGCCTAACAGCCCCCCCCCAAAAAGGGGAACAGACGGATGAGAAACAAACAGTTTGTTTTTTTTTTTTCATTCTTATATTTGGTACGTTTTCCATTTCTTTAAAAAAACTTCTCTCGTTTTCTTTCCCCTAGATGCTAATTGGTGTTTTCATAATCGCTTTCGTTCGCCTCTTCTTTTCACATTTTTTTTGCTCCATTGTTCTAAGGTGATCAGGGCGATTGTTACCTGCGCATTTGTGCCTCTGGGGCAGCTTTATCTCTGGGTTAGGGACCGTGTCATCTGTCACTGAGTAATCACTGTATTTTTAAGACTGTTTTCACCCCGCGTTATCAGGGTGGGATGTCCTCCAGATGCTTTTCCCTGTCCTCTGCCTCAGACCGAATCACTCGTCTTCACTTGTTCTCTCTTTTGTTGCGCGAACTAAAAGAAAGTTTTTGTTGTTATTTTCCAAAACAAACCTCCACCCCACCCCCCGCCGCCAACTGCGCGTTCTGGAGTTAAGGGAGGATAGAACCCCTAGTCTTTTGTTTAACCTCCTTAAGTTTAGATTCGCTCTGTAGAAGTTGTCGCTGCAACTTTTCGTTTGTCTCTCTCTCTCTCTCTTCTGTCAGCAAAAATACCAGTTTTTTTTTTTTTTTTTTTAAATCTAAAATGGTCTAATAGTGCGATCTGGAGCGGGGTTGCTATGCAAAAGGTAACTCGCAACCAGACCGAGAAATTCCATCGGTCACCACCGCAAAGTTTGAGTTACTAATCATAGCGTTACAATAACACGGCAGTCTATTGGTAGACTACTTCGGTTGACGGCTCGGTGAATTCGATTCCCGATATGGTTTCTTTGCGCTCTTGGCCAGGTAGGTTTCTTCTGAGTGCTCCTGTTTCCTGCTACATTTAAAAGACGAAATGTTCTCGCAGGGATTTCTGTGGCAAAGTCGAAAAAGGGGGTTGGGCTCCGTGTGGCACAGTGTTTTAGCGGACAACCGCGGAACTACACAACTTCACCGAGGTTGTCTCGCTTGTGCGAAATAAAAAATTTGCATTACTGACTTTGTTTGTCGCCCCCAACCCTGACTACCATTTTTTTTTTAAAGGGCATATTCTCATTTACTTTTTTTTTGAGGTAGTTGTTGTTCTCTGTAGAGCAGTATTTCTTTTTTTTTTAATTCACGAATAACACCAGTGTTTATTACAACTTTTCAAATAGAGAGAGAAGACGTCAGTACAGAGAGAATTATAGAAAGAGAGATGACGTCAGTACAGAGAGACAGATGGAAAGAGAGATGATGTCAGTACAGAGAGAGAGATGGAAAGACAGATGACGTCAGTACAGAGAGAATTATAGAAAGAGAGATGATGTCAGTACAGAGAGAGAGAGAGATGGAAAGACAGATGACGTCAGTACAGAGAGAATTATAGAAAGAGAGATGATGTCAGTACAGAGAGAGAGAGAGAGATGGAAAGAGAGATGACGTCAGTACAGAGAGAATTATAGGAAGAGAGATGACGTCAGTACAGAGAGAGATGGAAAGACAGATGACGTCAGTACAGAGAATTATAGAAAGAGAGATGACGTCAGTACAGAGAGAATTATAGAAAGAGAGATGACGTCAGTACAGAGAGAGAGATGGAAAGAGAGATGATGTCAGTACAGAGAGAGAGATGGAAAGACAGATGACGTCAGTACAGAGAGAATTATAGAAAGAGAGATGATGTCTGTACAGAGAGAGAGAGAGAGATGGAAGAGAGATGACGTCAGAATTATAGGAAGAGAGATGACGTCAGTACAGAGAGAATTATAGAAAGAGATGACGTCAATACAGAGAGAGATGGAAAGACAGATGACGTCAGTACAGAGAGAATTATAGAAAGAGAGATGACGTCATACAGAGAGAGATGGAAAGACAGATGACGTCAGTACAGAGAGAATTATAGAAAGAGAGATGACGTCAATACAGAGAGAGATGGAAAGACAGATGACGTCAGTACAGAGAGAATTATAGGAAGAGAGATGACGTCAGTACAGAGAGAATTATAGAAAGAGAGATGACGTCAATACAGAGAGAGATGGAAAGACAGATGACGTCAGTACAGAGAGAATTATAGAAAGAGAGATGACGTCAATACAGAGAGAGATGGAAAGACAGATGACGTCAGTACAGAGAGAATTATAGAAAGAGAGATGACGTCAATACAGAGAGAGATGGAAAGACAGATGACGTCAGTACAGAGAGAGAGATGGAAAGACAGATGACGTCAGTACAGAGAGAGAGATGGAAAGAGAGATGACGTCAATACAGAGAGAGATGGAAAGACAGATGACGTCAGTACAGAGAGAGAGATGGAAAGACAGATGACGTCAGTACAGAGAGAGAGATGGAAAGAGAGATGATGTCAGTACAGAGAGAGAAATTACTGCGTAAACATTTAAGATTTCATCTTTGAAGATCCGATCTGTATTTGAGTGAAAAGTTAGACTCCAATTCTTTTTAACGGAAGTAATAAATAACATTAAAACCTTTAAGTAAATACAAGTACTAATTTTAAAAATTGTCAGTTTTGTAAGACATTCTGATGCCACTATTCTACGCCTACCAAGCACAGATTTGTTGATAAAAGATTATTCCTCAGTATAAATCCAGTAACTATTACAGACCCATGTTCGTCTTATAAATCATTTATATGGCATCGGCACAGTTCATACATATACCGAAAATCCGTTATCAGCTCGTGATTTAAGCATTCTGACTCGACTCGTGATAAACAATAATTTCTTTCTGTATATTAAAACTCTCGGCTGTTTTATTTTCGTGCGAAAGAACTCAACAAACGAGGGCATCAATGATGAAGATGCTTGTCGGCGACAGTTTGACGTACATAATTCCTAGATTTCTGTAAAGAAAGTAGAACACACACACACACAAAAAAAAGACCCCACGACAATTCTTCGTACGAGAAGATTTCTATCAACGAACATCTCGTAAAAGTTTGTCTCGCTTCTTGATTGATATCTGCCAGTTTGACCTGCGGAAATTGAAAAACTACACCATCTCTTAATGTCTGGAAGTAATAAGAACACTGCCACACACAAAAAATTTAAATAATTTAATTAGAATCATGCGAGATCATAATCTCAATTTCGCAGCATCCCAGTATAGATAGTAGTGTTAATTGGCAGATTTGCCTTCAACAAGTCATTTATTTTTCAAATCTTTTATTTTCTTATAATCTCAAAAGAGAGCGAATGAATCCCCTTATTTTCTTCGAATTTTGACTGTTCAAGATAAACCCTTTGGTCATCCCCCGCTTCTAGAAGATATTTTTATTTCATGTGATGATTTCCAAGTAATGCCAGATAGTTCATGAATTAGACGATAACAGGTGCCTAGAAATACGTTATCCGAAAGAGAAATGATTACTCGGTAAGAGGGGGAGGTACCATTGGCAGTTTGGAAACTGGAGCTTGTGTGATGTTTTCGTTCATCTCCTCAACTGGTTACTCGCGTTACTTATTAATTAACGGTCGCCATTCCTAATCGAAGGCGGCATTACACGCGAACACCTGAGTTCTGTTTTGCAGTATAAGAACCCGTAGTGCAGTTATACAGTGTAACTTGGTATCGCGGAACAACCGAGAGAACACCAGGCAATAGAACTCTTCATTTTTAGAGAGAAGAGGAAACCTGAAAAATCGCACGTGACCGGCTGGTGAAGACAGGTCCGATACACCGACCTGGATTCGAACCCTGAACCACGATGACCTTATCAGTCTTACCAGTGGGCTACTGGACGTCGTATTGTTGTAATAATAATATGGAAAGAAGAATATATATATATATTTTTTTTTTTTAATGTAGCGAAGAGACAGAAAACTATATTACTCTCTAAAAGTCTCTTTTTTAAAAAAATAAAATAGCTACTTAGGGCGGGGCATCTTATAAAATGATTATAGCAAATCTTTGTTGCGTACCTTTAGTGAATTCCCTCATCCGTTGAAAAATTTTAAAAAATCAAATCACGATCTAGTGTTGGAGGCATTACATGGTAACTGTCACCAAGACCAAAGTTTGCCTAATGTGAAAATAACGTCGGTCTCCGTCCAGTTATCGGCTCTTCGCTGCCTGGAAACGTTCTTAAAGGGGCAGGGTGTGGGGGTGTGGGTGTGTGTGTGCGGACAGATTTGACGTGTATCGCCATCGAGTTAAGATCTGATTCAGTGCTGAAATTAGCATCCACACGAATCAAACGCGTGCTGACCATGTACTTGGGAAGGCGCTATCCACCGGTTTGAGGTCTTTTACAGTGAAAGGAGAAAAGAAAAGGTGAGGGGGGGCGACAATATACGAAGACAGAATGCAAAATCGTGCCCCTCACAGTCGTGGATAACGCGGCGCATGTTGTCGTCTTCATAAGAGAGCCGGGAAAGTCTGAAGCGCCGAGGGTCCGATCACGCCCCCTACTTCGACATAACTCGCTGATCCTTAAAAGCACAAAACAAACAAAAAGACATAAAATTCATTTCGCAAATTCTGACGCTCGTTTCTTTTATCGGTTAGGTGACGTCACTTCCCTTTCCTCTGATAAGAAAGGGCTGGTGTTAATCTGGCACCCGAAACGTCAGTCTAAGTTAACCACTTTCCGTTGATTTTGTGGAAAATGCCTTCCTATGATGTAACAGTTATTATTCATGACAGCGGTGAATAAACACCCCGAGCTTTCTCGGGCTAAGATCCCAGTCGTTCTCGCTTTTCTTCACCAGCCGGTCACGTGACCCTCCCCCCCCATTCTTATCGGTTTACTCCCACGTCTTCAAAACGAAGAGTTTTAGTTGGGGGGGGCTGGGCGTGCGGCTAACTTCCGCTTGGTTTCGGAATCATGACACCAGGGAGATTTATCAGCCTTACGCGCTGAAATCTTAATCTCGAAGCAGAAGATAAACGTAACATCACTGGGACAAAAAACTCAGATTGAATACCTGTTTTCACTGCCGGCAGATGTCGCTTTTGTGTCGTTACAGAAACACTGCCTAACCAGAAGATGTCGCACTAGCGATGGGTTTCCCAAACAGCCGTTTTATTACTCTTAGATATTTTGAATAGTCTTCACAGATGACGATTTCATTATGGGGGAGACGTAACTCCTCAAGCTACCTTAATTTCTAGTGAGACAGAGAAAACCAATAAATCGATAATTCACGCTTGATTATCCAAAATACCGGTGAAGAGCACTGCTGGGTGGAGAATGTATCAGTAATCGTAGGAGTGAAACTAAAAATGGTTGACTTCATGTAGCCAAAAAATTGTCCGTTTTAATTTTTTTAAAAAAAAAAAAATTTCGCAAGAAAACGGAGGAAAAGCAGAACTGATTGCTCAGATTTGGTTGGTAACTTTGGGTTTACTACTCCAATAAAACTAATTAGATCCGATCGGTGGTTAATCAAATTTTACCGATAATCGTGAGACTTATAAAATCCGTCCACATCACGTTTTCTATTAATGTGTAGCCTACCATTACTAAAAGTGCTCTTCTGGTTTCAAAAAAAAGTGGGTGGGGTAGACTATCCAACAATGGATTTCAAAGGATTCGGTTACATTTAGAGAATAAAATTAATATTTGCTGTTGCCTTTTAAGATGGAAAATAAAAAGAAATTATTGAGCATTAATTTTGTTCTATTCATATGTCCAGACGTTCCGCGACGACCCGGTAGAATATTAGTAGTAGGAAAGGAAGAAGAACTAATCAGGGTATTGCGTCTGTGTTTAGCCCCCTTTAAGCCGTTTGTTCTCAGGAGCCCTGACACATTTCGGTTACCGCAAAACGGAGACGACGTCAGGGAACAATTTAGATCATTTAACGGCAAAAGCATCGGCGTCGCGCTGTTAGCCGCTCGAATCCTCGTGATTACCGAAAACTGGTTTATATCAGTCTCCTCCGGTATCAATGGGTTTGTTTCGTTTCGCTTATTTATATGCAGGGTGGATTCTTCAGAGAGAGAGAGAGAGAGAAGTCCGCCGCCCGGCCCTCGACGATCAGGCACGGGCAGAAGAGACAGCATTTTTTACAGTAGGGAAGCAGGAAATCATCTTAGATATTTTAAAAAAAAGCCGGAAAATGCCTCAGATGTTGACGCTAGACGCCAACGTTTCTTATCAGCAGACGTCGATGGTAGGAAGATTGGCCACTGATTTGGGTAAGGAAGAGTTTTAAGATCCACCCCGTTTTCCTTAGGACAAAAGTACAAACATCTGCAGGAATAAAGATCGCAAACTCGTAGACGCTAAGCTATTGATTTGTGTTCGCCCATCCGCGCGAGGATATTTTAATCGGTTCCTCTCTTCCTTTGGTGCTTTTATGAGTTGACATTTCTGAAAGCCAGTTTTTCTGGTAGCATCTATTATTATTATTATTATTATTATTATTATTATTATTATAAATGTCACTCGGTGCTTTGTTTGCAAATGGCCCCTCTCCAAATTCATCCCTTCTGCCTTCACCGTTGATGAGACCAACTTTACACGAGTAGTATGGTTTCTGTCTACAGTTCCCTATCGATCCGTCTCTCGTTCTGGGTTCGATCAAGGCTGCTAACCCGATTCGGTTCGTCTATTATCACAAAAGACACCGGCTACGTGCAATCAAAAACGTCAGCGCACCTGCTTTGTTGTTGTTGTTGTTGTTGTTGTTGATAACAAACGGTCTTCGACTCGGGTCGGAGATGAAAATACGTTGTTAAACTTTTGTAAAAAGAAGAAAAGATGATTTTATCCCTCTTTTTTTTCGACGTCCTTCAGAGATCTCAAGTAATACCTGATGGAAGTGAACCGACCAGAGACGGACGAATTCCCTGCTGTCAGCAAGTGATGGATATGTTTAGGAGTTTGTTCATAAAATATACATAGATCATGACTTTACACGTCAGGACAAACTCAGCTGAGCCTTCCGATTTCATGAAGTTAAGATAAATCAGGGAAATTCTTAATAACCGGGAATTCCGGCTTGCTGGGGAAGAAAACTGCTTAAGCAAAAACAAATTAATTTTACCAAGTTATCGATCATCGCCTGACGAGAAAATCACGTGGGAAGACGAGTGGAAATAATGCCGGGAAAATACATTCAGAGTTTAAGTTTCGTTGTTTTAAGAAGAGACGACAACAAAGACAGCGGCCAACGCGGCAGATCTTACATCGTCGACCACTGATCGTCTAACATGGGCAACTTGCCTCCTCTCCCCCAACAGCAACAGATTTCTGACGCGATGTAGATCGATTGAAGGATTTTAAAAATAGTTTATCAAAAAAGATTGTATAGCCCGACATCGTCCAAAGAAGCCTTACACCCCGCACAAGAGGTAAATACGGCCAAGTAGGGGTCGAATCCTCCTCGGCCCTCAAAGACGGTTGGCAAATCGTCCGTGAATACATTGGATCGCTTTTCTAATGTACGCAAAAAACACATTTCTGTCGTTTAATTTTGTATGCGACGTTCGATCTGTTAAAAGCGTTCAATCGATCTTTAATTTGAAACAAGTTTTAAAATTCTAAAACCTGTACGGAACCAAATATCAAAGAGATTTGAGGGAATTCAGGTTCAAATTCAGACCACACAAATGTGGAATCGTCCGACATATTGTATATTTAGGGACAGTGCGCGCGTCATGTAACTGTGATACATTTAATTAATGACTTTACGTGTGCATTTGTATTCATGACGGAATATAGTAAAGGACGAACGAATTTTAAATGCTCTAGAAACCAAGATGGAAACGAGTTATTATTATTCTTTTATGAAAGAAAACAAAGAGGAACATTTAGTTTGTAGATCCTGCTCTCGATTACGGTGACTGCTTCATTCATCCCTGCTCCACGAAGTATCAATTAATGGAAATTCGCTTTCAGTTCTTGTTTCCACGGTAATTAGCGGAAATAGAAATCCGGTAGATTCCAGTAACGAGGCTTAGCGATGACGTCACCACCCGTAACGGATCCGCCTTTTTGAGAGACTTCCACCGCCATTAAATATTCTTCGCTAGAGAGCGGAGCCAGGAAAGATAACTGAAGAAAGGGAAAAAAAAAAAAAAAAGAAACATTTCCTCTCGAAATTTTAACTTGATCTCGTAAAGGTTTTAACGACAATCCTCTAGCCTGGATCTGGCGGATCCGGTGTCTTCGAGCCCGAGGGCCCAGGACTCCCTGAACAGAAACCCACCAGCTCTCTCCCTAAAACCTAAAACGGAGACCTGACTTCGGATGAAAAGCTTTCTCTCCGCGTTACACCTCCACATTATGGTGTCCTTCTGTATGTCTAAAAAAAAACAACAGACTGCAGCCTATTGGCCAATACATTTAGCTAACTCCACACCCCCACACACCCCATCTTTTCTTCTTTTAAACGAAGTTGCTACCGCAGCATCGTCACCTCTTTTTTTTATCTGAAACAAGGGAGGTAATGCAACGACTCTTGTCCCGCTTGTCCCCCAACCTAAACATTCTCTCGTCTTACCGTTGAAGATTAAGATATATTTTTTATCGCCGTCTTCGTCATTTTATTAACAGTATCTCCGCATTTCCTTCTACGACGAACGGCCGGCCTGCCGGGCGGGCTCAGCCCAGTCTGGGAATACACCCGTCCGATGAGATCTCTCCCTCACTTCTCAAACCGGAATTTCTCGTCCCCGCATTTCACGGGTCGTCGGCTCGGAAAAGCCACCGAGAGTGAAAGTCTGCTAGCGGCTCGTGTTTATTAGGAACATTTCGCTCCCGAAACAAGAAATCACAACTCTTATTTATAGCTTAATCCGGCCTGGCACTCGTTCTTTATCTCGCCGCCCTAACCCGGAGCTGGCAGATGCAGAATAACTCCGCACAAGATCAATTTTAATGACAGTCCAGTCGTCAGACGGCCAGTCAACCGTATTTTTCCTCTTTTTCCTGCTTGTCGAAAGTGCTTTATTTTTTATTTGTATTTCTGTACGAGTCGAGTTGCCCCTTTCCCCATCGATGTGATAAAACTTTAATTGCTCAACAGTAAGAACTTTGTTATGGAGACCCGCACTATATTTTGAGAAAGAAAGAAAACGCAGCAATTCCAAAGCTACTCCTTAACGAACTCGCGCCGTTGGACAAACTAAGATAACTGCAGAGGAACCCTAATCCCGGAGTCTTCTTAATAATACAATAAAATCAAGATCCGAGTTTAAATCCTCACTAACTATTTACCGTACAATCGGATCGCGGTACATAAATATATTCTAGCTTTTCGCGTTATATAGGACGAGATATATATTTACCGTTTCCGTCGTATTTAAGATGCATTATGGGTGTACGTTTTCTTACAATGTCGACTTCCGCAGTAACTAACGTTTTATATGTACACTGTCGGAAATAATTACAGAAACAATTTATAGAATGCAACTATCACGGGATAAGCGTATAGAGTCTTAGCTAGTGATGGCTACTCAATGTGGCAGATTGCAGCCAGACTTCAGGTTTCAGGAAGACCTGTTGAGGATGGTACGCGGAATTGGGTACTTCTGACAGTAGACGTGGTCGGGGAAGAAAGTCCAAACTCTCCAGAAGTGGTTTTAAGTACATCAGGGTGTGTTCTCTACGTGATAGACGACGAGCCTGTAGAGATCTGGAGAATGACCTAACCGCGAGTACGGGTGCTACTGTTTCTTCAAGAACAATGAGATACACGTTAGCAAAAAGTGGAAAACCTTTGTTGAGGAGAGAGGGAGAGGTAAGCAAACCGCAAGGCTAGAATGACCAACAGAAATGAAACAGTGGGCTGACCAAACCTGGAAGAAGATACTCTTCACAGATGAGTCCAAGACGGCAGTTTGTCGGAAGGCAGACCGGGAACCGATATAAAGTCAGCGTACAACAGCTACAATGAAGAAATTTATAGGCTGGTCTTTGCAGGTGAGTAGTCTATACGACGAGAGAACAGAGATTCGGGGCTGACTTGATGTGATTCCAGTGAGCTCTTCTTAAAGTTTGGACGCTCCGAGTACAGTATTCCAATGCTTTCGTTCTCGCCGATTTGGTAGGACAAGTGTAGAGCCAGTTGCATATTAGCCAAGTGTATCAGAGATTTCCATAAAACCAATGGTATACCGACTGCCGACAAGTACAGACGGGTTCTCATAAATCATGCCATTTTCTCGGGAAGACATCTTTTTGGGCGGAGATTTACTTTTGGCCCTAAGCATCCAGCCAATGTGGCGAAGAACTATATGGAACGTATAGAGGCTGATGGAACACTTACAGAGATGCCTTGGCCTGCTAAACCTGATGTGAATGTTATTTAGGTTATATGGGGCCCCCATATTGCTACTGAGAAAGTCAAACGGCAACCAAACACCTGGATAAATGATGGAAAGTGATGCAGGATATTTGGAATGAACAGTCGCACACTGATAACCTGTCAAGCTCTGTATAAACCAAAGGGCTAACATCGAATACTGATGCACTGTACAACGTAAGCATTTTGTTTTTTGCATATTTTCTGTAATGATGAATTGTGTATGGAGTATATCCGTCTCTCGTTTGCAATTACTCATTATTTGTGCATATCACGTGTGTTTCCATAACTATTTCCAGTACTCTGTAAGGAGTTCTATTTCTGGTTGCAGGTGCCCTGCTTGTTGATCTAAATACTTCACAAACCTTGATGTCTGCAGAAAGCCTCTAATACGGTGTCACCAGCGCTGACCTCAGTACAAGCTTGTACACGTCTTGTTGTTAACCAAATCAGACGATCTAACGCCATTCTCTGACCAGAGCCACTTCCAGCTGGTCAGAAGACTGTAAGCGGGCCTGGTGGCAAGAAGCAGGTATCCCTGGAACGCCCCAGATATGTTTACTCAGTATTTAGGTCCAAATATTACGCGGTGACTGGCGGCGTGGGCACCGTGCGGGCGGAAGTTATTTCCATAAAGATGAAATTGAGACCTTGCCTCTGAGCCGGAGGAACGACTAGAGACGTGGTGTTGTCGTCCGTGTCTCTGGCACAACCACCTCTCATAATGGTGACGAGATCAGTCCTTCCTTCACCAAATCGATCATGCTGGATAATACCACCGTTAGGAAATCGTTCGCAAGCTTGTCTCCAGACTAGCTTGTTCACTACCAATGTCTGGACAGATTCTAGAGATATGTCGGTGAAAAGAACACGACGCCAACGGTTCAAGCTCCAGTCGAAATGATTACATGCGTAGCTGTTGATGGCGCCGTACCAGAGGGTTAACCATCAGCGGTGTTCTGGACTGTATACCACTAGCATAGACTTTGATGCGAATCCCCTGTGTCAAAATTTTATCGTTGATTGCTCTTTGGAGATCATTTAAAATATGATGCTGTCGAAAACGTTTTTGTGTTATTTTTTCTGGAAGGGATGACAAGATAGCGATCCTCCTCACTGTGTGGATATCAGCATTTGTGTTTATACACACTTACTTTTATCGCTTTATATAGTTTTTATCCGTAGATCTTGCACAAGGTAATTATTTTTCTGTTTCCGAAACAAAGACAACTAGCAAAATCTTATTTTAGTATTAATCTAAGATAAGCTCTTTAATAATATGATTTGACTAACCACCGGCCGTTCAAATGTTTACTACCGTGTAATATACATAGCGAAAAGGTGGTGGGAGACGAATTTCCGCCGCGTCATATACGTAGAGAAAAGGTGGGGGAGACGTATTTATCCCGCGTCATATACGTAAAGAAAAGGTGGGGGAGACGTATTTCCGCCGCGTCATATACGTAGAGAAAAGGTGGGGGAGACGTATTTATCCGCCGCGTCATATACGTAGAGAAAAGGTGGGGGAGACATATTTATCCCGCGTCATATACGTAGAGAAAAGGTGGGGGAGACGTATTTCCGCCGCGTCATATAAATAGAGAAAAGGTTGGGGGAGACGTATTTCCGCCGCGTCATATACGTAGAGAAAAGGTGGTGGGAGACGTATTTCCGCCGCGTCATATACGTAGAGAAAAGGTTGGGGGAGGCGTATTTCCGCCGCGTCATATACGTAGAGAAAAGGTGGTGGGAGACGTATTTCCGCCGCGTCATATACGTAGAGAAAAGGTGGGGGAGACGTATTTCCGCCGCGTCATATACGTAGAGAAAAGGTTGGGGGAGGCGTATTTCCGCCGCGTCATATACGTAGAGAAAAGGTGGGGGAGACGTATTTCCGCCGCGTCATATACGTAGAGAAAAGGTTGGGGGAGGCGTATTTCCGCCGCGTCATATAAATAGAGAAAAGGTGGGGGAGACGTATTTATCCCGCGTCATATAAATAGAGAAAAGGTTGGGGGCGACGTATTTCCGCCGCGTCATATACGTAGAGAAAAGGTGGGGGAGACGTATTTCCGCCGCGTCATATACGTAGAGAAAAGGTGGGGGAGACGTATTTCCGCCGCGTCATATACGTAGAGAAAAGGTGGGGGAGACGTATTTATCCCGCGTCATATAAATAGAGAAAAGGTGGGGGGAGACGTATTTCCGCCGCGTCATATATACAATGTATGTTTTTAGCGGTTGCATTATAACGACAGCAGGCCACCCTAAAACAAAAGTGTTTCGGGTATCAACTAAAAAGAAAACTGAACGTTTGCGAAGATCGATCAATCGTTGTGGGCGTAAAATAAAGTAATAAAATTGTATAGATTTATTTCAGGTTATTGTGATCTATGGGGTCTCGAGCTCCAATCGTCTCCAATCCGATTCCTTTTATAGACATTACCACTTTCCCGCGATGCATCTCCTGATAATCGAACCGGTCTCTATCTTCTTCCTTCTTTTTTTTTCTTTTTTTCTCTCTCCTTGTTTGGTTCGTACCAAGACAATTGAATTTCCTTCAGTTAATTTCCGCTAATCTCTCCTGACAGTCCGCAAGAGAAGCACCTCGCAAGAAAAGTAGAAATGGCGCCCATTTTGGCAGAGCAGACGACGCGCGCGGTCAGCCCACGAAACCGCGTTAGTCCCGACTCCGAGCGGGCTGCTATCATAGCCAGAGCTTTCTCGGTTCCCTAACCTCTGCAACCCGCGCACAAACCTCCCCAGGTTCTCTCCGGTATAAACTAACCGACAATCTTAATTTGATCGGATATTTCTGGGTCTGTCTTTGACAGGACCGGCTCATTTGTCATGATAGATTTACTTCGGGGGGGGCAATTTTTCTTCTTTCTCTTTTCCCCCTTACCACTATCTGCCAGATAGCTTATAATGTAGCTGCACCATTGTCCTCTTGTTCCCTCCCATGCACCACCATGTCTACTAATATTTTTTCATTGAAATTTATATAATATTTAGATAATAGTTATTTCTTACATCCAGTCACTGCTTATAGTCTTTGCTGTTGATTCATCCACATCCCTGTCCCCCCCACCTCTGATTCCTTTCCGGCTTCCATCCGTAGTCTTTTTCCCCCCCCCTTTCTTTCTTGATAGGTAAAATAAGGGACACAAAAAGATTTCCTTAAAAAAAAAAAATCAAAATTTTGGATGCGCAACGAACTATATGCGGCAAAAGCTGATCAAGATAGCATTCTACCTGTTCTGGTGTCCTTTCTTTACGGCAGCCATTCCGGTCTTTGGACTGCTCCCCATTTAAAGGGAAATGTCGTCAGCGGAGGAGAGTAAAGGAACTTTTCGAAATATCGCCTACTCAAAAGAAAATTTAGGTTTCTGCCCTATAAGACACCCAAACCTTTGCCGTAATAAACTTACCGGTAATCAAACAGTGACTCTGAAATATAACTACATTATTTCTTTAATTTGAAGCAAATTATTGCGTCCCTCCATTTCTTTTATATTTTTTTCACTTACCTTGTGACGTCACCGCGCTGACGTCAAAGAACCCCAGCAGTTACTCGCAGTCGACATTCTCTGTCTATCTCCCTCCCCCCCGAATTACATTGTTATTTGATTAGAATTTGTCAATTTGAAAAGAGCGAATTTACGAGTAAATAAAAAGATACAGAAGTATGCAGAATTTACCACTAAGTAAATTTGTTTTACAGGATTTGTCGCCATAACTAGAAGAAACCGTAGACAGTTTGCCGGCTAATGTCATAGAATTTATGTATTTATTGGAGATGTTACTTTGCATATGAGTACTGTAAAAGCTACTAAAGCCCATTTATTTTTATTTTTATTTTTATTTTTATTATTATTATTATTATTATTATTATTATTATTATTATTATTATTATTATTATTATTATTATTATTAGATTATTATTATTATTATTATTATTATTATTATTATTATTATTATTATTATTATTATTATTATTATTATTATTATTATTATTATTATTATTATTCTTATTATTCACAGACCGTTATTCATCCAAATGAATAAATTCGTTTTTTTTTTTATCATTCTTTTCATAAAATAAAGTTATTTAGACAACGAAACGGCTTGGAAATTCACAAAAGTAGAAAAAAAAGACAAGGATTCGTGGTAATTCCCTCTTGTCCATGTTGGCCTAAAATGCAGCTAGAAACTTCTAAGCCAACGAATAACGACCCGGGGGGGGGGGAGAAAGAAGGAATCGTATCTAAACTTTTGAAAAAGTCAGTCTCGCTGACCACGTAGATAGTCGTGGGTATCTTGAGCCTTAGTCAGAGGTGCTGGCCAGTCAAAGGGTTACGTTTACCCGAAAATTCCCTACTAGAATTCTTCAGTTTTTTCCGGACGGGGAAGGGAATAAGATCGCCTGAAGGAATCCCACCCAGGCGGTTGGGTGAGGGGGGAGGGAGAGAAATCTTGTCAGGAAAGAAGGCTCTGACCGCCAAGAGGAGAGTAAAGAAGCCCATCCAAATCGTCATTAAGAACTTGGAAACCATCTTTCAGTTCGCGACATCGGGATTTTTACTGGAAACGGTAGGGGCGCTAAAGGCGATGGCGATTAACCAGCGGTGCTACTTCTGCATGGTAAGTTATTTTATGCTATACATATTGGGCCGGAAATTTTGAAAATGGATGAGGGCTTCATGTCATGAATATAAACCCAAAATCTGCTTACCTGATCTAACTTTGGATACCTTCGACCTGTCTGTGTATCTCTATTCGGGTATCTTAACCTAACTATGCATTCTTCCGTTCATCATTACCACTTATTGCCGCCAAGGTTTGGCTGTGGCGGTTTTCGTTTGGAAAGGGGCCGGAGGCGGAAGGGCTGACATTTAGCATAACAGTGAGGTTTTTCTACGAAGAATATACTCAAAGAAAATGAAAAAGTGTTTTTAACATCACGATGTATTTCCATCTGAGAGATGAAACAGATCAAAGAGCCTCATTTGGTAGAAATGCAGGTTGCCAAAGACGCTGGGTCTGCGTTCAGATTCAAGAACAAAGCCATTGGCGGCAAGCAGCAGGGAGCCGAAGACAACCGGTTTTTGGTCTCTGCGACCATAATAGTGCGAAAATAAGACTCCACTCTGCTCAACGCTGGAAGAACGGTGGCCGCTGGCATAACTACCATCAACTCAGCTAGCTCGCCTACTTTGGATACTAACTATCGGCGGCGGGAATTCGTCATACAGAACGAACAGATGGCGCTGATTAAAATACAGTAATGGAAATACTTTCAAAGCATGCACTAAAATGAACTTACACCTGACTGTGCCGAGAAGTGGCTAAAACAATCTGATGTTTTAGGATTTTCAAACTGTATTCCCCTGTACATTTGTTAATAAAGAGTTAACGTCCTTTATTCCACCAAGATGGCTGGTAAGATATGTACATACTATCGTAGAGCTGTACGAACGGATTCATAGCCAGCATCTCTTCTCCTAAGTCCTTTTCGTTCTTCCCAAACCCTCACGACAAAAGCTGACGTTTTACCCCAAGCATTCTCCAAAGAGCTGGTACCTATGTATAAAAACGGTTATTAGACCGTGTCTTCCGACAGTCCCACGGAATATCGACTGTTTGTCTTCACTATTTTAAATGTCGTATATCTTGATGATCACACGTCAAAAACCCACATTTCATTTTTTGCTAGTTTCCATACAGTACCACCTAACACACCTCCCACCTTTTCCCTTAATCCCAGTCTTATCGGGCGCCCCGTCCTACATATGGCGTCACGATGACGTGACTCCGATAATCAATACGTCTGCCCGTACTTCTGAGAACGACAATAACATTTTTCGCTAATCTACTTTAGAAATGAGTTCTTGCTCTTAATTTATTATTGGCCTTTTTTTTTATTTTTTTTTTTAAAAAAAGAAGAAAGATTTATTTATATTACAAAAAGCTAAAACCGTCACCATAAATGATAAAAACGATATATATATATTTTTTTTAAGTGTAGAATAATTTTTTGTTATATGTATCCTATCCGCCATGAAATTCCGCACGTGCTGTCAAATAAATTCACTTTCAATTTATTTCCCTCTGACTTATGTGTTCATGAAATTAATTCGTACAAGCTTTCTTTTGTACAAAAAAAGAAGAATATTGTATTAAAATTTAACTTGGAGAGGGGAGCAGCCACAGTAACATAATTTGTGAACTACTATTACTCAGCAAAAGCGAAAGAAAGATAGATTTATTATTATTATTATTATTATTATTATATTATTATTATTATTATTATTATTTCAAATTACATTCATTTAAAGCGGTAACGTATCGAAGTTAAATCAAGTTTCTGTGCGGGAATAGCCAAGTAAATGTTCCTATGATAATACATCATCGGTACGGAAGCCGACGTACAGGTATATATATTTTTTAATTAGGACCCTGTTATTCTGATCCTGGAAGCTGAAGACGAGATAAATCTTTACAAAAGCGCAGGAGGAGGATTATCGCGCTCGGACACAGTTTAGGTAGAGAAGTAGGTTTTTCGTAGCGCTGCGTCGTGGGGAAACGCTTCTTTCATTTATCGGTTGACGGAAATGTGACCGAGATTCCACCCAGTCTCGCTTCGTCGAGCCCCCCGGGGGGTAGTGCGATCTGAGAGGGCTACCATTTTATCACTGGGCCACGCCACAGATGACGTCATGTCCTGCTGTTCTACCCTCCGGCACAAACGGGTAGATGTTGTCAAACACGGATCACGTCGCATAAAAGACCTAGCATCATTTTGCATATACAGATATATACGGCTGAGTTGAAAGTATCTGTTTGTTTTGTTTTAAATAATAATATTTTACATATTAAAATCTATTTCAATTATTATTATTATTATTTTTTTTTTTTTTTTTTCAGAATTTATTCCGCCATTTTTCTTTTCCGCTAGCGGTTGTTTCCTGCCTCCGAAGTCAGGCAAAATCCAAACATTTTTGCTCGTGATCCGGTATCTGCTTTCTCGCAGAATTTCCCTGACAGAAGACAACGAGCCGACGGAAAGGTAGAGAGACCTTTGAATACCTTTGTTACACTATGGGTTTGAGAGTATGCCAGGGTTTATTTGAGTTCGCGCACGTGCCTCGTTTTCTACCCATCACCCCTCCTGCCAGAAGCGGAAGAATACGTCATTTTTACATTTCCTCAACACTTATGTAGTAATTACCATCGTTTTACTACATTTCCTCACCGTTGCAACCTTCTCTGGCTCCACTTCTGCTATAATCACGCGGCAGCAAATACTTCGGTATTATAAAATGCGATAACATTATTTAATATATTTCATCCTTTGCCAAAATGTATTTAGATAATGCTATTGTTTTTTTTGCTATGCTGTATTTTTTTTTCTCTTTAACAAAGCAGGTAGCATAATTTGCATAATCTGGAACCCGAAGTCTTTCGTCGTCATTTTCCAGCTTAAAGTACCAGGAGACATTAGTTGTATGTAGGCAGGACAGATGAGGGAAAAAAAACACCACGTTTTGGGGTACGCGAAGGATGAAATTCCCTTATCGCCAGGACAGCTTGGTTTCTGGTTTGTCGTCTGAACTTGATTGTAGCCAAGAAGTGAAGTCGCCACGTCATAGGATCACGTGCCCGGTATTTCCGGTGTTGCGGAGGTTGGTCAGAAATACGACTGTAGCCAAGAAGTGAAGCCGCCACGTCATAGGATCACGTGCCCGGTATTTCCGGTGTTGCGGAGGTTGGTCAGAAAGAAAATATCGGGTAAAAGTTTGCTTTTACTTACCGTAGAAGAACACAGAAACAGGCGAACCATTACAGTAGTAAGTTTTTCTTCTTCTTTGTAATGATTCTGCTAACGGTGTCTCTTTAAATGGAAGCTACACACTCGAAAGACTAACGATTGAGCACCACTTCAGTTGTAATATTTGTTTATACCGTGGACGACTCTCTGAAATGATTCTCAGTTACAGTTTATTCTCGTCTATGTTTCCATCTCTCTTAGATTTGTGTTCTTCGTATGTTTAATTTTTTTACTTATAATTTATTTCTTGTTAAGATTTTTAAGCGTGTTAAAACTATTTCCCTTCAGAATTAATCTTCTTTATATCTCACGCCGAGTTATAATCTATTCCCGACTGTGATTCAGGTGCACTTACAATTTATTCTCCGTTAGAATTTATTTCCCTTTAGAATTTATTCTTCGTTACATTCAATTCCCACTGTCAGTTTATTTTCTTTTACATATGAAGTAAACTTCCCGTAATTTATTCGCTGTTATACACCCCCACCCAGTCTCCGTCACGATTTATGCTTTGCATTCTCTCGTGTGACAATCGAATCAGAGAGAGGAGAGCCGGCAACAGTTTCGTGATTATCAATTTTGTAGCAGAACAAAAAGTCGCGCGCGTCCTCTAACGGTGATTCTCGGCCACAAGAGCGCTGCATAACGCTAAGTTCGTGCTTACCTACCACAGCGGCTTCGAACCGCCTCTTGCCGAGCGAACACTGCTTCATCCTGTTTGGAAGTACAGGTCTCCATTTTGTACGTGACTGGTCGATCCTTGGCGCCGCTTCGTAACAACTGAGTTCTCTCTCCGATGTCTGTCGGCAGCCATTTTTTTTTTTTTTTTAAATAAGATTTTGACATCCCATAATTTATCGCTGACTTTCGGTACTTTTAAAATGACCTGTTATTCCGTACTAAAATTTACTGGCTTATAACATTCGCCAGCAGGTGGTGTTAAAGCCAGCTTGCCCCTTCATTGACGTCTTTTTAACATGCCTCCTTTGGCCGTTAAAATTCCTTATTTCCTTTGAAGGGTATTATCCGCCTTTAAATTGAATTTTAAAACATTTTACTCTATCGTTATATTTTATTTTCCTTTCATAAATCAGTTCTTTTAATATTTAAAAAAAATCCTATTTACCACGATATGATCCACACCTAATTCTGTTTTGTTTGAAAATCTCCTACCTGTTGCAATCTTTCCAGCCTCCCTAACAATTATTCCTCCCTATCTCCTAATATTTTCCCAGCTCTTATGACAAGTTTATGTCGCCATATTCGTTATGAGCTGATTTTCCTTCGTATAAAAATCCATCCCGCACAACTTAGGGTTAAAACAAAAAAAAGAAAAAAGAAAGCGTTTCCGTAGCGTTGCATTGTGGGAAGGTTTAGTTACCGGTAGATACAGATCTGTTTCAGACTCTATGCACCTCTCCCACCTTAACTTTAGGAAAGGAAGGCTTACCCGAATAAAGGAAATTAAAATAAATACAATCTTGCCTGTTTCTCACCAAACAAAACCGGCAACTTTCAAGTGAAGTTGCGACCGTTGGAAAGTCAACAGACCTGCCGATACAGTTACAACTTTTAGCCATTTTAGATTCAAGAACCTTCTGTACCGGAAACAGAGGTCCCCGTGCTCACTGCAATTGCAAACTGTCGTCATTATTTTTCAACTTTATTGTAGTATCGCAACTTTATTAAAACTAAAAATTTCGGACAAAATATTTGCATCATATTTCCCGCTGTACTGTAGTATCCCCTGTCGTCCACCGTAAGTAGGTGTAATTTCTATTTGTTGACAGACGCCGACTTGGAACGCGCGCACAAAAAGGGATCCTGCTAATATTTCAGCTTTGAGAGATTTGAAACACGGGCGCGCGGAGAAACGAATGCGGCGCCACCTCGCGGCTGTTTAGAAAAGTGCTTTCGCGCACTCTGCCTTCCTTCAATTCTTGGGCGCACGAAGTGGGCCGAGACCAACTGACGACGAATACCGAACGACGTGGGGCCGCCTTTATGGGTGGGGGGGTCAAGATACTT
This sequence comes from Nautilus pompilius, assembly GCA_018389105.1. Lineage (NCBI taxonomy): Eukaryota > Metazoa > Mollusca > Cephalopoda > Nautilida > Nautilidae > Nautilus > Nautilus pompilius. The sequence goes on along the minus strand of JACATO010000322.1, from coordinate 559,144 downwards.
TATAGGCGCCAGGTGCGAATAATGAGTCCTTAGGCTACGTTTAGAAAATCAGTTTCCTTTTCGGCAGCCGCAAAAATGCAGCGGATACCGGAAAATACAGATGTAAAAATGCCAACTGGATGGAAAGAGATGGGAGGAGAGTCTTTCTAAATCGTGTGTCGGGGCGAGACATGGCAGCGGTCGAGTCCCCCTGTACTCCGGTGGACGACGACGAATGAACGAAAGTCGGAACTAACAGTAATAATTCTTGCGCAGATGCGGAAGTGACGTCACTCTAAATCAGACGACCGAACAACAATTGCTGCCATATTTCATCTCCCCCCCCACTAAAGGAAACTCGAGCGATCAATGGTTTTTGATTAAAAAAATTAATTTTTTTTTCTCCAGCGTAACTTTGCGATTCGACATTATTCTAAAAAAAAAAAGACCCACCAAAAATGAATAGACATTTAATATGAAAGATGAAATCTGATCAGGGTAAAACATGATTTTTCTAACCGTAAAAATTGTAATAAATGAGTATAATTTCCGGGGGAAGTATTCAGCCATAATCAGTCAAAATGGACCTCTTCAGCGGTGAGATTAATAGAACAGTCCGTAACCGCAACAGTTGTCAATCTCGTACTTCCATGGTAATCCAACCCTTTCTGTTGTTTGACTAGTACACTTTTGCTTTACTACACTATCTCCACACGCATTAGAATTCCGATCGCCCGGCATAAAGCAAATGGACGCTGATTTAAAAAAATATTACTGTTTATTTTTAAACCTATTAATACGGAAATAGCTCCGAACCACATCCGGATGAACGAAGAATCTGAACGCTTTTTTTCGTTGTTCTTTTTTAGTTTTCGGTAACAATGGAAATCTTTAATTATACTCGACTTAAATACTCAATTTTCTTGTCCCGCGACACCCTCCACTTCTGTAGGTGTCTACTTAAACTGGTATCATCGCCCCCTTAATACTTTGGCTTTCTAACAGCGAACGATGGCGTTATCGCCCCCTTAATACTTTGAGCTTCTAGCAGCGAACGAAATGGGCAATTTCAGATTAAAAAAAAAACATTTAGCTAAAATTTATATATGAAGGAAACTGAATAAAATGGTACCCCTCCTCGGATAAGAGGCCCAATCAGCTCTGTGAGTAACACTTTCATACGTTCAAAGTTATCTATGTAACACGATGATGATTCCAGGCCGACTCGGTGAAGCAGCATTTTCAGGAACCCTGGATGTAATGGTCTGGCCTGCATAATGCCCTTTCTCTTAATATTAGAGAGCAAAGATGGTGGCATGAAAAGTGCAAAGAGCGTCAACAAACAAACTATGGAATATTGTGCAGTGTGCATCGGACACTGCTCCAGTTGACTACATTCGAACACGCGACCCCCTGTAGGGAGAGAGAAGAGTTGAAACATTATGCAAAGTAGTGGCAGGAAAGCAAAGGCAAAGTTAAAATAGCTTAAACTACCAATATATTTCTAAAAGCAACAACAGCAAAACTCTTATCACGCGTCGTCTGTCACTATTTTTGTAAGCATAATGTCACTCCTAATGCTGTGATTCGGGTCTAGCAACTTCACCCTAGTATCATTAGACGCCAACTACTAAAGCCGTGTTCATAATGTACTGGCAGCAGACTTAAGCAACCGTTCGGTAGATGCTCGAGACCGTCTGTATAAGGGGGGGGGTAAAAACACCGAGAACTATGTAATGATAGACGCCATTGCGCAAAATAGCTGACATAACGAATAACGATATAAAGGAATTTATTGGTGCAGTTTTTAATTTTATGCCACCTTGCACAACTATGACGCGAAATTAGTTATGAACTTCTTGACAAGATTGGTGAACCCGCCAAACCGTTTGAAAATTATTGAAAGTTTAAAATGAATAAATAAGATTTTCTTGGAGTTAGTGTTAAATATGCGTCTTTACAGAAAAATATTATTAATTATTTAGTAAATTAAGTCTATTTATTTGACAGACTTTGATGTTTATTTAAGACGAGTAAATGCGATCTGAAGAGGATAAAAGTAAAGCACGGAAATAAAACTTAAGAGGGAAGCAGTGTAATTGCAAACTGGTTTTGATCAATTTTAATGAAATATTTACAAATTTCTTTTAAATTAAAATTTTATGGAATATTTTGAGCGATGAATTTCGAGTTAAAAAAAATGAATGATTAATGAATTCCGAAAGCTTTGTTTTTGTTGCTTGATTACCTCCCCTTGCAGGGCATTGTTTTAGTGCCACGCGCTAGATGTCAAATCAATATTTCACAAAATCTCGAGAGCTGGCCGTCTTTGATTTTGAAATAAAGTTTCACAACTGGGTTTATGTAGCGGAAAACGAAACTCTGTAACAAATATTCAAATATATTTAAATGTAAATTAATTTTAAGTATTTAAAAAAAAAAAATTGATAGAGACGGCGTTGCGTATATTGTACAAATGCAAATTGATTTTATTGAAGACTCTCCATTGATAATATCCGGTTACAGAATCAGTTATAAACGTCTCGGACGTAATCGAACGGCTGTTTTGGAGGAAGGAAGGCGTTGAAAGCGATAAGCTTCAGAAGCGATTTCTAATTAAAAACACCTGCATTTGACAACTTTATTGAATATCTGAGTGTTCATTTGCGCAGCGGAACGTTGGGCGATCTGGCGACGGTTGGTGCGCGCTGCGAACAGCCAATCAGAGGCCGACACCGACAAACAAGCAAAAAAGAACCCACCGGAAATCGTTTTAAAATTGTTGTTGTTGTTGTTTCCCCTTGATCGCGTTACCGTAAACGGGTACGAAAGGTCTACAGCACCGCCTCGAGGATGAATACGGGGTGTCGGAACACGTGATCGCGGAGCGGGATTTTGGCGGCGATTCCTCCTCCTCGGAGCGGAGAGTGGAGGATGAGGCCGACAGCGACCGCCCAGCTGCTGTTCCCTGGGAATGTCGCATTTATTGTTTTTTTTTAAATTAAATTTAAAAAAAAAACAACAACAACAACAAACGACGATAACAATCGCGCACAACAACTGACCGGCTGAAGTCGAGGGAATCTCCGCTCGGTTTGTTCTCGGTTGCACTTGGGAAAAGAATTCTTCCTGTTCCGGCCGCAAACCGGCGTAGAGACGGGTCTCGCGGGTTGGCGGCCGAGACTTGGTCACGTGGAACGGGGTTTGAGGAACCGGATCTCGGTTGAGAGAGGAACAGTTCGGCGACTGGTCTTCACGGCAGCTCGCTGGTATCTCGGACCCCATCGACGCTCAGCCTCAGCCGAGCAGCCCCGCGGTGACTGTCAGCTGGGCCCGCGCTAATCTGTCACGGGCCCCTGTAATAACGGAGACACGCCAGCAGCCGTTGACGAAACCGGGAGAGAGGGGGTGGTGGTGGAAGGGGGGGGCAATGCAAATTACGGCGAAAACATCAATACCCGTTTCTGATATCGATCAGGGTTAATAAATTACGGCGGCCGCTGATCCCAGAATTTATCGTATCGTTCGGGTGATTAAGGATTCCCCAGGGAGGGGAATCGCAGCGCGCGCTACTCTCCTCAGACGGCGACCCGTGTCTTTTGAAGCTTTCCTGCCACTGATAGGTAATCAAATCAGTTTACTGTCTCTGTCTCTGGACCAAAAACGAAAAAAAAAACAAGCTCCTGGATAGATGTGGCTCCCTTTCGATTCGAGGTCTCGCGATCGCCGGCGGAGTTGCGGCCCTTGGAAACTGGAAACGTCTGGCTGGTCAACTTCCTTCACGTTGGATTATTTAGGAATAATAGTTTTTTAAAAAAAATAATAATAATAATGATAAGTAACCAGAAATAAAACTTGTTTTGTCATCAACTTTCCCAAACCCCTTCCGACAGATATCTAGACTGGAATCGAGTGTTCAACTTCTGAGCCCTGGAAGAAAAGCGGCGTAACCAGAGCAGAATGTCAGGTATCCACGCAATCAGAGGCGAAGACATGTTGTCGGCCGTTCCGGTGTGACATCCGTCTAAGGGACGGAACTCCTGTGTTGTCTCGCTGGATTTCACTTCCTTCCGCCTCTGAAGGGCTCGCGCACTTTCCCAGATTTCCCATTCCCTCAAAATTACCCGCGGATTCTAGATCGGGCTCGAACCGCTCGTAAACAATCGTTTTAAAAAGAGAAGGAATACTGCTAGGATGGACTAGTTGTACGAGCACCTGTTACCGCCTTGTTGTTACAGCAAGCACGTGCGAGGAGGAGTTCCCGTGAGATCCAGTGTTCCCCTCTTTAGGGTGGACCGCGAGGACGTCTTAACGACCTGAGTCGTCAGCTCTGTTCTCGCCGTTTCCCCCCACCCACCTCCATCTTAACAGACTCGACCGCCGAAGCTGCTCGTGGGATTCACGAAGCTTTCACTTTCCACCCGATATTTGGTCGGCGGAGTTCATCGGGCTGGCATTCGAAAGGAGGCTCAGCCACGAGCCGTCGATGAAGACCTTGGCTCCCGACTGACAATCGGCTCTGACGTCACAGCGCTGCATCAGCAGGAGCGCACTTCCGAGTGAATTGCTCTCCAATGTCGCGTCTTAACCCGCTAACGTCAGCCGTGTAAACGCTGCGAGTGGCTATCGGACGACGTCCATACTTCACGCAGAGGGCTTTGTCGGGGTGGCTTAGGTCGCGTGGTAATGGATGGTTGGGTCAACTGCTGCCCGTGCGGAACAGAGTTGATTCGGGATACCTTTTGTTTATTTAGGTTCCCTTTGATCTAAGAAACCAAAGATCCCTACCATGGCATCGCGCGGCCAATTACAGGCGTCGGATGTCGATGACTAAGACGCCCGGGCTGATCCGAAATCTTGTTGTGACAGCTGAAAGGGCTTTGTTCCAGGGATACAGAGGCTCCCCATCCAGCCCTTTATCCCGAAGATGGTTTTTCGCGAGGCGAACGGGTTTATTTCCTACTTTTGGGGGGGGGGCCTCCGGGTTTGTTTTAAAAATGTGGAGTATTTCGGCAGGGTCCTTTTAGGTTGATCTTGGAAGAAGGATTCTTATAAACGGACGACTTAAATGCAAGATGGAGGACCTGTTGGACCCGATTCGTTCGAGGTGCGCTGACGCTATCCTCTTACTCGGTTTTCCGAGGATTCTCCCTCGAGAAACGGAGGGAGACAGTAAGGGCTCGTCGAATGTCTTTCGGAACGCGGTCACCTTGCAAATGTGGTCAGTCCTGCGGCACAGTCCGCTTCATGAAGACAGGAGGTGGTGGGGGGGGGACTTCGTTGAAGGAGGGCGAGACTGAAAAATAGCACTGTATTACAAAGCCATAGCTTAAAGATTTTATAAACTTTGTTTTTGCTGCCCAGGGTTCTCCGAAGCCAGAACGGTAGCGATCTAATGGAAGGTTAACCGCCCATCCGTCAACTCCATTAGGCCCGATGCTGCGTGGAGAAGTCGGGATACGATCGCGGCTGCCCGTGAAAATCGTTTCGCTGAGCAACGCAAGAACTGGAAATAATTCCCTTCTGAACCAGTTAATGAATCTGAAGATAGAAACAGTTATCGCCACATCACAAAATACATATTCCACAACACGCTCTGAGCTATTTAAATTACGTAAGGAATACTGCAATGTTCGTGTGACGTCAGACACGTGGCGGGGTGTTTGCTTAATCCGATGTCTAAAGGAATGATCGGACGGTTCTTTAATTCAAAGCAATCCGGCTGATGGGGCTCGAAAAATATTATATCAGCAAAAAAAGGGGGCGGCGTCGATACTGACACAGCTACTTTTCCCGGACGTAGGTGGCCCGTCGGCACGTGCTTCGCGTTCGAACAGCGCGCGAGCGAGATCCATCAGCATGGGCGATTCGCTCGTTTTCATTCCTGCTGCCCCCTTAAAAACGGGTTCGCCATAGTAGTAGGCGCGGTCGGTCGGGAAAGAGAACCGTCGCTATCGTGAGGGAGACGAAGGGGCCGTAAATAAACCCGGGGGTAGTGGCTCCGCCTTCCACGACCTACCCACCATCTTCTTTTTTTTTTTTTTTTTAGGAGAAAAGGGAGGGAAAGATTTTATCAGGAGGCAACGATGAAGCGAGCATCTTAAGGGTCATAAAACCCATCATCGCCTTCGCGAAGAGCCCCGCCAGCAGGGGTGTCCGTTTTTGAACGCGACAACCGTAAACCGGTCGGGGGGGGGTCTACCGCTGGTGCCGTCGTGGAGTGACTGGCGAGTTTTCGGCACCGACCGACCGCTGATGTTAGCTGTTAGTCGTTAGACTCGCCAGACGGTCGGAACCAAGCAGATTTTGTACTTCACTTTTGTTACTTTTACGGCTGCTGGCTGTTCGGACTCCCTCTCTCTCTCCCACCAGGAACATCGTAAACGGGGTCGCGGACGGGAGAGGATGTCGTAACGAGGCATCTGGCGGTTCAATCGCCAAGAGTGGGAAATAAATAAATACAGACTTCTTGGATACTTTTTAATGTTATTTATGCATTTCTTTTTAACTAATATTTGAAGCTTTACTAATGTGTGAGCCTCGCGCCACGATACTCTCCGTTAATTCGCCTCTCTCCCTTTCCACCTCCTCCATACGTCGCGACACCAGTCAATTGGGGGCCCGAGCTGTTTTACGGTTTGCGTCGTCTAATTTGAAACTTTTAAAGTAGCTCCGCGGTCTTTCTCCGAAGATGAAGATCTCACTCTCTCTCTCTCTCCATCTATCTCCATCTCTCTCTCTCTCTCTCTCCCCTCTCTCCCCTCTCTCTCTCCCCTCTCTCTCTCCATCTCCATCTCTCTCTCTCTCTCTCCCCTCTCTCCTCTCTCTCTCCTCTCTCTCCATCTCTCCCCTCTCTCTCTCTCTCCATCTCCATCTCTCCCCTTTCTCCCTCTCTCTCTCTCTCTCTTCTCCTCTCTCCCCTCTCTCCTCTCTCCTCTCTCTCCATCTCTCCATCTCTCTCTCTCCCCTCTCTCTCTCCCCTCTCTCTCTCTCTCTCTCTCCCCTCTCTCTCTCTCTTCTCTCTCTCTCTCTCTCCCCTCTCTCCTTCTCTCTCTCCCCTCTCTCTCTCTCCCCTCTCTCTCTCTCCTCTCTCCATCTCTCCATCTCTCTCTCTCCTCTCTCCATCTCTCCCCTCTCTCTCTCTCCTCTCTCTCTCCATCTCCATCTCTCCCCTCTCTCCTCTCTCTCTCTCTCCCCTCTCTCTCTCTCTCTCTCCATCTCCATCTCTCCCCTCTCTCCCCTCTCTCTCTCTCCCCTCTCTCTCTCTCTCTCTCTCTCTTGCCTTTCGTCCAGTAAGCAGCTGTTTAATTCCGCGCATTGCGGGTTTTTCGAAGATCAGAAGGCTAATTTTCCAATTTGCTGTAACTACTGGTCCAGCTCCAATTGCTACATCTATCCTTTGATTTCCCGTAGAAGGCTCTGCCAAATAATTGCTTTAATCAGCCATCACTGAAGTTATTTCCCTTTCGATCCGCAGCTCGACTAAAAAAAGTTAATTTGATTGGTTAGCGCTGCAGGACAATTGCAGATAAACTAATGGCTTGAAATCGTCGTCAGCTGTATATATATTATCAACTTCCATTAATTGAACATGAAAATCCGTTCATATAACTAATGAGTCTAAATAGTTTTATAATAATTTGCCGCCTTCAGCTTCGGATACGTTTTAAACTTGTGGGATCAATGCAGTAGATCTCCAGACAAAAAGACCACAAACGACCTTGAGAACGTCAGAATTGTGCAATGTGTACTTAACAACTACATAACTGTGACGTCATCTGTTCTTGTTTAAAAGAGAAAAGACGGCAGTCATCGAAGTAGCGACACGAAAATATCGATTAATCGTTTTTATATGCATTTAATAATTATCATTAGCATTTAGAATTAAAGGCGAATCATAAAGAGTAGTGATAGTTAACAATTGATAAACGTCAGTGTATCTCTAAATGGTATATTGTACGATCAACACATTTATAATATATTGCTTATTTTCTTTCGCATTAAAATTATCATTTATTCCCCCTATCCGATTGTTGTAATGTCGTACGCTGGTGTCTATAGGGAGCCCTGGCGAGAGAGCATAATGTCGTGGTTGCTCGCTAAAATCACGTTGCCAAATTTGTGCCACGAGAAATCAGGCACCGGAACTGTCCGGATAAAAGACACGCGATTGGCAGGAAGAAGAAGTCGTATCAAGCAGTTGCGCTAAACCTAGCAGACCACGACCAGGAATCGAACTCGCGTTCTCAGCGGGTCAGGAGATGCACCCCTCCCCCACCGACAGTCGTTCGATGTATTTTCCCTTGAACAGTACAGATAAATAATACATAACTTTAACTTTCGGTTCTTTCTGAAGCAGCCAAAAATTAATTTTAAAAAAGTGAGCCCCTTGTACTTAGATTCTCAAGTCCCTTTCCAGCCGAGAAGGTTAGCTTGATCGTTAACCCTCGAAAGTTCGTGCACGCCATCTTTAAACCGTCCATGAGCTATGCCCAGAGTACTCCGATTGCACACCTTTCATTAGCAGATCTTCAGCAATCGTGACGATTAAAATGGAAGTCTCTCATCGCCCTCGACCCTTTGAATTACCCGCCATTTGCTTTACATTCAGTCGGAGCACAGGCTGTCATTGCTGGCGACCTGCTAACTATTCCCGAAGGCAGGGAAATGGTCGTGACCCGAGCCACGGCACTAAGCCGATCGCCCGACAGATTCCGACCTGTCGCCGCCTCGGAGGGAGAAGACGATCATCGTGCCACGTGACGTGTGACGTCACCGCATACGCGCCGAATAAGGGCGAGGGTTCGTTTAACGTTTCAGAGAGAAATCGCCTTTAACCAGCAGTAGGTGGTGGGGGGAGGACCCGAAGCGCCCTCTATCTGGAATGTCCCGGCCGTGAATGCTCGAGAAGAGCCGCGAGTTTCATCCGGCTGGGCTGTTATCGCCAATAATATAATATACCTGTACACACAAACAACAGCAACAAAAAGGTGGCAGAGCGATTCCGATAGGCATGGATCAATGCCGGCCATAGGAAACGCTAAATATCGCGTGACACGGGAGCATTCGTTATTTCGCGGTCGAGGGGAGCATTCATTAAGGTCGAGGGGAGCATTCATTAAGCGTTATCTTTACCGGATGCTCGTGTATAAAGTGTCCAAAGGTTCAGTGGAAATTAATCGATTTAGTCCATGTTCAATACTCGTAAGTAAATAAATAAACCTAGATTTTAGAAAAATATGGGAGTTTGTACGTCCCTTAATATGTTAAGTGGTAATCCAATCGCTGGTGTTTAGTATTAATGGCTGAAAGAAATGTTTGGTAGGCGGTACACACGCACGCGGAAAGGGATTTCTGAAATACTGTTCCGTTTGTTTCTTTTACCAAAGCAAATCATTTTTTCCTTGTTGCTTCTTTGCGTCCGCCATATTTAGACAGCTACTTCTTGTAACATTGGGCAAAAGAAATCTTTACTTTCTCTTCGATAATTCCATTAAAGCACAAAGGTTCCGGGTTAACTGTCCTCTGTTTAGTTGGGTTATAAAAACCCACAAAGATGTTTGGGTTTTGGGAGGGAGGGAGGGAGGTAAACTAATAAATAGACAAAGAAGAGTCTTGGACCAGCGCACGTGGCCGGTAACCACCGTCGTGCGGACGGCTCTGCACGAAGCCACACACGCCAGCTGGCGCCTTTTTTGACATGGCGTTTTTAGTTCTTGTAATTAAGAAAAAAAGAAACCATGCATGCAATCTACTGTACTTAGAACTATTAATATTTTGTGTAAACCAGTAGCACGTAAATAATTGATTTGCTCAGCCCAGGGTTTACTTACCAGCATTTTCTACATCTAAAAGCCCCCCCCCCCATTGTAGACTGGGGAGAAGAACGACAACCAGTTCCCCCAGCTGACCGCGCGATGCCCTTCTGGAAGATGCTTCGCACTAGTGCAGCGAATAAGAGAATTACTCTACTGGGTCTTGTTCCCCTCCATGTTGAATTCTGATCAGGCTTGGGCTACTTCGGAACGGTTGGAGGTTTCGGGCGGCGGTTAGGGTACCAGGCAGTAAAGAGCTACCCTAACCCACACCACAGTTACCCAGAAAAATTCTTAACAGAACTCTTCACTCTCAGAGGTAACGGAAAACCCACGCGGCCGGCTGGCGGGTGAAGGAAAACGGGAAGAAACCCTAAACCGGACCGTTCTAGACTTGGGTGGGGTTCGAACTCTGGCTCCCAACCTTAAAGGCTCGGAAGTCTACCAGCCCTCTAATAAGTAATACACTAATAAAATAATCCATGTGTGGGACAGTCATGCAACCGCTAATTTATACTATCCCTGGAAACTTATCAGTTAAACGATATTTCTCTGGTGACGTCACCCTTATGGTCGACAGGGTGTGTACGGACCTCGTCGTCCGGTATTTGCCGATTCTGTGAAAGACGAGTAAATGTCATGTTTGCACGGCAATGCTGTTCGCTGAGAGGGATGATTTGCTTAGTAATACAGACTCTTTATGACATTTAGTGGTCACGACAATTCCACACATGACGTTTACCGCTAAAGACGGACCCGCGTGGCATTTACTCATAAAGGACTTTACACGACTTTTACTAATGAAGGGCTTTTTGACTCAGTGGTTAAGTTTGGTAGCGTTTTTTTAAAGTTGTTTACCATGATAAGATCTTTTACAAATTATATGTACAAAATCTCTCTTTAATTAAAGTCTTTTCTCGATGCGTGACGAAGAGCCTTGGAGACCCCAGTGTTTTGGAGCCCTATCGCGAGGCTAGCCACAGGACCCGAACATTCCAGAACGGCCGTCAACGGCAGCAGCATCTTCCTGATGGAGTGCAAGTCAAGGGAGGCGGAGACAGAGCGGCAGCATCGGGGCCTGCGCCGAGTTACTGCCAGGGAACCCGACAGCTTCCTTTTCGTTAGTGTTCGACACCACCACCGCCGCCACTAATACCGCGGCGCGTGCTGTTATCTTATACTGAACCGGATGAAGATCGATAAGTGTTCGGTCTGCGCTGGATCGATTTCTTGGGGAAGTTGTTTTTTTTTTTTTTTTTTTTTAAAAAATTGTTTGCTATTCTACTACGCGAGAAGGTGATATTGATTTTCGCTGTGACTTGGTACTCGGAGAAGAACGGACATCTCACGGATTCGGCCGTCTCCCAGTTTGGCAACATCTCACAGGAGACTGCGGCCATCCATCGGCAGGAGAGACTTCGGGAGATGCGTGGTCTCTCTCTCTCTCTCTCTCGTACATACTCACAAATAAGTAAACTGATTAATGTAGCACAAACAGGAATCGCTCCCGAGTAACCCTGCGCTCCATAGCGGTGCCTACGGATTCTAAAACAAGCCCAATTCTACAAAAAAAAAAACGCCCTTCCGGCTGCGGGTGCCATCCATCTTCCCTTTTCATCCCGTCCTCCCCATCTTTTTTTTTTTTTTTTTTTTTAAATCGTAAGGTCCGTCACATTTGTGAAGAAGATCTTCATGGTCAGATCCAGCTGATCGGGCTCTCCGCTTCTGTGGCGTTGCATTGTGGGAACGTTTCTTAAATCTATCGCCGGATGAAGACTCGGTCTAGATTCTATGCCACCATTTCTATGACGTAATAAATTGCCCTTTGCAAAAGCATCGAATTTATAGTGGAGCTATTTATTTATAAAATATGAAACATGACGATTAATTAAGTTTTGAAAGTAGCTTAAAATGCCTGCAGAGTAACGATCGATATCCCAATTGCATGCATGATGCATCAGGATATATTAAAGCGGCTATGTCCGCAATCTCAGTTTACTTCCTATCCCCCAGTAATTTAGAAATAATTCCCACAATGCAACGCGACGTAACAACAACAAAAAATCTTGATCGCCCACGAGTAGACACCGTCAAGATGTCTCCTAATCTTCAAAGGCGGATCTGGGACCAGTGCCTGTGCTTCCATTATTGTCCCTCTCCTTTAAAGGTCTACGCTCTGTGAACGGTGTAGGGTCGTGCTTTACCGCGCACTCCGGCCTTGTGAGCGAAGACTTCTCTCCTTGGAGGAGTTTGTGGCCAGGACCCTGCGACAGCCTTTCACGCGGCCCCACGCTTTCTTCGTGCTTCAACCAAATCGTTCACAAAGGCGCTAAGCCTCGTTTTTCCAGAGCGCATCCCCCATCGACGTTCTCGAACAGTTGCTGATGCTGTTAAAGTAATAACTGTTCGTTAAGCTCCACCACAAATTTATAGACGTTCGGGAAAAGAACCGTAACGACAGAGAATATTTGAAGTAAGTAATTTCTGCATTTTTCAAATATAAGTGCATGCTCCTTAGAAAGGCTACATCTTTGTAGATCCACCTGCGGATCGAACTACCAGTACCGAGACTGTGCGACAGCCAGGGTGTTGATGATATAACAACTGGATAGATGAACATTTTTCATACCTGTGGACCTTATGAGCTATGATAGCTTCCTGTCCCTTTCTAGCCACTATACTATACAGTACAATTTCTGAACATGGGTCCTTGTATAAGCCATGATGGATGACCGCTATACCAAAATATAAATCTATCTGCATGTTTATCGTTGAAGAGATATAGATACGCTCTGGTTTTGTGGCAGCTGACGTTTTTCAGAGTCCTGCTGTTCAGTGTTGAACTGCCATAGCTTTTCATATTTTTTGGCCCATCGATTATTTTTCTTCAGTGTAATGTATGTAAATAGGTAAGATAGTTTCGTGTAATGACAATAGATTTTCTTAAACCGGCGAATGTATGCATGCTTCTGTAATAATTTTCTTTTGGTTACTTATAAGATGAACTAGCGTTAGCAGAGAAATGAGTGCGTGGGGAGAGAGAGAGAGAGAACATCGCCAGATTTCTCAACCTCAATAAGAAACACTTAAGAATTGTGATTTTCTTTTTCCTTGACATCATCGGAAGTTCATACATCAAGTGTATACCTATCCCCTCTTACAGACATGCCCTGTCGTGTTAATGCCGCTCCTCTCTCGCCTTTTTCCCCCTCAAAGAGCCCCCGGCTGGTTCTCTCAGTAAAACAAATATTGCTTCAGTTTCCATGACACCATCAAGTCGTGCTTTCTGGGAAGTCTACAATCTCCAGATATGAGCTGGAAGGTACCTGCCGTTGTAAAAGATCCCCCCTTTTTTATATTTTTCTCAACCCTTCGACTTGTTGTTGTGGGTGGGAGGAGATTAAACTCCTTTATCGCCGCTAGCGCCACGCCCATCAACTCTGAATCATCGACGGTGAACCGGCGGTCATATATATATATGTCTTCAATTAAGCAACGAGGCCTAAGGGATCTCAATATATCAAAATATCGATATCTTTATAGACGGGGATGACGCGGATAATTACCAGTAGCTTTGCTTTATAATGTGACGATAAACACCAGGCTGAACCCTTCTCGGCTTTTTCCAGGTTGGTTTAAGAAACCGGCACCAGGGGGCGGGATTCTCTGGTGTCTTCTCGAGTTCGAGGAAGAATGTGATCATAGCCGATATCGCAACTGCTGTCGGGTGGTGGTTTGTTTTTTAATGCATCCACCTTTACATTCCGAAACCCGAGGGTAGCAGACGACAACGCTATCGCTTAACAGCATTTGTTTGTGTTTACTAGCCGGAGTACCCGGCGCCGCAGGGGCTGGTGGGGTTAGGGCCGAAGTACGGTCGCTTAAAACCTCGCCCAGATTCTGAAGTAACTACACCCGAAATTCGGGGGGGGTGCTCAAGGGGCCTCGGTTCGGCCTTGAAAGAGTGACAGACGCTTGAAAACGTCTACAGTATCAGACATGCAAACTAAACACTAATCCATAAATGAACAGTTCTCCGCCGGAAGCGACTACGTTGCGCACATTCCGCAAAGATTCAGCTTCCGTCCAGCGGAAGCTACCACGAAAGCGGAGAGCAAAGTTGTCGATGGCTTCTGAAATTTCACGACTTCCGTAACTTTGAACATTTATTGTTTTTCGCATACTACGGTCTTTGGACAGGAAATAAACTGGGCAGATTCGCTTGACGATTAAACAGCCCTTCAGGTAACTCCGGCAACGTTAAGGGGGGTCGGTCACGTGATCGTTTGCCAACAACGGAGCCGACTTTATTTCATCACTAGAGATTTTGTTTCCAGGAATCATCGCTATTACGTACAAAGTATCGATGCGTTGTCATCGATGACGAATTTGTCGAAATAAGAAAATTTGTTTACTCTTTTGTAGACAGATTACAGCAGATGGCGCGATACCGGATATAAGTGTTACCATTTCGGGCTGTAGTAACTCTTGGCAGGTTAAGGGGTCTTTTGGGAAAGATCCAAATCTGGGATATCGAACCAACTTAGAAAACAAGTTCTGCGACACTATCCAACCCGACTTATTTGTATGACTGCCATAGCAACCTTGCCGTGAGTAATTCTTTACTTTGAAGATGGCCCTCGTCTAAACTAGTAGACATCTTCCACCTTAAATCTCCGGGCGCTCTAAAGACACGCTCCGACTGCAAAATGGCTGAAGCTGTTAAACGCTATCTTAGAGAATGTCTAAATTACACCAAGAGACTCCGATCTGTTTATCGGGGAGGAACAAACACCGTTGAGATGCTTTTCAGAAATATTAAACCAGTCGTAGAGTTTCAGTTTAAATGATCGTCTCTTGGGAGAACTGTGGCAGTAACCAAACTCCGAAAAACGCGAGTAGGAAAGCAGACGGGTTTTAAAATGAATTATCGATATTCTGTTGTGTGCATATCGTTGCTAACTTTAAAGGGCAAATGCGCATTCGGAAAACTGTAACCCAAGATTAACTCTTCATAAACCAAGAAAATTATCGTTATAAAGAAGGGTACAAATGTTTTATATGGAGTGTTCTGAGGGAATATTTGATGTAAAAAAAAATGAATTTTTAAAAAGCGACTTTTTTGATTTTTTGTTGGTAACTAGATTCTTTAATGCTCAGTCGGATCTGAGAGGTGCTGGTGAATGTAAAACAGGAAGTACTTTAAAATGAAAGTAGTAACAATGGCAGCTATTTTGAAAAAAAGATAAAGAAAACATTCAGTAAGTCACATGGCTTCTCATTTATACCCTTGAATGTTTTTGTTTTGTTTTTTTAAAGATAAAGGGGCCAAACAGGTTAAAAGGGAGAGGATTGCGAGGTGAAATTAGTAGCGAATCCACCCCTTAAAGGGGGGGAGGAGGGGATAATGGTTCTGGTGTGACAAAGAAAAACAAACAGCGTTCATTGTAGGCGGAAAAGGGGGCTGCGGATTAGAACAGAAGAGGCAGCAGACACAGCAAAAAAACTAATTCAGGGCACTGGAGAGGGATTCGCGGGGACATGGGGTTACTTAAATTGTGCCTAATGAGACGTCGTCCGTCAGCTGAGGAGGAGAGATTAGGGAGCGGAATTAGCGGGAGGAGTTCTCCGTGTTCCGCTCAACAGTGGCGTCGATGGCGGCCGGTCGGATATCGCTGTAGCCGTGTCACACCCCGAATAACAAGGCGTAGGAGCCGGGATCCGCCAGTCGGGTCCCCAGATCTCGTCACGAGCGGCGACCTAAAGAGCTTATTTAAAAACAAAGCGCCGCCGAGTTTGGTCGGGGCGACGACAGATGTCGCTCTCGTCTTTCGTCACGCGGGTCGAGAAATAATCCCGGGCCCCCCTCGAATTTCCAGGAATTTTTGGGAGCCGCTGCTGGAGTTGAAGAACGTAATTGGCAAATGCTCCGGGAAAACGGTAGAGTAAGAGGATGCGAATAATAAATAATCGTAAAATATTATTCGACATAAATTAGAATTCGTCGTGATGGTAAACGCTCTACTTGTCAAAGCTCACGTTACCCGGGTTTTCCTCATCCGTGCTTATCGCGCCTCCTCTTGTTTAAATACTTCAAAGCCGTCCCTTTGTGGAAATTATCACGTAAAATGTTGCCGCCATCGTTTCCTCCCCCACTCATTAAAATCCGACATAAACACAGATGTTGGCTGAGTTTAGCCAGAAATGGCCGACCTCTCTCTCGTGTGTGTGGCGGTAGTCCGCCTTACGTCAGCCCGACAAAAATGGCGATAAATGGAATCCGCCATCTTTATTAGTGGGAAAAGGAAAAAAAAACAAAAACAAAATTTGACTGCTTTTGGCCGCTAGGGGGAGGGGGTGGCGTTTTAACTAACACCTGGATAAGTTAGAATGTCGCATTTTGGCATGGACCTGCTTGTTCGCCACGAAACATTTATTACAATGGCGTCTCCCCTTCCTCCTTTCGCGTGATTCACTGTAAACAAATATAGAAAATCGTCTGACACGTTGGAGAATACCAGCGCCCCCCGCCCCAACCACCACCAGCGGAAGTGGCGGTATAGCGCCAAGCGGGGGAAAAAGAAGATACTTCGGACAGTTCTGCTGGACGGATCGGTCTGAGTTCAGCTTTTGATTCGCAACCATTTTCTTTTTTTTTTTGTTTTTTTTTTTTGGAGTATTTCCATTCTTGATTCTCTCTCACTCGCGAAATATCGGGCGGTCGGTAGCCATTAATGAAAGGGCGTGAATAATCGACAATATAATAAAAGGGTCATAATTCACCTAACTTTAAAATTAAAAGAAACGAGTTTTAAAATCTACCGCTGCATCGTCGATTTAAAAAAAAATAAAATAAATAATAATCGAAGAAGTTCAACTGGTAAGTCTCGTATTTCTGATTTAACGCAAAAAAAAAATAAAGCCGAATGCGGTAATTTCTTTAGAAAATTGCCCGCAAAGGGTTAATGCAATAAAAGACGGCGATGACATCCAATAATACTATTCAAACAGCTACACTAATTCAGTAGGCAAATACGATAATCGATTATCATAAAAACTAGTGGGATAATCTCTGTTTCAAAAAGGAAATTGTTGAAAAGATCGATGGATACGACACTCGAATTATTTGGGAATAAGTCGTGGACAAGCAGACGACAACGCAACCATTGATAACATTTCGCTGATCCCTGCGCTAGATCGAGTTAAGGGACTCCAAGTAAACGTTAGTTTAAACTCATGCGATTAAAAAGTGTATATATATATAGTAATAGTTATCGACGTATGTTTCGTCCGTCTTGTGGTGGTTGTTGACGTCATATCCGGCCCGCCATTACGGAACTACTCAGCTAATACTTATTACAGTATTTAATAGTGTGAAAACGTGGGGGGGGAATACGTGTGCTTACTGTCTTAATTTTAAGTATTTAAAGATGCTATTATATTTACAGTATATTATATTTATCATCTCCGGGTGGTTTTTTTTTTTGGTCATACAACGGCAACTAGACTATGGGAACTTGAAGCGTGCCATCCACTTCAACGCTTAGCCCGAAATAGGGGTTTCCACCCACGTGACCAGCGACGTCCTCTCGCTGCTTTATTTATTAGTTTGTTTACTTCTCTAGGGGCATTCTTGAATAAGATTGTGAACAATGAGCTCTAAACCGTTCGTCATTGTTTAGTTCTGGTTCCTGAGTGGTCTCCCCCTTTTCCGTTTCTACTCGCCTTCGTACTGCTTAGCGCTTCTGTTTGGTTGACAGATTAATATTAATTTTTTTAAAAAATTTGTCCCTTTAGTGATTTGTCTAAAGAGAAACATCGATTTGTTGTTTTTTTTTTAAAATGCTTAATTTTATCAGAATAGACAAAGTGAAAGCTATTAACTCTAGAACGTATCGAACAGTGGACCAGGTAACCGAGGACTCATAATAGTACGGTCCAGACGAGAAGGGAGAGGAGCTCACTCGAGTTCGATTTATTTCTTCCTGCGCTCGAAACCAGACACGGAAACTCCGCGAGTAGCGGTGGCGCGGCGAAGTTCGGCGACCGATAACTCAGGACTGCGGAGAGACTCGGTTCGTCACGTATTCTCCGCAGCCCGAGAAGTTGTTCTCAGAAAGCCTCGTCACAGCACCGCTTATAAGACACTCCACCTCGCACGCACCTGTCCCACCTTAATGATTCTATTCACCTGGATTATCATCTACACGGAAAGTAACTCTGAGAAGTAGTATTTGTAATAAAGAACACGTTTAATCCTGACGTTAATTCTGCATTTATCTGATTTTCTAAACGTGGCCGTTATTTCCCGTTCTTTTACACACTTTATAACAATTCAAGGACCTGCCATTTTGTAGTTTGGCAGAGTTTATGCACTTGCATAGTAGTTTCGCATCAAATATTACACTAGGAAAGAATCGGAGTTCTTTTTTTAAATTTACTAATTGCTTTTCGTAAAGTCTTCATTTTCGCTGACACTAATGATAATAGAAACTTTATTCTTTTACGTAGTTTCGTATCTCTACTCTGATCGGAGTACTGTCATAAGATTGCTTACGAAAGGGAGATAATAAATACTCTCGTCCATCCATCGTTTTTGTATTTCATTAACTTTTCAAACGAATAAAAGCAAATGTTCTAAGCGGTCAAAATGAGAATTAAATACGTAAGGAAAGAGATTGAACAACCTCATTCATCTAAATATGTGCCATCTTTGTTTAAATAGCACTACGTTTGTAGCAAATATCCACTGTTTTTTTTATAAAGGAAAACATTAATTTCTTTCAGCTCATTTCGATATTCAGAGGAAAATAATGGGATTGCTAAGTCACTCGAAAGATAAGCTGATTTATTTTCATTTTGTAATCTTTTTCGAACGTAGTGTAGTATTCTTTTTTTCTTCCAGAAAACAAGATTTCCTTACTCCTTATAGTTTAAAATACACTGCTGCTCAAAAGTTAAGCGGCGAAAGTTTCGAAACTTCTGTTTGATTTTTTTTCCTTCTGGTAATTAATCGAAATAATCATCTGTTAGAGAATAATTCCGAGGCCACGCCGTGATTTGTGGAAAATCGCCGTTCCTTTCTTTCACAGTTGCCTTCAAGTAGTATAACAAGCACCTTACATGCCTGTTTTCGGGACTCCGTGTTTTTTTTTGTTTTTTTTTTAATTTGAGAGGCATGACAGGACTTGGGCGATAACTACTACCTTACGTAACTTAGAAAAATCAAAGAATCTCGACCAGTCAGTTGCATAGTAATGACCGTAGAATATCGTGTTGTAGTGTCCAATTTTTATTCAGTTCTAAACATTTGTCTGTTCTCACGCACTATCCTGATGTTAAACAAGCGCAGCCTCATACCGCTGTTACCTAGCTGGTCAGTTCACACACGCACACACCTGTACGTGACACGCCGTGATTATCATACACTAATTCGTTGGGTTTTTTTTTTTAGGTAATCCAAACATTAATAGTTCAGCAGTTATAAAAGACATGGCTATAACTTTTGTAATATCCTTGTGTTATAATGGGCGTACAGAATGAATAAAAACCTTATATTTCTAAGAACAGGCACGAGAGTGTGAAGTGCTTGTACACGGTCTTAGGAAAAGTTCGCTTATGACCTTTATCGGTGTCCGTTTACTTCTCTCTCTCTCTCGATGTGTAATCACCCGTACTGCACACACCTCACTTATCGCGAAATGGCGCTTAGGAAATCCGCTTCAACGGATCCCAACGTCTAGGGGCGATAATCTCGAACGACGGCGAATTTTTCAGCAGCTTTCCTCGCAGAAAAGTTCAGCTGCTTAACTCGACCCAGTACGTCTGCGAAGCCGTATCGAGCGCATGCGCTCCGGTGCCGGAATGATCGCGACGAGAGAGCTGGGGATGGGGGGATAAATCGCGTGCGCTGGTCGATCAGTCTCATTATTGTCGTTTACAATCAACGTCCGCCCGCTACAGACAGACAGGCTTGGGGTTTCCTCTATGGCCGGGCAGAACTCCTGCTGCTTGAGCGTGAGCGAGTCAGCGGAAACGTGGCGAAGATGGAAACCAGAGAAACAAAACAAAGAGGAACATGAAACGGGTTTGGCAGAAAGGTAACTATTTGGGATTTTGCTCTAAGGGACGAGATTCTATGGAAGCAAACATCTTTTGTGCTGAAAGTCTTGACTTGGACTACAAAAGCAAAAATAATGGATGATCAAAAGATGAAGTTGATGATATTGAAGTTTGATAAAAAAGAAAGAAAGATGTGATCCAGAGAAGATAGATAGAAATGTAACAAGAAAATTCTCTCATTATCACTGGTTTTTTATGTAGAACGCCGTAAAGAGGATGGTTGGAAAGTATTTGTAGTAAAAGGCAAACACGCGCAAATGCACCACTTACGATATAACAAAGTCTGAGACCATAGATAATCTATAAAAATAAGATAATTTTGAAGAGGAAAAAAAAACACATCAGGAAAAATATGGTTTTAAAAGCTAAGACAAGTGAACATTTCATTTAAATACTCACCGAGTGCGGTTCGGTGTTTAGACTGTTAAACTGAGAACTCTAGTTGGAATCCCAGTTTGGCATACCGTCCTGGGCAGGGTTTCTCCACGCAGTCCTGTTTTCTCCCACATCTAAAAAGAAATCTCTGGTGGGAGGGGGGAGAGGAAGACGAGGGGTCATCGAATTTTTTGTAGCCATGTTATGATTAGGTGTGTGTATCCTTTACGCTGTGTTAATTCCTCGTATTTTTTTTAAAACCCATAGATATGCGTCCTCAAAACAAGCTTAAAATACTCTCCTCCTACTACTCACGAAATGTTTTATAGCTGCCTGAGCGTAAAAGGTAACTGGCAATAAAGCGATCGATGCACCATTTACTGATTACAACTGCGACCTCACACGGTTACTTCCGAAATAATATATTCAAATATGATCCAAAAAAAAAGAAAAATGGAAGAAAGCGAAAACAATCGACCAGAGCTAAGAATAGTAGATCTTTTTGTCGGCTTCTTTTCGCGTGGTACTATGGGATAGTTTCTCGTCGTCGTCTTCTCGATGGATAGAAATGCTGCTGTTTTCACGAGGAGGCAGTTTAACCCTTTAGCATCATTTATAAGTATTTTGTTTGTTTTGCGTGCGCGTGTTAAAGGCTGACATCCGGTTGAGCTCCACTTCACGACTGTCGTAAATCGTTCCGCGAACACTCGGCGCTGAACGACCGGACCATCGATGACCACAGACGGCTTCACCAGTCGGCGAACGAACGCCGCCGCCCCCCACCTTTTTATTCTAAACGCCGGAAATATCTGGGAGATGCGATCGAGTGAACTGATGGATCTACCCGCGAGATCTGCGCAATATCGGGTCGCTCGCGTCCGGCACACTCCGGTCGCGTCCACTCCGGTCGGAACACTCCGGTCGCGTCCGGCACACTCCGGTCGCGTCCACTCCGGTCGGCTCGCTCCGTCCGGCTCGCTCCGGTCGCGTCCGGCTCACTCCGTCCGGCACGCTCCGGTCGCGTCCACTCCGGTCGGCTCGCTCCGTCCGGCTCGCTCCGGTCGCGTCCGGCACACTGGGGGTTGGCCTCGAAAAATTCGAATAGGATATCGGTGTGGGTTCGAGAGTCGGGTGGTCTGGTCCTAAACTCCGCCTCCGCCTAAGTTCGGAGACGACAGATAAGTGGGATGAAAAATACTGGGCTCGCTCATTAGTCCGTCACCGGTTGTAATATTGTATACAGATCGCGTAGCAGTCGCCACCCGTAGCGCCATTTCCGCAGAAGACGGGCTGGTTATCCGTGAAATGCGCCATTGCCCTTTTGCCGACCCCACTGGCCTGATGGTGAGCAGGAGACGGACCGGCTTCTGGCTTGTCGTCCCGGGAAGCGTCGATCGGAATAAGGAAGTTAAACTGAAAACGGGTCGATTGACGCTTTCCGGCGGAATTTAAGGATGAGAGAGAGGATAAGTTTATTTGAAAGTCTCTCCTACTGCGCGGTGTCGGTGGTCAGGTGAGGCTTTCCGCCTCGCCAATCTAAGTCCACAGCCAGTAGCAGGTCTGCGATAGGGAATGATTACCTTCTGTGACTGCATACTCGGTCTTGAAAATATAACACGGAAGTTGAACCTTCATGGCTGATCTGCTTACAACAATTTGGAAATTATGTCGCACATGCATATTCATTCTGCACAACTGTTTGAAAAGCTATTTTTAGTATTTGATAGAAGAGCCCCCTTGGATACACCAAGAGCTAAAAGAGTCTATTAGATTATCAACGGCGACGTGGAATATATTTCTTCAAGAAGTGTCCATGCTTTCCTTCACCTTCTGTGATAGATGGGTTTTTATACCCGGTCTCCACGATGAAGCCCAGAGAAGAAACTACAAGCCATTCCTTCGGGCCGTAGTGATTTTGTGTGACCGCAGGTAGGAGAGTATTCCCGAAGGATGGTTATGTTACAAACGGAATTTACACGTCCATCGATAAACAGAAGACGTTTTACCTCCTCCCACACTAAACCGATCGGCCACCAAGAACTTTGCTTTTCAGTTGATTGCGAAACACGCGAGATTACAATGGATCGGACAATTACCAGAATTTGGACAAAAGAGAGAGAGAGAGAACCATCTCGTCTACCACGTGCAAGAGGTCGAATGCGTGTATGTAGTAACCTTGAGGCGCAGTTGATAACCGGATGGACTCCGCCTCGGGGTAAGAAAAGAGGTCCTCTAACTAACCACTGAAAATGGCGTTTTAAAGCAGCTAACAACGAACAGAATGAAGATACACGTGCGAGGTTTACAACATTCAAATTATAAGGGGGAGTCTGCAAAATAAGTAAATCGTGTTATGTATGTACAACTTCTGCCTAACATTTTCCTGGGTTTTAAATTATACTCTACGTACGGCACTGTAGGGTAAATAGAACGAGTGAAATAAATAAAATTCGTAGTTTGGCCCAGTAGAGCAGTCTGAACTGTCTGGTCACGGCTATCCCCGTTCTTTGTAGATGTCGGTGGCTTACAGCCACTGACCGATGACGTAGAAGGCAGCTAGGTGTAATGATGTTCCTGAGAATTACTGGAGGACAACTGAAGCAGATCGTTCGACCGCAAGTTGAGAGATGCAACGCTTCTGTTTGTTTACTCGTTTAAAGTTTTATCATTTATTTATTTTATGTGCGTGGGGCTGCTGAACGTCACCGATCGCTATCGAGTATTCACGATACAATCGGCGCTAGTGCCGTCGGTAACATCGAAAAATCCCTGGAGGGAGGAGGGATGCAGTAAAATCCTGAAGAAAATCGAAATCCCGGGCTGCTGCTGCTGCTGCTGCTGCTGTACAACACCTATCTAACCATTTACGTGCATCACCTGTATACAGGAGACGTAGACTTTCAGTCCAGAGGAAGCGGAGCGAACGACGCCTTTAGCGACCCCTCCCTCCCACCACCAGGTGTCGCTTTCCACGAGATTCGCCTGGCTCCAGTTCTTTCGACGTTATCTCTCTAAGTAAGATAGTGCGCGTGTAGGAGACATCCTCGGCTGTACCGATGAAAAATGTCCGCTAGAGGGCGATTTCTAAAAATGGCGGTGTTTCGCGAAATCCGCTGTTTACTCTCGGTAACAGCTGGGGTTACGTCAGGGTCCGGGCGTCGGTCATTCAGCAGACTGGCTGGGTGATAAAAAACAAAAGGTGTCGCCAGGGGGGGGGTGAGATGCCGGTCCCTCGCCGAGGGCCAGCGTAATCCACCCCCAGAGGTGCGTCGTAATTTTGCGACGATTTACCACATCTGCGCCCACTACAAGAAACAACAACAAATCGAGAGCGAGCGAATATCGAAGTCTGAGCTGCGAAGGGGGAGAGTTGGCCGCGAGAACGCGAGTGACCGTGTGGTTGAATTTCTGCCCACGCATCGGCCGGAAGACCGGACGGTCCCTGGGAGCGTTTTTTCTCGGATCGCCCGAATCATTGCATCTATTTCCCTCCCCCCCCCAAGCTCTGCGCATCCCAGCGGACGAGCGCCCCCACTCGCCCCAGACAGGAAATAATATCCTACGATTTCGGATTCGTTCCCGGGTCCGGTCCAGTCGTCGTGATCTATTAATTCACGCCCATCATTAACAAGCCCCGTTTTTATGTAGTGTCTGTCCCTTTGATCATACAGACATTCCAGTTTCTCCTTAATATAATGACATGACGGATCCCCAAGTAGCAGCCATTGGAAATGTCTAACGCACTGTATTGGGTGGCCGTAGAGTTACTTCCTGCAGTTGATTTGATTGCTTATAACTTCCATACCGTAAAACACGAGTTAACCGAAGTAAGGGCTGCATACAGGGATGGAACCGCCGGGAATACGTTCTCCCGAGTTTGCAGGTGCTTTTGTTGAGGAGGCGCCACACGCTGTGACGTCACGCTGAAATCGACGTGAAAAGAAGAATGTGAGCACTCAGTAACTATGTCATCGATGCATCGACCACAGATCCTTCTTCCTCCAATGTCTGAACGAGATTACGCCCCGGTTCCAGAGCTCTGCAAGGGCCTTAACGAACACCTGTCGTGACGGAAGGCACAAAATGTATCTTTGATGGCGGCCGCCTCCGCGGTAACCCGTCTCCACCAGCCCCTTGAAAATATTCTTGCCGGACACATTTCTTTTACTCACAGCGGCATTATGGTAGAAGACTGTTAGAACAGGTACCCGCTTCGCCCAAGTTTTCGAACGACCGGTGAAAGCTGCCGCATCCCTCAGTCTCGGCTATCTAGGGTACCGGCGCGCGACGACCCTAAAATCTAGACCCCCCCAAACATCGCTTCTCGGACTGAACGTAAGCACGAGAAGTCGGTCCGCAAACGGGAGAACCGCGAGATGATTTGTCGAGATAAATAGGGGATTTGGCAGTGCGCTGCGTCTCGTGGGCGAACCGATACGAGGATACCCGATCGATCGGCGCGCACCACTAGTGTGGCGGCTATGAAGGCTGATCGATGACTACAAGAAAAGTCCGGATAATGGCAGGATGGAGAAGTTGTCAGTCGCAAAGCGTTGAAAGGATAAATGTAAGGCACGGACGTCACGTCACGAAACAGGAGGAAAACAAAGTCTGACGGGTAAACAGATCTGTAAGTTAGTTCTCTGATAAATGCTCTTGTAAGTGAAATAAATCTGAGGAAGTCAAGGGACTATCTTCTTCCGTTTCATTCGCAGCAACTAATGTCGCTCGAAGCCAGAGATGAAGCTCTTGCTAGTAACATCTTGAAAATACCCGGATTTCTGTAAAGAATATTTAAGAAAACGTGGGCAAATTTATTTGCGAAAATTACAACCGATACTTTTGATATCACGAAGTCTCCTGAGATTGGTCTCCAGGCAGTGTACCCAATCGGAGGGTGAAGACTGCACAAAATCGTCTAGTAAGCCAGGACCGACATTGTCACGTAGTCCGCACTCCTCTCCACCTCAACTCCAACCTCGAAACTTTGGCTCTCAGATATTTAATTATTCCTCTAAAGAGTTAAACCTACCCGACTCTAGGACCACAATAAGGTGCCCGAACCCTCCCAGGCCCCTCCGATTCTGCTCCTCGCAGATCAGCGTCAACGCCGATGTTATTAAACGAACTGCTCATCCACATTTCCTTATGAGATCTCCTCATTTCGGGCTGCAGTTTCCCAGTAGCTCCTTGCCCCCCTCTCTCTCTCCATATTGACATCATCTCTCTCTCTCTCGTTGGCCTTTTTACTGACCTCTACAAACAGACGAGGATGCTTTCTCTCTTGAGTTGCATCCGTAGCAAAACATCTTTTTTTTGTGTGTCTCTCTCTTAGCGTGACGCGTCCGGGTCACCTGACCGAATTGGCCCGATGGTTGATGGCGAAGATGAGACCCGCAGTCTGCACGCTGGGAACCTTATCCTTCGAAACCTCTCCCCAACAAATATCATCATTCTAGCGGAGGGTCTTCGGTCAGGCCAGGAACAATGCTCTCGTTCTGACTGATCGCTAATTGGTCCCGTAGGATTGTTGTTCTTTTTTTTTTCGTGTGCCCAGAGGGCATCCTGTCTCGCCCATAGAAGCTTCACAAACCCCCCTTAGGGCATCCACCCACTCGCGATTCTGCCAGGCGATGCCTGCCCTTCCCCAACCCCCGGAGGCTATAAAAATAGGAATAAGAAGTTTGGAACTCGGGCCATGCGTTCTCGCCAATGCGATTTTTAAAATAATGTTTCACTAACTTCGTACTCATTAGCTTTGTTTTGTGCTGCTCGCAACTCTTCCCTAGCGGCCACATTGCAATAATAAAAAAAAGAGAAGTCTCCATGCTAAATTTTAAGTCATATTCTCCATCTTTAAGATCCTCCTCTAGTCACCGGGCTCGAGACCCTACACGGGAGGCGCTGCTTTCTCTCTCTCTCTCTCTCCGAAATAATAACGAAAAACCAAAGATACGCTGATTAATTTTTTGTGGGTGGGGCAGGCAATCGGAGTGAAGGTAAAAGAATCTCCGATGTAAAACTTGAAGGGACCACGTGATCGCTTAGCCTCTGCATACGGGCAGCGCGAAGATATTAGGCCGCAATCCAGCGACGAAGACGAAGTCGGCAAAGATGCGAGTGACTTCACGAGGTGGGCGGCTCGTGTAGCCGGCTCCTTCCTCGACAGTCTTTCCCTCAGGTGTTCCTGCAGTGGTATCGTCTACAGAAACAATACGAACCCGCAGACATGCACAGCACGTGTCACGTAGAGATTTCAACAATGGACAAGACAAGGGCCCAGTAAATCAGCAACACCGTCAGCCGTACAGGCTAGAACCACGAGTCCAGTCTTCCACACCCTGACCCTGACTTTAGGCAAAACGTAAAATGCGTTTCAAATGTTGTAATTCCTTTCGGTTGTTTTCCAGGTAAAAGAACGGCGTCGGTTCTTTGGTTTTGAGTTCCGCGAGAAGGAATCGAGTAACGGTTCATTTTTATTATTCTTTTATACGTGAATCACCGAAAGAGAAATGTTTCAGCTCTCAGGGACTATACAGAGAAAACAGGCGAGTACTTGGGTAAGTCGCATTTTTCCTGCCCGAGAGTCGAAGTTCTGGGTGTCCGGCTGCCTCATACTGAGCACGAACTTCTCATGGGGGTGGGTGGGATAATCCTCAGTTGTGAACGTGGAAGTGATCTGGCTGCGTCACATGCACAAGGATTGAGCAGAGATCTTTAATAATAAAAAATGAATCGAAGCGAATTTTGTATTGGGTAACCCCGATCCGACTTTTGGTGTAGCCACCAGCTAGAAGGGCCGACCCTTCATTATAATAACTTCTCATTTCCGTTCCGTCATCCACTTGCGCATGAAACTAAAACCTAAAGAGGCCCGCGACCTTGACTTTGCACGTAAGGAAATGGTAAGGAGTAAAGTAACATGGATGCCAGCGGGGATCCGTTGAAAACGAGATCGACTTTGTCTGGCAAGGCAGAAAAACCTTGGTGAATAAAGTTAGGGGTCAGTCTTAACCGGGGACCAGTGCTCAGTTAACACAAACGGTGCTAGACTCGGTCGATACCAGTGACAGCTACAAAAAATGGGGCGTATTTGTGTATTGAGAATAGGTCAAACAGGCTCTTCAAACGGACCGGCTAATCCACGGAATATCGTGGAGGTATCTCGCCGGCCCGGCAGAATGCCCAAATAACTCTTATCAGGAATTTAGCCAAACCAGGAGATAGTATAAAACACCACGGAGTCGTCTCCGGGCGATATGAATGAAACATTAATCTCTCAACTCAGAGTTGTTGTCTCCATGTATGGACAAGCTTGGGCAAGTTAACCTTAGCTGAGTTCCCCTACTGCGAAGCTGGCACAAAAGAGATATTGACAGATAATGCCTTTGATGTCCATTGGAACATACTTCACGAGGTTGTTGTTTTCCGCTGACGCGAACAAACACAAGCGGAAACTAGCAGACTTCCTGGGCCGGAAAGACTCGGTAGCTCGCGCGCTCTCTCTCTTCCCTGGTGCCGGATGCGTTGGGCCCCACACTCAAGATTTGGCACAACACGTAAATGGCCCCACTCGCGAAGACTCCGTCTGCACCGACGGATTTTTAGCTTCGCTACTAAAACAAAAACGAGGATCGCCTGTTAGATTCCCTCGTGTTTTTGTCCCAACAAGTGGTCTGGGAGCAGCCGCAGGGCTTCAGACGACGGTAAATCCACTCCCTGTGATTTAGGTTACCGCAATTTCCTACGCCGACCACGCAGTCGGCTCGTCCAGTACCAACAACCGGGGCTGCTCTTGGGCTGATGTCCGATTAATGGCCCAGATCATCTTTATATTAAAATCAAACAGCTCTCCTCCACCCTTTTAACTGCTGAGAGGCGGGAGTTTTAATTGCTAATGACTTGTAACAGATTTTTTAGTGGTTCTATTCCTTTACATTCTGGTCTTGTAAAAAACAGAAGACATGGTAGTGTTTATTTCGGGTAAGTCCTGTTCCTGAAGCAGGCATTTTGGATAAATCGCGTATTCTTTGCTTGCGGGAAGGAGCTGACTGTTCGCCTACCTCATACCGCATAATACTTCCGTAGCGGGAGATAACTCTAGTTAGGCTGAACGTCGATCCAGTCCACTTGCTTTACATACACGTAAGAATTAGCGCATCAGTTAGAATTTTGCTGTAAAACGTCTGTCAGCGTTATCGCATCGAACTTCAGTATTTCAAGGGAATTTAAGCCTGGCTTCCCGCAAAATGAGAGAATGTGAGGGTGGTGAAGGTTTCTAGAAGCGATGAACTCCCTCTACATCTTTTCAACAGTCCGGGTTGCTGAGAGTGGCGTAATGATAATGAGCATACTCAAGAGTAATCGTCATCTTCCCATCCCGGGCGATAGACGTGGCAGGCCATCTATCTCCGTTCTGCAATGCCGGTTCTACTTCCGTATGGAGATAACATGTTTCAGGACGCCAGTGCCCCATCATCCATGCGGAATCCACGCCACGACGAGGTCGTTCTTTAATATTTTGGGCGAGAACCAATCGAACTACCGGGTCTCGCGCCAGTTTGTCTTGTAGTAACTGAAGTGAATCGGAGGCCTAATGTATTAAAGAACAAAATTGAAAAAAATACAGGTCTGTTAATAACTCCTCTCTCGCTGACGAAACCCGCCTGCACACTGATACTTTCAGAAATTTCAATAAGCTTTCGGTGCTTTTCTAGCGTCTACCAGAGGTTTCATAGCTTATCTTGTCAAGAAGAATTACAGACAAGTTCATGCCTGTCATGGCGGCTCATGTTGATGGTAGCATCCGAGTGCGCACATTGTTCTATGGCTCGGTTGAGCATCCTAACGGGGCTCAAGCCCACCCCTATGGAGCTTGACACCTGGAAAACCCCTGAAAAACTAGATGGTGGTTCACGAAATAGCGACACGATATTTAATTAGTTATTGTATCAAATTGATCATTCCCGACTATTATAGCGTTGAAACCGAAACAAAAACGGTAGAAATCTAAATTAAAAACCGTACAGACCCCCGATATATACATATTAACAATGCATAACTATATAATTGAGTTCCCTTAATAAAAAAGCATACTAAAAAGAGTAAAGTTACCAATGAATTCACATCAGACCAATTTATCGGATTCTAATTAAAACTCTAGCAATAACCATGAGAACAGCTGATCATCAATGAACAGCAGCGTGAGGCCGATTGTTTTCTGCAAATCTACATCACCTACTCGAGCCCTAACCCCTCTATATTTGCTGGTTCGCCGAGTTCTTTAGCTACGGCTCGCCGGCCCAACTTCTACGGATGCCGTGAATTTTACATAAGCCCCAGTCCGTTAAGATGCTGCATTATCGCGTTAATCATTAACACGAACCGACAGAGGGCGCGACCGAAGCTCGTTCACGACTGCTTAGATCGTTCAAGCCAGACAACTCTTATCTACTTACCTCCCCCTTCTTAAGAGGAGAATGGAGGAGAAATCGCCCGGAATTTTTATTGGCTTCAGGGGCGAGTTTCAGGAAGGACCACACGTTAAATCCGCTTGCCGCCATCTTCCAAAGAATGGAGTGCGTGTGTGTTTTCCCCCGCCCCTCTACACGTACTCCTAAAAAGAAGAGAAGAGAAGACCGGTTGAATTATTTATCCGACATCTCGATGGTCGGATAAGATGTGGCACGCATAAAAAATGTATCAGTTGGCGGTAATTCACCGCTCGTGGGAAATTGTTGTTGGCAGAAGAATTTCTATACTGGATTAGTGGGCACCGATTTTCGGATATGAGATTAAGGTTGTGGGGGAGAGATGTTGTTCGCAAAGAAAAGAAGCTGGTACCGAAGAATAGTTAGAATTTTATTGGCTTTCTGATGCAAGCCCATAATACCGAAAAGAGATATCATCAAATAGAAAAAGAAGTTATTCGGTAAATAAAATCCATTTAGTGTTACGTTTCAAAGAGAACTGACACAATTTAGCTGAATAACAAGCCACGTGCGAGGCTAAAACCACGCTGATTATAATTTTACGTCTAGTTACCACACATTATCTCCCCCTGAGATCGACCAGCCCCCCCTCTATTTCTTATTTGGCAAATTTACCGTTCGTTTTATTATCTTTTCAATTAATTATCAGCGCCGCCAAGTTTTCTCATCAGTAGAATCTGCCCTCTTATTCTTTTTATCACCTTGGGTCCAAAACTTTATTTGCCCCTTTATCCCTGAATAAAAGTTATCAGGTTTTACGTGAAAATATTGATGGTATTTCAATAGATTCCTCTTAAGAACACCTGCGTAATTAATCATCCCTGTCAAATATAAATGACTGTTTTTTCAATAGAAACATTTATAAAATCGGCGCGTAATTATTGTCTGTTAATAAAACGTCTCGGGCAACACGAACAAGCTACTACCGATAACGTTTTAACTCTCTCTAGCCATTTGGGGCGTATTTGCACCTCACAACCCTTCAAATCTGTATTACTCCGCACAGGTTGAGCCATAGGGGCTGTCAGGGTTAGCTCCTTCCTCGTTAGTATAAATAACCCGGACACCGGTCCAATTCCCTGTCTCTCACATTCTGACTTGGCTGACTAGGGACGGTCCCCTGGACGGCGTAAATAAGATCGAGACTGACGTTGTTTCTTAACTGTAATAACAAAATTTTTATTAAACGTTGTTTGTTTTTTTTTTCTTTAATACGTTAATTAGCAAAGCATCGAAGTTAACTAATAAACCCGATTAATTTATTCCAGAATTATGAACGGCTTTTTCGGAAAATCACCTATATTTTAAACACGTGACCAACCCCCTTAACCGCGCTCCTAGCAAAAGTGGATCTTCGTGCAAAAGAGCTGTGCAAAACAGAGTTCTGCATAGCCTCCTTAAAGGCTCTCGTGCCACTACTAGTTCCGGTCTCGTCGAATAGGAAACGAGAGCGTCTGCGAGTAAACTGTTTATTATAAATTTCGGTATTCAAACCGGATGTTAGAACTCCGTCAGCTTCCGGGTTTCTCCTATGTTACTATTTACAGTCAGGTTAACTCATCTTCAGCTTATTTCTCTTTGAGGGCTGCAGCCCCCTCCTCCCCTCCAAAAAAGAGCGCCCACGGCTCTGGAGCGGTAATCTAACTTCTCCGGGTCGAGAGAGCTCTGTAGCAGAATATTCAACCACCACCGGGGATGTAGAAGTATCGAGGTAGACAAATCGCAATTGATTTTCACAAAATAAAAAAAAAAGAAAGAAAAATCAATTTTTTTTATTTGTTACGGTAAAAATAAAGAAGAAGAAAGAACGCATTAGCAGACATTGCAGCTATTAATGAACGGGTGATACGTAAAATCCGTAAGCGACCGTGACAAGTGCTCGCCTCCTTTTATTTCTCGGTACGTTATCCAGACCGTCGAGCTAGAAATAAGACGATTGCAATGGTAAATATTAGTGATTTTTTTTTTTTTTTTTCTGATTTATCGAATCTCCCCGATTGATGCCGTTTTGAGTATTTCCGAACTGACCCGAGCCCGTTATGCTGTCCTGCTCGGCTTCAGTCGTCCAGATGACGTCAGCACGTCGCCGAAAAGTCTCCCTCCCCCACTGGAGAACGGTACTAAACTCTCTCTGAGAGAGAGAGCTGTCTAATATTTCGGAGGGGGGGGGAGCGGCATCACAGAAGTTCTTGTAACTGCACCCTCGAAGTCTCGGCTAGAAGCTTCGTGGAAGGCGGATTAACCATCGTCGTTGACCCTAATCAAATCATTCTTGGTACCGCGAATTTACCACAAATTTGTCGACCGACTTTTAGCTTTAAGCCGTCTTTTTGTTGTTGTTGTTGTTGTTTCTTTAAAGTTCTGTTGACTTTCTCGATCTACTCTGACGCTGGACCACGAGAACTGGGGATTTTCGACGAGGCACTGCCTAATTCTGCGTGGTTATCTTTTTATCGCACCCCTGCCCTCCTTCGTTACGCCAAAAGATACCGTACGCCGGCTCGGTAATCGTCGACGTAATGTCGCACTCGCTCTTCGCTTCATTACTTGGATTCATTCCATTCATCGATCGATTCGTCTACAGATAAGCTCGGACTCGCGCTCAATCCATTATCATTTGGACTCCCATTCTGATAGACTCGGTTGCTTGACGATTACGTACGTATTCCCAAGTGTCATATCATAAAGATCCCCGGCAAATAAATGTTCCAAAACCTCAATTGACAAATAGGGAACATTTGTAGCATGGCAGAAATAACATTTTTTTTTTCCTCCTCTTTCTAGGATGGTAGACATGAGGCCGAAAAACAGGCTTGAACAGCACAACTGTTTCTCTATATTGTTTTTACGTTTATCCATTGTTATATATGAAAGACGGGCAACTACCATCTAACAGAAGTCCAGGGAATATCTCCACGATCTCGGCGTAAATAAAAGACTAGAAACGGATGTAGACAGTTCCTTCAAACTCGCGGTTAGCAATTAATTTAGTATAATATCTAAGAAAACGTATTGTCTTCGACAGATCTGTGAGTACATTATTCGGGATGCGGTGTAATCATAGTACTAATTCTAGTCTCTTTCTTGCTGTACCAGGTGACTTCAGTGGTTTGGTAAGTTGTTTAAAATGTCAGCTACACATATAAAAAAAAAAAACAAAAAAAAAACCTGGACACTGGCGGCATTTGCCGCTATCCATCTGCAGACCGGTACAGGTATAACAGGAAGTTGTGCTGCGGACGAACTCGCGGTCCGATCACTTCCGTAGTAATCGGTCACAGGCTAATAGCCTCTCTCTGACTCTCACTACCAGGTGACTGACCTAACGCCGATATTTCTGAAGCCCACTCCGCCGGGCGTATTATCCAAATCTGCCGACCTCTATAAGCGTCTCCTACCGGCGCTGGTCTCGCCGGAAGTCGACCACGGGGAGGTTGGAGGAGACCGACAGAGAATAAAAAAAAAAAAAAAAAAAGGACTAATTCTCTCTCTGAGGAATTCGCTAAGAAATTATAAGATTAACTAAAACATTTATTTATCTCTCTTTGGTTTACTATCTCGCTGATCCATGTCTGTTGAGAGACTCCACTTATTAACTCGCATCAAACTCATTTTATTAATATTGTCTACCTATAGCGACACTGACCTGTATCGAAAGAGAGGGCGACTAAGAGACGGCGTTGATTCAATTTCCAAAATGTAGGTGATATTATGACAACCTTGCTGATTCGACATACATTTCTATATACCACTCGTATCGATGCTTCACGAAGAGGCAACCAACTCTCTCCTATCCTGGCGACCTCCGCCTGTCTGAATTCTCGAGACGCCATTTCGACTTTGAATAGCTTGCGAGCAAAATTAAAGATATACAAGTAACTACCGCATTGAGCGGCCAGTGGGTCCCCAACCCGAACAGTTTTCAGCAAAAGAAATATATAAACTTGTTTATAAAGACTATTATATAAAGTTTCCGACACTGTCACGTGTTCCCACCCACAAGCCTTACTCTTGTGACGTCACAACTTTCTCAGCTTATATGTTACGGCAAAACCGGTCACGTGACGCAGAACGACGCGTAACTCGGCACCAGGAGAGAATTCTCTCGAATTTTTTTTTTTTTTTGGGTCGGTCATTGATGTATTAAAACTTATTTCCAAAATTGATGGCAGATATAAATAATTACGCAGCCCGCAATATTCATAACTTGATCTTCAATTAGCCCATCCACTGAAGCACCTGAAGTGACGTATTAACTGAGAAGTCATTCGCTTACTAGAAACAATGTAGTGGATGCTGGCTTCCTGTCTGTTTTAATGAACGGGTCGCACATGAGACGCATCTGACTGGCTGGTTCGTCCGTAGCGTGGCAGGGTTGGTCATCCGTTAGACTTTTGCTAAATCACTGCACTTAATTAAGTTCACTATTTCTGCTCTTCATATATCTTCGACAGGAGTTTTGCGAACCACGGAATCTAGCTACGGTGTTTAGGGGAAATATATGCGATCGAATGAATGTATCGTCGAAAACAAAACAAAAAAATAGTCGCTTTTATTTGAGGAACGAAACATTAAAGTTTATATTTTTAAAATTTTGCCTCACATAGTGAAAGATACAATAATTCCACATCAGCAAGTGTTTTTCTGAGAGTTTATGTGGGCAGCCATTTAAAATTTTATAGTATACATGAGTTGTTCCCCTTCTTTTAACGTGACAAAACAGTCGAGTGGTTTGTCTTTTTTTAGTTATTTGTAGCCATATTGATTTTGAGGCGATTCCATTCTGGATTACTGTAAAACTTGGATTGTAGTATTAGCAAGAAGGCATCAGGCGAAGTCATCACAGTGATTAAAAAAAAATTTAAAAAGGGGTCAGATTCGATTAAAATTCGACTATCCGCATTTAACCCAATCAGCGCTTTATTCAAATGCACCAGACCTGCGTTTTCGGCCGTACCAGGGTGGAAGTCAGTGGGATGTGACGGGGGCGCTGGATGAAGGTACAGTAACCGGAAATAAATCAATCAGGCGATCGAACCTCCCATTCTCAAAGGGTCGGAAACGCCTCGACCAATTTACGGTCCAGATTACTGGCTGTGCCATCGTTGAAGGTTTAGATAAATTTCGGCCGAGGTCCCTCACCGTAAATCTTCTTGGAAATGACTAGAGGAGAATTATGCCAAAAAAAAAAACCTATAAAAGTATGTCTGCTGGCGATGATACGCTCGGTCGTGGCACCGATCGGAAGATTTCGTAAATATGGTAGATTACCTCGCTCCAAGTCACGATAGCGTGTCCGCGACCCAAGCCTTGCCTGTCTCCCGGGATTTCTTCTCGCCCTGTACAGCAAGAAGTACCCCGTCACATCCATTTATTAAGAAAAAGGAGAGAGGTTTTTCACGCGTTTCCTATCTTGATTATCTCCCTTACCAGAAGATCCCGATATTAAGTGAGACAACGTGAGTTAGCGCAACTGACGCTCCGTAGCTCGACAGATGGCACTGTCACAGAAAGCTTTGGAATAATGGGCTGTTTCCAAATAGAAGTGCGCGGCAGCGAAACGCACGCGATCTCAAGGTGATGACCTAAATGCAAACATCTATTTATTTACACAATTATTTGGCGAATCAATCCTGTCCGGTTTTGTTTACAAAAACTGTGCACGCAGTAATTAAAAATCAACATTTTTAAGGCTGTTGTGATCAAACAAAGTTCATAATTTTTAGCCTTCTGTCCTCCGTATCCACGTTTAGATTCTACCCCTTTTATGAAGCAAACGAATTGGTCGCCTTTTCCTTGTCGTCTGCTTTCTTTGAAAATGTGCCAATGATCAGCGCGAGACATACCAGTTTACGTCTAGATTTAATTTACGGATGATGACGAAAACAGTAGCAATAATTAGTCTAGTAAACAAAGCAATTTTCCGAATAGCTGTCTGACAAATTAGCATCAAACACCTGCTCTTGTCCAAAAGAGAGAATAAAGTACAGTACTTTCGTTCTACGACGACGCCATTTTTAAACGAGACTTCCACTAAACAGAAAAGTAAAGTGAAAGTATAAATAAACTAATTAATTTATAGCTATAAACGTGCCCGTTAAATAGTCTCCCT
The DNA here is from genome assembly GCA_018389105.1 of Nautilus pompilius. Classification (NCBI taxonomy): domain Eukaryota; kingdom Metazoa; phylum Mollusca; class Cephalopoda; order Nautilida; family Nautilidae; genus Nautilus; species Nautilus pompilius. The sequence goes on along the minus strand of JACATO010000322.1, from coordinate 523,250 downwards.
ATGGTTCATGCCCCTTGGCTAATATTCAACACTGAAACATAACTTAGGCATTACTGGACACACGGCTCCGAAGAGAAAAAGAAACTCGCGTATATCTTCGATAATTATTTTAGATGAAACTAATAAATGTATTAAAAATAATAATTATCGACAATCAGCATCCGCGCGACAAATCTACTCTGACTTTTTAAGAAGACAATTAAATTAGTGCAGTTATTACACACGACAACTGCTACCGTTGGTCATTACAGTAGGTCCGAATATATCTCCGCCTAAACAAGTTTTATTTTCCGTTTGCGATCTCAGAATGGTATTTTCAATGTGGTTTCCTTCCACCTGAAATCGGAAGTTGGTTTGAAGTAATAGAAGAAAAAATCCGCATTGACAGAACTATACGAAGGCGTAGGGGCACTCCTTTTTGCACAACTATGACGCACACCCGAACGCCCTACTACCCACCGTCTCGCACAGCTGAAGGTCGTCGTCGTCGTCAGTCTTTTTTGACGAGTAGAGATATGGCGTCCCCCGTACACGTTTGAAAAGGGACCAACAGCTTAAATTCATTAAAATTCCCTCGTAGTTAATGATACAGGGAATCTACGCATACAGGTTAAGATATAAGTCAATTCTAAAGTAAATGGCTTTAGCTTATTAACAGATTTTTGAACGTGCTGGTATTTGACACCAAAACAGAGCGATGCTGATTTTTCCACGCAGACGGAAAATTGTGGATTCTCGAATTTCATGTTCTCCATTTTATTTCTTCATCCGATGGATTCATTATTCAGATAGACGCCATTGTCATTATGGCTTACGAAGAAGCAAAATGAAAACTTCAACCAAAAACACACTTGGTATTCCATGGAAAGCCGTAAAGAATTTTAGCATAAAGACGATAATTTAAAAAAAAAAACAACACAACAAACAAACAAAGCAGACGACAGAATATATATATATATATATATAATTTAGAACGATGGAAATCAATGGCTTTCCATCCTGACCTAATTTCGTTATTATGTCTCGACGGTGACGTAAACAACATGGAAAATCCAAATCGAATGATTTTCCCCGACATCGGTTTAATCCAACTGCTCATATTTAATATTTGTCCAGAAAGAGGAGGCTGCGGAGACTATTGTTGAACCTGACAGCAAAACTGCCATTCATTAACCCCAGAGGCACGATGGGATTTCTCCCCATTCACGAGTTCGTTTTCAGGTTCCGTTCCGACTTTTGTTTAAGCTTCTGCTTTTCTCGCGGCTAACAAACGAACGCTTCACAGAAAATAAAAATATTTCATTAAATCCTGTCAACAGCCTTCATCTCCAGGGAATATTCTGACAAGATACTGGAGATGTAGTTGTTTTGAGAGAGAGAGAGAGAGGGAAAGAAAAAAACACAACTTCTAAAACTACGTACCGTAGGGGTACCTTAAAAATGGAACGAACGCGGTCATTACCGAAAGAAGAAAATCAAATTAATTTCCAGAACTTGACGAATCTAACCCCCCCCCCGACCAAAAAAGAAAAAAAAGGGTATAAACAAATTCGGATATTTTTTCTTTTTAAAAATGAAAAAAAACAAAACTATTTTTAAGTCAAATGAATAAACACAAGATAATTTTTTTAAAAAAGAAATACTCCAAATTAATTTTTCTGTTAATTAGAACATGAATCTGATAACTTCCTTTAAACTGTTTAAAAAAATAATAATTAATTAACCACCGTTAAGTCAGTGTTAGGGACAAAGCCAGTAGAGAGAGGAAAATTGAGTAAAGTTCACCTTTACATGGCATTTACTGAATGACGTGAACTCCGCTTGTGATTTACCAACTCGATGAACACGCAGTCAGTTTGTCGAATTTCAAAACGGTAATGAAAGAAACACAATCTTTTTAAAATGGAGTTTGCGCTGAAATTGTATTATTTATCTGTATCCATTCGCTCAACGCCATTAAAAATTTCGAATCATTCACCGAACAACCCATGGGGAAAGTCTACAGAATGCATTACGCTCAAGAACGAGTTCCCTTCGAGCGCTGAGAAAAACTCCTCTCATCAATTAAGACAAAAGTACACCGCGGATTCTGAAACCCGGCTTCGGGTTCAGTCGGCCTTCACGTCGTAAAATAACCGTCAGTTGTCGCTTTAAGACGGGAAAGACACCAGCAGGAAGTGAAACAATGAGACCCGTCGCCAAGGTGACGAAGTAGAACTGCTATGACATTTCATATGCAAATTAGAAAGAGTTACTTCCTCCGTCAAAAAACGCTCATCGATGGAAATATGTGTACGCAGATACTGTACGGACATAAAGCAGCACGAATAAATCGATACAGTTCATGCTTCGAACATCTAAGTCTTAAAATTAAGTGCAGTTTGCATTAAGCAAGGATTAGTGCGTGTGGCGCCACCTACAAAGACGTTGTGGCGAAAATGAGTGAAATCGTCACGCTAATCTGATTGGTCTTGAGTGAGACCACGTGTTGGGTTTGATCGCGCGGTTAGTGCCAAAACTCGGATCGGACGAAAGTAACGCTGCCTGCCCCGGTCCTACAGATTAACTTTTGAAAGGTGAAGAAACGAGCGGGATCCCCAACACAGTCTGTTTTAAAATTCGTCGGGTTAAATTATTTCTAATCAGAAGGGTTTGAGACGCGTCAAGATCCATTTAAATTCTGATATCTATTTTTAAAATGGTCTCGATACCGTCTGAAAAAACTATTATTGTTGTCTTCGTAGATTATTTCGATGTTTTTATTTAAAATTATGGACCTAGTGTATAACGTTGCACGGGATTGTGAGACCTCTAGCGCTTGCTGTGCGCCTTAAAAAGTAAAAAACGAATTTTATTTAGAGGTCTTCTTTGGTATTCATAGTGGCCCCTCTACCTTTTACATAGTGGCCCTTCTACCATTTAATAGTTCTTCTTTGGTATTCATAGTGGCCCCTCTACCTTTTAGTAGTTCTTCTTTGGTATTCATAGTGGCCCCTCTACCTTTTAATAGTTCTAATTTGGTATTCATAGTGGCCCCTCTACCTTTTAGTAGTTCTTCTTTGGTATTCATAGTGGCCCCTCTACCTTTTAATAGTTCTTCTTTGGTATTCATAGTGGCCCCTCTACCTTTTAATAGTTCTACTTTGGTATTCATAGTGGCCCCTCTACCTTTTACATAGTGGCCCTTCTACCATTTAATAGTTCTTCTTTGGTATTCATAGTGGCCCCTCTACCTTTTAGTAGTTCTTCTTTGGTATTCATAGTGGCCCCTCTACCTTTTAATAGTTCTACTTTGGTATTCATAGTGGCCCCTCTACCTTTTAATAGTTCTACTTTGGTATTCATAGTGGCCCCTCTACTTTTAATAGTTCTTCTTTGGTATTCATAGTGGCCCCTCTACCTTTTAATAGTTCTTCTTGGTATTCATAGTGGCCCCTCTACCTTTTAATAGTTCTTCTTTGGTATTCATAGTGGCCCCTCTACCTTTTAATAGTTCTACTTTGGTATTCATAGTGGCCCCTCTACCTTTTAGTAGTTCTTCTTTGGTATTCATAGTGGCCCCTCTACCTTTTAATAGTTCTTCTTTGGTATTCATAGTGGCCCCTCTACCTTTTAATAGTTCTACTTTGGTATTCATAGTGGCCCCTCTACCTTTTAGTAGTTCTTCTTTGGTATTCATAGTGGCCCCTCTACCTTTTAATAGTTCTTCTTTGGTATTCATAGTGGCCCCTCTACCTTTTAATAGTTCTACTTTGGTATTCATAGTGGCCCCTCTACCTTTTAGTAGTTCTTCTTTGGTATTCATAGTGGCCCCTCTACCTTTTAATAGTTCTTCTTTGGTATTCATAGTGGCCCCTCTACCTTTTAATAGTTCTTCTTTGGTATTCATAGTGGCCCCTCTACCTTTTAATAGTTCTACTTTGGTATTCATAGTGGCCCCTCTACCTTTTACATAGTGGCCCTTCTACCATTTAATAGTTCTTCTTTGGTATTCATAGTGGCCCCTCTACCTTTTAATAGTTCTACTTTGGTATTCATAGTGGCCCCTCTACCTTTTAATAGTTCTTCTTTGGTATTCATAGTGGCCCCTCTACCTTTTAATAGTTCTTCTTTGGTATTCATAGTGGCCCCTCTACCTTTTAATAGTTCTACTTTGGTATTCATAGTGGCCCCTCTACCTTTTAATAGTTCTTCTTTGGTATTCATAGTGGCCCCTCTACCTTTTAATAGTTCTACTTTGGTATTCATAGTGGCCCCTCTACCTTTTAGTAGTTCTTCTTTGGTATTCATAGTGGCCCCTCTACCTTTTAATAGTTCTTCTTTGGTATTCATAGTGGCCCCTCTACCTTTTAATAGTTCTACTTTGGTATTCATAGTGGCCCCTCTACCTTTTAATAGTTCTACTTTGGTATTCATAGTGGCCCCTCTACCTTTTAGTAGTTCTTCTTTGGTATTCATAGTGGCCCCTCTACCGTTTAATGGGGTCATTTCTCGAGGATATCCAACTACAGAGCCACAAAGCGGTCAGTAGACGAACCACTTTACGATGGTCGCTCGGCCTAAAAAAAAAGAAGTTTGAATAAAAATATAAATAAATAAGTAGAGGTTTGTTGTCTATTTTTTTTTATATTAACCAAAATATAATTTCTATCCTTACTGACCGGACGAAAAGAATGGAGACCAACTTGTTGTTGCCCAGCTCTCTTAGTCGAATCATTGGTTCCGTTAAGATGGATTCCATCGGATAATGTAAATAAAATCCGAATCGCAAAACTTCTCCAATGCTGTGTAAACATCCGCGAGCCAAAAAGAAGGCTCTGGCCCCGTGCTACGCGAAATGAAAACCCCCAACCAAGTCCGAGATACAGTGCCGCTGCCAGGTTTCCATGGCAACCGAAATGGCGCGTTTAGTCTGTTACAAAAATCGGGCGATTTTCGTCTTCCCGCGTATCTCCACCAACGTGTCGTCATGACAACCACGAATCCCTTACTTTTTCATTAGTTCTCTAAAATTTGTATATTTATTTATTTTTTACTTCCTCCAGGACGCAAAATCTGTGCTTATGACTTTTAGATTATTTGATTTACCTCACTAGGTAAAGATACGGGAAAACTTTCAGATGAAGGTATCTGATCCCAGCCTCCACCCGGGTTCATTTGAGCGACCTCTCTAATGACTATATACCCCTTTGATTCCCACTTTATGTTATTACGTTTTTCGGTATTGAATCCCACAACTGCATTACTACTCCAGTCTCTCCTCTTCACAATCAAACCTTTATTTATTAGCTTTCTTTACTTCTGTAAGAGGACCGTGGGGGGGGGCTCAAATTCACATTAATGTAACAGCCAGCCTCCATCAAGGTCTCCCCCCCCCCTCTCGGTCGGGTTTTCCTAATGTTTCGGGTTTCACGTTAGCAGCTCTGGGAAAGAGAGACACACAGAGAGAGAGAGAGAGAGAGAGACAGAGAGAGAGAGTTATGGGCGTGCAGTCTGGCCGTCTAAAAGTCGGATTCCCAGCCGATCTCTCAACTAAATGGTTCCTGAAGTATTTAATTATTTGCCTCCTTCAGAATGTTTATAGATAAAACAAAAAACAACAACAACAACAACAACACCCCCAAATTTATTGCTTTTGTGTGTTTTAAACTTATTGTAAATGTACGTCTGGGACGTAGGAATTAGCCTTAATACGGCCAACACCTAGCAGTGAGCGCGCGCACATCCAAACTCTGTCGCACTCACAAACCAGGAAGCACAAAATATACGTCATCGTTGTGTAACAGTTTTTTTTTTTAAATTGTTTTAAAATATTTCATTAGTTAAACATTTGGAATCCGCATTGTACCAAATCCCGTTTATTTCATCGGGAAATTGGATCCCTTCGCTTCTTCTGGGTTCTGTCCGGGATCTTCTGAGGGACCCCGAAGCGGACTAAGGCCCCCGCCGTATCTCCTGGTGGAGCCGGGTCGCAGAACCGAAAAAAGGGTCACGGGAAAAGGGAGGCGGAGTGGCAGCGCGCGTGAGCCGCTACTGTTCGGCGCTGGCTGGATATCTCTTCGTAAGAGAATCCGGGGGCCATCGTCGGAAACTGGCGGCACCAGCGAAACAGCCCGAGATTGTTTACCGTGGGCGGTGGAACCGAGACCCGAACACAGGGGCCGCTCAGCGCGGCACGAGACCCCTGTTATGACTGTTAGACGGATACCGTTACAGGCGACCGGGTTCTTTCGAATTAAGGATCAGTTCGGAGACCTCTCCTCTACTAAGCGATATTTGTGGGGGGGCGGTAACAGTTCGGGTGGTGGGATGGGGTCGGGAGGTACGGCCCCTAACGTACTCTCGCATTCAGAGGAGTTCGGAAGAAGCGGTTTTAAAGCGGAATTATCTCAATTTTCGTTGATTTTGTACTTTGTATGTCCAGGGCAAAAAACCTAGAAGAATCACTTTGGTGGCCCATAATGGCGCCGCCGATTCACAAAATTATGTCTAGTTGCATATTTGCGAGTCCTTAAACCCTAATCCCCCTCCCAAACCACGCATCTCCATCCTTAGGAGGGGTACGTGTCCTGCTACTACACCGCTCATAACAAGGAGAAACTCCGGGACAGTCGTCTGCACCTTATCATACGCAGAACGGCAAACCCCACACCTATTGACGAGCAGACTGAACCAGGCAGGCGTCTGTCGTGCGGCGTCCCATGCTCGGGTTGCAGGGGAGGGGGGTTCTGGCCAGAGAGTCACTAAGATCCCCCCCTTTTTTTCCCTCCTTCCACTAGTGCTGAATTACCATCCGTGCCCGTTCCGAGTGGCTACGAGCTGCGTTGTCACGTGTCAGCGCGAAGGGCGACGACCGCTGGTGGCGTCTCTGAAGAATTGCTGTGCGTCCTCTGCCGGCACTATTATTATTATTATTATTATTATTATTATTATTATTATTATATTATTATTATTATATTATTATTATTAATAATATTACTATTATTTTACTCCTTTTATCGAAACTTTTACACTAAAATGTATGAGGCTTAATTGAAAAATTCATGGAGCCACACGACTGTGAAACAGAACCTAACTGACCTACACTAAGACAACATGAGCCCCATATATATATATTTTTACTATTCATTCACAAGTAATGATGATAGAACTAAATGCGTCTTCAGAAGCAGACTGTTTTTTTTTAAAAAGTTAATTAGTATTGAACAATGAGCACGTTATCTGCTTGTGACGTCACTCTTGGACGCCATTACCGGCAACAACACCGCACTGAATACGTATTTTTACTGAATTTTACGTTAAGAAATAATACTCGGTTCTTTTACAATTTCAGATTACGAAACTGCTAAAAATTACAAAAAAAATTAAGAAAATAAGTCTTGCTTCAGAAATGTTCTGTGGGACAATTTAGACTAAAGACTGCATTATTTATTTAGAAAATGAAACGAAATCCATTATATATATATATATACACACATACACAATGATGGAAATATTTGTGGGCGCACTAATTAAATACCAATATTTCATACATAAATTAGTAAATGTATCGATGCGTTTCGTGTTTACAAAAAAACACACAAACCCTCTAACCTTCAGACTTCTGCCACTCGAGACATTCCCCAGAGACGTATCATCTTCTACGTCGATGAATAACTTTTTTGGTGAGTTCCACAGTTACCGCCACCGGTGTAAACATTGCTGGATTCTATCCGGCTCGCACACTAAAGCACTCTAGAAAGACCGGTCCTTGTGGGAGAGGGACGTCGGGCGTTGGTCTATCCTACCCCGCTGCTAATCGTTTTAAACATGGTGCTTCCGCGTTTGCGGAATGACACGTAATCTGCGTATGCAACAGGAAGGAATCTGTACAGCGAAAGCTGGATGATTGAACTCGATAGACTGTACAGGAAAAGTGATCGTGCGGAGGAAAATAGAGATGAGAATGTTTATTGCTTCTGATAACACTTCGCGGTCATTCTATACGATCTATTTGTTCTGTTATTACCAAAAAATGAAAAAAAAAAAACAAAACAAAAACCAGAAGCTCCGAAGACACGTTAGGAGGGCAAACTGGAGATGGCTGGTAATTCTATGCTTTTATTTAGATTAATAAAGGTAAACGGATGTTTTCGTATAAAACACGCGAACGGTCACCCCGAAAAGCGATGCCTTTGTCTGTTCTGAAACTTGTTAACTTACAAAATAAACCGTAAACAAAGCAAACGGTTTTCATAAATACCCTGGCAGAGTTGCCCCCAGATGTCCCCATCTCGCACTACGAACTTGAGCCGAAGCGGATCCAGCCGCAGGGGTCACGTGGCTACCGACAAAAACAGCGTTCCTCGTGGCGTCGTCGGTATCAAAATGTCGTCCACTTCCCGCTATTCGTTCCAACAGCAATGAAAATCTGGGACTGCCGAGCCTGAGCTGCAAGAGGAGGGCGAGGAGGAAACACGGTCCGTCTGACTCTGTCCAACGGCCTTCATCGTTCCGAAGTTCGTGGAACCCGCTGAGGCCCAAACGATACAGTAACCAAGGTCCTCTCGCCAGTCCGTCACGTGACGACCGATACCGACGCCATCGCTCAACTGGCGCAGCGCAGTACGTACAGCCAGCCCATCAACCTTCGGTGTTTTCCATATTACCAAGCTAAATTCCTAAATTCTCCACACGATCTACCTAGCACCTCGCAGTTTTCACTCTTCTTGCGACGGTGAAGCGTCAGGTGCTAATCGCCATTTTGATCTACTGTCGTGCGCCTCCCTCTGGTGGAGAAAAGCGAAAATTTTTTGCAGCAATAGCGGGAAGTATAAAATTATTCTTGCCCCATTCTTCGCAAAATATGTAGGAGAAATTGCATTTACGGCGACCTTCAGGCGTGTCCTGGTACGGCTACATTGAAAACCGGGTGGGAAGGATTTCCTGTGGCGTGGCAAAAGCAACACCTCAGAGATCCCATGATTACGGAGCGAGGTAACTCAGCCCCATATGCAATTTCGATAAAATATAGTTTGATAAATACCAATAGGACTTTATATCAGATATTCGTTTGTTTTCTCAACTTTTTCATATTAATTTTTATTCTTCTTTTGACGATTTTAATGTTCCGGGTGTTGTAGTGAGAGTGTATCTGGACTTCGGTCCGGCAAAACATCCAGCTTTCGGTTTGTCTATTTAATTGCCCGTCAGGTCCAGTAGCGATATCTTAAAACCCGTTCTCAAATGATTTTCTCTCTATTTTCCATGATTATTTCTATAAGACATGGCTGATCGGATGAGCGAGTCGTTTTGATGTTACCCATAATTCCAAGTCCATCCGCCCTTCCGGTGATCTCGGTAGAATCCTATTCCGTCTGGCGGCGCTTCAGGACGGCGTTTCCGCCATCGGCCGTGAACATTCAGTCGAACTGGAGCAATTGCAAGATACTTAAATGAGATGGAGTCATTAACTCCCAGATGTATATCCATCCACACATCACAGAAGGACGGGCCGTGGCGAGAAGGATGAGACACGGAATGCCTTACCATTGGTCTTTGCCGATAATAGTACTTGGCCATTTCACTTAGTACATCTTTGATAGGTTGGCGAAGACTTCGAAGGGTTCTTACAAGCCCTCTATAGCGATGGTAGAGTACACTGCTTGCTCGATATCGATTCAGGTACATTTCCATGTTTCAAAAAAATCATCGAATACATTCTAGTTACTGATAAAGGACGAAACAACCACGACTTTGTTGACTCCAAGCAGTGCGTTCCGATGCATATTAAAAAAAATATATGATTATTATGTCACCTCGTTATACATATAGAGAGTAAATTCTTCGCTCGTAATAAAATGCTAAAATCCCTTTTTCTTTCCACAACGAGCATAGATATTTTTAAACATTTACCTATGTTAACTAAGTTATCTCCCCCTTTTGATTCCTCTCCGATGTATTCGCCATATTTCAGACATGCCAACACTCCCGATTCCCCCGGGAGACTCCCGATTTTAAAGCTCTAATTTTTCTCCCGCCCGATTTTTAAAATCTAGTAAAAACTCCCGATTTTCTTAATATTTACATTAAATTTTTTGAAATGACACATAATTGGTAGAAATTATACTTGAAAATTCTAAAAATATTATTTTTTGCTCCGTAGATATATACACAGTACACCAACCGTTCCATCGCAGACAGCATCGAATTTTGTTTTCCCGTGTAAATCCACCACGGGGCGCCTCGGGGAGATACTATACTAAGCAAATCACTAAATAATATTTTCTCCCGATTTTAGGATCTATAATGTTGGCATGTCTGATATTTCTCTCTTTTACCACACCCACTCTCTCTCTCTCTCCAGTAAACAACCGGAGAGTGCACGGCCATCAGCGATATAACGCACTATAGCTCTTCTCGGACTCGTGACCGTTTCGAATCACAGTTTATTTATGCGATTTTGTTCGCGATTTAAAGAAAAGAAATAAAAAGGAGAGACCGGTAGCGCAAAATCGTTAGTTAATAGGATTAACAATGAGGTTTTATTTATAGCCGAACATAAATTTTATTTAAATGAATTAGCGTGACTTTCGATAGAGTTCGGTGTAAGTCAAGCTGTTAATTCCAGCCCGACTGTATATCTATCTATTCGGTATTGTCCACTGACGTTAAATATCTGTCATATATTCCCCACCCCCACGTCATAAATAGCCTGAATAGTTCCCCTGTCTTCCTGAGAGGGATCATCACGCCGTGTTTACGTTCACTTCTATGAGAAGGAGAGAAAGAAAAAAGAAAAGAGGAAGAACAATAGAAACGACATTCCAGTGGCATAGGTCACGTGTTGGTGACGTCAGGTCTAGATGGAAAAAAAAGAAGAAAAGAACAACACAATTAACTGAATATACAAATATAAGTAATACGACACACTGGAAGCTACGCCAATGTGCTCTATATAGCAGGTTGGTGCAGAGGATAAATTAGGATATTAATGTAGTCCAAAAGCCTCTAGGAAAGGGAAAGGTACTGACTATGCTTACTGGGAATCTATTCCGCTCATTGATAGGTCTGTCGCTTAAAGGCTCTGTTTAACCCTTCGAGGGTCTCAGCTTATGTAGGTCGGCTCCGAGACGTCGCACAGACACCAAGTCATAAACAGGGTCGGGGAGAGATCGGTCTGTTCGATGAAGGAGGCACGATTCCCTTTATTCCGTTCGAGGTTACGACGATATTTTACGGAGAAAGCCCCCCCCCCCACCCTGCCCGCTGCTGGTCGCGTACTGGAGATATTATTTACAGCTTGAAGACAGGAAGCGGCCCTAACCACAACTTCCATCACATTCCACTCCCGACTCCGCTGATGGCGACCCCGAACGACATCCGGTGCGACTTATGTCACCGACCGCGCAAACAGAGCGAGGGTTTGGTGGACTGCGAACAGAAAAACAAGACAACACCTAGCTTCCATCCCGGCCATGTCGGCTCGACTGATTGCTTACAGGTGCATCATAAAGAGAGAGGGAGGAAAAAAAAATAATAATAGAGATTTTCCATAAGAAAGCTTCGTTTCATCTTTGGCCATTTTTTTTTGTAGTTAGCTTTTGCCTTTCTGTTTGATCATTATATATAATCCCCTTTAAGTCAATTACATTTTACTTTTAGAGGTTTACGTTAGACAATCTGAGATCTATTGTATCTTGATCTTATCTGGGCTGTGATTCATGGGGAACCAGAATGAAACAAGAGACACAACTGCAGTTGTCCATCTTACCGCCAGACTGGAAAATATTACGATTACCCCTGACTTTTACAACAGTAAATCATAACCCAACGACATTAGACTTTAAGGGGGTGGGCTCGAATTTGCGTCAGCCGCCTAGTTTAAGCTACTCGTGTTTCCGCTGACCCGACACCGTTGTCTGCCCACCATTCTTCTCGAAAGTCCGTAAGGCAACCGTGGTGCGACTATAAGTCCCCTTTAACCAATTCCGCGACCCCCAGCTAGTATAATTTGTTTAATGTAGGGACGGAAAGTTATTGATGATGATGTGCTATTTGCGAAGCAGACTCCCAGTTCTGGCATTTCTCACCACCGTATCCTAGAAGTTACCAAACTAACTAATAACCTATGTATCCACTTAGATATAAACATTGTTTCGTCGAACGACGGACCTTCAATTGGCATTTCCAGAAGAGGGAAGGGGAAGCATTTTAAAACAAACAACGGCCAGTCACGATATAAAACAGATGGAAACCGAGAGCCAAGAGAGCCATCATCACAGATCTACAAACGGACGATTCTGAAGATGGGTTTCCGACCACTTTTCCCAACGACAGAAGCCGGACTTTTCCGATTTACAAACTGCATCCGTTTTCGGAAACCAATCTCTCTCTCTCTCTCTCTCTCTCTCCTCCATCTTCTCTGTACTGACGTCATCTCTCTCTCTCCATCTTCTCTGTACTGACGTCATCTCTCTCTCTCTCTCCATCTTCCCTGTACTGACGTCATCTCTCTCTCTCTCCATCTTCCCTGTACTGACGTCATCTCTCTCTCTCTCCATCTTCTCTGTACTGACGTCATCTCTCTCTCCATCTCTCTCCATCTTCCCTGTACTGACGTCATATCTCTCCATCTCTCTCTCTCTCCATCTTCCCTGTACTGACGTCATCTCTCTCTCTCTCCATCTTCTCTGTACTGACGTCATCTCTCTCTCTCTCTCTCTCTCTCTCCATCTTCCCTGTACTGACGTCATCCTCTCTCTCTCCATCTTCTCTGTACTGACGTCATCTCTCTCTCTCTCTCTCTCTCTCTCCATCTTCCCTGTACTGACGTCATATCTCTCCATCTCTCTCTCTCTCTCTCTCTCTCTCCTCTCTCTCTCTCTCTTCTCTCTCTCTCTGTCCAGCTGGACCCCTTTAAAAAAAAAGAAAAATAGAGATAAATTAAGTCGGATGATGGGGAGCTGATTATAAGGGAAGCGTTGATCAATAAAACAACTCGAATCGTTCAAAACTCAATTAGCGTAAATGATATCGAAGCTTCGCATTATGGTGAGACATCGGGTGGCTTTTATTCAATAATAACTTCTTACTTTCGGGATTCATGTCCCTTTGATAGGCAACAGCTGAGATGTGTATTGTAAAAAACAACAAAACAACAAAATTACGAATTACAAAAAAAAAAAATGCTGAATGGCGACTATTACTGCTCAAGTGGATTAATGTTCAACTGAGCAGATCCGTCCGGTGGGAGCTCTAAAGATCTGTAATAGTATTATTATAGATTTCTGTATAACAATAAAAAATTGGTTCTAGAAAATCTGCGAGAAAGGAAGTTTATTGGATATGCGATTATTTCCAATTTTAGAGAAAAAAAAACAAAATGAAAATACAGTGGTAGTAAAGGGGGGGGGAGTATTCAAACAATAACAGTGGTTGGGGGGGCAATAAAATAATAAAAAAAAAACAACTACTAGTCCTCGGGTTCTCAAATATTTTAGAGCACTTTTTGGGAAAGTTTTGACTTGTAGCGAGATCGGAGATTGATTTCCATACAGCACTTACATCATTATCTCCCTTACCAACAAAATAGATGTCTGAAATAGCAGGCATGGAAAGCAATTTCCATTCTAATATTGACCCCATAATTAGTATCAGGGCTCCCCACGAATAAAATAAATAAGTGGATGAATAAATAATGAAAATGCAGATAGGTTAATGGGGAATCTTTAGAATATTTAACGCACCGCCATTGTAATGTTCCAGCCGACAAGTTGATAGAACGGAAAGATGCTATTGCGCAAGATCTGTGTAAAGAGATTAATAATAATAATGATGATGATGATGATAATAAATGTAAAGAGCTCAGCGAATAAAAAGAATTAAAATATCATCAGCATTTCTGATTTCTGGAAGTAATTTTAGGAAAGCAAGCGGACGTTAGATAATCTGTCGCGTTGTCAGCGGAGTCTAATGGATGGAAGCCATTATGTCTTTAAAAAAAAAAAAAAAAAAAACTTCATTAAACATTTTCCGAAGAAAGCGATTATTACGGATTATCCGTGGAACCAGTTTTGAAATACTCGAGAAGATTTCCAGCTTAAAATCTGGGAATCGGCGCATCCTCTCTTCACAGGAGCGCCTATATATCCGATCCTTCCGTGATAGCGCCCCGCTGCAAGGCCTTGCCCAGGTCGAGGCTGGGCCGGCTAGTCTCGTCGGGACTGCCCGGTACCACCGTTCAGAGAGCCGCGTGATGTCCGAAACGTGTGACTGCGCCGTCGCATTTAACTTCAGACCATTCCCGCTTCCTCCCCCCCCCCTCTGTGGCACGATCTGCTGGAAGCGTTCAGAATGGCAGGAGTTATCACGACTCTTCAGTCACGTGACAGGGGGGGGGAGAGGAAGAAACCCGCAGAGGCAGAATAAATCAAGAGACTAATCAGCCCTTTTAAGGTTCACGACCACGAAAGAAAACCACAGAATATAAATAATAAGTTAAAATGGTTTGTTTTTTTTTGTTTTTTTAAAAAAATAATCTTGAAGAAGGTTCTTTCTCTCGCTGAACCCTTCGGTCTCAGCGAAAACCAAGTCGCATTTTATAAGAGGCCGGTAGTATAAAAAAACTGGCGCAGGGCTCAAAGACGGAACCCGATTGGAGAGGCCGATGTTCAGTGAATTAGCAGTAACGTGCTTTAATTGAAAGAATTGTGGCAAACCTCTGGTTCTATTTACTGGAATTTGCAAGCTCATTAACTGTTCTGCTCTATATAATTGTAAGAATGAGCATTCGATGCATTCCTGTAGAGGTGGCGAAGCAATATCCGGTAAACGTTTTTTTAAAACACACACACACACTCTATGTAGACAGATTTTTTCTCTCGCTGAAGCTTAGCTGCAATATCTTTTGGAAATACTGCCTTTTTGTATCTCCGTCTCTTGCTTTTCCGTACGAAAGAACCCGTCAGAAATGGGCCACAACGGAAGAGAGCATTAAAAGAACTGATATAGTAACGAGATCGGAAATATCCAACATCAGATAATTTCCCAGTGTTTGTTACCGTGGGTATGATCGGTCAGATAGACGGAAACAAGGAATACCCCGATTTGTGCGCGTGGGTTGGGTGAGAGGTGTCGGTTAAATCCCTGTTCTTTAAAAAGCTGTTCTTAATTCTCGCTCGGTTAGCGTTTCTGCGAATTTGTGTTTTCCATGTCTGTGGTTGACAGCTTATTTATCGTAAGAGTCATTCGGCTAATACGGCCCAAGTGCTCTACTGGTCTGAGTGAGAAACCGTCCAACCAAAATAGACTAAAGAAAAAGTGTGAAGCCCCGAAAGGTAAAAAAAAACAACAACTGAAGACTTTACTAAGTGAATACGTAGTAAAACTCGTATCTAAACTTCCATTTCGTTGCTGCTACTCCAGACCGTTCTGACGTCACCAGGACCGCTCCCTGTCTATTAATTAGTGTCCACGTGGAGGATTTTAACTGAAATAGCGAAGCATTACAGCGCGAACCAGGTCTGCTTGTCTGTTTACGCGACCATTGTCGTCGAAGAGGTCTTCTTGAGGAAACGGAGTCTCTCTCAGTCCGGCCAATGTCAGGTCGTTCGTGTTTGGTGCCAGACCGGCAACCATCTCGCCGCACAAACTCCTTCAAAGAAAGCGCCTGCAAGGTGTGCTTGCTTCATTAACTTCCTGTTTAGCCACGGGGAAGGAGGAGGGGAGGGTTAATCAATGGCGAAGTGCGGAGAAACAGGGGCGCGTTCATCGTTCCGCAGCTTTAGCGGCATCTTGAAATATTCTCAAATACTGATTTACTACCTGGCCGAAAACAGTTATCAGCGTCCAGAAAACTGCGATAAATTAAAATTTTGAGCGAATCCGAGTCGATACGCACTTTTTTTCTGTTATGTATATTCATTATATATATATTTTTGCCCCAGAATCCTCTGGTTTCCTTTGTTGTTGTTTCTGTTCTTTTTTTTTTATTCTGTTTATCTCTTTATCTTTTACAATTTCTCCACTTCTGCTGAAAACTAAATTTGCTGTCTGAAAAAAATCAAGTAATATTTGTTTTTTCTTGTGGTTCTTCTTCATCGTCCCCACCCAGAAAGAGACGAGATTTCAGTGACTGGGCAGCCAGACTAACCGCACGCCCCCCCCAGTTACTGTTTGAAGATGACATCTCGCAATATTCTTGAGCTTCCCAAGATGGCTACTTCTGTAGCAGATTTCGGATCTTTTCCAATTCACTGCACTCGCATTCCCGAACACAGTAAGCGTTACACTCGTCTTCATCTGCCCAATCCTAATGCAATGGATTTGCGAGTCCTCTGTATCTTTTCTCTTCTTTTGGCATACGCTTACCAACACTGAAACTCTACGGCTTCCCGTATCCTGGCTGCCAAGGGAATCCCATTGAATGAACACGAAAACCAAAACAACCATTTACACAGCTATTTAGTCAGACACCAAAACATTGCCGTAATTATGCTGCACCTTGAATAGTATATTTCAATAATAAACTTATAGCTGAAGGGAGACAATTCTGTCTGTTCCATTGGATAGCTACGCGCGAAATTGATTTATGATTCTTTCAAACAATTTTCGCATGAAAAATAAATAAATCTAAAAATGGTTTTGGATAATAACGTCTCAGTACGTACCATGTTGTCTGTAAATATCATGCAAAGATAGACTACATCCAACTTTGCCCACTTGATAAATGCGAAATTCTGCCTCATTCTCTTGGTGTTGCTTCTGAGCGCCCATCATCCGAAAAAACACCTGCTTACATACGGACTTCAGGAGAACCTCGCTATTTTCAAGCTGGTGTAGTATTTCTGCCACGGTGGCGCATGCGCGTTTTCGGTCGCAAATCACCCAGCTTACAGCTCCAATTCTCGGCACTTACACCGGATCGTGGCTGGCTCTCGCGGGATTACTCAGCGCTTAGCTACTAGGTCCGTTGCCATACACACGACCAATATCTACGTCAAGAGTGAGACTATTGGATTTTTGACGGAGATGTCTATGAAACAGCAACAGACAGACGCGCAATGGTTGATCTGCAATTAAGAGAAAGTAATGCAAAGGAGAGAGAGAGAGAGAGAGAGAGAGAGAGAATGTCAGTATGGAGAGAGAGGGGAGAGAGAGAGAGAGAGAGAGAGAGAGAGAGAGAATGTCAGTATGGAGAGAGAGAGAGAGAGAGAGAGAGATCGCAAACTAAATCAGTTTCCATAGCTGCTACATATACGAATTAGCCTCGATCTACTCCATGGTTTCTTTCTTTCTGTCTGTGTATATATATATATATATATATATATATATATATGCATATCTGTAATCTATGGTAACTGCTCGATAGGCATGGCATTTGATTTACAATATTTCTTCTCTAGTTGCAGTAATGATAGAAAATCGAAGTCGGTTTACTCTCTTTTACTTAGGTCTGATAGCAGGATACTGGATTTCTGACGAGCAGACGCGGAATCACCCATTCGATCGACACCCCACCGCACGCTCCACAAATGATGAGTTCTATTGACCGATGTATTTTAAAAAAATTATTGAAATTATTTTCGATATCCATTCCTTAAATCTGGTTGACCGGCATAAACATTATTTATTAAGGTGACATCGTTACGTTGAGAACGAGACTAGTCGATGTTACATCTGCATATCAGCAAGGTACACTTCATCACAAAAGATTTAGGAGTATATTTACTAGCACAGTGAAGATTACAGACTTAACGTACTCCGTGATTAAAACATAACAAAATTACTTATTTGTATGATTAATATATTTAAAAAAAATACACAAAGTTTAATTGACACGTGGGCGACGCCAAAAAGTTTCATGTCGAGAAAGCCTCAGATAATTTTGCGTCATCGTTGTGCATAATGTTGCATGGTATTTGTACGAGTGCTGACGTCACTACGGTTATGTGTCACAATTGTGCAAGATGGTGTGCTGTATAAGAACACAAGAACTCAACAAAATCGATAGGAAAATATTAAATTAACCACTACTTACTGTTAAAAACATCTGTAATTAGTAATTTACCATTTAAAACTGAATTGTAAAAAAAAAAAATACTCCCAATTTCACTTAGTTACAAAAAATGGCGTAGAGTTGTTTTGATAATTTTATTTTTACTGATTATGTTCATTAATTTTTACCACCTGAATAATGCGACAAAAGTACATTTATTTATCGTATTGTGATCAAGTGTGACACGCGCACGGGACAGAACCCGTTAGAAATAAGATCTAAATAATTCCCTATTCGAAATAATAAAAACAAAAGTTCCCACAATGCAATGCCACGAGAAGTCGACATTACCTTTCAGCTCTCGCGGGACCTGTTTAAGCTAAAACTTAAGATTAGAAATAATCGAAATGTCTGCCTACTTCCGGTATCTAATATAATTCTTATTTGATACGGTACAAAAAAAACAATTTTAGATGGCACTCGGTTATTATTGGCCAACTATGAACTCGTGTGTAGAGCTGCACAGTTCATCCTCCTTGTTTGTTACTGGTTTCTCTACATCATTACCAGGAACACCAACCCAGTTCCATGTTTAATGAACGGCTGTCTCTTTTTCGACACCGGTGACGACCGTCGGTGCGCAGCACAGAAATTTCAAATTGCCATAATTTAACAAATCAACTACAACTATTGACAAACTGGGCATAAATCTCGAGGGAGTTTTCTTCATTTGCTTGTTAAAAGAGTTTGTTTTTAAAAAATAATGCAAAAATCAATATTTTTCAATTGAAATTTTTATTTCATTTTCACTGTGCACGGATTCCCTAACAGGGGGCGAACTCGTTCTTAAGAGCTGTACATTTATCCAACGTACGTTGTCAGCGAGGTGAAAGCTGATCGTTGTTGATTTAGTTGTCACCGAATGGAGGCTACTTTAAAGAAAACAATAAAATGTTTATTTTGTGTATTCCTATAAGAATCGTGACCAGTCTTTTAAAAAAAAAAAAAACGTAACACGTACATTCACTCGAGCACGCGTCGTTTAAACACACCCACGTGTACTCTTATTACTCACATTTATACCCGTATACTGTGTATTCACTCGAGCACGCGTCGTTTAAACACACCCACGTGTACTCTTATTACTCACATTTATACCCGTATACTGTGTATTCACTCGAGCACGCGTCGTTTAAACACACCCACGTGTACTCTTATTACTCACATTTATACCCGTATACTGTGTATTCACTCGAGCACGCGTCGTTTAAACACACCCACGTGTACTCTTATTACTCACATTTATACCCGTATACTGTGTATTCACTCGAGCACGCGTCGTTTAAACACACACACGTGTACTCTTATTACTCACATTTATACCCGTATACTGTGTATTCACTCGAGCACGCGTTGTTTAAACACACCCCCACGGTACTCTTATTACTCACATTTATACCCGTAACTGTGTATTCACTCGAGCACGCGTCGTTAAACACACCCACGTGTACTCTTATTACGCACATTTAAACCCGTAGACTGTGTATTCACTCGAGCACGCGTCGTTTAAACAACCCAAGTGTACTCTTATTACTCACATTTATACCCGTATACTGGGTATTCTCGAGCACGCGTCGTTTAAACACACCCCCGTGTACTCTTATTACTCACATTTATACCCGTATACTGTGGTATTCACTCGAGCACGCGTCGTTTAAAACCAACACGTGTACTCTTATTACTCACATTTATACCCGTATACTGTGTATCACTCGAGCACGCGTTGTTTAAACACACCCACGTGTACTCTTATTACTCATTTATACCCGTATACTGTGTATTCACTCGAGCACGCGTCGTTTAAACCACACACACGTGTACTCTTATTACTCACATTTATACCCGTACACGGTGTATTCACTCGAGCACGCGTCGTTTAAACACACACCCCGTGTACTCTTATTACTCACATTTATACCCGTATACTGTGTATTCACTCGAGCACGCGTCGTTTAAACACACCCACGTGTACTCTTATTACTCACATTTATACCCGTACACTGTGTATTCACTCGAGCACGCGTCGTTTAAACACACACACGTGTACTCTTATTACTCACATTTATACCCGTATACTGTGTATTCACTCGAGCACGCGTCGTTTAAACACACACACGTGTATTCTTATTACTCACATTTATACCCGTATACTGTGTATTCACTCGAGCACGCGTCGTTTAAACACACACACGTGTACTCTTATTACTCACATTTATACCCGTACACTGTGTATTCACTCGAGCATGCGTCGTTTAAACACACCCACGTGTACTCTTATTACTCACATTTATACCCGTACACTGTGTATTCACTCGAGCATGCGTCGTTTAAACACACTCACATGTACTCTTATTACTCACATTTATACCCGTATACTGTGTATTCACTCGAGCACGCGTTGTTTAAACACACACACACACACACCCACACGCGTAACCGGTGTCGTTGAGAAGCTAACTCTTTAAGTTAACGAAAAACAAGACACCAAAGACAAAAAAGAACAAAGATAAATATGAATCAGTCGGGTCTGGAGCGAACGCGAAACTAAAGAGAAAGCAGGAACTCCGAGAACCCCTTCAGAATTCGGAATTGACCAGATTTCATGTCCACCCCTGTCCACGTGACGTAAAAGATGCTGATGATTTTTTTCCCGGTCGATTGTCCATTGGACGACTCTCCCTCTCCCCACCCCTGCTCTCCCGTCTCCTTTCCTCCTTCTCTTTCCTGTTCTCGAAAGGCCGTCATGACTGGCTGGCTGAGTGGGGGGAGGCCCCGGCCGCCCGTTTATAACCGCGTCGCTGGGGAAATCCGCGCCTGGGCCGACCAGAGGGATTCCCCCGGAATGACGTCATTCCCGGGGGGCGGATGCGCGCGCAGCCCCCGATGTTGCACACCACAGGCCGGTCGCTCTCGATCACAGGCGGCGGCGATATTATGGTTGCGTAAAAAAAAAAAAAAAAAAAAAAGAAAAGAAGGGGGAAAAAAAGGGAGAGGAAGAGAAGAGGAGTCGGCCGGGGTCCTTTCCCCAGAGCGGAGCGGCGCGGTTCTTGTGTCAGGGCGGTAAATGCGGAGAAGAAGCTGATAAATGGCCGACAACATCGTCACCGACTGGCTGCGCTCGCTGAACCTGGTGCACTACACGCAGGCTTTCCTCGACAATGGCTATGACGACCTGGAGATCTGCAAGCAGATCGGGTCCCCGGACCTGGACGCGATCGGGGTCCTGGGCGAGGACCACCGCCAGCGAATACTGGGCGCGGTGAAGACCCTGCGGGAGCAGGGCGGGACGGCGGTGTACTTCACGCTGGAGAACCCCGACACGGACGGCGGCGGGGGCGGGGGCGGCCGGCAGCACCGGGCCCACGAGGAGCTCGGCCCCCGCCTGGACGACTACAAGGAGGGGAAGACCGGTTTACTCGCCTACCCGAAACTCCAGCTCAAGCACATCATCCGGGACAAGCTCGTCCGAGACGACGTGGACCTGTCGGGCCCGCCCTACATCTCCTCCGCGGTAAGTCCCCCCCTCCCTCACCTTACTCTCCCCCCCCCGCCCGCGTCTCTTCTTTTCTCCTCCTTCCGCTTTGTTTTGTGTGTGTGTGTGTGTTGCTGAGCACGTGAAGCCCCTTATAAGTTAACCCGCCGCTGGTTCAGGGCATCTCCGGACAGGCCCCCCCCATCTCCTCTCTCCATCGCCATCGGTGACTGCTGCTGCTACTACACAACTTCGGCCAGCAACAGTAACCCTTCTGTCCCCCCCCCCCACCACCACCACCCTAATCCGGTAAACCGAATCAGCCCGGCAGAATTCACCTGCAGCCTCTTTGTGTTTTTTTTTTTTTTTTACACCTGAACTACCAACAACAGATATTAATTAACGCTTCCTAAACTCCTTAATCGAGTCCGACCTCGGGCCCCTAGGGTCGTTCAGGGGAAACTCGCCCGAGCATCCGGCCGGGTTTCATTTGAACACCCTCAGGTGTTTCATATGTGTGAGTTTGTTGTTTTTGTTTTTTTTTTTTCCCCCCCAGGTTAGATACGGGTCTCGTCAGCAGCCCCCCCCCCCGGTACCACCCCAGGGGCCTGTATATCTCCCCCCCCCCGGCCCATCATCGGTGACGGACAACTTCGTGTAGAGAACATACCACCTTTCGTCAGTCAGGGTGACCGACCGACCGCTTGGGGAGGGATTAGTAGAAGACTGTCCGGGGGTGGTGGCCATTCTCCTGGCGGCAGAAGATAAAAGGGGCGGGGCGGGGGGTGGGAGCTGTCTCCGGCGGCATTGTTCGAATGATGGGAACAAGCTGGAACTCGGGAGGCGGACCGAGTGACAAACTTCCACGGTTGTCCCGGGTTGGGGAGGGGGGGAGGGGGGGGGTCTAAACAAACGAAAAAGAAAAGTACGAAGGATTCTGCAGTCTCCCCTCCCTGACTCCCTCTCTCTCTCTCTTTTGTTGTTGTTGTTGTTGTTGTTGTTTGTTTGTTTGTTTGTTTCCCGCGGAGAGACGAAGAAAGAAAGAAAGAAACAACAACAAAGAGACCGGCATCGGGTGCGTGAGGGGAGGGGGGGGTCCGTCTTCGTCCATGGTGATTATTGTACGTGATCCTCATCAAAAATCGGACGGGGGATTTGGAAGCGAAACGACGAAAGAAGAGGGAGGAGGAGGAGGAAGGGTTACTTTGGTTAGCTGGGCCCGCTTCAAGGATTCTCCTTTATCGGGGGGGGGGATCTTAAACTCCACGAATGGCAGCAGCAGCAGCTCCATCTCGATCGGTGTTCGAAGTGACTTAAAAAAGAAGCTGCCTGTCGCCGCTCCCGTCCCTCATCGGTTTCCGTTCCGCTGTTTTTATTAAATAAAAATGCAGGAATCAAAAACAAAGAGGACCTGCTTGTTAACTCTTCCGAGGGTGGGGGGGTGGTGAACCTCTCTCTCTCTCCCCCCACCCCCCCGGACGAATCTAGGAGGCGCTTCCTGTATTCCTTCTATGTGTTACGTTAATTTGTCCGCTCCCCGATTCCTTTATTCTTTTTATTAAAAGAAAAGAAAAGAAAGAAAAGACATCAGACACGGAACGAACAGGCAGACAATCGGATGTACTCAGCTATTGTTTAAGCTGACCCGAGTAAGGGAGATAACTGGAAACACACACACACACACACACACACACACACGCACCGACAGCATCACCAGTAAATACAAGGAATGTCCCCGAATTCTTCTGTATTTATACGTAATGCTAAAGGAGAAGGTTTAAACGGAGGCTGTTTACTCTCAGATTGGAACTTCGAATATGTAATTTAGCCACCTTTATTCTTGTTTCTGGAGGAAGTTTTAATTTAATTACCAACAGAATCAATAGTAGTCTGGTAATTTGGAATGCTGTGCTACTGATTGTGCAGTTGTATGCATATATTATGGTGTTTTACATATTATAATGTCAAAGAAGAAATTGGTATCTAATAATTAAAATAAAAATGAAACACACAAACAATTATCTTTGTGGAATTAGAGCCCAGGTGGTTTTGATAAAGTAGTGGTTAGAGAGACGTGGAAGGATTACCACCCGGGTGAGATTGCAGATAAGCCCACTGGCGCAGTACTGTGAACTAAAACCGGCGGTGAAGTCGTCGTACACTCTGTGAATCAAAACAAAAAACAGCTTTCTCTCACCCACATCAGCAACAGAACAATTTAACATCTGGAACTCTCATGAATGCAGTTTTCAACATTTTCCAGAGAAGGAATTGTTGGAAAATTTTAAGTAGGCAGGAGGCATGTACATTTGGATTATAACCGGTCGTATGTAAAAGAGGAAGTCATCGGACAATGGGTGTCTTCCATGCCTGTATGCTGTATGAATTCTTAGGGTGCAGTCAATAATGTTTAGGAAAGGAAACTACAGAAAGCTACAGTCAGTTGTATATGAATAGGAAAGGAACATGCAAAGATACACAGTCAATAATGCAGATGAAATGAATTACAGATAGGTACACTTGAGTATTTATGCATAAGAATGGTAATTACAGATAGAACCAATAATGTATAGAAAGAACTTTGCATATAGCTACGAGTACAGCTAATAATATGTAGGAAAGGAACCTGCAAATAAATACAGTCAGTGTATGTATAGGAATGATGTGTAAAGATAGAAAGAGCAAATAATGTATAGGAAAGAAACTTACAGATAGATAGAGTAAACGATGTATGTATAGCAAAGGCAACTAAAATTGGGTACAGTCAATACTATATGAAAATGACTATTCATCAAAGTATCTAGAATGGCAGATTTGTCGGGGAGAAACATTGTAGCTATTACAGTAATGAATGCAATATCCTAAGTATGAATTAAACCAACAATGAAAGGAACAGTAAAGAGCAGGCAAATTTTATGTTAAAAAAATAAATTGAATAATTTAATTTTTAGTTTTTTTGTATCAATTACTCCACATATTTCAGTGACAACAACAATTGCCTGTTCATTTATGTGGAAGTTTCCAGATTTTAAAATTTTTTTGCTTTAATATTTGTTCAAATATTTAATTTCATTTCTATTTATACTGCTTTGTGGTCTTGTCGCAAATTGTGAAATATTACGGTTCCATGTCAGTACATACCGTTTTGGTACTAGAGACATTCACATGAAAAATGGCTGAAATATCATCACTGTAATGGTATCTGGCCCTCAGGTGTTATTTGAAGATATTTACTATATCAATAATACCATTACTTAATAACAAGTTTGTAAAAAAAGGCAGGGAGATACTCTGAGTTTGTTGTAGTAATTTTCAGTTTTCTTTGTGTATAATGTGCATATGATTCTCTGTGTTGCATGTGTGTGTGTGTGTGTTTGCATTAGTCTAATTCTCTAAACGCTAAAATATTTATTTCTGTAGGATTACAATTTTGGGATTTTTAAAAATTTTTAATTTTCTTTAATTTCTGTGGCTATATTATTTGAGAGGAAGGCGTTTGTAGCTATTGTAACCCAAAACAATTCAAATTCTCTGATGCCAAAATGTTCCTATTGACTTTATTTATGGTTATAAAACCTAAATGAAATGACGTTTGTTTGTTTTATTTTAATTGAATTTCAATGCTTATGGCACCAGTAGGTCCCCCTAAAGATGATGTTAGTGCAAACGATGAAATCACGCACACAAGTAAAAATTTGTGGTCAAATCTTAGCTACGTTTTAACAGGTGAATACCATCTACTAAAGATGCTTAATTTAATGTTAGAAAGAACTCTAAAGTAGGGATTCTCTGTAAGTAGTTGGGCAATTCTCTCAGGAATTAGTCAAAGAAGCAACCGGACTGAACATCACTGCAAAGTGGCAAGGAAAAGCATTCTCTAATCTCTTTTCAGTAGGACCATCTTTCACCATAAATATTGATGTATAAAGACTTGGTTTTGACAAGCAGTGACTTTTCTTTCAGCATTATAATAAAACTTTTATGTTGACTTCAGAATTCTTGGTATTGAATTTGATACTTCAGAATTAGATTATTTCTTTTATTTTCTTGCCAGTTGTGATCAAATGTAGTCACTTTTAGGGCTTTTAATTTCATGTTTCTTGATATACACATTAAAAATTATTCTGCATTTTTATGAGAGGATTCTGTTTATGAGAGCATTGCAGTGTCTCTTTGTAGACAAGTATTTTTCTAAGACAAACTGATTAGTATTGGGATCAGTTTTATAATAGTTGCTTCAGATGAAATAGAGACATTAAAAGGGGCAGAAAACTAATTTGAAACTCGGTTCTAACCATAAAATTTTCTTCTGAGTTGTATCAAACTTGCTTAAGTTTGATGTCATACTTATTAACATAAATTTTCATAAGAAAACAATTCACTTAACTCCAACAATCCAGACATGGATGCTTTAGATAAATGAAATTTATTTGGAAGCTTTCAACAGGAAAGCATCAATGGTGATTTTTCCCTCCAAGAACCTTGAGTAACCATGTATGTGCTTTGAATTTGGACAAGTTGATTCAGACATTGATAAGGTATCAATTGATGATAGACCAACAGTGTAAGATTGGTTTTCTTCTATTCCAGGTGTTTTTCTTAATAAGGTACCGATGACTGAGATTTCCATTAGGCATTGTGAAAAATCATACACGAACGCTGTAAATAGATGAATAAGTGTGTTGGAGGGTCTTGCTTGTATGTTGCCTTAAAAATTAATTCTGATTGGATAGAACTTAGCAACATGATGCTGTGGAGCTTGCACTGCATTATGGGGCATTTCAAAATAGAAGACTGTTATATCTGTCAAGAAGATCACAAACAACCGAGGTATTCATATGGCTTATGACAGTACTACTCTTAATAAGATTTCAAACAACTGGGTGGTGTGTGCCATGGTGTCAGTATTGCTGTTGGTAGTTGGATTGTGTGCCATGTCAACTGTCTTGAGAGGGTGGTGCACACTGTCTAGAGTTTGCATGGTTCCTGGTATCACTACTATTTGTTCAGAGCTTTAAAACACCTGATTTATCAGGATGAGAAGATATAATTTATTTTTTTTGCGTTTATTCGCTAATTTGAGATCCATAATTTTAGCAGTGAAGCTAAATTATAAGCAATATTGATGATTTAAGGTAAAACTGCATGAATTGGAATCGTTTATTCTCTCAAGCTCGTGCTTGGGGCTCACTTGCTTTCAGATTAGTGGGCTCACCCGATGTTGCCGGCCGTGGTGTGTGTTTTGTTTTTATTTTTACTGTGATTGGTTGAACTTTTGCAACCTGTGTTTTGACTGATTAAGTGTACAGAGATCAAAGTAGTCAGCATCAAAGGTGGGCGAACTGAAACCTAGAAACTTTTAATATTACTTCTGTTCTTATATCAAGTTCTTTGCGCATTCAAGGAGCTAGTTGAACGGCTTTCCTTCCAGAAATGTATTGCTTTTGAAGGTGTAGGGTGTTAACCAAGCAAGTTACCCAGATGTGGTTGGGGGCTGTAGAGTGGTGGTCAAGGTGTGAGACAGTCAAGATTTAGCCAAATGAATCTTTTCGACAAGTACCCGGAAAACCCCCACTAAGACTTGTCAATTTTAGACGCGGGAGAAAAAAAACGGAGTGCTTGAAGGAAACTCGTATGGCTAGCTGCTGGTGAAGAGGAGTGAGAAGAAATTATGCCATGGAAGTACACCAAGTCAAGCCACCAGGTCTGACTGGGATTTGGACTGAGGATGTGTTTTGTACCCCTTAAAGATGCCTGTGTACACAGCGAAATTCCATGCTAATTCTCTAGATGCATTTGTTTACTTTTGCTATGTCTTCTACAAATTTAGGATTTTCATGAAAAAAAAAAGAAAGAAGATAATAAATAAAGAAATATTAATTAACTCTGAAAGAACTCATGATACTCTAATTAGTCAGTGGTTTCAAACACTGAGGATATTAATGATTTCTGATTATCAAATATTTTAAGACGATTTTATGCCTTTTCTCAAAAATTTTTGTCAGAGACTTCTTCAGCAGCCGCCCCAGTCCTTTCGGTCAGCTTGTCTTCAAACCCTTTAATAGCTAGATTTATGTTTTCCTATCAATCAATGGTTTAAAGCTGTTATGCGTGAAAACATTTAACATTTGTTACCACCAGACATTTAATGAGCCTCCCTACGATGGATTGCAAATAAAGACCGATGAACTTTTATGTGCATGGTTTTTAGCATTGGAAATATAATTCTCTTCATCTCAGCATTCTTCTTCTCAGGTGACATTTTGACCTTATAATTTCTTGGTTGGGACCACTTTTTGTTTCCTTGTTTGAAATGACTATTTTTCTAAATAAGCAATCACAAAGGAATGGTTGATAAAGAACCTGTTATTGAGTGAGTTCCAAACATTTGATTACAGCAAATTTTCTTAGAGGGCAGCTTTAATAGCCGTTCATGCAATATTAGAAAAAAGAATTTTTTTTTTTTTGTTGTTGCTGAGAAGCTTTAATGTATTTTATATCTGTTATTTGTGTGGAAGATCTGAAATGCTTAGTTAATTACTTTTTATTTCTTTTACATTTTTTCCTCTTCTGTTTTCTGACTTCATTGCTGTTGCTGCCATCTTGTGAGTTCTGGTGTTTCCATAGAAGATTATCAAATCGATGAGTTTGTATGTCAGACAGGGGGAAGGCATGATTATCTTTAAATTGTTGCAAGTTTTCTGGTTCAGGTAGCTAATGTTAAATCAATTGTTTTACATTGTTTTCATTTTTGCTTCTCATATCAGCTGCAAAAAAAACAACAACAACAACATCACAATAAACAAACTATATACCTCCACATCTTCAGTCAAGCTTTAGCTTTTATGCACCCATCCACTATGGAGGGAATAAAATGGAACAGACTGTAATTTAGCTGCTGAGTGGCCAGGTGTGTCCCTTCAACAGAATGGTGAGGTCAGACTATCGGCTAGCTACTGGGGGTGTGAGTGTGTTTGTGGAAATGGGGGTCATTTCACAGACCAGACAGATAGACAGACAGATGATAGAGAATTCCAAAATGGGGTACCTGGTTTCTTAGAAGTAAGTACCCAGGGTTCCTTGAGTTCTCTGCTAAAAATTTACTTTCAAGCAGATTTTGTTTGTAGGTGTGTATGAGAGAGAGAGAGATGGAGAGAGATGGAGAGAGATGGAGAGAGAGAGAGAGAGAGAGAGATGGAGATTTGATTATGATGCAGAATACCAAAAAAAAAAAAAAATCGGGTCTCTCTTTCAATTTCTCTCCACTGGATCAGAAAAGAAATGGCTGCTGATAATGAATTAAAAACTAAATTATAACATAACTGTTTAGGAATGTATTCTGACAGAAGAAGGACAGCAAGGTTTCTTCAGATGCATACGCTGTTTTAGAATCTGTGTGTGTCATTTCACATAGAACAGGGAGTTGATTAGAAGTCCTGCTTACGAGAAGGACGCACAACTAGGCTAGCTGCAGTAAACATCCATCGATATAACAATCTATATATATATATATTGATGATGAAAGTCTTACATGGCTGAAGTTTCAAAATAAACTTATTGCAACATGTTTTGTTGTGCTCATATGTCACACACACACATACCCTGACTATCATTGGAGCGTATGTAATGTATACTTTAATATACATGTAACTGTCTAGACCAGTGAACTGATTATGTGTATGATACATGGGATAAGTCAGTGGCGAGTTACACGTTATGGCTGATGCTGTTTGTGTAGAAAGTTGTAAATAAAGTTTAGAATCTACTGACCAACCGACTGTCTGCTGGGTTTTTAAAAAAAAATACAAATTTATTTCCTTTTTTGTTGTTTGCTTATTTAGGTACCTTTATTGCCTCTCAAAAATTTAATTCATTGCCAGTTCAAGTGGAATATACGAAATTCTCAGAAAAAATAACCCTATTGACAAATTTGTTTAGGGCTCTGGTCTACAGTGTGTGGAGGTTTCCTACTGACCCTAGTAGACCGACATTTTGGCAGGCCATTAATCCATACAGTAAATGGCGAACATATATTTAATAAATGAAAAAAAAAATTGAAGATTTCTTCATGTAGTCAGCATAATTATTCCAGGTTTTTGTAGAGAAGTAAGAAAAACAAAATGCAGCTCCAGCAGTATATTTTGGTGGTTTTTCCTTTGCGACTTTTGTCCTGTAGTTACCGTGACAACGCAAAGGTTTCCTTGGCGATAGGTTTAGTGGATTGCAAAAATTAAAAAAAAAAAAAAAATTCATTTTGGAGAAACAAAGAGAAGAGAGAATTAAGTTGTTTTCTTTATGAATAATTGACACCTTTAATTTTAAAAATTCTTTTTAGTTCCATTGTATTTGCAGGTGGGTTATTTTAGTTTTTCTTTACATTGCAGAATCATCCACCTTGTCCAGTGTAGTCATTTTCAAGCCAGTTTCAAGGTTTTGTACCAAGATCCTCATAGAAATAATTAAAAAAAAAATTCTCTCTCTCTCTCACTTCATCTTTTCTTCATTTCCACCATTTAGGCTGGCCACTACTTTGGTTTACAGTGGTCGAAGACCTTTGAAAACCCCTGATATGCATGCTCTTAGAACCAATACTCACGGCTCTAAGACCCCCATCTTTCACCAAGATCGGACGATGTTCTGATTTTTTTGTTTGGGCATGGCTGTCTGGTCCAGTGTAAACACGACTTAAGCCAACGCAGCCGGGATTCATGAAAATACATCGCACCAGGCAGCCAGTCGGCCAGTTGCAGTAGGCATGCTACTATGGAAATCTGGTAAACAGACAAGATGCTTATATTCCCAAGGCTGCAGGTTGTCAATAGTACAAGAGATGTTTTCACTGTGCCAAACAATTTCTGTTGTTATAAATCATGGTTCCTTTCATTACCTTCCCCTGTTTTGAGTCTGCTGTTCTTTCTCTTTAATCATGCCAAGATTTTGAACCTACAACAGGAGGCTTTTAGTAAGCACAAAAATTCATGAGCCCCCCTCAATGGCAAGATTGGCCCCCTTTATTAAAAATAATAGATTTATAAAACATTGCAATTCCCATAAATAATTTTTTTCTTCTGCATTTCTTGGTAATGCTTTGCTAATTTTAAGAGTTTTTTGCTGCATACCTTGATTTTTGAAGATTGCATAGTTGAATAATATTTTAGATATCATTTTCATTTGCAGGTGTGTGGTGGACAACTAGAGTTGACAATAATTAAATTAACTTTTTACAAGAATTTCTAGGGAAGTTGCTGAAATAACGACTATTAACCCACACACTACCTTTGATACGAACCCTTTGAGGGGAGGGGGGGGGCGGTTATTGATCCTGACAGGTAATCCTGTAAATGCATGTATTCAAGATTCCATGCACTACAGGATCAATTCCCATTCTTTGTAAATATATGGGAGCACTCAAAGGGTTAATAAGAAAAAAATCAGCGAATCTTTCCGTACATGTTATTAATTAATTTAATTTAAAAAAATAAAAAATTTTATCACTTGATTGAAGTTTCTTCTGGTATCTTT
The DNA here is from genome assembly GCA_018389105.1 of Nautilus pompilius. NCBI lineage: Eukaryota > Metazoa > Mollusca > Cephalopoda > Nautilida > Nautilidae > Nautilus > Nautilus pompilius. The sequence goes on along the minus strand of JACATO010000322.1, from coordinate 492,219 downwards.
TTTCTTTTGTGCTATGTCTGTTTGCCTGGACTGACCTACCTCCCTTGGTAGTCCTGAAGTGAGTGATAATTGCCCTTCTTTCTTAAAGTACTTTCCACAGGTGTCCCAGTGATAAGATTGAGATCTTAAGGAACCATTCATGTTCATTTGTCTTATCCATTCATAGGTACTAAAAATGTTTAAACATCAAATGGGGTGCCATTATAGGTCTCATTAATGTCTCTAGGTCAGAGAATCTTAGCCTTTAAAGATTTATTCAGACAAATAATTAAAAATGCTATTTATAAGAACAGTCACTACTGCGCCCTCTTTACCTTGAGTGTACCTGACTTTGTGTCCTTTGTAATATTCATGTGGCCTTTTCCTATCTGCTGTCAGCACACTCCCTAACAGATGCTTATCAAGGCTAGTGCAGATAAACAAAAGAATGGCATGTTCAGCCATGCCTTGCCTGGTCTCTTTTTTTTACCTGTGGTTATTAATAATTTACACCTGTACTTTAGGTTAAAAAAGAAAAAAAAAGGCAACTAGCATTATCTTTTATACATAAATACAGATATTACTCACCCCCAAGGAAATCAATCATTTTTTTCTCTCCTCTCTCTTTTTTTTTCAAAAGAAAACTACCGTATGTCCTTTGGTGCTGATGGGGTTTTTATAATTTGGTAAAAATATACTGGACTACTTAAAACGCAGTTCCATTAACAGATGAATTTTCATACAAAATTAATTTTGTTCGGCACATATCTAAGAGCATTAATATTTCCACTTTCAACTTTTATTTATCAGCCTCATTTACGGCTTTCTAAAATGATTTCTGGTGTGATGTGTGAAGATGAAGTATAGATACATACACTACGTGTAGATGTCTGAAAAGTTGTAGGTGCGAGGCACTTGTGTCAATGAAATGCAGTTGCATGGAGTTTTCCAGAAAAAGAGTAAGTTGTTGTTCAAATGAGGCATGAAATGAATTAACAATAATAAATTTGCATTTGTACAGAACCCAGGAGATGTTACCTGCATTGTGTTGTAAAATGGTACATTGATTCAATTCTGTTCCATAAGTGGTGAAATCTGTTTTATAATTAACTTGGATTGTTTTCACTACTTTTTTTGGTTGTTGCAAGGTTATGAAAGATATCAGAGTAAACAGTAGAATAAAAAAAACTACATGAAACAAGTACAAAACAGTTAGTTAATAGTACATTTCAAATCAGCTGTGTCTGCAATTTGAGATGGTTTTTTTTTTTTTTTTGGCGCTGTTGACCTTCCCACAATGCACTGCTACAAAAAAAAAATGTTCTGATTATTGCCATTTGCTCCCAAATGTGTTATCAAATCGGTAAATGGTAGGTGAACCAAACTTACAGAAAATAAGGGAAAATGCAAAACTTTGCTGCAAAGAAATCACATTGGAAAAAAAAAAAGAAAGGTGGCTAAGAAACGTAGGAGCAAAAGAATTAGCCTCGGATCTGTTTTTGAAGATTGGCGGACATTTTACCAACTTCCGCTTGTAGGCAGTCGTGAGTTTAAATAACGCTGCATTGTGGAAAGTGAATGCTTTCTAAATTATGGGCAGGTAGAGAAGCACAATTCAAAGCTGTATTAAGTTGGAACACAGTGCAACTTTGTAGCTAATTACAAATTGTTAAGAGCATCTTCTGGCAGTAGTTTGAGGCCACAGCGGCAACATGAAATTTCTTTCATCTTTATGTGAAGTGCTGTTTTACACAGCAGCGTTTATCGAACTAAACAGAACTACATTGAGCTGTGAAAGTTGGCTGTCTTTACTGATCTCTCTCTCACTTCGATCTGCTTTGGAACCACGCTTTGTCTTCACACTGTGCATGCATGGATTTTGGACTATTTAATAACAGTTTACATCGAGTGCTACTGTTTAACATAATTGATTTTCAGAATTAGAAAAAAAAAGAAAACCATTGATTATTCAGTTATTAAAATACAAATAAAAATAGATTAGTTATTTTGACAAAGAGAGAAGCTGAAACCTTCCGTATATTTGCAGTTCTGTGCTGTCTCCTGATTATCAGATGCTTTGGATAGATTTCACAGAAAAGTAAATTGAATGTCATAATTTGGTGCATCACTCAGTTGATCTTTTGTAACAAAATCATGTTAGATTATTTATTTATTTTATTTTTCGTACAGAATATATTCTAATCAGATGTGGGATCCAATCTTCTTGCCACATCTGTGCAACCAAATACCTCTTGGCTGTCTTATCCTAATAAACATTAATTACACTGCATTGATTCAAAATCATGTATTATTAGTTTAGTTTCCTAGCAACTTTCATCTGCAGAAGGGAAATAATTGCTATTTACTAGTATTGAGCTCGGAACATCTCATTTGGATGTTTCCAGTCTACTGCGGAAGAATACGAGGTGTCTGAAATGACTGAAGAGTTACATTTTCTGGGAAGAAATTACTGCTATTGATTTCAGAAAAGGAGTAATTCTTCTGCTCTTGTCTTTTTCTTTTCTTTTCTTCCAACATGCAAAATAAATGTATCGTTTTATTCCTACATTTTAGATAAATAGTAGGTATTGTTGTCAAACTTGGAAAATCAATGCTGGGTGCTAAAGTGTACTGTTTTTTTTTTCTTATGGCGACAATTTAAAAAAAAACAAACATGCATTGCATAGGTTGAAAACTGGGCAGACCTAACAACCTGCTACTAGTGTTTATTGGGATTTTAGTTTAGTATACATAAAAAATAATTGTGTGGTGTCTTTTGAAAGAAATTAGCATTGTACCGGTTGGCAATGTCCTATTGAATTTGTGTCTGCACCTCGTTCTTGTTGGAGGGTCTTTGATAATAATTAAAACAAATCTAATATTCTTGAATTTGTGTGTTGAACTGAGCAAGATGCTTTTGTGAAGTTTTGTGGCATGTAAATATGAAGCAGACTTTCATTTGGGAATTTTCCTTGGGTTGATTGCGCTGCAGTGATCAGTCGACCCTAGATGATGATTGAACTCTGCTGATGTAAGAACTGAAGTAAATTCTCTAAATTAAAGTTTTTAAAACGATGCACTATTGGTTATGTGTGCTCTGCTTTTTTGGTTCAGATTTAGACTCTCTTTTTTAAATACAGGTTGTTTTTCCTTTTATTTACATTGACATCAAATTCTGAACAGGATTTGTCCAGCGCATTAACCACAATAACTTACAGTACAAAATTTACTTATTTCTGTCTTTATTTGACAGCGTGGAAAGCGTGAACATTGAGGCATAAATGTTTTACTTGAAAACGTATCCAGTGACCAGGAAGAGAGAGAGAGAGAGGCATAAAATGCATAAAAATTCTCATTTTAAATAATTTGGTTTGGTATGTTTTTTGAACCCGGACCTTTAGTTGTCGATGCCGAGGAGTACAATGTATTACATAGGATTCCTGGGGGACGGAAAATATTTTTTCTACTCAGAGAGCCTTCTGCCTAGAAACATGCCTGCTCTGGTGAAACCTGACTGTCATTAAAGAAGAAACCCCTCTTTTAATTTGTCCTTAGAATTGGACCCACATGGTCTATCTGAGCGAAACAAATTTGCCTGCTTGCATTGGTTTGACTAAATTTAGGGATCACATGGTGGCTATGCTATTCCAGTTGGCAACAGCTTGGACCTTTTCCACTGAGTATACTGAAGGAGAGAAAAAAATCACTTATATGTGAAGTCTGCAACGTTTTAAAAAACTTAATTATTTGTTTCTTTGGTTCTATAGAGAAAGACTGTTCATGTAGAAGTAGTAATCGGGCACGGACCCAATTCACTCACAAAACTCCTGAATACTTTTGATTTAGAAAGTGGAAGCTGGACATAGCTATAGGGATTTTTAGTCTTTATCATGAACATATTTAACAATTTACCTTTAATTGATTTTGAGAAAAAAGATTAACACTATTATTTATTTGATTTCATTCAACAGTCACTTATCTCCTGTTTTTGTTTATACACTTGTGGTGTCTCTGACATTTCTTTGTGATGAAAGCATTGCCTTGGTTACGTATCCACAACATAGTCTAATGGTGCATCTATTTATATTTACAGTAAGAGTTTTGCTGTCAGGCATCTTTGGGACCCATGAGGTATCTCTTAATCAACAGTTATACTTACCCAGTCAATTGGTCTTTATTTTGCTTAAATCCGGAAGCACTTGCTTCACAGCACCCACTAAATTTGAAGTAGGGGCCAGTTTTGTTGGTGTTGTATATTTAATTTGGTGACAAATCATGATCTACAACTAACTTAGGGAAGAACTCTCAAAATATTTTGGCAGCTTTGTGATCGGCAGACTTCTGTTCACATGATACATCAAGGCATCCTATTCCATGGCACAACTTCAAACAGGAGAGCGCCACCCATCAGAAAAGGCTCATGGTTTATTAAGTTCCATTTGCTCGTAAAAGTCTTTTGCCTTTTCATTGAGTCGTAGGTCTGGAGATTGGGGCACCCTCAGAACGTTTCAGTGCAAACCATTCGTATAGAACAGTATCAGTCTGTCCAAGCCTAGGTTTATGAAGAGTACGGTACAGCAGTTCCGTGGATTTCTCAGTTTCTAAACTTGCAATAAACCCTATTGACTCATCTTTTTGCTCCTTAATGTTGTAGATGGTAGAGGAGCCAATGCTGCATTCTCTCATTGAATCGTTCCTGTTTTCACCTTTCACAAGTATCTTGCATGTGTCTATCTTCTGATTTATTGTTAGAAGTACCTCTCTTCTTTTCATCTTTGCTTGTTGATGGTTTATTTGATGCCACATTGAATGGGTGAAGTGATAGATAATCCACGATAAATACAGTACCATAAACAGGCGCAGTGGTGGCCACGGAGAAGAAAGACATCCAATAGCTACACTCTGACAACAGTCAGCAGCGCCACCAATTATACCTGGTAAATACTTGGCTCACTGAGGTTTAGGTCTGTGCCAGATAGCATCGATTTGGATGATGGTTATCAAAATAATGATCTGTATCGTGATATTTTTTGAAATGCTGGTTAATAGGTTTCTCTGGTTAATAAAATAGTAGATAATCAAGTTTTTACTATTTTTTTTTATTACAATTTGTGCCTGAAGTTTTCATTATTCTATATTTTAAGGATGAATTCATTTGTACTTGAATATTCATTTAAGTTTGTTTGTTTTATATGAGTTTTTTAAACCTTTAGTCCCGGTTTTTTGTTGTTTCTGTTAAAGAATATAAGATTATCATCAACAATTTATATCTGTTTTGGTGATGGGAGAGGAAATGTATAGATTAAATGAAAAGAAAAAACAACAAATAATTGTTCTACTGCAACATTAATATGATTCACATAATGCATTTTAACATCATGTAAAGCCACCCCTGTTTCTACCCAGAGGTTATTCAAAAATAAAATGTATACATGGCCAGTATGAATATCATTTATGAAGAAAAATGAATAAATTAAAAAAAAAAATGTTTTGATTGAGAAAATGGAAATCTAATTTAGTGAGAACATGGCAGAGAATACTCGTTTTTCAGAAACTTGATATTTTGGGTTGCAGAGAGGGCTGTATCCCTAAGATGTTACTTGTCAGAACTCCATAAATTTGTCAGGTTAATTGTGGCACATAGAAAAAGTAGCACCTGAATACATGGCATCACTTGCTAACCTGAGTACCAAGGGTTGACATCAGCCAAACTTAGGTAATTATATTGACCCCCCCCGCCTCACCCACATGCCATTTTTACATGATGAAACGCACTTCTTCATGGATGTTAACTGGTCAACATTTAACCAATTTTCTTGTCTGCACGGCCTTTGAATCCTGTTACTACTGCAATGACCACTCAGCATCTGAAGTGCTGGTTTGAGAGGCTCCTCAGCCAAATGAAACTAGTAATCGTTCTTGAGCTGGAACAGAAATAGATTCTAATCTGCAGCTGACTGTCATAGCTAATGGTCATCAACTGGCGATTCCATGGCAATGTTTCAAGAAAAAGAGCACTGACGTTTTTTGGACACAATGTTTTCTACCTGACACTTTAATTGGGTTGGAAAATATTGCCATGCAGATAGCATCAGAGATTTAACTCTTTTACCTGCTTTGATTGCAAGGAATTGAAACATCAAAATTATTTCTTGAAAGTGTAGCTGCTCCGTTTTACCAGTCTCTCTGGATGCTGTTTAGCCTTAACTGGTTTATGGAATATTACAGTTGATTATTAACCTCCGAACTGTGGTATTATATTCAGTCAGTTTGTTGTCAGTTTACAATTGGCCACTCAAAAGCAGGCAGTTTTGAGAAAGTTATGGTCTAAGGGAGCAAACCTTTCTTTTGGAAAATTCCGTAAAACTTAGTATACACGAAACCCCAAAACATCTGAACGTGATTAACAATCAAGCTTGTCATCTGGATAAAAAATTAGATGGCACTTTTTAAAAATATTTATTCTTTCTCTCAGTAAGTAGGGTTATCTAGATTCTGTTGACCCCAACCTAACTTTCTATTCACGCAATGTAACGACTGTCTTTTGTCTTGTTATATGATAGTAAAAATGTAAATGTTATCAGTGAATGGTGCAAGAGATAATCGCACTTTCCACGAAACCTCCAGGGTTAGCTATCTGCATGGTGTTCTGAGGAGCAGTTATCTAGAAAAACCATCTGCACCACCAAGATGACAGGTGCTGCATCAGAATCAGATAACATATGAGTCACCAGAAGATGATGTTGGAACAGCAGAGAGCAGAAGCCAAGTCAGGGGCAGTGATGGAGACAGATGACAAACTTTATCATTATTTTGTGCATATTGATGCAGTGTCCCATCTATGTTGGGATGCAGTTTTTTGAACTGGTTGACCATTACTATTAATAATTACCACTTATTTTTCTGCTATTCACAGTAGTGTCACTAATGCTATTTTGTAATATTAATATCAGGGGCCAAATGAGCCAATAAGAATTAGATTCTCTATTATATTTTGATTCATGGGCCAGTGAGCCATGATCCATGATAAGGGACATTCAGTTATCGAAATGGGCAAACATTACCCACAATCCAGATACAACAGAAAAGGGGTGAAAACTACAACATTGTGGAAAACCAATACTAGAAATGTGTCTGTCCTTGCTTGTCTGCAGTAGCCACTAACAATAAACAGGCCATGGTCTAAGGGAGAAGCACTTTGAAACTGAAACTAATCATGATTGCTTTTTTTTAAAAAAAAAAAATATATTTCAGTGTTTAGTCATGCAACAAGAAAATCAGTTCTAATTCGAATGTTTCTGCCATATGGAAATTAACTTTTTCCTTTTGGGGATAATTTCCGTGGTTTGAATCGGTGAATTATATATAGCACCTTACCTGCCACCTGACAATGGTCATAGTTACTTGGCCAATCTCTGGAGCCATGGAAAATCTGATTTCTCTATTGTTTTGTCTAAACAAGAAATGTTACATCATCTACCTGAAACTGGAATCAAGATGTTATTTGTGAGACTGCTAGATGCCAAATTTAAAAGAAAAGTAAAATTTATGGAAAAATATCTGAGTAGAGACGAAAAGTAAAATCATGTGAAAGAATTAAAGATGGTACTTGAATTATTTGGAAGTATTAAAGTCTGGATTTAAATGAAGCATCTGAAATTTTTAAGGACTAAAATTACTGGAAACATTAACCTTTTTTGATTTTTTAAAAAGATTTCATGTGTCTAAATTAGATTATGGCAAAAAAATTTTTCAGTTTTAATTATTAATTGTTCTGAATATTTGAGATGCTATTAGCTATATAAAAATTCTTGAAAACCACCATTGGATTTCTGATATTTCACTGTCTCTTCAAAAAAAAGAGGCAAAAATAAATTACCCATTCAGAAATAATCTAAATGTTAAAAAAATAATTTAGGTTCTTTCTGATTTCCTTACGTTATTTACTTGTAAACTTAGTGCTGAGGAAAGAAGTGGGGGAGAAGTTGCTGCTGTAGGAGACCAAGGCCATGCTTCAGTGAGTTGTTCTCATTTCTTTCTCAGGAGCAATTCAGAAATGTATAAATACACTTGTAAATACTGACTCATACTGCCCCTGAGATGGGTCAGGTATTGTCTCAAGGCATAATCTACTTCAATCCACTTAATTACAGAAAGAAATATGCGGGTGAGACATGGTTCCTTAATAAAGGTCAAAGCCAAAATGTAAGTTGGAGAGATGAAGACTCTTTAGCCAGATAGAAATGTTGGTAGTAATATCTGTGAATTGTGCAGGTTGGTGGGGGGGGGGGGAGGAGGTGGAATGGTAACTTTTACAGACATTTTTGAAAATTAAAAAAGCTTGCATAAATCTGTATAAAGGGGCAGAAAGTTTGCTTTCATATCATTTCTCATTATACACCTGATTGATGTAAAAGCTTCACTCGCTGAACTCTCTTTTTTTCCATTAATGGATCAGTGTTAAATTCAGAGGAAGGTAATTTGTGTGAGAAAACCAACTATAAGGAAAACAGCTTGGCTCCTTTGCCTTACAGGTGCAATGTAAGTTGTCGGAATCCTAAATGAGGGATAGTTTGCATGTTATGATAAGTAACCAGTTCACGTGTTTCTTGTTTTCGGGATTCAGCATCCTCGCTGCAATTATAATCAGGTTGGAAATCAGATTTCCCATGCCTGTTGTCATCAGGAGAATGCAAAAAATAAAAAAAATAACCACATAACAAAAATGGGCATGATCTCATTCGCAAACATAAGCTTATTTGTAACAAAAAAATTTAGAGTAATTGTCTTATTAACAAAGAGTTTATGAAGGTGGCAAAATGGCCATCACTATAGCAAGCACTTGCAATGCAGCGCCAACCTGCCCTTTTTGAGTGTGAACGCACAACTTTAAGCAGTATGGCAGGTACTCAGCAATTTTGATATTTATGTATTTCACCCTTTTAAAAATTGCAACTAAAATCTTTTTTTTTCTCCTTTCTTATAGTTCTCTATGGTTTGTAATTAAGTCACCATTCCTTATGGGAGGGAGAGAGAGTTGGATTTTGACTTCTGTGTTGGTAGCGCATGGGCTTCTTTAGGTATGGTAATTGTTATCTTCTATTTTCACTGTAATTTCTGTGTCTTTCATCAACTGAAGACTGCCCTGTAGACCATTGTCTACTCGATGCTAGCACATAATAAAAGCATAGCTTGAAATGGAGACATAATGAAATTACTGGGAGGCTGGATTCCATCATCAACCTAGTTCAATTAGAAACTCCTGAATACGTCTATGACTTTACAGAGAGACTAAGTACCTACCGCCTGTTCTGTTTATGTGGTCTTCCATACATTCCCGAGTGTCTCATACACTCGTGCACACGCACGCACGTGCGCACTGATATGCATGCATGCTTGAACATGCATTTGGTTTCCATAACTGTGGACTTTGTAAAAAGTGAGATATTCTATTAATATCTATCTATTATGCATATAGTTACATGTATATCAATACATGACTAAGAAAATCCACATATAAGAATAAATTTATTTTAAAACTTTTATCATCAAAATCTTTATTTACACACACGCATGTACGTACGTATACACTCGTATGTGTGTACACACAACTGGTATATAAATATTATAGTTTTTGTAAAAACACTGTACATTTGGACTTGTATTTAAATAAAATGTCATTTTTTGATTCTATAATTATTGAGATAGCTCTCAACTGGACTTATACCACTTGTTATCTAGAGGTATAGGAATTTGTATGTTGTTGTTTTTGTTTTTATAAATTATAAGTTATGCTACTTTTACTGTAACGTCCTTATTAGGAAAAAAAAAAGAAAGCTATGTTGGGTAATTTTGAATATTCTATGTTGGTTAATGTCAGTATCAAAATTAGATAGATAGCTAAAAGCATGTATGTTTTAAAGAAGTTTTGTAATTTCTTAATAAAAAGATCTAATTTACTCCACGGCCGAAACATTAAAAAGAAAACAAAATCACTCAGATATGTATTTAATTTCCAGAGAATTTCAGTAAATTAAAAAGAACTTCTTTACTCATATTTGCACCATGTTATGCAGTGTTTGATTGTGCCATAGCTGTATGAGTTATCTACTTATGGTTCTCAATATCACTGTTTTTTTATATTCACATAGATATTCAAGAGAGAATTTTTCATATATGGATGATCTCTTGTACACACTTGTTCATTTGTGATCACAATATTAGAGATATGAGTTAAAAGTATGAAGGCTGAAACGTTTGACTTCACAGTAGTCATTAAAAATATTAATTGATGGTCTGATTTATATCATGTTACTAATCTTAGCCCATCCTCTTGTGGAGTTAGATGTTAGATTCTTGGGCCATTCAATGAGAGAAAAGGAAGATAATTGAAAACTTTGATTCTCTATATAACACACATCCATGGATGAAATATTAGGTGCACACACAAATCATATATATATACATAAAGCATATGCACAAATTTAGCAACTCTTGCATAATACCTCATATTATCTTAATATGCACCAAAGTAAGATGTTCACCTATTATGTAAGATATCGAATGAATATATTCATTCACTATCATTTTTAGTTCCAACTGCCTATAAAGAATGAAAGTGCTTTGGTTGTATTCATTGCATATTGTCAAAACTAAATAACTGAAATATCTAATTTTTGAGATGTTCTGATCCTAATGCTATGTGAGATTTAAAAAAAAATATATATAACAAGAATTGGGCTTACATGGCATGCTTGCTTACAGTAGAGAAAAGAGTTAACCGGAATTAAAATTTAGTGGCTATCAAGTTTCTATGAGATGTTGTGGGTTTTAATGTCAGTAAATCTCCAGTTATTAGAAATGATTGTTGCTGACCCTGTGGCACATGCTGTGGAGTTGTGGCATATCCTATGGACTCTGGCTCTCCTCTGTCTGCTGTTTTCTAGTAGTTTCTTTGCAATGAACTGTCAACAGTTCTTTCAGCACTCCAAGTTTGCCAATGCTAATAGAACTTGTTGGTTGCAAATGCTGTCAGGAATTAAAATGGACAAAAAGACAATCCATTAGGTAAGTTCACTGTGACCACTGCGGAGATCATTAGAACAGCCAGTAGAATGAAAGATGAAAGTCACAAGGAATTTGGTTTTGTCTCATGGCACTTCCTTTATAGTAACCTAATTTGATGACAGACAGACTTCTTCATGATTGGAATCCTCCGTGATCAATAATTTAGTTTGAATGGTGAGCAGAACTGTGACCCAAACAGGCCAGAATGGTTGACCACAAAATTCCCAGCCACCACTTTGCATTCACTTGTGATCATCAAGTAGGGTTTTTGAATTTTTATTAGCAAAACTGCGTCGACCACTGGCTGCACTTATTTAATTACTTCACGATTTTTTTCTTTTGACTTCCTCTGACGGCTTGTCCATACTGATCACAAACTTATGTGAAAGCTTATTTATGTATTTCATCACTGTGTGGTGAATTTGGACTTGTGCAAAGTAGAAATTAGTTGTGTGTGTTCTGAAAGAAAAAAGGCCCAGTTAATGAAGTTAGTTATACAGATTGCTTGTACCAGAAACTAAATAAAGTATTTGTATATTGACCGTTCAAGCTATTTCTGTTTTTCAATCATTCAAAAACTATAAACGCTTTGGGTAGGCAAAATGTACACTTTGGACTAAATATGATCTTTTATCTACTGGATTGCAGACATATGTCATACTGTCTTGTTTCTAGAATTGTCTGGGACTGTTGTCTCATTGAATATGACTGATTTCTTCGGATATCTCCAATATTGATTTCTGTTAATGTTTAAAAGAAATTATTAGCTATATGACAGTAGAGAGAACTGAGTCGGTATTCAGTTTCTTCCATGTAAAACTTGCTGCTGGGAATAAATATTCATTGCCACAGTGTTATATAACCGATATTATTTAAAGAAAAAAAAATTTTTCTAAAAGAAAATAAATAGCAAACCAAGGGTTGGCACTGCAGGTTACTTTAAGCAAGAAGAATTGATGATAACGCCATCACTCCGAGATGAAACAAAGAGAGAAGAGTGAAAAAGTTAGCATGGGTTATGCATTAATCAAGCATGTTTCTGACATGTTGGATTAAATTGATGTGTGGTTCCTAAACACAAGTGAGTGAGCATTGTATCAAACAAACTTATTGGGGTGATAAAAATGTCACGTTCATTGTTATCTTAAATGACTATTAAAGGAATATTCTATTTTGTTTTTCTTTCTGTTCATACAACTGGGAGAAGGTAATAGTGTAATTTTAAGCATGCAAGGTTCATGTGGTGTGTCTCTCTCCTGCTTATCCAGTGGACCAAAGAATATTATACTCCTCAATTGTTGCATTTTTGTTGTAACCATTCTAGTTATCTGCTTTTTAAAATGTATTACATACAGTTACTTATAATTTTATCAGGAATTTTTAATCATTTTTGTAATAAAAAAAAAATTCCTGCAATGTTAAATAGAGTCAGATTCAAGATTCCTCAGAGCTATACAAAGCCATTGGCTTTTTTCTGAAATGTGCAAATCTTGTTTTTGATTACCCCAAACTGCCATTAATTAGAATAATGGGAGATAAAGATATATTTCCATAACTGTATCTCAGCAACAATATATAGGGTAACCAGGTTGCTTACTGTATGTGAATGCTTATATTTTAAGATATTAAATTCATTTGTTAGCTTTTGTAGTTTTCTTTCTTATGTTTTTATCTATGTAGTTTCTATGCTTAAAAAATCGTAGATATTTTTTTAACCAAGGTATTCTTTGCCAGCAAGCTAGTTAATGAAGAGCACTGGAGTACAGCTAATTTACTAAAGTGAGCACAGCCTCCCTGAAGAGATTTACCTTGATGGCACAGTGTTATTATACTTGTACATTTGGATTTGGCAGCTATAGGACAGAACCTGGGATAGAAGTGCCTGGACAAAACTTGCAGAAAACAGGCAACTGAACGTAGTCTTGCCGCTGCCACCACCACCACCACCAAGCTTGATATCAAAAGGGGCCAAGACGCTTGATGGATTATGTCATGGCTGCAAGCATGGAAAACTTATGCCCCTCTGCTGACCAACATTTCTAAAGGGACAAAATCGGCTATTTTTTTTGTATTTTCTGCATTTTTAAATCTGATGTAACTATTTCAGAGTGATCTTTAATATATATATGACCATCTCTTACCTATTAACATTGTTAAAGATGACTTAATTTCTAACACAGTATACTGGTAATGGATTAGCAGCCCTAGGGAAGATGCCCAATTCCCACCCCTCAAAACACCCATGTCTTGCAGGATATGTAAATGTGAAATCTAAATGAAACAAAGCTGTGTAAAATCAGTTCTAATGTTTGTTACAACAACCAAGTCTATTTGTATGATGACTGCTGGTTTTAGGAAACCAGACAGGATAGTGTTTTGGTCTAAATATATATATATACATATCTCCCAAACTGTAGCTGGGAATAATTTTGGGCAAAAAAAAAGTCTGGGCTTAAAAGCGATGAGATTTAAGTGCTTGGAAATACTTTTTAAAATTTATGTTGTTGTAATTTTATTTAATTTAGAAAAAGAAAAGAAGAAATGGTTAAATGTAAAGTGTACAGTAGTTTTACTTACCACCAATTTTTCTTTTGAAGCTTAGTTGTAAAAAAAAAAGAAGAAGAAAAAAACAAAGAACCGCAGTCTGTTTGCTTTCTAATATTACTGCAGAATACTTCATGCTTCATATGGCATTGTGTTATCATCATCAACACACTACAGATTTTGTGGCCATTTTTGTACTACTTATTCATCAACTTTTGGAAGGTTTAAAAAAACTGCGGTTTTATGTTGGAGAGAATTTGCTAAAAAAAATATTATATTAGAATGTTGGCATTTCTTTGAAACATTTGATTGGCATATGCCATTTGTTTTGTATTGTTTCCTTGTTTTTTGGGAAGTAATCCATGATATTTCTTAACATTTGAAATCTTGCATTGTTTAAAAGAAAACTATGCTGTGATTTGGTTGGCTTTCACATCAGTAGTATGAAGAAATATGTTTATAAATCATAATTATGATTAGTTTTATTCTTCTTTTGTATTCATGGTCCCCCTCCCCAACCAAAATTTATTCTAGAACTGAAATTCAATAATCTGTGCAATGAAAAGATTTTGTTCTGTTTTTCCTCCGTAGTCTTTTTTAAAACATTACCTTTCTCTAGCTACCCATAATAATCCAAGAATTGGAAATTGCAGATGGAATCTTTCAAATTGTTTTTGTTTCTTTTCACTAATTTTTTTTTTTTTAAAGCTGCAAATTAAAAATAAAAATGTATTTTAAAGAAACCCAACAAACAGAAATGAATGCATTTCGTCAGCGTACAGCGGGGGGTTAAAAACTACTGCACCCCCCTTGAGTATTTTAACAAAATGTTGCGCGCATCAATAATGTAGCAGTGTGTTCTAGAATGTTAAAGGCAGCTGAGCATTGTTCTGGTCTTCGAAGCCAAATACCCTTGATGTGGTGGTAATTTGTGATGGAGTATTAGCTGTAAACTAATACCTGCAATAATGCACACTCTGCAATGCAGTTTTGACCCAAGAACCTTGTTCTAATGAAAGAAACACACAAATGGTAAACTAGAAATGAAGCAACGGCTTAAACTTTGCATTAGTTGTGATGTTATTGCATTTAAACAAGAAAAAAAAAAACAAGTATTTTTGGGTAATGGAATAATTTTGTTCACTATTGTAGATGGCCACGTTGAAAATGCTTGGTATTGTTGGCACATTCTAGAGAATCCATTAGACAAGTTAAGTCATCTTGAAGGAGCATCCTTAAGATTTTCTTGAAGACTCTCAGACTTGTTTGTATGTACACTTTTTTCCTTTTAAGCATTGAATTTAGTGAAAACAACAAACAAAAGTTCTGACAGAATAGAATTAGAAGTAAACTGACATTTTTGTCAACACTGCCTAAAAGTTTCACTTCTTGTTTTATTTAACCAGGCTGTCGGACAATATATAGGCTAGTATCCTTATCTCAAAATAAGTTATAAAGCAATGCTTTAAAAGAATCACTCATGATGGCTTGTTATACGGCGTGCATTAAAACATGAAAAACTATCTGCTTGCAGGAGAAAAGTTCAGATTACTGTGCTCGGCCATGTCCCTGTCTGTCTCCTGTGATTCCCTGAGAATAGCAAGTAGTGCCAGATTAATGGGATTATCGTATCTATTGCAAGCACTTATGGCTTTTCGGAGTTTTCATGAAACCCATTCGACATGCATCGCAATGCCAACACAAGATTTTAAGATAGGGGTTAAGGGGTATTACTCCCACCACCACCACCACTGCTAACCCTTCGTCATTTGGCTTTATTTTTTAAAAAAAAAAAAAAATTTTATAGTTTCACATCAGGGTTGATGTATGCACTTTTAAACATAATTATGCTGCTGTCAAGCATGAAGACAATCCCTCTTGTACTTACTGGCTGTTCCTGGACGCTGCATGTGACAACCGATCAGAACGCAGGCAAGCAGAAATTACCAGACTGCTAGAATCTATACCATTTCTGATGAACTGCGCTTTGATCTGCTCAAAGACCATGTAACCAATATTGCTCAGATTACACAAATCCTTAATGGCTGTATCATGAATTATATACGTATAGAGCCTGCTGAAAGCTGAAGATTACTGTGTAATAAACGGATGGCTTCGTTCTGATCAGCTGCTAACAATTAAGGAAGTTATCCAAAATAATAGAGACTGTAAAGAAAATCATAAAATACCCAAAAAGTCTCATAGCTGAAGATTTGTCTTTAGAAGTAAAGAAGGTGGAGTAAATATAAATTTCAGGGAAGATTTTATATTTCAGAAGAATCGATTTTTATCATTTTTAAAATTAACCCTTTAACAATGCCAATGCCATAAACTGGCAAAAATTCCATTTTTATTTAGTGTTGGCAATGAAATACAGTATGAAAACTCTGAATCCAAACATTCGTAAATGTCCTGTGATGATTTTTTACTGAGTCAGTCATTTACTCGAGATTTTGTTCAGGGATAATACTTACTGCAATATTTAGAAGAAACTATGGCTGGGACAGTTGGCCCATCTAGGATACTTATTGGTGAAAAGCAACTGTAGGTTAATGCTTTTCTCTTGAACTTCTCCATTTTGAGCTATACACTGCTTCAACCTGCAGCTGAACTGAGAGCGCTGATGTACTGGTTGTCTGTTCAACCGAGACCTGTGTGAAAATGGGATTTTTAAAATCACATCCAGCCAAGGTTCCATTTGAACTTCAAAAGAAAAAAAAAAACAACAACAAAGATCTTAGTCTGAGATAAAACTGGATTACTGTCAGGAGAAAAAGTTCTACAGATCCGGTGCTTGCCACTTACTTAGTCTAATAACAGTTGCATTATTAATGCAAACAAATTTTCCATTTATTTTTTTTAAGATTTACTCCAACTGTCACACTTACCAATGGATGGATACCCTGGTATTGTTGTTGTTGTTTTTTTATTGAGGGAAGTTCTGTTGCACTTGATGTTGTATTGTTTCTGCTTTTATTACCATCTCAGTTGATAAAACAATCAGACAATGCAAAATGACAAACACCTTTGTTATACCCCCACCTGCAGCACTTCTGAAATACTTATTATTTATGTTTATTTTTTAAAAATTCAGAACAACTTAACACTAATTTCATTTGTTTAAAAATGTAACTAATGGCCGTGTGTCTGATGTATGCTTCATGATTGTAGCCCTGATAATTACTTATTCCGCATGATGATGATGATGCTCTCCAATTTTACCTTAACAACAGGCAGTAGTAATGTTATATCTGGCCCCCTGACAAGTCTTTAGTCAGCAAAGTGCATTTGTTCCATAGAATTTTTTCAGTACCTTTTCTGCACGGATTTCAGATCATTCTCTGAAAGCTGAGCTTGCTGCTGATAGCAGTTTCTTCCCAGTAGACAATAAATGGAATTGATTTCATCTCTCCATAAACAAGTACCAGTTGATAATTAATTCTACATTTTGAAGCAGATTTTTGAAAAAGCCATAATAATCAGCCATTCTTTTTTGAGCAAATCAGTTTATACTTCATTAATGATTTAAACAACTAAAAAAAAATGGCAAAACATAATATAGATATCAGTGAAAAAAAAACAAAAAAAAAGCATTTTCTCCTTGTAAAACGTTTAATGTTTGTAAAAAAACGAACAAAAAAACAAGAGGGAAAGAAATATCAATATTTTGGCAGCTGTACGATTTCCTTTCCAAATGTGTGAGAATAAATAAGGGACTAATAGCATAGCTAAGAGACAGTCATCTAGCATTGATAGCATTGGGGAGGAGTCTCGTCAAAATTTCAGCTTTGTTTATTGTTCATACATTTGTTATCAAACACATACAGTATACACGTCACACACACACTGCATGTTCAGGCTTGAACACACTGTTACTTTTGTTGTTGCATTAGCACTTGCACCACCATAAAATAGGAAAACAGCCAGTCTATGTTGATGCTAAATTCTCTCCTTTTGTTAATGTCGCCAGATGAGTTAATATCTTGTGTTTTGCATGGATATGTCAGAGAAATTTTAAGAACTGCAAAGAAGAATATTTTGTTTTTACTTATTTAAAAAAAAAAAAAGATATATATATATGAGCTTTATTTATCTGCCATGGCAAATGATGCATTTTGAACATATTTATCTCCAGTCACGTGAGAGCTTAATCAAACTCTGCTCTTTTTACTTATCATCTAATTGCCTCAGAACATTTTTGTACCTGCACATCTATGTGGAGGCCAGTACATAAGAGCATCCACCATAGGAAACCACCTGGTTTCAGTTTCCTAAACCAAGTGGAGTAGAATAGGGTGCAGAGGTTAGCCACATGCCTTCCAGAGAAAGTCTCTACTGATATTCTTATATTTTATGTATGCGCATGTGTTCAAAAAACCTGGCTGAAGTCTTGATTATCAAAATGATATGTGTGATGGTCTGTTGTTTGATAGAAAAGATTTGTAGAAACAGATTTGACCACATTTGTCGCATTCATAACATTTTTGTCCCCTCCTTTTACAGCTTTAATTTACATGTATAACCTCAGCAAAAAATCTCTAAAATTTGGATCATTTTGAAAAGTTGTCGGCTTTGAGGTCTCTAGGGGATCCATAATCCAAGGAGAAAACTGATTTTGTTTTGCTGTTAGGTTTTGTCACAACCCCCTTTAGAGTAGCCATGGTTATAGTAAGCTACCATAAGATAAATTGTAAGCTCAGGGAGGAGGAGGCGAATAAGTCAATAAAAAACTTAGCAGCTGTACATTTTTAAAGTTTAACTGGAAAAAATAATCTTCAGAAATTCTAACTTGAAGGTATTGGACAAATGTGAATTGCTGGCGTGTTCACATGTATTTGTGATTTTTTTTTTTTTAATTGTACACCAATGCCTACAGGGAGATAACCCTACTAAGGGAGTTTAGTGTCACAGTTGTCCACTAGGAAGTGTTACTGGCATTTCAGACTTAGGCAGGCCATTTTTGTGATCATTGTGTGTGTCATTGACAAATCTGATACTACTTGTGAGGTGTAATCTTGAAAGAAATCCACTTAGGAATTGCACGAATTTGACTTAATGAAGAATGGTTCAGAAATTAGGTAAAATTATTTGTTTTACGGTCTTTCTCTTACATTTAAATATCTACACATTTTGAAATTCTAAATAGCTTTTTAGGAACAATTAACAACAAAATGTAATTTTTCCATGTACAGTGTATTCTAAATATGTAGGAATTCTTCTGAATTTATTATTAATAATCATTTTTTTTAAGTTAAAATAATGAACTTTCAGTTTATAATGCAATTAGAAAATTATGTACCTTTATCATAATCTTCTTCTGAATTTATTATTAATAATCATTTTTTTTAAGTTAAAATAATGAACTTTCAGTTTAATGCAATTAGAAAATTATGTACCTTTATCATAATCTTTAAATTAATTAATTTTTGTTGAGGCTGTTGTTTCTTGTTGGAAGAATTTACGTAATGTTTGACCAGGTTATCTTTGGAAACCATAGGATTCTGGTGGTGGGAAATAATTTGGCTTTCATTTTTTTGATGCAATGATTATGATGTTCCAGTGTAATCAAGTTGGTTTATTGGTATTTGGCCCCCCCCTTAAAACTCTGATTCTTAGGAATTTCTTGTGTTCTCTTTCTGTAGTCTGTCATTACACATTTGCAGATGGTCAGGTCACTTGGATCATTGAAAGCAGAGTTAACCAAGGTATCGATGAGTGGGTTTCCATTCTGCATATCCAGTCATGCAGCGGCCTGGCAGATAATGATCTATACATATTGCAATTTTCTGAGATCATCACTTGATATTTTTCCTTTGAAAATGAATCGGTTGAGATAATTTAGAAAGAAAAAAAGAGGACATTTTATTATTGCAGAAAATATTCACCATAATGCAAGAAACCAGATTGCACAGACAGCCATTAGTCATCCCCGCTCTCTCTCTCTCTCTCTACCTGATAGCATTCTTAATTTGTGTCCTCTTCCCTTGACTAAAGAGGTAAGAACATCTGAGCTGCCTATCCTACCGCCCCATGTAATGTCTCCTACACTTCAGGTCCCTTCTCTGTTTTAGTGATTATTGTCATTTAACAAAAAAAGGGAGAAGAAAATGTGGTTAATGCAGAATTGCTGGACTGAATGCAAGGCATAGCTTATGTTCAATAAAAGTGCACAGATAACAGGAAGATGTACATCATAAGCTTTTAAAAACAGAAAGTTCCCAGTTCATAATATTTTTTTGTTCCTAATCTAGTTTGATTTTATTTTAGACAGATCAAGGTTTTGTAAAGAGAACAACCAAAACTATCTTCACATAAAATCACGACGGTAATAATAAACCTGATTAGATTTTAGCCAATCATGATGTGTGAAACTACCTAAAGATGTTCCTTTAACTTATTTGAAAGATAATTTTAATATTCAAATTTGGAGAGCCACATACTGTGCATTTAAGCTGCCATCATGTTGCTGAAGGTATCCATTTTAACTATCTTTCTGTACTTACTTCATTTTGCCTTTGACCTTAGATTCCTCCTCTTGTAAGTGAAACAGTAGTACAGCAAACTTGTGAAACGACAACATGAACATACATTATGCTTATCAGTGAATCATAAATGGAACTGATTTACGTAAACATCAGCATTATTAAATGTAGTTTGATATGCAGCAATCATTAACTAAGTATTTTGTATGAAACTGTTGGGAAGTCATTTTTAGGGTCCATGTTGTCATGATTTTCTTCACCATTTTTTCATGGATCCGGCTTCAAACCTGAAGGCAGATGATGATGGTGGCTTAGTGCTTGACAGAACAACAACAACAACAAAAAAAGAAGAGGAAAATGTTAGATCTATTTTTGAGCAAAAAATATGTACTACAGAAATATTTTTAGAGAATTTAAAAGGGATTTTTTTTTTCCTAATGTAGCTTTTTCCAGGAATAAGAAATAGATTTTACAAAGACCTCTCTTTTTTGATAAGTGCTTTTAAAACTTTTGAGCGACTTGGAGGGAAAATTGTTAAAAGAAACTCTAGCATTGATGTGTCAAAGTCAATCATCATTAAATATTGGAGATAACTCTTAACTATTAAAAAAAAGAAAAACTGGATTAAGTATTCTCATCATCACACAGTTGTCTAATAATTTTGGGTAGTTGTGTTTTGTTCATATCTCTGGCCTCCTGGATTTGTTTTAAGTCAATTGATAGTTAAATAGAACTAAACCAGTGGTTCTCAAAATGTAAGCAGCAACCCACAGATGCGGCCATGGAGAGTCTCAGATGATCTCAAAAACTCTCTTTTGCGTAGGTGCCAGAAATTCTAAGAAACAACGAACTAAACTTTATCATCGTTAGCTGAACGTTTTATTTAGTGTCTCTCTCTCGTTGTGTGTGGAATCATGATTTACTCATGACATGCACTAAGTTACCACATGCACATCAATAATACTGAATATGGACTTTTGTAATAAAGTAATGGGATGACGTGTGAAGTTATGGATTCTACACAAATATAAGAATTTGATAAAGGACATAGCTTATTAGGCACCATAAAACATGGTCTTCTGTATAAGTAGTTATTTTTGACTAATTCCATATTTTAAGAAAAAGGAATACAGTTTATCAGCAGTTTTTTTATGAATTACATAAAAGAATGTCTTTGTTCCTATGTTGCAAAGGATGGTGGAACAGACACTTTTGTATCATCTGTCTGGAATTCACTATTAAGTACAGGGGCAAATGCATTTAAGACAGTCATGGACTGGGTCATACTGATCTAGTGAAAGTGAAGAATTTTCTTAAATTTTATAGCGGCAAATCTACCATCTCTTCTGTTGTATTTTTGGCTGAACCATTAGTTTTTGTATTATTGTTTTATGGTCACACACTTCTCTGGTTATGGAAGTGTGTGGATTCCTGTCATTGTTATGAGGAGACAACAGTCTCTACTAGATCTCTTGATTTCCACATGTTGGATGAAACTGGAGCACCCAGAGAAAACCTATGCATATGGCTGGTAAAGAATGGCTTTATAGCTAAATGTTTTTCTGGGTGATAAAAAAACAACAACAAGAAAAAAACTCTTTAATTTGCTACCAGCAGGCAAAGGACCTGATTAATACTTTCATCATCTTTTAAAAAAATAAAATAAAGAAGATTAGCCTTATTATTCTGATTTTGGTTATGCAGCTCAGGTATTCTAAAATTGTATGAAGGTATAAGTGCCATGGGAGTGGAAGGGTGGTGAACTCATTGAGTATAGAGTATACTCTGGTTGTGTTTTTTGTGAAGTGGATTCCTGGAGTTTTTAGATAATTGGAATCCAAGAAGCATCATCTGGCATTTCAGGCGTGGCTGCTCTGATCTACTGCCACTGCCATCTGCTACCAGTTGAAATTTTGCTGGCCTGAGATTTCTTTCCTGCTGCTGCTGTCTGGCCATTATCTGAACTGGCAATTCAGAAGCAACTTGTTGGGAATGGAAAGGGGTGTGGACAGTCAGTCATATGGCACTTGATTTAAAGGAGAGCTCCTTCCCTGTTAGTAGAGATGCTAACTGGACTTGGTTATAATCCAAGATCGATGGTCTGCAGTTTCAATCAGGAAAATGAAATCAGCCTCAGCTGCCTTTTCTTTTCATGGTTTGAGTCCCTTAAGCTTATATACACAATTATTTAAAGCTGTAATGTCCATGAATTTTCAAATGTCATGCTTACAAAAGCTGATCTATTATGGGACCATAATTATAGATTCAACAATATGATATTCCATATATATATATTTATGTTGGAACTTTGAACACAAGATGTCTTCAAGGTAAATGGGAAATATTTTATTGGAGATCCCACAATTATAACCACCTATATATACATATATTCTTGTATTCTTTTAAATAAATAATGTGAGGTAGCTATGAAAGTTTTTTCTTTTAAATAAAAAAACATCTTGTTTAAAATTCAAAATTAATAAGAATTGGATTTGTCAGTCAAAAAAGAATTTGAAATAAATCCGAGTAAAATGTATTTGGCCATTGAAGACACTGCTGAGACCCCAGCAGTGAAAGTCCATATCAGAACCATTCATTTTCAGATGTGGGAGAAAAACAAGGAGAGTCATTTGGAAACCCTCATGACTGGCTGGTGAAGAAGAGTTGGGGGAAGAAACCATGCTGGGGAGGTATACCAAACTGAGCTGGTTCCAGGATAATTCAAACTTGGACCCTCAGTTGTGGTGTCCAGCGGCTAACCACAGTGCTGCCCTGTTACAACTGTGAGTTTGGGCTCAAATAATAACTTCGCACATTGAAAGTTGTCTGTTAATGATTCATTTCACACCTCATGAATGAATCCAGAGATCTGATTTTATATTTTTATAACAATGGAAGGTTTTTGGATTGCTGTTAAAGAGGCACTAATTAATCAACATAAAAAGATTTTGAGACCCGAAAACGGCCATTAAAAGGAAAAAAAAGGGGGTGGGGGGGAGAAAAAGTTACCATTTTATCTGAGCTTCTTGTTTTACTTGGCTAAAGGTTAAAGTGCAGCGTGTGGACCATCTGCATTCTAGCAGAAATGTCAGAATTAATCTGCTTGCTGCAAAGCCACTTCGTTATTGGTAACGTTCTTTATTACAGTGGAATATCTTCAGAAAGAGAAAACAAAACCAAAAAAGAAACAAACTTTGTATTGATTGATATGTGAAAATAAATTTCTTTTTGCCTAATACACTATTTTTTATAAATTTGTGATTCCCCCCAGGAAGAACCAATTATTTCACGGCGTGACGATTGAATAAGTGATCTTTGGTGGTATCTATAAAAATTGAGTAATTTTTAGTTCATATAACTATAAAATTCTTTAATGTTAGGCAACTTTCTTGACCTTGCTGTTGGTGTATTCAGATTTGTTGTGTACCTTTCTACATCAGTAACTCCACATACAATTGTTCACTGTGGTGAATGAATGTATTTGCGAGTAAATCTAATTGAGACACTTAGCTTGTGTGAAATGTTCTCATGACCCAGAGAACATTAATGGTATTGGCTTGGTTGGCTGAAGATGTTTTCATAGAGGAGTACATAAACTTTTTATGCTTGGTTAAAGGTTCTTAAAAGAAGATAACCTTATTGGTTCATGTGCTGGTTCCCAGTGTTCCAGCCATTATTTTTTTCTTCTTCTCCAGAATAAGATGTAATAAAAAAAGCATTTCAACACAGCCCTGAAATTCATCGACACTTTTAGAAGCTCAACAAGTTATATTTTCTGTCTATTTGTTCTCAGTTAATATGCTATCTATGGATGCAAATAAACATTTTTAACCTGCTGAAATTAAGCAAATTTCCCCGTAATTCAATGTGAATGAAAGGTGATAATAAAGACATTTACTTTTCTTGATTATACACTTTTCTCTGAGAACTGCTTTGTATCAGCAGTTTCTCTCCTTTTCTCTTTCTCTTTTTAATCATTATCACTGTTGTCATCTGTCATCTTTAAAACATATTTCTGTAAATATCCTACAATGGCTACATAAAGTTGAGGAAACAACAAATTACAGACTATACTGTTTTATGTGATATTAATCTATCTTTTTCTCTTATAGAAATTCTTTTCCCATGGGAAAATGTGTTAGGTCGGCTACTTTACATAATTGATATGCAAAGTAGTAATTTTTTTTTCATCAATTTGTTTCTATCCCAAAATTAATCTTTCTTTTCCTTGCTGTAGTCATTGGTATTTGTCTTGGTCTTGCTCTTCACATAGACAGAGAATGGTCAAGAAAGAGGAGTTTTAGTGAGTGGCCTCCTTTAACCAGAAATAAATGAAACTTTGAACTTGTATAAACTAGGTATAAGGACAATGGTAGGCTAAAATGTTGTCTACATTTTGAGATGACTCTATGGCAACTTGAGTAGAGCAGCATCCAAAACCTCTGTGACGGATTAAAGTTGATGCAGTTTTCATCATTAAGCCCTTGAGGTACACATGGGGAGGGTACTAATCTTGACAGAGTAATTCTGTAAATATATGTTTCCAAGATTTTGCTGGCAGCATTTGGAAATGTATATTTATGGGATTTCTCTGTGAGCATCAATACCCACTTCTGATAAATGAATGGGTATAGTCCCTAAAGGGTTAAGTTTGGATGTCTACAAATAACTGTTTTAAAGGGCTTAGACCTAATTGTTATGTTAAAGAAAAACACAATTGATTCTAATTCCATTTGATTGAGGATGTGGATATTTTAGTTGATGTTTAGCACAACTGCTGTTTTAAGTGCAGTTTTTGCATTAGGTTGACTAGGAAACCAAGGGTTAAATAACACGGTATTTAGAACAGCGTTACTATGTCACGGGATGGAGGCAGCTAAAACACTGTCACTGACAAACAGATAGCAATCAGAACATGAAACTTGAGTGTGTATAAGGGCCTGATGATACCCTGAATATACGCGTATAATGTCAGTGAAATTGTAAATTAGAAATGCAGATAAAATAATCTTGGTCATCAGTAGACATATCCAACTGTGACAAGGGATACTTACACTCTCTGCACGAGTCCACATTTGTTGGGAGACCGTCATCGCTGCCTACAGCCAGCAGCTGCATGCGCTCAACTGTTTGACAGACAAGGAAACTGTTAGTGAGCTGCTTTTTCATAACCTTCATGCAGAGACAGAGGGGAGCATTTCCCACTCATGCAGAAAATGTATGTGCTGCAGATATGTGCGCAGCCAGACGTAGAGCTATCAATTTGGTGGTTTTTGAACCAATCATAGTTCCTGAGACTTCTGGCATTGGAAAACCACGTGCCATTTGTCTCAAAATAAAGTCACGGTACTGTTCACTGATACAAATCGTTTTGGTGATTTTTGTTCTTTGGAACTTCCTGTTTTCCTCTTGTGTCATTGCTGGCAATGAAAGTCTGTCTGCTTGCCATTGTTATCACTGATTAATTAGTTGTGTTTATTTGATCAACCATTGATTATGCTAATCTGTCTTGCACTATACATCTTCTCCAATGGATGCCTTTTACTTTACTTTTGTCTACATTTTCTCATGTCGTCGTTAAAAAAACACAAAACTCTCTCTCAAATCTAAAAATTTAGGAACAAAACAAACAATGACAGTTATTTGGTGTGTTATGTTATTAAAAACAAACACACACGTGTGGTGTGCATTATATATACATACATTTGTTTATTCAATCGTGTTATAGGTTAAATAAATATGCAAAAATGTGAATTAACGGAACTTTAAAACCCATATTTTACATGTTTGCATATCTACTTTCTGTATCCCTTTTGTAATATACTTTTGGTACTACATATACACAAATTCAACATTGATATCTTGGTTTCTGCTATAATCACGTCACTTGATGATGAGTAATAGGTCACCACCTTTGACACTCACATAGCAATGATGTCACATGTTTTAAATGTTGAGAATCCTGCTGCAGGATTTGATTACATATGTGCTTCTTGTCAAGAGTGGAGATGTAGAACTCTATATAGACGTTGGAGA
The DNA here is from genome assembly GCA_018389105.1 of Nautilus pompilius. NCBI lineage: Eukaryota > Metazoa > Mollusca > Cephalopoda > Nautilida > Nautilidae > Nautilus > Nautilus pompilius. Next base: position 466,111 of record JACATO010000322.1, on the reverse strand, counting down.
TAATCTGATAATTGATGCGGTTTTGCAGAACTTGGAATGAGTCAGCAGCGGTAGCTGTTACATTGCTGACCATTACATCAGCCAGTCTGTTTTGAAGAATTAACAAAAAAACCAACAGCAGCAGCAGCACCTTTTCTTTCTCAACTAAAGGGGTGATGGAGGTCTTTGAATAAATCTAAATATTTATTAATATGTATGCTACATGTCGCTTTTGAAATATAAATAAGCATCCACACAGTTCTTGTTTTTGGATGTGCCACCCCCCCTTTTTAAATAATCCCTAGTTTTGTTGGTAGGGGAAGAACCTGTGTAAGTACTACTTTTATGTTCTCTTACTGTAGACTGAAGTCGAGCCATAAGAAACGGTCTTTTTTGCCTCTCCATGCATTGCGATACAGTAAGCAACCAAAATTTTACGCAAAAAATCCCCCTGTGGTAGTGCATTTTAATTCTCCGAACAAGTTACACATAACTCTCTAAGGCATCTGGATTCTTTTGTTGCACACAATGAATTAGACAGCTTGCCTAAAAAAAGGGGGGGGGGCTATGAACATTTTTTTTCCCCATCTGCTAATCCTTTTTGCTGAAATATTGTAGTTTTAATTAAAAATTTATGGAATATTCCAACTGTGTCTCTAAATAAACTTGGCCAGTGTTGCGTGACACACCGAGACTGATCAGGCCATGTCGGAGGAGAGCGGGCTGACGTTAATCAGTGATAAAGCTGGCGACATTGGCTCACACGGCAATAGAAGCAAGGAGCTTCGGCAGACATTTATTGCCATTTGTTGTTTACCTTAGTGAAAAGTGACGTTTGAAATATCTACTAAGATCAGTGGAACGGCAGTTTTACTTTTGAAGACATTGATGACTATTCTACATGACAGTCATCTTTAGCATATCCATTTCTTTAATGTGGAATTATTTGCATTTTTAGGAACTCATAATTTTTATGTTTTTAACCATTAAAATGAGCTTTCCTTTGTTGTTTTTTTCTGCTTTAATCTTTTAATTGAAAAAAAAAAATGACAAGGGAGGTAATCACGATTATAAACTTGACGTCCCAGAAAAATGTGCACAAACGGTCATTTTTAAATGAATTTCTCTGATGCTAGTAATTGTGTAAAGTTAAACTTCAATTTATTTCTAAATTGATTCTGTGATCAGTTGACCATAAATGAATATGACATTTGATGTTTCCACAATCTCATTTATGCTATTTATTTTAGAAATGAAGAAATGATAAACATTAGTTAATAAGTTAATAGTAGTGTATTTAAACTTTATCTTCTCTGTCTCATACACATCTACCTACAGCCATAATTATTAACTCACCAATGAAATATCCTAGGACGATATTTTGATGAAATAGTCTTGTATGATCAAAGTTCAAGATAAGCTTATTATAACATATTTTATTATGTATGCAGTTTCTATCAATTATGCTAATGGACATGTAGGATATTTCATTTATGAGTCCAAAATTGTGGCTGCTTGTGTATGTATAGTTGAGAAGGAATGAAATAGCAGATTAAATGTTCTGCAGGCTGTAAGTACCCATAACACTGTTTATTGTAAACTGATTATAAGTAACAGATGCTATTTTAAAATAAATACATTTTTTTAGACATCTGATCTGATTTCTCTATTCACTTATCACATACACGCCTTAGGGTTTTCTCAGCTATCTCCCCACCCCCGAGAATTGCATATCTAGATTTATTTCTTCTAATACTTGCATTTTTTTAAAAATGATGTTAATCTTTATTGTAACAAAATACGAACAGTAGTGATAGCTTCATGTTGGGTCTCTTTACTTGTGGCACACACCTTCTTGTGAGGCCCTGGCAAATTGTATGTGAGCAGTCAAAAAGAACAGCCCTTCAATCTACCAGCCCCAGGCCATGACGGGCAAATTTAATGCTTAATGATTATATCGGCTGCTTTTATGGTTTTGCTTAGACATTGTAACAGAATTATATAAAAAAGATTAATTTTCTCTTGTCAGTAAATGGAAATTAATTTTTTTCACGTGAAAATGTCTAATTATGCGCATTCCGTAGTTTGTGACTAAGAGAATAAGGGATTACGTGAGATCTCCCTATAAGGAAATTCATTGATTGAGGCTCATAAATATCACCTACACTATTTGCTTCATATGTTTATTAATGTAATTGTTTATCTCTGAATCTATATCTTTAATGATACATATTACGATGAATGACAGAACTATTTCTATAATATTCTTTTATCCATACACTGTGTGTACTTCATGACTTCTTTGTTTCTGTTCCATAATTACCACTCCAGCAAATTGTTCAAAACATTTTTAGCTGCATATTTCTGTTTGTAGGATAGTAAAAAAGAAGTTTTAGATATGTCTCAAATGTTTTGCTCTTGCACTTAACCTTCTGCACCTGTCTGCTTTATCCCATTAGCTGTCCTAATGGGAATCTCATTCGTAATGAGAGCTAGGTATTCTTTCGCGTATGGTCTGGCTTTGGGTGGGTGGGTGCGCATGCACAGTCTTGGATGTATGAGGAGATGCCAGGCTCTTTGACTTCTTCCCTAACTGTTGGTTATTTTTGTGGCTCGCCGCACTTTCATCTGTTTGAGCTGACAGTCTTAACAGTTGGGCAGTTCAGCTGTCGTTGGTAACAGGAATCGGTTTCTTAAAGCTGTAAGCGTTAAGTGTATGAAATTAGCAAAAGAAGAGAAATTAAATTTCTCACTTTTAGACGGGTTGGTAATAAAAATTAATAAATAAAAAAACCGAAAAAGTTGGCTTCTCTTGCATCCTTTGATGCGTCTGACCCAGAATGCAGGATGAGGATGGAGACTAATTTAACAGCTTGTAAAAAAAAAAAAAATTATAACCATAAAGGATGTCTGTTCTGGCATTACGGATTTTTCTTTTTTTTTTAATAAGCTTTGTTTCACAGCAGTTAATCAATGGGAAATTTCCATTATGCCGGAATTACTGGCTGTGGTGTGACTGCCAGTTTCAGAATACTTTATAGCTTGGTTACTTTACAGGGAGATAATTAAGTGTGAAGCCGTTTGTTGTTTTGCATGGCGTGTGTTCGTGTTCGGGTGGGGGAGTTGGGAAGAAAACGTGCACGGCAGAACTTTCTGTGGATCGGTCAACTTTGAAGACGGAACAGAATTTCTTGCTTCTCTTTTAAGTGACAGCTCCCAGAAAGTGTTTTTTTTTTTAAATATTTAAAAAAAAAAGGTGGGGGGAGGAGTCGAAGAAGCCAAGGTTGCTATAAAAACGCTGATGGCTGCAGGTTAAAAACCGTGGCAAGTGACTGTGATACGGGGTTAGTGGGTTCCCCTTAAAAACTGATTAAATCACCAATAACAAAGGGTTTCTACTGCACGCGCAGTTGGTCCCCGCTCACCCAGATTGGTGGGGGGGAGGGTTTTAAAAAAAAAAAAGAAAAAATTTTGGAGATGAGTCTTTTGTTTGCGTCTGACGTCACCGATGTTGTTTTGGGATTCCTGCAGCTTTACCGGGCTTTGTAATGTTGTGTTAGGGTCTGTGCGCGAAGATTGCAATTTTCACTGGAGCAGAACAGCCCCATTACACAAACTGACTGCCTCCACCTTGCAAAATGTGGTATAAAATGTAATGGTTGAAATTCAGGAAGCACTGTTGGTTAGCAAGTGTTGAGAATTGATAACAGCAGTGATTTCACCTATTGCGACCATTAGATTTTAGGCAACCCAAGCTCTGCATCAGTTATGCGCCCATGCTGAGGATGTTGGTTGTGGTCATCACCATTAGCATGTACCTTTGGTGAAGACCTTTTCTAAATAGAAATTAGAAGAGATGGCAAGTGGTGGGTTTTTAAAAACTAATTTTATTTAATTTTATCCTATATATATGCTTAAATTATTTTTATAACATTGCTAATCAAGTGAAGTAACTGCTAATCCTAATCACTTTGATGACTTGATAAGCAACAGCCGCTAATTAATATTTTTCAGAATTATTTTATTTCTTGTCTGACAAACATGGAAAGACATTCATGACATCTCCATTGTTGGTTATATGCAACAGTGATGTATAGTAAAATTGCTTTCCATAAGTATCATGTTTAAAATTCTAATTAAATGTAAATGAGTTTGCTTGTTAAATGTATCTTAGTTTAAACAATAAAGATGTGAGAGTAATGAAATCGTAGTGGAGAAATAATAACTCCATCATGAAAGTAGGACAGTCTCCTTGTAAAAGTCATGTTTACATATCTTTTTGTGTAGTACGGTAAGTAATTCAGCAACATGGTTAATATAGTTGTTGCAATTGTAATTTTCAGTAATGCTACAGGTTGAAATTCAAAATGGTTTCTTAAGTAAGCTTTGGTATATAAAAAGACTGAATATGTTAAAAAAAACAGAAAGAGAGAGTAACTTCTGTGTAGGGATTTTCCTAAATTTTAAAAGTAGCTTTGGTTGGAATGTAAAAGAAGACAATGAGTGTAGGATCAGAAATTTGGAGGGAAGTGGAACACCCAAAACGTTTTGGAAAATTCAAGAGCACTAGAAAATTTAGGTTCCCCGGTACAGTGGGATGTAATTGTAGGGGACATTCAGACATGGATATCTACAGTAGGCTTTGGATGGTGAGACAGTAATCTAGCAGTGGGTAGGCTACTGAACCACTAGGTTGAGGCATCTGAGCTTGATTCCAGGTTGAGGTTGGCTCAGTCTGGCACTACCTGCTGGCCATGACCTTTTCTTTCTCCTCTTCACCAGCCAACCTTGTGGGTTTTCTTCCCACATCTAAAAAAATGAAAACTTCTAGAAGGGGTTTCTCTGCCAAAGTCGGAAGTGTCAGGTCCCTGGTGGAACAGGATTGGCAGTGCCTCCTAGCAGAAAACCACTGCACTACACTATGCTGTCTCACTATGGTCGCCTCCCTTGTAGGCATATGGAGGGAAGGCTTTTGATTGATATATTGAAATATGTTTACTTATTCACATTGCAGAAAAGACGATGCATCCAGTATACAGTTTTATTATTATGATTATCATTATTATTCATTTTTTTTCTGTCTGCCTTCAACAACCTCTCTCCTATGCTGCTGATGGTTTGCTAAATTTATTACCTTGGATGATAATATAGCAAATAAATGAATACACAGCCATTAAATTTTTTGTGTTCAGCACTGAAAATTAAAAACAGAATTTCCTGTATTAGCTCTTCTCATTCTTCACCTGTCAGTTCTACTGCAGTCAGGGTTATGATTTATTATATGTTTGACAAAAAACAAAACAAGAAATGAAACCAGTATACTTCTTGAAGTTTGTCATTACTGATATAATAGTGGATCGATTCATCCATCATTCATGCCTTTAGTCAGCATGTACTTCATATTAAATTGATTGAACTATTAAATTTCATATTTTTACTCTAAGACTGGTGGTTTGACATGCTTTTTTACACCACCATTTATGGAGTTGTCATGGTAACAGAGCGGACTTGACATTTTCATATTTTAACTTAAATTTATGCACAACTTGATTTTTTCCCCTCTTTTTTATTGTTTGCTTTATTAAAAAAAATTTTAATGTCACTTAATACTTGAATTCTAATTTTTAGAAATTTTTCACCAGTAGTATTTCATAAAATATACAGGAAAAATTATTGCTTGCACCATTTTAGCATACCTGCCGAAGTACTTATCTCGTGACTCATTCATGAACGCTCTTGCTTCCTTAAAAATGAACTGTGAGCTGTAAAACTGAGTGACAAAAGAGACAACAGATGATGCTTTCATTTTTAGAATTCAACAACTGCTGTGAACCGAAAAAACTCTAGACGTCTGCAAAGCGAAACCGATGATACTGATAGCAAATCTGGTGTGAATTCAAGTAAACAAAATGAATATAAAGAGAAGCCAGATGGTTGAGAAAGGGACTTTATGGAGCTAATGATGATTAAAAATAGGATTGTTTTGTCATCTGTACACGAGACAGTGTGTTAGGGTTAGAATATGTAGGATGTTTGTCTTCAATATTCTGATGGTTGATTGAATGCACAATGAGGTTGTTTTTCCCAAATGTTAATGCTCACACTGCAAGTAACCAATCTCATTGCTTCCAACCTTATGAGGAAAACAGAAATTTTGACTAAATATTAAAAATTGTTAGGGGTTTAAAAAAAAAATTAAAATATGTAAAAATTTTGTGTTGGTGGTAGGTGTTTTAAAAAGCTATCACTTGAATTTTGTTTTATTTATTTGTAAAAGAATAGTAGTCCTTAAAGTCAGTTACAACACTTGGGCCTGGTGTGCCAGCTTTTAAAACCTTGCGAGATTCTGTCTTTTTAAGTTTAAGTTGTCTCAGTGTGAACTTTTTTTTTTTTTTAAATGAAGTTGCATGAAATTAATTTTTTAAAAATTTTGGTTACTCCCCATACACACACACACACCACACACACACACACACACACACACGCACACACACACACACACACACACGCGCACGCACACATGCACACACACGTAAAGAGGAGAAAATAAATGAAAATACAATAAATAAATGAAATACAGCGAAGAGTTCATTGATAAAATTTTAGAAAAAAATGTGTAAAAGTTCTGTGGAGAATCTTGAGCATCCTTTGAATCAAGGAAACTTTCTCTTTGAGGAGAATGCAGGCATGAAGCAGTTCACAGTTGTTCATCGTTTTGTTTAATTTTGCATAGTTTGGATGAAAAACCTGCGCCATGTGATTAAATATTGTATCTTCTGCACAATTTAAGTAAAATTTGAGCTGCTGCTGTCTTTGGTGGAGAGCTTTAAATTTCCTGATGACTCTTGTGTGCAACAACTATGGGGGTTCTACATCTGACATCATGCTTGTGGCATCACTTGGCGCATTGTTTAACAACAAAACTACATGGTGGCTAGCTATATGCATTGACCAACAAAACTTTGCAGACCATTAATGAGGTTTTGCGCCTGCTGTGCAATCATTTTTTACCATGACAACAAACAGAATTTGGATCAAGCGCTTTGCCAAACTATCAGGGCTTGTTTTAATTTCCATATGACCAAAGGTTTAAGTTTTCAAGTTCTGCATGCATGGCAGCAAAAACAGAACTTTCAACCTGTCCTTGTTCTGTTTTCTTCATGAACTGGTGTTGAGTTGGGCTCCATTCTATGAGACAAGCTTGTTTTATTACCATTAAAAATGTCATTTGTGCGATAAGCATTCAAGACTACTTGAAGTTTCTCCTTGCTCTTGGCCTGGTGTGTGTTGGGTTTGCTGTTGTGGGCGCATCATGAATTAAAAATGAAAAAAAATTCTATAGTATTGCTTGAAATTTTTCAGTCATCCTTTGTTACGTAAATAATTCTGAAAAACCATCTCCTCTTGGAATGTCTTGATCTGTTTTTGTAGCATCCATTTGGTTTGTACGTTGGTACACCATAATGAAGCTTTCCCCATTTCTTCATCTTTAGGTTTTCTCCCTCATATACCAATTGCTGAACTTATTTGGATAGTTCTTTCAGAATCTCTCTTATTATCAGTTAGCCAGTTCAGAATGCATTGGCCAAGGCTATCATTTCAGCCTGTTTTACATTTGGTAATCATTGTTTCTCAAACACATTTTTGTCATTTTGTTAACAGCAAAGTTTGAAGAGGCAATTCTATGTGTATTTTCTTTCAGCGACTCTCACCCAGTGATCCACCTCATGTGACTGGTCTCTACTTAAAAGCAAAAGTAAGAATATGGCTCAGATATTTATTGACAATTAGCTTACAATCACTGGTTCTGTTGCTGTGACAGATCATTCATTACCTGTCACCTTTAATTGTCTGGGCATTGTGCAATGCTTTTTCCTAAGCCTTGGCCAGCTAGCCATTTTGCCAAAGTTGGAGAGGCGCTTGATCAAGTATGCTACTGGTTATTACAAGAGAGTTGGATTATCAAGACAGTGGATAATCCGTTAAACGATCAGGTTTGGCTGCCAGAACATGGAGTCTGCCAGTTTATTCCTATAAAACTGGCTGAACAATGGCAGAGTTTCAGATTAGCAAGGTTAGACTGTTATTTACATGGCAGTTTGCTTCCAAAAAGAAGGATAAAAAAAAGAAATTGTTTTAATTATTCTTTTGTGGTGGGCATTTTACATTAATGATCAGATTTGCACAGATATGGTAGTATGCATGGTTATTTTAACTAGCCTCCTCTCCTCTGTTAGTATATTGGGAAACTATTGTCAACACAAATTCTTTTACCACCACGTAGTTTTTGAGTACTAACTTACGTTTATTGCAAAGTTGGCATGAAAGTTTTATGACTACAAGAAACACACTATCTGGTTCGGGAATAGTAAAAGCTTAATCAAGAAAGTAAAATTAAAGCGTGTAACTCACCTGTGAGCACTCAGTCAGCTGTGGAAAGGAAATCAACTGATCTTGGTTGCACAGGGGGTAACTGGAAAAACATGCAAGAAAGAGAAGTTACTTGGTTAATATCACATTGCACATGTGTTTAGTATTACTGACTCTTGTTAATACTAAGTTTTATTTTCTCTGAGTCTGCTTCGTTCGTTTGTTTGTTTGTTTGTGTGTGTGTGTTTAGCCAGCCAATGATATGCTTTTCTTTACTGGGTACTCCAGGTTTTCTATTACTATTGCTCAGCAAGTGTTCTAGTGGAGTTTCTCAGGAGCTGCCAATTTTGTCTATGATGCACCATTGGAGTCCTGTGGTTGTCCCGCAGGTTCTGTAGGGGCTAAATTTTCTATATTATACACACTATTCACATCAGCAACAATTATAATTGGTAGTTTTTATGTTTGTTATTTTTTTTTTTTTTTTGCATTATCAGTAATGCTGACTTGGAATATTTTCTTGTTAATCTGGCCAAATCAAATGTATTGGCAAGTTATTAAGACAAAGAAACTTAGAGTCTCATATGGGCAATGTTTTGGTTTTTAGTAATCGGGCAATCATAAAGCATAAACATAAGGCAAAGTGGAACCTAAATTTTAGAAGTTCACAGGTATTTAAAAAAAAAAATGTATCTAATTTGTGATGCTATGTTTTTGCTTAAGGATAAAAAGTAACATCTATTCTGGGAATATCTGAAATGCCACATTTGAGTATTTCCCAGAAGACCTCTTAATGGCTAATATCTTTGCTATAAACATGGCTTTTATGGTTGTGACCATTCTGGTCTTCTCATTTATTGAAAATTGACATTTTGGTTTGGGTCAAAGTAAAATGGTGGATAAGCAGTCTTAGAGAAGTAATATCCTCAACTATTTTTTGGCTTTGTGTTGGCCAGAGCTGTGCAATTTCCATTAAGACTTTCAAGAGATATTTAAAAAAAGAAGAAAAATACCAATTTTCAGAGTAGCTGCCATACCTTCAGAATTTAGCAGGAGATTCTCATAAATTCACTGCATTTTACACCTGTCCTCTAGTGTTAACTGGTTAAACTAGCAGGAAATTTCCAAAAATTAAATGCTTCTAATTGGTTAAATTTGCACAAAAAACATGAAATATAACCATGGATTCTCATTCATCTAGAAACCAATTCCAGTATTTGCTGTTAGATTCTGCAAAATTCCTAAACCCAGTTGTATGGCATTTTATAGGGGATATTTTCTCATTATACATCACCTAATTCAGAAAAATGCTTATAAAGCAAATATTTGACTGTTTATACTATTGTGTGAAAATGTGAGACAACTTTACTGATAATAGAAAAGAGAGCGCTATTTATTTTATTGTATTGTGTATCGTATCAATCACTCAGTGATTCATATTTTGGAAATGTGAATGAAATGATACATATATAAACATATCAGGGGAATTATATTTGAACCTGGAGGTCTCCGTCTTGTACATGAAAATAGGTTGGTGGCTCTGCACATGCATAAGCATAGGCTTGCTGTGCATTGTGGGATCACTTGTTTAATTCCTTGGCATTTAGAGAATAACGCTACCGTCTTTGATCACTATTAAGCTATTTAATTTGTTCTAGTGTAGTTTTTGAAATTCAAATAAGATTTTTTAAAAACTGCTGCTAATGAACGAAAATCTTAAAGAGTTTGTTTGTCCCATTTCTACTCCCTCATTCTCTCTTGTGCTTTAGGCAAACCTCCATTACTGATGTTTTTTAATTTGTTTTCTCTCTTTTTTTAAAAATTGTATTTCTTAATGAACTTTTCTGTAACCAAAGCATGAACATTTTGTGCCTTTCACCTGTCATTTTTTCTTACTGTATATTTAATTTAGCTTTAACCGATTTACACAACAAAAAAAAGGGCTGTGTACAAATATTATTTTTTTCTTTCCTGCTCGCTGCATGAAGAAATTCCGATTGATTATGCCGCGCTGAAGACAGACATCACAGGCCGTAGATATTGAGCTTGATCGACCAGGCAAACACGCATAAATGTTTCTGTTTGCTAAATCAATACCAGAACCAATTGTATGAAAAGCAAACGTTGTTCGGTTCATCGATTTCCAATGCAGTCTATTCCCCTCTTCCATTGTCTCCTGTTCCTCTGCCTTCCTAGACCCTGGATCGTTATCAGGCTGCTGCAGCTCTGTAATTCGCATCCGTCCATTGAGCTTCCACCTTCACATCCCAGCTTCATTGTTGACCAAAGTTTGTCAAAAAAAAGAGAAGAGTTCTGGTTTGCCCGAAATGAAAGTGGCTTACCTTAATCTACTTTGGCAAAAGTAGTTGGGATTTGACTTGGTCAACAAGAGAAGAAAAGAAGCCAGAAGCTTGCACATTGCAGGGAGGAAAACCTTTACTGAATAGGAAAGCACCCAAGTGACCCATGTTGTCATGGCACTTTATTAAGTTCAAATCATTTCTTAACGAGTCATTGATTACCTTGCTAAGCTGGGTTCTACAAATGTCGATTAAAAAAAAAAAGGGGGAAGCAAATATTCTGTAGCTTTTTTTTTTTGCTTTATTCTGTGCATTTGCTGTTGAACATTGATGTCTTTTTGCCTTTTCTCTTTAGAGAGAACTTGTTCACAATACTGCACACAATAATCATCTCTAGTGCTCTTCTTTGGCTTGTGTGGTACTTAAAAAAAATTTTTTTTCCCCTGGGTTTTCATTAGTCTAATTTTCGGCACAATGGAATTCAAGGGAATTTTTTTTTTTTCTTAAATTATTTTTCTCCATCCACACCAAAGGCATTCATCTATAAAAATTTTGTTTAAAGTTAACTCTTAATTGGAAGTTTTTCCAGCAAAACATCTAACTGGGGAAACTAGTTCTGTAGGGAATTGAAAATTGAACTGAGTGATCCAACAATGCATCGGAAATGAAAGTATATGGATAGATAGATCTCTCAAAAAACAAATTCTTAAAATTTTCTTCTTTGACAGAAAGTAGCAGGTTAATTTTGGACATTTTCCATTACCTTAGCAGTAGTAACTAAACTAGCTGATGGACCCATGTTTCACTGGTCTGTCTCTGTCACCAACATGGTTTAGTTCTGAATACTATTGACAAGAGTCTGCCACTGTTGTCTGCCCTTTGCTTTCTGCCCCCATATTCTTCTAGGACCAGCCCTGTTCTCTGATTTCTCTTTTCATACTACAGTTTTTAATTTTTTGATTTGTGGTGTCAGCTTTCTGAGGGGTTTGTTTGCCATCCATCCATCATTCCAGCAGGTGGCCTGTGTGCTCCTTCACTTTTCTCAACAGTCATTTGTGTTTTCTCTTGTCATTGTTTCTGTAGCTTGGTCTTTTTTTTCTGAGGTTGGATTGCTGATGCCCCCCCCCCCCCCAACATGCAACTCTCCATCCTTTCTTATGGCCTGGAACTAACTAAATCCATCTTATGGTATCACCAAGAGAGGATGTGTGTGTTGCAGTAGATATTTTTTATTTTTTTTCAGTGGGGAATTGCACAAGTTGTCTTATCTTGTGTTTCATGCAGTCAACTGTTAGTGTAGGTTAGGAGCGGGGCACTGTGGTTGGGCAGGGGGAGGGGTGCATGACACCAGAAACTAATGCTAGTGTGAAGTGTGCACTCCATATGAACGCTTGCTGAGCAATCTCTTCTAGAAATCTTTGTTTTTAGATGTGGGAGGAATCTAGAGCACCCAGTGGAAGCAAAGCTAGAAGAAACCATGTTAGGGAGATATGCCAAACCAAAGTGTTCCTGACTGAGATTTGATGAACTTGGGCCCTTGACTGTAGCAGTCCAGTAGCGTGACCATTCTGGATTGTACAAGTGGCCCTCAACTTGTGACCTGTTAATTACGTTCTAGTGTCGTTTTTTGCCCAAATACTTCAGCCATTTGCACCACCTTGATGTCCAGAAAAGATGATCACAACTTAAAAAAATGAAAAATTAAAAAGAAACATTAATTTTCCCCTTTTTCTTCTCTTTTTTTCACCTGGCACAATTTGTTTTAGGTGTTGAAACTGATACCTTTGGAACATTTGTTGATAGATGATGTGCAGATAAATCTATTTTTAATGAAATGTAGCCCATATTATTCAGATTTTGGCTTTTTTATTTTTGAAATTTAGAAAAGACGTGATTAACTCCAGGACACTTTTAGTTTAAAAGACAAAATCATTTACATAGGTAGAAGAAATTCAGTTAAAATGTGATTGGAATCAAAATTATTTTTATGAATAGATCTTCATGTATTGGAAGGTTATGGCCATTGATACCATGTAGATATTTATTTTGTTGTGTGCCTGTAAATTGTAGACATCATCTAGGATTTATGCCACTTTTAAGGTAAGTTTTCCTCTGTCCAGGTTTTTGTTTCATTGAGGTTAGCAGATCTGTCTGTGATTAGGAAATTAGTGAGATATTAAGATAGGGGTAGAAGTTGTTGGTGTTGTGTTATTCATACTGTAAAGTCATACATTTCCCAAAAAAGGTTATTAGCAGCATAGACCAGGTAAATGAACCCAGATCATTCCCTGTCATTATCAGCAGGATTTAGTTCTGCCTATTATGAGTAGGTTGTGTCACTACTAATGTGTTGGGAAATGCCTAAGTTAAACCTCTACCTTCTAATGAGATATTGTCTTGGAGAGAGTAACAAATGATAATTAATCATTTTATTTTGAAATAAATTATTTGCATTAATTGAAACTAATTTTGATGTCTGAATTGTTTATTGTAAAAACAGGGAAATTTCTCTTGGTGGTCTATACGTTATTTGCCTGTATATTGTAATATTAAATTTTATTAAAATACTGAAAATTGTATGACAAGTAGACTCAAACAAGGTAGAAGAAGAAGAAGAAGGAAAAAACAGCATATTTTTCTTTCTTCTCCTGAAATAATTCAAGAGAATTATTAAAGTAAATTACCGGAAAGCAGACAATATTTAGAAGCATGTTGAGAAATATTTAATGAATTTAAAAAAAAAAAAAAAGGCAAAAGAAATTCTTGAAAGAAAATATTCTGGATTAAGCAGGCTTAGAGAACTTAAATGAGTTAGGAAACCTGATGCGTGTGTGACAGCACTATGGGACAGATGGAGCCAGGCTTCTGTCCTAGTGCTGATAAATTTTCTATCCACATCACTTCACTGCCAAACCTGAGAAAGAGATGAAAAAACCCATCACGGAAATATTAATGAAGAATCACTTTCCTTTGGATGAGCACGACAAATGTAAGGTTACCAGATAACTGATTTGGCTGCAACAAATTCTTTGGTTAAACTGTCTAACAGTGGAAGAGACATTGATTGGGAATGTGGCTGTCACATGGCTTGTGGAAGAATTACGTACAGCTTGATTTGCGTGTTCAGGAGAATGGTATAACAGAACTTGCGTTATGATAGTAGGGTTAGTTTATTTAATACAAAGTTAATTATTTTTGTCTGTTTTGAATTTCTTTGAATTATATTTTTTGAAATTTATATTGTGCGTTTGCATGTTTTGTATCTCTCTGGCTCTTGTTTAGGAAAACAGTTTACTTTCATTACTGCTGGATTAAAGAGAAATCATTATATACAGTAATTTGCATATTTTAATGGAAAATATAACTACATTAATTATAATTTTGAGCTCAGAGAATATGCAAACAAGGCAGCCATTTTCTTTTTTTTTTATTCCATCACTCATCTGTATAAAACTATGCCATTTTCTCAACAGCATAATGATCTTCAGTCATAATTAAGTAACATAATTCCGGTGCACATTTTATTTTTATATCAGTGCAACTGCATTCCATCTCTGATTTTTTTCCCCATGAATATTCATTGGTGTTACACATGCCGCAGCCCCCTGGTCTGGTTCTATGTAAGATTATTGCCATCTTTTACCATGGCTTGCTGCTCTTCTCATCGCAATCTGGTTAACGTCTGTTTTATTTATGTCTAGCCTTTCTGCCCAAAGTGCATTGTTTTATTGTGGAGACTTTGATCGCCGAATCTGATGAATTTCAGAAGACCTTGGATTTATCAGTGTGACATATTAGTTTTTAAAATCAGCATGTAACGTGAAATAAACCATATAACTTCCCTTTATTATTAATGAATTTCTTTGATTTGTAACACAGTTAACAAGAGGTCTTGCTGATCATGCTATATTTTTCTTCAATTTGAAGTTTGGGAATGGGAGATAATTCTGTGTATACTGTACAAAGATATTTAATTATGTCGCTTGTCAAACATTCAAAATTAAGAAGTGCTGGGAAATGACTTTAATGGGCAATTATTTACCAGTAAAGTGAATGGAGCACTATGACATAATAAATTATAATACGCAGATTTCTTTTTTTTTTTGCTTAGAATTTAGTTTTGTATTATTAAAAAAATAATAATCTACAATCGTCCACATCCTTATGTAGGAACTGAAAAAAAGTCTTTCGCCATTATTTTCTAAAATAAAGCGAGGATTTTAAATAACATATTGCTATTAGAGAGAGAATTACCAGTTTTTTTCACTATCAATTGTTAGATTAATTTGTATTACAATCTTGGTAACTGATTCTGTTCTGTACATGTTGATTGGTCTGCCTTTAAGAATTTAATGTTTGAATGATTGCAACAAATTTACTGATGTAGAATTTCTGGTAAATGCTAATAATTCTGGTCACAGTGACATTTTTTTCATAATTGAAAAGAGCTATAATTTTTTTAATCTCACAAAACTATAATTGTTTTTCTATTTGACCATGTGAGCTTGCAACTACTTCTTCATAGTTCCTTTATAGCAAGTGGTGAGAAAAAGTTATTTAAGGAAGAAATAGAATGGCTGGTGCATGATAAAAATGTAGCTTATTGCCTTAAGATGACACATTGTAATCACTTCCTTTGACAAAAGGGTATTGCAGCTTTGTTAATTATAATCACATACCAGATGGAGGCACGAAAGATAGAAAGCCATTTTTACTATTACCTTATTGCAGGCTTAGCTCAAAACAATGGGTTCATGACAATTTCGATGCTTCATATGTTTGGCATATTCATAAAGCAGTGGTAAATTGTGTTGAAAATGATTAGTTACTCAGCATTCACTTCTCTTGGTTGGAAAAAAAATTGTTAAATGTTATTAATTAGATATAATTTTTATAAAGGGGTATTTCTAATGCAATTATATTTTTCATTGTTTGTACTATGAGAAAAGTAATACTACAAGTATACCTGCAAATCCAGGACTAAAACAAACAAACAAAAAAAACCGTTTCACCTGAAAACCAGCTATTTTTTCTGATGATGAGCTAATAATCTAGGAACAATTCTCAAAAATAGGAAACTTGGAGTGTTAGTATTCAAAGTAACAACCTCAATTGTTTGGCTCTCCAGAATTCAGTTGTACACCAGAAAATTACTTTATTCAAAGCCATCTCTGGACCAATGTTGATTGGACAAGCCAAATCGAAAAACGTGTGAATATTCTCAAGGATGGTTAACTAGATTTACAATACGTCAAGGCACATGAATGTTGAAAGTGTGGGGCAAAAACTTCCTGCTGATCAAGAGGCTGCTGAAGACTACATCGTACAATTTGCCAAGTTAGATGAGGAAGAAAATTTTGAGTGCTAAAGAAATTTATAATGCTGATGAAATAGCACCGTATTCATTGGCATTGTATTCCCAGGAAAACACTTGAAACTGCTAATGAGTTTGCTCCAATCAGGATTTAAGGATTCAAAAGACAGGGTAACTGTTCTTGGCTGTTCAACTGTTAGGTACACTCAAGTGAAAATTACTCATCAGTGGAAAAAGTGTACATCTTCATGCCTTTAAAGTGGTGAGAATATTTCCAGTTGATTACTGTGCCAAAAGATGAGCATGGATGATCAAACATATAACCTTGGACTGGTTTGAAAACCACTTTGTACTGGAGGCTGCTGCACACTATAATTCTGTAGGCCTTAATCTTGAATACAAGATAGTCTTATTCTTAACTGTCTTGGGCACCTTGATGCTGATCTTTTGGTGAAAGACAACATTTTTCTTATTTATCTACCCGCTGATATCACATCATTAATGCACCCTCAGGACTAAGAGATTTTATGCACCATGAAATGCAAATATAGAGAGAAATTTATGAAGTCTGCTAATGTCTTACAATAGCAGTATTAGTATTGATGAATTCAGAAAAAATTTCAACATTAAGGATGCTGTTTGGAGTGTTGTTGTGGCCTGAAATAAAGTAACTCAAGGCACTGGAAAATGGATGGCACAAATTGTACTTGCCATTATGATAAGTGAAGGTGATCTTGTGGGTTTCCTTATCACCCTAGAAAAGAGAAAAAGTGAATTGTATCAGGTTTAATGGGTTATGCTAAAGGCATCATATTGCAGAGAAATTGCACAATGGATGAATGGGCCAGTTGTTCTTCAACTATTTATTGATAAGGTTATGGATCCTGTTCACGACAAACAGAAAAAAAGATAGTGATGATATTGTTCCCTTCAACCTTTGAAAAGCTTGTGGCTTCTGTCTCATCAACCAAGATATCTCTTCTGTCACTTCTCTCTCACCACCCCCAATGTAAACATCTACCATTAATCCCAAAGAATGTCACTGATGGATTGGAAACTAGAAGATAATTTGGTTATTAAATAAAATTGTTATTAATGTTGTTACATCATTATTACAATATATGCTATGTAGAAACCAAAAAAACTGTTATCAAATGATAAGCTATGCTAAGAATTATGAAAGTTTAGGCTATGATTAGGTTTAAGTTTTTGAGATAGCGTTTTATTATTCAAAATTCTAGAAATTTCATGAAAATGTCAACTGATGGTGCCATTTTTTGAGAGGGTGGGCTAAATTTTAAAAAAAATCCTTAAATTTGGCAATGCCTTGGTCTGAAGCATGCCAGATTTGCAAGAGTTTATCTGTATTTATTTGCATTCTAATAGAAATTACTACGATGGATGTTTTATTTAATGCATGATGATGATTTTGATTTGTCTATAATTTAATGATCATTGTTAGAAATGATTTGCAGCAGTTCCTAACTGAGTTGCACTTTTGAACTGTGATCATTTTATTTTATATTTTGCAATATGGTGCTGGTTCATTCTGATGCTGACATAAGTCCTGCTTTAATTTAAAAAAAAAAAGGAGAAATATTTTGAAGCAGTATCCTTCAATATAACAAGTGCTAACTTAATATTTACACTATAGGACTGATTAACTACTACATCTCCAGCAGAATTTTCAAAGACTTAATTTTTCTTCCTGCTAGTGAATAGATTGAAATTAATTTTCTTATACGTGGAACTCATGTATTCACACGGATTCTTTGTATGTTAGAACTTATGACTGTGATGCACCTGTAATCTAGCAGTTGATAGAGCTGCATTTGGTAATCTGTCAGCCAGTTTTGGTCTTGAACCAAAGCCTTTTGTGGGTTTGGTGATTGGCCAAAAGATTACAGTAGCTGCTAGATCAGTTGGTAGGTGATGGGTGCCATAGTCATAGTTCGCAAAATGGAAAGTTTGGTGCATTGTCACAAGATGCCTGTAGAAGAGAGTTTATACCAGACTGGCTCACCATTGTGACTGAGATTTTAAAAATAGTTTGCAGGGGATAAAAGGTATGTGGCAAGGAGCTTGATCTGAAACTTCTTGATATAATATAATTATTTTTCAACCACTGCTGTGTTTTTTTTGCTATTTTTTAAAAATTACCTTTGTAAAATTAAATTTGCCTATTATTAGCAAGTTTCTCATAACTTTAGATATTGAAATCTATGTTGTCTGTTGCTAAGAATTTTATCCTCATCACAAACCTTTCATGTGCAGTACAAATTATGGAAACAAAGTATGGACTTTTTTCAGACCCCTTCCTCTACAGTAGGTATGTAAAGTGGTACAGGGTTCAGTGGTGGTAAGAGAAAATAGCTGAAGTGCTTCATTTATGCATTTATTTATTTAAAAAAAAAAATGTATAAGATCTTTTCAATTTATTTGCATCAAACATTATGGTCTGTTCTGTTGAAAAATTACCTCAGAAATGAAGAGCTTAGATGTGCAAAATTTTAACTTCTTCGCTTGTGTTTTTTTCAACACAGCAAAGCATAGAATACTGCAATTTGCAAAAAAAAGTATTTTCTGTGCCTCTATTATTTATTTAGTTGTAAAGTGAAGCATCAAGGAGATGGATAATTAGCTCTTCTACTATTAACACTTCAAAAAAAAAAGTTTTAATATTTGTTTTGACTTTGAAGCTTTTAAACGTTGGACAAAGAGACAACAACAAAAAAAATTTTGGTTAACTTCCGGATATGGCCTCCAGCTAGATTCCTCTCTGGGCTTGACAGTATCTTCAGTGGTTGACAATTGGAATTATCTAGTCATTGATATCAGAATAGTTCTTGAACTTCCATTGACCCAGTCCCTATTTTGGCACCCTTAATCAGATCGAGATAAGCTTTAGGACAGAGGATTTCTTCAGGCTATGAATGTTGGAGTCATTCTTACCTCAAAAAATTTTAAATTTTGCACTAGAAAGAGGAACTCGTGGATGTGATGGTTTGCACAGCCTTAGAGATGAAAGCCGAGTAACGATCACGGGTGACCTAATTGTAGGATCAGGCGCAATTTATCCATGGTTGAGTCAGGGTGATTTAAAGTGAGACTGCAGGAAAATAATCAGTGCTGCTTTTACTTCACAGATATCTTTCTGATGCTATAATAGTATCAGGGATAAATAAATAACAATCAGGAATGATCTGATAATGCTAACTAATAATATCAAAATGCCAGAATTAAATAAGCAGGTAAATATTTGTAATCCCACAATTATCCATAAGAGGCTCCTTTTGATAGGAACTTACTGTCAAAGGAATTAGATTTCTAGATCAGAGGATTTGTCATGGTGAGTTCTTTTTTTGTATTTTTTAATAGGTGAATTGATTGAAGTAATACCTGTTTACTGAAGCTGCTGAAGGAAGCAGAAGTCAGAAGTTAAATGAACCAGGAAAACCTTGCACTTCTGTTTAATTCTTTTTATTTGTTTGAGACTTTCAGAAAACGTTGCGATCTCCCTCCTGGAAAGCTCTTTATGCTGAGCTAAGCCAAGTAAAAAATACTAAGCGTTTTAAATCCTGCCTAAGAGTAGTGAAGAAATTAGCATGACATCATCTAAAATCCATTATAATGAATGCTTATGAAAGTTTAAAAACAAATCTGTTTGTTTTATTAGAATTAACTCCATTTAGAACAAATTTTTTTTTTTTTTGCATTTCACAAATTTACTTTTGTTGATAATTGTTTGCTTGCAGGTTCTAGTCAATGTATAGCCACCATTTTGAAATGGTGATATGTTGATATTCAGCTGTGTTATCCTAAATCTATAAAAGAAATATTAAAAACTAATGCAAGCAAGCAACCAATAATAATAATAAAGCCCTTACGTCAAATGTTCTGTTTGTCTTAATGTTTTTAATGAATATAAACAATGTGAGTAACTGATAATGAATGACAGCTGTGTATCAACGTTAAACAAGAAAAATTATAGCCATCAGTCGAAAGTTGAAAATAAATGTAAAATGGTGAGCCATGGATTGAAATTAAAACCAATTATGTGAAATTGGTTCAAAATTTAAAAGAAAATTAGGAGAAAGTATTTATTTTATTTTAAAGCAATTTAGATAAAAAGTGTTGCAGTATTTAAACAAATTCACGGATTAAATTTGTGGTCTGATATTGGAGGCTAGGAAGTAGATGTTGCAATAAATTATTAAGTAACCTACTCTTGGCTCTTGTTTCTATTGGTATTTCTTGTCCTCAGGGTTGCCAGTGGTATGCCAACTGATGGATGCCATAAATATTCAATGATTGCCTTTTGGGTTGGCATGATAAACTGTTAACAATATTGGCTTTGTCTTGGTGGAACATCGAGCAGGCAAATGAGTGCGTGAGGGAATGGTTGGGAAGAGGGAGGGAGAACAACCCCAGCAGGACATGAGTGAACGTTTGTGCATACAAGTGCAAGTGAGTTGGCTGTGACAGAAAGCTACTTGACTGGCTGAACAACACAGTACTTGATACTTTGATTTGTTTAGTTAAAAGTGTTTGTCTCCCTTGGAAATCAAGTTATGAAATTGGCTTCATTTTATTCAGAAAACAAATCTAATGGTCTGTATCAATGGCATTTGAAGTTCTCTTTGATTTTGAGGATCAATGCAAAATTTTTTTAAAAAAACAAAAACAAAACTAGCAAATTTGAGTCAAAAGTAAAACGGCTTAATTATCTATTCTTTTGACTGGTAATATTTATATATTGATAACACGTCAAAGATATAACTAAGATGGTTAAGTTCTTTTCATAGAAAATTAGGGATGATAAAACTTGATAAAATTCTTATAGTGAAGATTTGGCAATCAAAAACCTGTATGTGAATGGATAAGTAATGCAAAACAACAACAATAACAGATAATTTATGGGAGGAAACTGTTGGTTAGGTAAATTAAAACAACCAACAATGTATTTCTTTTGTTGTAAATTTTAGTTTTCAATTATTTTTTGTTTTGTTTTTGTTGTTGGAGGTTTTTTTTCATCACAAAGAAGATTAAATTATTTTCTATCTGGACTTAGCCAAGTAGTGGGCATGTTGGTCAGGTTGAAGCTCCTCTTATCACATCCCTTCCTCCTTCCCTGCTTACTCTATGTCATAGGAATGTCTGTTGGGTTCCCAGATCTTTTGTTTCCCCCTTAGCAGAGCCAGCTGAACATCTGCAGATAAAAGGACCTTTCTTACTGGGTTCAGACCTCTTGCAGAAAGGAATGTATCTGCTTAGTCTTCTCCACAACCCTAATCTTTTAGATAAATACCCTCCCTAGGTAACTGCATAATTTTTCACCTTTTGATGAAAACTCTTTTCCCAGATTTCCCATTACATTTTTTCCTCCTCCACAGTTGAAAGGAAATGTAATAATAAAAAGTTTAATCTTTCTTCTACTTTAGAATGATTAGCCCCACAATTTAATTATTTTCTCTATCCTTGCTTTCAAAGATCTGTTTGGAGTAAAGCAGAAGTGAGAAAAGCTTCAGAACATCCAAAAACAAGTCTCTCTCTGCCTCTGCCTACAATCACCTACATTACTCAAGGGGAGATAATCTAGTAAGATATTTGTAACGTTATTTTTTTATCACAGTACAACCTAAGGCAGTGATTTTTTTTAAAGCAAAAGCTAGATGAAGTGGAATCACTAAGTTGTAGCATTAAGCAAAATTAATTGGTCAAAGATATAGGGAATGGGGTCATCATTTTACATTTATAGTTCATGTATTAATTTTAAAACATGGGCATAGCTTGCATTAATTATGTGTAAGTTAACTATTTCTTTGAGGTACAGTATCTTGCTAAAATTATATGTAGGCTTAATCAAATACTTAATGCCATCTACTGATATTTATTTATTTAGATCGCCACTTTTTTTCTAGAAAACCTCATATTTGTCTATCTCAAAAAACAACAAACAAAAGGCTTTTAAAAATTGTTACTTTCTTTTCTTTTGGATTAAGGAACTAAAAGTATTAATAGTAGGTTAACAAACTTTAAAACTGTCTTTTTTGACCACATTTCTAACTGTCGAACATGGCTTGTTATGTTTGTTTATTTGTCTCTTTTTATATAGGTACTTATCTTTGTTAATGTGGAACACTACCTCTGCATAGCTTTCTGCTTGTTCTTCTTGCCTGTTCTTCTTTATTTATTCTGGTGCTTGTCTCTTTAGGCTGACACTGTATGTGCCAAGCTTTTAGTCGTGAACAAACACCTTTAAAAAGATATCTGTGATTCCAGAATGATCTGCCATTATTTCCTCTCTTGTCTCATAAGCATGTAATGTCATTGCGTTCCTGTCGTGTTTGCACACAAGGCTACTAATGGCTTTTTGTTTGCCCAACCACTCTGATATTGACATAGTTGTCAGTGTGGAGGAGACTGAAGACAGGACTTTGGAGAAACCCAGGCAGGTCAGATTCAATAAAATTTAATTGCCCATTGCAATCACAACATTTTTCCAAAACCAATTTTTTCATTCATGTGGCTATCAGGCCAACTGAAGACCAAAAAGAAAGAAAGGAAGGGAGAAACTATTAGGGAGAAGAGAAGCTAGCTTCATGTTGGATTGAAAATTAAATACGACAGATGGGTCCTCAACAGCTGTGTACATACTGGAGTATCCCATGTTTTGATCAGTTATTTTAACCCAACAGAAGATGTGAACAATCCAAAATTTTACTGTAAAATGATGGTCACTAAATCCTTAAAACCAAATCTGAATCCATTGGATTCAGAGTCAACATTTCACAAGGTGTTTTTCCAAAATCTACTGTCCAGAGGGCTCCATTTTTCTGTAATTTCGAGGGAGAGCTTGTGTATACTTCAGAAACATAATTTGATAAGATTGTGGAGTCTAAAATGTTTCAGACTGAAAAATACTAAGAGTTTGGCCCTTTAATCACTAATTTATATGAGCTCTGAAATGCTTAATTTGGCCCTGGATCCAGTGGACCCAGAGCGAGAAGGTTCATATCCAATACAATTTTATTTTTAAAGTTTCCAGTTTTTACATGAAATATATAATAGGACTTATTAGAGATCAAGAAAACCCTAATTTATGTAATGGATGTTTTCCAATACTCTGATACTGCATTTGCTTGAATAAGGTTTTTCAGCATTTGATTGGTATGTCATTTGTGTGGTTGCAAAAAAAAAAAAAACTTTGCTACATCCAGACTAGCAGGCATCCATTATTTTGTTAGTGTAGACTGCCAGAACTTGTCAGGAAAAGGTTGGCTTTGGTCAGGATCTTGCTTGTTTATTGTTTGGACTAATTTATGGGTATAATATTAACAATAACAAGGAAATTCTATAAATAAAAAAAAATATTAAATAGATAAACAATCTTTCTAAGGGCTTCTGCAAAAAAAAAAAATTGGAAATGTGGATTTTGGGGATGAAAGGGCCCATAATTTTGCCTCGGGGTTTGCTTGTAGGTGTGGAGGCTATGTGTAGATGTAGTATTACTAAGTGAGGTGATAAACAGCAGCACTTCACCAATAAGGAGACCGTTTCTCTCGATAACAACCAATGAAGAAAAATATTGATTCCAGCACAAAAAAAGGGGTTTGTAGTTGTCTTTCTCTTTGCTTAAGATTTTCTTTTAGAGCTTCAGTTACTGGTGTTTTCGTCAATTTAAACTTTGTCACCAGACAGCGAAGCCAGGGAAGGGGGGGGATGTAGATAAAGAAAGTCCGGAGGAGCATACGGGATTGAAGTCTTGGCTTATTCCTGCACCTAGTATGTTCAGGGATAAGATTCTATGCATGTATGCAGTTTCTGATTATGTACACCCTGGCACGGCTGGGACTGTCAAATAAGGAATAACGTTAACTCATTCTGAAACAAACTGGTCAAAATGTTATCTCTCATCGCTTTTTTAAATATTAATTTAGGAAGAAGGAAACACCAGATTCCAACCTTGCTTGAGGCAGTGGAGTGGAGGTGTTCTATTTATTGAATGTTTTTTTTTTGGTAATTGCTGCGGGAAAAACAAATTTGTTGAAACTAGATGTTTTAAAACGATGCTAGGACGACATCTTCCAAGTGCATAACAATGTGCAGAAAGAAAACAGTCAAAGAGAAATGTGTGTCTGGCATGTTTTTGTAATTTATGAAAAAAAAGGAAAACCAAAAATATTATGTGGATAATAAGATTACTGACTCTAGATTTGTTAATGAAATGTTTCGTAAAATAAATCAGCTTATTAATATTGATAACTGCCCCATGTAAAGGTTTATGACAGTCAGAAAAATATACGTATAAAAAACAAAGGCTAATTCCAAACTTTTGTAAAATCGTGTTATCAAACGAAATATACTTTGTTTAATGAATTATGAATTATTTCATAGCTGAGTCTCATTGTTATGCCTGAGAGAGAGAGAGAATAGCTTATCATTTAAAAATATTTTAATGTTTGATTAAGTGCTTATATTCTCTAATGAAAATTCATGACAACAGAAAGAGTCATGAATTCTGTCTTTCCGTTTTTTCCCCCTCGATGCTTTTATTGTCACAGCATAAATTATATTAATGGGAATTTTGTATGCATTACGGACTGGGGATCAAGGTCTCCTGTTTATGGAAGTTTTGGATTGAGTAGGAAAAAAATGTGCATCTATTGTGCGTCGAAATACTTGTTTCACTTTATAAGTACTTATTTAGGGTGTTTTCTAGCTTAGAAATAATAGGATATCATTGCAAACAACTCACCAAAATATTGTGCGTATCAAAGGAAGATTTGCCCTTTTGTTATAATGGTGGTCGGCTCTGTGAGGGTTTTGTGGACTTAACGTAGACAAATTAAAAAAAAAATGCTTTCAGAAAGAACAAAAACTGGCAGATCTTGTATGGAGCACTTCGTGGCATTTGTCCAGTTTGAACACAATTTTTGTTTATATGTCTGTCTTTGTCTGTTAAAGAAAATATATATATTCATAGTTTTGTCACCTGTGTTTATTTAGTAGTGAAAAATTTGCTCAACAGATGGTGCTGTTGATGAATGTTTTATTTTGGCAGTTTCCATGCTTGATAACTGAGGCTGTCCTTGTTTGCCTCCCTGGAAAGGCGATCAGACAAGCATCGGTGATCGATAATTGAAAATTGTTATTGACTTTCATATTAATTATAAAGCAGTAATAGCTACTCAAGTTTTTGTTGTTTTTGTTTTTTTTTTTTACTCTTGGCATAAAGTAGAGATGTGGGGTTGGAATTGAAGGTAACTTTTAACCTTTGCTGACACAGGGTGTGTTGTTGATGCTGACCTTTTTCTTGTTTATGCTGGGGTCACTGAGAAAACAGGCACAGTTGGGGTAGGGGGTGCGTGTGCTGCTGTTTGTAGGGCGGATGTGTAGCAGCCATCAAGCTAAGAGCTTATAACACAAATAAACATCTCCAGTCTTGTTAATTTATCGGGTCTGGTGCCAAATAAGCCACAGTAAGTATCCCATGTTTGTGAATGTTTCCATTGGAATGCAGTCTGAGAAAAGTTTGCTTCTCTCTCAGTAGCTACCGTATGGGTGCCCGTTGCTGACATGGTTGGCTTTATCACTTTTCTGAGAGACTCGGGTCTTTCACCATAGCGTCTAAAGCACATAGATACTGGGATCAATAGATAATTACTACTATAACTTGCAGTCTGCAGAAACGAACCAACCAATCGTCGTGCCTATATTTGATTTTGATTTCATAATTTCCCCCTCTTTTAAGATGGATTTTATTGCTAAATTAAATACAAGGTTAGACACCAAAAGTTCATATACTAGTTCATTGATGTTATGTGACCATTGGCATCATAAGTCAGGCCTGCATCATATAGCCCCCCCCCCATCCTCGAGGTTTATGTACGCATCAAACCTAAGCCTCTGTGATGCTTCTGGAAACCCCAAAGCTCCTAATTTAGATGCTGACCCTAAATTTATTTTAAGATGATAATATATAAAAAAACAAAAACAACAATGGAAAGCTGTCTTTTGAATTCCATTTATTTTTTAAAAAAATTATTTCTGCACAAATTGCACCTATAATTAAAGATGTTTTTGGTTGTTAATTTATTTTAATAATTGAATGTTTTTCTTGATGGTGGACATGAGCAGAAATGCCCTTTCAGTACATGTAAACAAATAATTTCTGGATAGCGGAATTAATACAGGCTTAAAATAATTATATATAAACAACATTTTACAAAATAAAACAATTTTTCTTCTTTTTAATTTGAAACTTAAACATTTTTTTCTTATCTTAAATTTTACCATGTTATTGGCTTCATGTAATTCTACCATTCTTAAGTTTACCCCCTGCTGAATCTACACTCTTCTGCTAATGAAGATCCCTCACATCTGATTTTTTCCCCCCTCTTTCTCATAACTGAAAAGATATTTCCCTATTTACCTCCCTTTTTTCACCTGAGTTTATATATGCGAAATAAAACAATTAAAAATAAATTTCTTTTAAGTAACCGAGACAGTTAATTTTTTTTTTTTTTGCGCTTTATGAGAACAAGAGAATTTTTTCTGAGATGTGCCTTCTATTCTGTTGACTAAGGACGACACATGGAAGTCTTGCAGTATCCATTATTTTATGAGAAATAAGAAACATTTCTTGGTTTGACGTAAATTGGGAAAGTGAGTTTGTCCAGGGTTTCTTCTTTCTGGTCTATCATCACTGCTGTGAAATAAGCCACCGATTTAACCAGACAAATCTTCTTGGAAAACTCGAGATATCAAGATCCACCTCTTTTTTCCTGCATTGCAGCGACACTGGCCCCTCAGTGTCTCTGCAGGTGTCGTGCATCAACTAAATTTGTTTTTTTAATGCTGGAGAGTGTATTAACCGCACACCGACATCCTGAACACCAAGGATGGAGATTGTGTTACGCCAAATTGGTGGTCCCCCATCAATCCCCTTTAGCAGTTGCAGCATCAGTACTAGCTTAATGCATTGGACCGGTTACTTTGTAGAAACTATTAATGATGGATAGTGGAGGTGCCTTGCAATGATATGGATGCTCTTGCATTTATTGATGAAAGTCTACATTCTACTGATTGCATATCTGTCCTTAGGAATACCTTTCAACCTGAACCTGATCAAGAGATCCTTGACCCCGATCACTGTATCCTGGTGGAAGATTTCATACACTGACAGTCATGAGCTTTTTATACCCCTACCACCACCTGTAAAGTTGAGTTATATTAGAAATTAAAATTAGCTTCAATTCATAAATAAAAAATTTTTCTTAGGTTTACCATGATGATGATGGTCATTCCTTTTTGGGTTAATTATCATTTGTTGATGATGTCACTATAGTTTCAATCCTATTGAATTTTAATACTACCTTTTTCATCAATTATTTTATTTTCCTGGCCTCAAATGCATTAGGTTATAACCAAGTTAGCTCTGTGAAACCATTGTTTCTCTCCTGGTTGGTTGACAGCAGAACCATTTTTTTGTTGAACTCAACTACTATTTTGTTTTTTATTTTTTAAATCATTGTTAAAATTTCATTTGAGGGAAGTTGGTGATCAGCTGAAAGGATGAAATGGTTCCACGAAGTTCTTCTAATCACATGGCTCCCTTCCCCATCTTCTCTCTGTAAGAAGACTTCATTTAGTGAACAATGCCTGTAGAGCTGACTGGGCTACCCTTTATTAATACAGTGCAATTTTATAGCAGACCACTGATAATATCTCCTCGTTCATCTGTTTTAAAAGCTGGAACTGCAGGTGGCAGGCTTGACCATTGTTCTACTGTCTGCACATGAAGCCATTTTGATAAATAACCCAAGATAATTAAGAAACCGGAAACACTCAGGTTGTAAAAAATGACATAAAAAGGGGGAACTAAATTGGCTTTGTTTCCCTTGTGAGTTCAAAAATGGACAAGTTCATTATTATCTGAAAATTTCCCCATGTACCAAACAATAATATGAGTGATAAATGTTTACATTAAAAAAAAAAAAGTTTTCTGTTCATGATAATGAAAAATACAGAGCCATAGGCTTTAGATGTGTATTAGGAAAGGAATTGTCTACTGAGAGGCAACAACATGGTAAATGGTTTGTTGTATGGGCAGAAAAATAGGAAATTCTATCAACAGAAATTAAGCTTTGGGTCAAAGGTTAGCTAAGAGATGTCTTTATGGCTTATTCAGTTTTGGCTGGATGTAATTGCTAAATTAAGGTTGATGGAGTGAAAAGAAGATTTCAATGAAACAGATTTCTTGTAGCAAATCTGCTCATGAATTCCATAAATGATCTTCTTAGTAGAAGTTATCTCTATTCATCATTATTTGTGTGCATGATCCATCGTCAGTTATTGATTTAGCTAGGTTAGTTAATGGGAAGATGGCATGAATATAAAAATGTGTGAACTTTAATAAAGTGTGTGAACAGGTGTAAAATAACAATGGAAATTCTTTAAAGAAATTAAAACAACAGTGCATGCAAAGAAAGAACTTTCTTGTGATTTGATTTGTATACATTTTATGGCTGCATTGATGTTCAGGGTCGGATTGGTTGTCATTGCAATTCTTGTGTTATTTAAAATGGTAATGGAATGTTATATTTGAAAGTTGGTGGGCCAACCACACCAGCAGCATGTCAGAAGTTAGGAATAAATCCATTTATATTGGTTCTGAGAATAGTTTTAGAAATGTCATAGACATCTTTTCTGTTTTGTTTTCTCCAGAATAAAAATTATGTGATGCAGCAGAACATTATGATGCCTCACTTGGGAGAAAGAAATTGGTATTTAGTCATTGAATTCTTTTTTTACACTCATTTTGAAGCTTCAGGGTTTTAAAATCCAAGACTTTTCATTTTTTGAAACAAGAGTCATGGACTCTTCAAAAGCTAATCAGCATTATTTGTTAATTACTTAAGGTTTATGGGAAATTTCAATTTTCCTGGAAAACCAGCTATCCCTAATTTTTTGTGCAAAGGTGAAATGTAGAACTGATTAAAGAATACATTTTTAACAATAGGTAAATGATTAAGTTCTTTTTTTAAAAAAAATACCTGCAGTCTAGTGTTAAAAAGAAAGAGAGAAAATGTGTGTTATTTTTTGTTCTTTCATCACTTCTGCCTGATTCTTTCACATCTTTCACCATTTAACCACAAAATGTTTGACTGATAAAATGACATGGAGGGGTGGTGGTTGTGAAATCCCCAAAACCTACCAATGCTGATTCCTTTGAGAGAATGTTTCTCATCTTAGATATTTGTAACTCCATCCATTCTTTTTGTTTTTGTTGCCAAGGCATCCTCATCCTGTACCTGTGGAACTGCATGTTGTGGTTAGATTGTCACCGTAGGACTGCTTTAGCTACTTTTCCTTACATCTCTTTCCATCAACTTCTGGCTTAATGCAGCATTGGAATTAGCGTTTGGTCAAGAGTTGGCAAAGAAGGCAGGTGAAACAACAGACCACAAAAGAAAAAGATATTTCCAGAGATCTTTCCTGTGTGGGTTGAACTGAGAAGGATGGATGGAGAGAGAGAGAGAGAGAGGGAGAGAGAGATGGGGAGAGAGAGAGAGAGGTTCCTGTAATTACTTTTGCTTTGATTGCTAAACTAGTTTTTACAAAAATGTCCCGATTGTTTGTTTGTATTTTTTAAAAAAAAAATCTTTTTTTGTTGTTGTTGTTGTTGTTGCAACAACCACACGGAAGGATTTCTGATTCTTTAAGCCTGTACTAATTGGTTTGGTTTTGAAGTCTGAAAAAAAAAAACACAAGTCTTTGAAAAATCTTTTTGCAAAATCTTTTTTTTTCTCCTCCTCCTTCCCAAATTGAATTTTTTTTGCTTTAGGCAGCCAACAGAAAGTACTAATTGAAGTGAATGTTGAAAATAGCCTGTTACCATGCGTATAAGTGACAAACATAATTGACGGAGTATGTTAAACAGTTTCACTGAAGCAGTCTATCAAATTTGCTAGTGTATGTTTAGCATTACATCTTCCAAATAGCATCTGTTTTTGTTCATGAATTTTTAAATTTGTGTATTTTTTTTTGGCATCACGATTTTGGGAAATGCTGGAAACAATCTCCTGGTACATTTTCTGGAGTGCATTTAGATTTTAAATATATTTCCTAGGTAAGTATATGCTTGAAAACTGCAGGATCTTCAGTTTTTCCCTCTCATTGTAAAAATAGAGAGTTCTAGTAGGGATTCCTTTGCCAAATTAGAACATGCCTGGACCCTGCATGGTGCAGGATAGGGAATATGCTCTAGCAGACAGCCATGACATCATACTTTCTCACCTCCAGTGTAGAGAGTATGACATAACAATATTTAAAATCAATTTTCCTCATGTGTTAAAGGTTTCAAAGCCTTGGCAGTGATCTTGATGTAAAATTGAAAATAATGGCTATGATGCACCTCATTAGTACCATTTTTGATAGTTTTCTTTTATTTATTTCTTCATCAAAAAAATCTATCTTTGTTAAATTGCAATTCTTATTTTTTCTGGCTTCTACTGATACCATTTTGGATAGCTAGTGTTGTCTGTTGTGTCCTCTTATTACTGTAGTACATGGTAGGTTCTTAGCCAGATGGGGGACTTAAACTGTCAGAGTGAGGAGTTGTGTGATGTTGGTATACAGTGGCTTACACTGCCATACCTGTTCTACTCCAAGTTAATATGGAGCCCACTAATCCCCTTCTGATTAGGTTATTGGAGCATCCAGAAAAAAAAAACAACAACTCCATACAGACATACACGAGAAATCACAAATAACCCATACTCTTGGAACATTGGACCCTTGTGCCTATCTCCAGGATTAGCAAGTACAGTAGGAACTCTGCTCACCCTCCACCTGTTCATCTTTTGTCAGAAGCAGTGATAAAGAATTTGAAATACTGCAATTTCATTTCAAGATGGAATTATGAATGCATATCTGAAGCATTGATGCTAATAGTTTGATTGCAATTAAATCTAATGTATTGATATTAGTAGTAAAAGCTTTCAAGAGTATATTAATTAGGTGAAAGGTCATTACCATTTAATGCTGCTAATGAGATGGCTTTATTTGTGTGTTGGATGGTGGTATTAACTAATTAGTACCAGAAAACTGTGCAAAATGTATCCAGTACTCTTCACTTGGTTAATTATGCCACGTGAACGAAATAAGAAAAAGAACCACATGTGTACGTCTGTATATATAATTTTTTTGAAATTTTGATTTGATTTTTCTACTCTTACTACTTTCTTTGTTAAATGGTTTATTAAAATCAAAGAAAAAAATTAAAAAGTGAACAAATTTCACACTGTGATAATTATCTATAGCATCTGCCAGATCAACTTCACTCAGGATTCATCTCTAGTGTTAGCTTTATGTGATGATTGAAAGTAACAAAGAAAGATGCAAATGCATGATTTTAAGAAAAGTGTGATAACTAAATTATAAATTAGTTTTTTTATTCTTTGACAAAGGTACTTGCAGTTGAAAAAACAACCCATAAATACATTAATATTATTTCTTTTCTTCAAAAGAAAAACATCAAGATCAAAAAATTTTTTTTGTGTTCTGTTATGTATTGTTATTTGTTTCTTTTTCTTTTTTTAAAAAAAAATTCTTGTCTTAATTATTAGTGTAGCTAATCGGTCTTGAAAGTAATTTGAGTGCTAACCATGTGGAAAGAGAGTTGCACAGCAGGTGCTTCTGTCTTGGAATATAAATACTGAGTTCTATAGTCTGACTTGTGCTACTACTCATGAAACTTTCACGTGAAAGGAAGATGATCTTCCTTAATCAATGCCTGTAATGAAGTGTGATAATCGTAAGAATATTCTGGAGAAGTCTGAAATATGAATAAATTAATACTTGCATCCCAGCAACGAAATGTGTTAAAGGTAAATAATAGAATCTGCTAAATATCTGGACTTAAGTTTCTACACGATTCAAAAAAAGAAATAACTTGTTTGCATAATCGATTTCAAGAAAATTTTAGTAAATTAAATTTTTTTGCTGCTTCTCAAATATGTACGTGGTGTGGTATAGCCTTTTCCATCAAGAAAGATGTAAGCCATAGTTGTGCATGGTACTTTATGATGTTCAGTTGTATGTCATTGTTACACAAGGTGACGTTTTTTTGTTTTTCTGTACAGATTTTGATGTTACCAATTTTCTCCCTTCAACTTCATGAGAGCTGAAAATAAATACAAAGATGGCAGTTTTATATCTTTGTGCAACAGAATTTTGATGTCAGGATTCTGGCTTTGGTGATGGAAAAGCAGTAGCAAAGAAATTACTGATGTCCAAAAGTTTTAGCAAATACTACTGCCATTTATGCTTTAGTTTCATTACATCATAAATTAACACATATTCTCATATTCCTATTAGTTGCTGGAATATATATATATATATATATCTGTATGTGCATGCATGTGTACACATCCACAGTGCAATGTTGATGAAAACCCGATGAGCTTTGGCAATTCTGTTTTGTGATAATTGAGATGAATCTTTTAGTTGACACTGTATTTCTTTTGTTTACTTGATATTTCAGTTTTTTTTTTGTTGTTGCTATTGAACTGATAATCATCAATAGTTGGCAGTAACTATGTTATAAGATCAAGACCGGTTCACATATTTGTATATATTTGAAGGTTTAACTCCCCTTGTTTTCAATGAGTCTGGCTGGTTTTTACGTGACTTCTACCCGTGTTATGTTCACTTCTATCCTGATTGGCTGGACAGTCAGTGTTTCCTTTTGCATCTTGTTTGATTATGATGTTCATACAGATTATAGTGGTCTACCTTTACAAAGGTCTACTGAATGTCAGTTAATGACCGTTCTTATATATTCGTTGGTGTGTGTGTGTGTGTGTGGAACTTCCTGGCATGCTTGTTGACCTGATCACTTTCCCTATGGGCTTAGATGTTGTTTTTTTTTTAGCCAGTTGTCTGCCAGCATTTTCATCACTTGCACAAACAGCTGCTCTGCTTTAGTTTGACTGTTTTTTCCTTCAACATTTTCTTTACAGCCATTGATTTTTCTGTCTTTATATAGGATCTTTTTCTCCCCTTTGTTTTTGTGATCTTTTATGGGAGTTTCTCCATTGACATTTGGTCTGTCAGGGAGCTTGATTCACATCCTGTTCGCTCTGCAAATTTGTAAGAAAAGTCACTTTCAGCTGTTTGATTGTAGCAAATTATTTTCATAGTAGTTGATGCAGTAGAGCCACAGTTAAGCTATGGTCTGCTATAGTTGAGAGCTTGAGTTAGGATCTCATTTGGAGCGGCTTGAGTTAGAAAATCTCCAGCATGGTTTCTTGCTTTGCTTCATTGGCTGGTTGTGTCAGTTTCCTTTCACATCTAAGAATGTGGGATTTTAGTAGGGGCATTTGACAGGCTTGTTTATTGTGCTTGAGGCACTTAGAATAATTCACCATCTTGGATCAACCTGGTCTCCAACCAAGTACTGTCTTGATTAAAAAGTAACGATGAGGCGCCATGACACGGTACTCTTAAATTCTTATATAGTAGAGAGGTGGCGGCTGGGATCCCTGTGGTGGAGCCCAGGTTTGATCCAGGATTTTGGGCACCTCTCTTTTGTTTCTTCGCACTCTTTCACCAACTGGGGACGAGTTTTTTTCCCCACTTCTAAAACCGAAGAGCACTAGTGAGGACTTGTGTGCGTGCGTTCTTCACTTGTTACTTGTTATGGATCCACCTGTCTGTCTTCTAGGCATTGTGTAAATCTATTGTATGGTAACAAAAGCAGTAGAGCTTTAAAACAGCTAGAAAAATTGTTTCTTTGCTGAACTTTATCTAAAAAGGGAAAGGAAAAACATTTTAATTGTAAAAGTGGAATGTGATTAAAAAGAAAGAATAGAGGAAAAAAGGAATTAGTCTTTTTTGAGAGTATTTAATTTTAGGAAACTACTTAATTATAGAGCAAATATAAGACAATGAATAAACAAATGTTGATTTCTTGTATTGAGGTTTTCTGAATATTGATCTTTTGTCTAGTTGCAGGAAAGCATCTTTCCACTGGTAGGCAGGTGATAACAGAAGCATTAATGATGCTAAAGATATTTTGGATCTAGGATACAATGATAGATGGGTTGAAGCAGTTTGTGGTCGTTGCTGTTTCTCAAAGATGTTTGACTGGGTGATAGTAATGAGAATAAGGGAGATGTGAGAAAATTAAATTTTTGAAGACGTAATAGGATAGAGCTGCCAGTGAAAAGTAATTATCATAAGAGATGACATAGAGTTGTTAGTTGGAGTTATTTGTTTAGTATTCTTATTATTGTAAAGATTAATGTGGCAAGTGTGTACATAGCCTGTTGTTGTTGTCGTTGGTGGTATTTCTTTATTACTCTTGCTGAAATATGGAAGCAGGGCAGGAAAAGGACTTTTGGTGGTTAATCAGCAGCAGTATTCAGTATCAAAAGAACCTAAGGGGTTTAGTAGGGTTTGCCAATCTAAGTGAAAAGACAGCCTGGAACCATTGGAGGACAAACAGAGTATGCTATCATATTTTTTTAATAAAGGGTTAGAATGTGTTTTAATTTATCTGTTCTTTTTAAACCATCTATTCAGTGCATTTTTAAATATATAGATGTGTTATACTAAACAGTTTAATTAAGGAAACTGTTCTATCAGTATTAAAAAATAACTAAATAAAAATAAGGTTGTGCAATAATTTTGACCACCACAATAAATGTCTTAGATTTTCATATAGTCTTTGAAATTCTGTACTAAAAACTTAAAACTTTTGTTACTTGGTAAAAATAACTGATAACATTTGTTATTCCCCAGATCATTCTGGAGAAATGCTTTTGTCCCCATTCCATACTGCCAACTTCTCTAATAAGATATCGCTGACAAGTCTGGATGGATACTATAAATGAAGTCCAACTGCATTTTAATTAAAGAAGCAAAAACACCAATTTTGTTGTTAAAATAACTTGTTTTCCTTCTACACTTGTTTCTAAAAGTTAAGCAGCAAACAAGAAAACAAAAATGTAACAACTTTTATCAAAGAAATAAGTAAAGAAGTTTCTGCTGAAACTTACAAATTAACTTTGGTATAAAGACATGGAAAAAATAGCTCGTGTTCATTATCGTTATTGGCTTTGTCAGGATATCTGTTTTGAAGGGCAGCATAACAAATGGGTAGCCATACTAATTTGGAAGATTCTTTAAGGCTGAGAGTTATTGGTAAGATGGAGGCTGGACAGTTGCAGAACCAGGTAGTTGAATGGCTAAATGTGAACAGAAATGTGGCTTTTTGGCTATGCAGACAATTGTCTGAAAGCTAGTTGAAGATTGACCATTGGTCACAACTTCAGAAGATGATCACTATATATCACATTTTGCTTGGTGAAGCAGAAGTTTAGCTCTGACCCAACTTGCTTTTGATCTCTCTGTAGCCACTGGGAAGTTGACCCATGGTGTGCAACCTCTTGATCAATTGTCATAAACAAGTGTGTTTGAGCTGGTGCCATGAACATGCCACTTGGACATCACATGGCTGGAGCCATGTTTTCTTTAAAGTCAAGATTTAGCCTTCATTGTGACTTGTGATATGTACTCATCTGGAGGGAACACGGAACAATAGCCAGCCTAGCCAGCCTACAAACATTGTGGAAAAAGGATCATTATAATTGCGGAGGTGTGATGTTCTGGGCAGAAATCTCATTAGGTGGGTGTATAGACCTGCATGTATTTCAAGGAAGTACCGTGACTACAATGAGGCAAAGGGACAAGATTCGGAATCTTTATGTCAGACCATGTGCAAGTGCAATTGGAGATGATTTATTTTAATGGGTTCCCCCCACAATGCATGCATAATTAACCAATTAGTATCTTCATGACTAAACCATTACTCATATGATATGGTCAGCATGTTTTCCTAAGCTAAATCCTGTTGAGAATGTTTGGGATGCTTTAGGAAGACATTTTGACTCTCATAATCCCCCCCCTCAATGATCACTCCAAGAACCGAAAACCTCTCTGATAAGACAATGGAATTTACTGCCCACTGCTCATTGAGGGTTATAAGCAGTATGCAAAGTCACTGAGTCATGTATCGCCATAGTGGGAGGTCACATTCCCCGATGACTACCTCTCTTTTATTTTTGTTTGCATTATTTTGCTAGAATTCTTTTTTTGTTTCCTGATTTGGTCTCACCTGTTTCTTGTTATACCCCTAAAATCTATTTGTAATTTACATATTGGTTTGATGAAAGATGTATTACTTGAAAAGAAGTTTCTGTTGATGAATAAATGTTTTAGTCATTTTGGAAATATTATTTTTTTTTTTTTTTGTTGTTTAACTTTTGGAAGATAGTGTATTACTCTATGCCGAAGTCTTCAGAATAAAATGTTCAGATAATTTTTTAATGGAAAGAATGCAACTCTGTCTTTATTTTTTCAGCTAATCAAAATTAGTCATTGATCTCCAGGTACATTTTATAACTAGTCTAATGTAGAATGAGTTAAATAGTGTATAGGAATAGTGGCCTGTTTTGGTGGAAAATGTTTCTGATTATTATCAGATAACCAAATTTTCATAAATGCCCAGGTGAAAATAATGATTAATTAATTGTAAAATGCCTGTGGTGGTTTCACTTTTATCACAAAATTAAAACTAATGCAAATATTTTATTTTTTTTTTTGAAATTCCCAAGAATAAGAAATTTTACAGATTTATCTCCCCTATCAAACAACACACAATTATTAGTATTAATGTATATTTAAATAAAATAAGTCTGTAATCACTCAAAAGATGTTTATTTCTTAAAGTTTAAGTGTTGTTAGTGGACTGAAATAAAAAAAAATAAAATATACATATCTGTTGAGGCAGATTTTTTGGCCATACAAATGTCTAATCTTTGCTTGGCCTATTACTGTATCATTTCTGTTAGTTCCTTGCTGCTATGTAAGCAGGGTAACTAGTACTGCTCAAGCATCAGACCATGCTATTATTTGGACAGTTTTCTGTAGTCCTGATCTTCTGCATTTATTTAGCCCCTAAGACAAAGATATCGTTAGATAATATAGTATAATCAGTCAACTCAACCTGCTTTTGAGAAAGCCAGACAAATTTGCATTATTTAGTTAACAAAATGGAAGTATTGCAGTTTACAGTACGTGGCAGAGTTTTGTGCTGTCACATTTTGAGCTTGGTGAGAAAATGAAATGGATGAACTGAAATGCATGGATGGATGGGCAAAAGTGCATTTCATTAGTGGAATGGATTGAATTATTTAGGCGTTATCAGACTATCAAGTCATTGCTTTGCTATGCCTTGATATTTCGGACAGCATTTAATCGAATTGTAAGTAAAATTTGATTCTGATTAGATCTATTTGACTAAGAACGATGCTGTTAATTCAGTTTTTGGTTGTGTGTGCATATATGCATACAGCCTCTCTGCGTGCCTGTGGCGGTAGAGTAGCAATTTGTTTTGGCTTCAGTTGTACTATGTATGGTGGTTTACATTAATTGCTTGTGATTTCTCTGCTACTCTTTCTATAGGGAAATTGTCTGACATTATTAGATAAGTGAGCATTATCTCGATTGGCAATTGGTGCCAATGGAAGATTGGTGGGTTCTTGATTGTTGTTCACAGTGGCATTAGATTGGGTATACACACACATGTATCTTCAGGTACACTGATACTGGGTTAGGGTTACTTTTAAAAGGCTTTTATATTCATGATTTGATTATTAACCCTATATTTTTAGTATGACTTGAGAAACTTTAGGGGGTTCTTGACGATGAGCACATCTTTTCTATTATGGTTAAACAACATAAGCCTGTCTTCAGGGGGTTTGTGGAAAATAGAGCATGTGAGCTGGAGAGTTGTGAGTGGCTAATTATTTAGGTTTTTTCCTTTTTTTAAATTATAGATAAAATGGCCTGTACAAAATGAATAAATGAAGATCCATTTTTGGATGAATTTACAGCATCTAACAATCGATATAGTCTTATAATGCAACAACATGTATACATTCATTGCCTACCAGCTGCCCTGTCACCGAGTTTTTAAAGGCTGCAATCAGCATTAGCATACATTTTCTTCCATGTTGGAACATTATCCACCTCAGCTTGAACCATGGTGAGATGTATGCCAATCATCTCTGTGCATATCCTTTCACATGCTAGGGTGACTGCAGGAGAAACAGTTGTTTAATTTACGAGCTCACTTGTCCAGGGTGATATTTGTGCAGGGCAGACTTGCCCCATGCAATTAGGAATGTTTCAAAACCGGATTACATAACTGGCTTATGTGTAATGGAGTGGTTCAGCATTTAATCTTGATGACTGTGACATATTAAAAAAAAACAGTCTTTGCAGATTTAGCTGTGAGCTCGTTATATGGTATGGTTATGTGCAAAGTGAATTGAACAGCAGCGGAATGAACAGTCTGAGATTGAGCTCACTGAGTAATGATTTAGTAAACAACTGTTTTGCTCACTTTACAAAGAAAACTGGTTAAATAAGATGGAAAACTGCTACTTGTGTCTTGGATCATTGCATACTGAATGATGTTATGGGCAAAAGCTGGTCACAAACTAATTGAAAGGATCCAAGCTCTTGAAATTTTAAAAGTTGTTCATGGTGACAGGGGGGACTAGGATTGAAAGCCTAATAGTTAATCTTATCCAAGGAGCATAAAGATGAAACTCCTTATGCTTGTTATTTAATTATTTATTAAATTTATTTTTTGAGAGTATATGGTTCAAATTTACTGATTGTAGCTGTTTCCTCTCGGTATCTGGCCTTCACAGCATCACTTGGTATCAGAGTAATTGACTGATTAGCCTAACCACTGTTAACTACACCTGGTGCTAACATATTCTACTAAGTAATTAGCCAAGCATCAGACAACGAATACTTTTTGACTGGTCTGTCTAATGATTAATGATTTCTAGTGAAATAAATTGTATATTTCTTTAATGAACTGAACTCATTATATTCATCAGATGAGTTTAGATTGACTGAAAAGCTGTTTTCTCATCATCATAAAAATACTTTCTTCTTTGCAATAGTGATGCCAGTTTGTAGTTGTATCACAGATTCTCGAAATCTTTTCTCATGACTGGTATATTGACTGTTACATGTAAGATCACATAATAAAAAATCAGTATCAACGAGAAGTGATAGTGGATACAGTGGCATGCTGATTTAATGAGTACTGTATGACAACTCTCCTCCAGGTTGTAAAATGCCCTAGACACACCTCTTGAGGTGCCCCAATGACCTATGGGTTATGGGACAAGTGAAGTGAAGTGAAGAATATGACAACTGGTTTGTGCTACCTATTGGTGAGAGCGAGAGGTAGAGGAAATGCCATAAATCAATACAGGGTCGTCTTTTATGTTTTTGTTCCTTCTGTTGTAACAAATGAGTCCAGTGTTATTTTATTGGTGGTATTTTTTGAGTGAGATCAGATCCTGTTGGGTTGTAGAAAAGTCCTCATGTTGCTAAGGGGGGGGGGGTGTTAGCTCTGTTTGACTCGAGGAAGTCACGATCTGCCCACAAGATGTGGGAAGATGAAACACCATAAATAGGTTTCTAAAAGATCTGCAGTACAATGCTAACACAGTGATTGATTTATAAGACAATCCTTGTCCTTAAAATGGAAACTAATTTTTCTTACGTGAAAAGAATTTTAATTCTAGCAAGTGCCAGAGTGTAAACAAGGCAAACTTGGATCTGCAGGGTGGTAATAGTAATGATGAATGAATTGATTACATTATAGTTGCTACTTTGTAAATATAAAAAAAAAGTTCATTTTACAGTGGTGCACAATGCTAAAGAAGTCTGAAGGGTACTAGTTCCAATTTTAGTCCAGTATTCTAAGAGTGAAAAAGCAAAATTCATTATTGGCGGGCAAATAATCCACTAAATATAGCGCTGTAGTGAGCCAAGAATAGTTTGTTGCTAATAAACCAATTTGATTGTTATTATTGGATCGCACAAAGAAAATACAGCTTAGTCTGGTTAATGAAGTTTAGACTTTTAAAGAAGTCTGAAAGTAATTGCCAGAGTTTTTTTATTTTATATTAGCATTGGCCAAAAAAAAACCATCCTAAACATGAAACATCTTGTGAAATCTATCTTTAGCAGTAAATGAAAGACTTGAGACTTTGGTAACTCAATAAATAAGTTTTCGGCTAATTCTATTTGTTCACTTTAACTGGGACCACTATGGATAAATAAATACAAATGGATAATTGGATATTTTAACGTCCCAAAACTAAAAAGGCTGTGAATGGAGAAATTTTAAAAAAAAGCATAAAAAGATAAGTGAACTTGTTGCAAATACAAGTCCTTTGTTTCAGTCAATGTTCTGTTAAAACTCCTACTGGTATAACTGTACCCAGCACACATTATTATTTGGTCATTGTAATGACTGTGTGGATAGTGCAATAAAACTACAAATATTAGGGTGAATGGGCGAGCTAATACTTAGCTTTTTCCTGATGGCTCATTCGATTTCAGTTTATGGATTTAAGTCTTTAATGGCTAAATAGCTTGAATTCTACCTACTGTATTGGTTTAAGGAAATTCTTTCAACTTTTGTTCGAGATTTGTAACAACCATTCACAAAAATAGTGGTGGAGAAAAATGTTTGTTTCAGTAAAGTACTTGTATATGAAACTGAAATAGCTAGACTTTCATGTTAGGAAAAAACGCCTGATATATATTTATTCCACTTAGGTCATTTTCCAGTTATAATGGGGGAACTACTCTGTTCTTTAATTACTTTCATTATTGAAATGGCTTGACTCAATTCCCATCCAAAAGTGGAGAAATTGCTGCATCTTATCATCTTCACTTGACTGCTATTTGCTGAACAAATCATGTGGCAGGCAAGAAAGCAACATACTACTACTAACTAGCCTTACTTTCTGTCTCTTTCTCATCTCTTGGCTCTCTCTCCCTCCCTTCTTCCCTCCATTTTTTTGTTTTTTTTTGACAGGTAACTCTTTGATCATCGTCTTGAAGCAAACTCTCCTGTCTTCTCTTCCAGAACAGATAGTTATCGCGAAAGCATTTTTTG
Source organism: Nautilus pompilius (assembly GCA_018389105.1). Taxonomy (NCBI): domain Eukaryota; kingdom Metazoa; phylum Mollusca; class Cephalopoda; order Nautilida; family Nautilidae; genus Nautilus; species Nautilus pompilius. The sequence continues at coordinate 425,079 of JACATO010000322.1, read as the reverse complement.
GAGACTTAAATTGTTTTTCAGCAATTGGAGAGTGCCATCTTTGGCCTCCTTCAAATTGATACTCCTGAGAAATCATGCTCTTGATCACGATGAATTAAAATTATTTCTCTGTATTGGATTTCACTTCCTGCTCCTTTGAAAATCTCCAAATTTCTTCTCTATTTTTATCCTTTAGACATAAAATGATTATTTTCCAAAGTCTTTGCTGCTGGTTTTACAGCAATTTCTGTGACGATGTTTTTGTTTATAAGATAAACAGAGGATAACTGAACCACACAGAAGCTGGCTCTGTTGTTGCTGGAGAATTAAAAAAAAGGGCAAGTAGAGGCCCACATTTTTCAGGGTGGTTTTTTTAAAAGAAAAACTAACAAAATGCTGCTAAAGACATTGGAAAGCATTTTAAATTTGGCTACTTCTTCCCTTGAGAATATCAGACAGACTGTACTTGTGGCAACGGAAGAGACGATTCTGTGTTCAGTTTTTTCCCTTTATCTTGACGCACCACAGGTGAACAGAAGGGACCCCCCTCCATTTTTTTTTTTTGTTTGTTTAATTATTTAAAAACAAGAACAACAACAAAAAAGCCCCCAACTGAGTTCTGATTCCTTGCTTTCAGGACTGAAACTAACCCCGTCGAGGTTTGTAGCGTTTTCGAAAAGAAACTTGGCATTTACAGTAGAAAGACCAGTTGTAGTTGCTTGCAAACTCAAATGTCTGTCTGAGAACCTGGGTCGTGGTTAAAGTTGCAATTATGAAAATAGGCAACAAGCAAATGGCAGCCGTATTTGTGGAAATGCCAATAAAACAATTGGCCAAAAACATAATGGAGGATATTTTTGGATGTTTATGCGCATGTGACTGTATACATAATAAACTGGTTTATGAATGAAACAGGAATTTACATAGGTGTGTGAACATCTATGGCCCCCCTGTTAGTAAAGATGGCTATGTTGAAAAATTTGGAAATAAAACCAGTTTTGACACCATGAAGGAGGCCACACTATAAAGAGTAATTTCCATGTACCACCATTGGAAATTCTACACAGAATTGTACACTTTGGAACAAATAGAGTTTCTGATCTGTTTAGTTTCCTGCTTAGCTGGATTTTTTTTGTTAAGTGTGTGATATTAAAGCAATTTATGGTTTCACCTGAATCTATAAAGATTGGCAATTATTCACATGCAACTGTTTAAAATCATAAATTACATAAATGAATTTAGATGTTATTTTTTATATATAAATAATGATGATATTTGTAATGAGAATTAACAAGTTTTTTCATAGAAATTTTAAATGCTAGCACATAAATATTAAAAATCAAAGGCGTTAACAATGTCTTCTCTGATATATAGTTTACTACCTATATTCAGTACACTTTCTAGTAAATATCCATCTGTATGATGTTGTGTTTTCCCACCATGGTTGTTTTTCTTTTGAGGAATGAATATGTAAGAGATATCACTGTGGTGTGACATTCCCTAGCTCCCCGTACAGGAAAATCCTGTTAGATTTGTTCTTGTTCCAATGTCAGCTTGCAGACTTAAAGCGCATCTACCAAACATTGTTGGACGTGATTTGCTATCATATAGCAGCAATGTGCAGTTTACGCTACCACGCAGCCTCCCTCTGTTAAGGTAATTATTGATTTTTCTGGCGTATTTAATCCGTCCTTTTTAAAATTCCACGATGATAAACTTTTGAAATCACTATGGAAAAAAAAAAATTGTAACACTCATAATAAATAGTAAAAACAAATTATACTGCATTATTGTAGAGGCTTTTTTTTTTCTTTTGCTTTTGACTCATTGTCAAGAGGAAATAACTGTTAATAGTGCAATTTGTGTCCTTGTTCCAGATCGTACCCCTAAATGTCAAAAGAAAACTACACTTCGAAAGTTTGCATGATTCCACGGAGTTCACTCACTCATCTTGTGATGCATTATTATTATTTCCCCACTAATTCTGGGGGAAGAATTTTTTGTCGTTGTTGTTTGTTTGTTTTTATTTTTTAGAAAAATGATGATTTTTTCCTCATCTTTGGTAAGTGTTAATTCTACGTTAATCTCCTGAAAAGTGGGGAAGGGAGAAGATGGGGGGTGATCAGGATTTTTTATCAGCATGTTAAAAAAAAAAATGGAACAGGAAATTTTGCTCTTGCTGGGAATCTCTTAAAATATTAATCCAAGCAAATGCAATGGGTGTATTATTGTTCACAGCATAGAGATAGTATCCCCCATGTCAGAGGTCCCCCCCCTGGTTATTTGTTCTAAAATAACTTGCTGGAATAAATTGTTGCGAATACATTGGTGGATGAAAACCAGGTTGACTTTGGTTTACTGGCTTGAGTTGGACACTGGCCAAAGGATAGAAGGATTTCAGATTGGACTTTGTTATTTTAGGTTAAAGTACATGTCTACCACACATTCCTGCTATTAGAATATAGTTTTCTGGCAGGTCATCACCATACATACATCAGAGAGAGAGAGAGAGAGTTTTTTCACCAGTTATATAAAATCCTTTTGATCCCACTCAAACTGGGAATCTAATCTAATACTTTAAACTCCGACTCCCAATGCTTATAAGTACGAAGCATTAGCCAGCGACATCCATGTAGCTTAAATGGTGTCAACTAAAGTGAAACAACAAGGAAGCTCCAGGGGTTGGAAGTACTGACCTGTTCTCTGGCTACCAGAAGCGTTAATTCTTCTGTTATGAGCCTGGTTCTGTAAATGGCAGTATGTCAGACTGCCTATTTTTAATTGTCGAAGGTGTTCTTTGTAACCTGCAATTATTCTTACCCATGACCATTTGAGTAAAAAAAAAATAACAACTACCTTTGGGTATTTTCCCCATGATTTATGCCAGGAACCAATGATTTATGCCAGGAGCCCTGACATGACTGCCCTATGTTCCAGAACTGGTCTGACCCAATTGAAATAGCAGTGGCTGGTGAGCTTCATCTGAATGTTCTAAGTACCTCCCATGATTTAGAGAAGAGTGTAATTTTTCATGCCTTAAATTGTAGCTGCCCCTGTTATTATTCTTAGTGTTACGCAAATTTCTTTTTTCTTTTTGTGATTAAAAATCATCTTTTTTTTTTGTATGGTGCCTTCATCAGGATCTTTTTTTTTTTCTCACTCTCAGCTTTATGGCAATGTACACTGATGAATGTTCATGTGTGAAGTGAATTAACTGCCTTGGCTTTGGGAGGGGTCTGTTGAAAGGTTACAGTTGGCTGCTGCCACGACCACTTCAGACTTGCAGGATCTGCGCAATTATAAAATAATGTTTAAGATAATCTGAATTTCCCGGTATTCGGTGGTAATTTGTCTCTGCATTTAAAAAAGAAGAAGAAAAGGTTAGTACATCAGAACCCTTTAATCAGGGTTATTTTTAGTATAAAAAGAAAGTAAATGCTTTATTTTTTTGGTAAAGATAGTTTCAGCCCTAGCATAGAAGCGCACAGACCCATCTTTCTTTTCCACATTCCCGTCTCTTGGTCTGTCACACCTGGTACAAAATAATGCATCACCCACAGAATTTTTTTTGAAAATGATTTTGCCAAGTCTTTTCCCCCCCCTCCAATTGTAATACTTAAAATTAACAAAAATGTTTTAAAAACTACACACTCATAGCTTATTTTACATTTGTATAGTGTAATGAGTGATGCAGAGGTCTTCTGTCAAAAGACCACAACCTTTGCATGTTATAGTTGTGTATAATGCTGCATTGTGTTTGGTTAGGCATTATATACCTGTGCAAGATGGAGTTGCTGAGCGGTGTTCATGAGTTCTAAAATCGTTTTTGCACCATCTTGTCAAGCACTCAAAAATAAAGTAGGCTTTTAAATATTGATATTAAAACTTTTGATTGATTATTTCTTACATGCATTTAGCAATTTTCGATTATTAAATATAACATTGAAACTGAATAGTATGGTAAGTGGTGCAGATGGCCAGGGGCTCAGGTTTGATCCTTATTGGAGGCTGACTTGATTTTGTGAACCCTCCCTTAGCATGGTTTCTTCTCACTCTTCTACTCATGGGCTGGGCTTGGCTTTCCTCGAGGTGCCTCATACAACTAAACAGATTAATCCAACAGGGATTTCTGCATTTTTGCTGAAGTTCCAGGCCAAACAAGGCACATGAACAGCAATGACTGCTGGTGGACACGGTCACCAAACAAACCTATCAGGTATATCTACTGTTGTAGATGACGGATGATGATCTCAAAAGAAAAGAGGAAGAAGAATCATTAATGATTTATGTTGAGCATTAATTATGATGTTAACCCTATGTGTACTCTCGGGGTGTACTTGCTCTATGCTATTCTTCAGGTATGTATTACTCTGCAAAGGTGGTTGAGCTATAAGGAACCAACACAATGCCTTTCTCGTTAGTAACGACAAATCTGTATTGCTCCATTCCCACATGTTTTGCGTTATGGGTATGTTGACTATAGTTCAACATGAGCACCCACTAGTATTTTTAGGCTGGGGGGGGGGTATAAACAAGAGATGTTATCTGTGGAGGGTTAAAAAACCGCAGATTGGTGTATGCAAACAAATTCTGCATTAGTGCATGTTTTTAGCTTCTTTATATACAGTCTCATAAGAAACAAAACAAAAAATATTTCATTATCAGTAATATTTTAACATTTATTATTATCCTTAATAGGTGGTGATATATTATTAAGAGCATCAAAGAAAGTCATTAAGAAGTTTGTGTTTGCACGGGGAGAAATAATGGCTATAGAAAATGCTCGTTATAAGAGACATGCTCACTAAGTTTCTGCATTGATCGTATTTAGCTTGGTTTTTATGAGCAAAGGGGCCAATAAATTACACGAACATCTGAATGAGCTCTTGACATGGTATGTAAATGACTAAGGTGAGCACACAAATCCTTATCTACCACCTTCATACTAAGGTGACCTGAGAAGTAGTAAATTATTTAGTTTTAGTAAACAAAAAAATAATAAATCTGTATTATGTTATGCTAACCTTTTAGCTTTATTCACAGGAGAATACAAAAATTAATTGGATAGTTGTACTGGGTTACATCACACAAATCTTATTTAAAAGAAATTTAGTTTATCCTAAGCTATACTTGAAACCATTTAAATATTGCAGTGGAAATCTTGTAGAAGGGAGACAACTTGGTGGTAAATTGAAAAAAGAAGAAAAAAATTCCTTTCCTTAAATTTTGCATTATCCAAAAAAGGAAAAAAAATGGTTTTAGTGATGTAATTAAAAAAATAAAAGTCTGCTGGATAATCAAGTATAAAACCAGACCACTCTGAAGGAAGATTGGATGAAATAGAATTTACTGAAAGTTTTAAGTGAATTCAAAATCAGTTGATCAGCTTAACTATTAATATTTAATCACCATTCTTTGACAAGTTTTGAAAACTTTTAGCATTTAAAAAAAATGGGGAATTTACTGACTAATTTTACAAAAAATGATTTAGATTTAATGGAGGGATACACTAACTGGAGGATGCTAGCTACTCCACATGTTCTGCCAGTGAGGCATGCTAAATTTTACTACCGACAGTAAAACTTCTGTCTTTATTTTTTTTTTCCTTAAAACATTATATAACTTTTTTAATAAGCATAGAAACCTTGTTCTAGTGTCATTTGAAACGCTATTTTGCAACATTTATCCTAATTACAATTAAATTTCAACACGAGCTCCTGCTTCAGCAGTTTCTGAAATATAGTGCCACATTTTCAATAGAGTGAGCAAGATAATTTTTGTACTTATCCTCTCGCATATCTTGGCTCCTAATTCTTCCAGAATTATGTTGTTGTTGCTTATGCTTTTATTTTTTTGGCCCATCATAAGAAAAAGTTATGGGGAGTTAGTTCAGAGCTTCTGGTGGGCCATTCCAGTGGGTCTCTCCTGCTGACTTGATGGTTAGCTGTCTGAACCAAAGAAATATGAGAATGTCATACCTTTCAGATGATTCAAGAATGAAGTTTCAATCTACATTAAAACAAAAGTTGCAAACATTTTAAAATATGGAATAACTTTTCAGTCACCTTCTAAATCCCATGTGTAATCCACACACATTGGTTGGCCACTTTATTAGGACCTATTTACCCACTCAAATTTGGGCTTTACCTGAGCTGCATATACAAATTAGGTTGAGCAACATAATGTGACAGGTAATCTCTACAGCATTACATCTGACTTGGGCAAGCAAGTTTGCAGTCAGTCTGACAGTGGTAAAAAGCAGAGACAACAGAATTCAGAAGAGGCAATATATTGGTTGCACATCTAGTAGTGCTGCAGTGGTCAAGACAGTTTTGTTGGCAAACTGGCAAAAGGTGAGAAAAGTGTCTGTTTTGAGAGGGAATTGTTGTTGCAATTGTAGTAATCGAAAGACGGGAAAGGCAGTTAAATAGGATAGTAAAGTTCAACCGTCATCAAACAAAAGACCAGAGATATTTAATGCAGGACTAGCCTATCTTGTGAAGAATGTTGCACCGAATGGACTAGGAGAGTGGGAGACCGTTGTGTAGACCACTGATTGTAGTTACCAACATGAAAAGATCTTTTGTGTGGTGTAATGAATGTAGACATTGAATCAAGGAGGATGGGTAGTGGAGAAACGATTTGGGTCGTGTTTTGATGGCATATTTTTGGATCTTTGGTCTCTTTACAAAGCAGGATAAATGCTAAAGCTTAGATCAGCATCATTCCAATCGAGTGCATTTAGCAGCTATGCTTTCTGTGTACCCTGATAGAGATGGCTAGAATACGGCGCTTCCATCCATTGTGCATTCATGGTTTGAGGAACACAGTATGGAGAGTTCAGATTTCTATGGCCAGCAAAATCTCTGGATTTTAATCCAGTTGAACATCTGCAAGATGAACTCCAATGACACACAGTACCACCCCAGTCACCTGCCTATCTCTCACTGTACATTGCATACAATATTAAGGCCTGAATGTTGAAGCATCTCTTAAGGGATCCTCCAGCAATTTGCAGATTCTAAGCATTGGTGTGTGATGGACATTATTTGGGTAAAAGTGCCCCAAACTGTAATTTGGTACAGGTCATAATAAAGTGATGGTGGTTTGATACCAGTGGCATAAGTCCAGTATGGGCTAGAATGTCCTTGATTTAACATAATGGAGTAGAGTGCTTATTTATGTAATCATGTAGCATGTGCTTTATTTAACCAGCTGAGAGAGCAGAAAGTATTAGTACCTCTTAAAAACTGACTAGACATGTACTATTTGACTTAAAGGGCTTTATTAAGGCAAGTTGTAAAACAAACAAACAAAAAAACTTCTTGTCTTTCTGACTACTATATCTGTGTATCTGAGTGTCTTGGTGGTAAAAATCCATGTAGGGTATATAAATCTACTATCTGAACCATTCAGAGGTCTCTATACCAGCTCCCTAACATTGCTCTAGAATAACATGCCTGCCTAGCTATGTTACCATGGGCACCTCCTTAAGAATCTGAGGAATTCTGATCTCTCTAGTCTGATGTCATTCAGGGAAACCCCTGACAGATTTGAAAACCAACCTGTTGAGAGGATGCAATCATCTTTCTCAATTAAAGTGTTCACTATAGAATCCCTATTGGGAACATGATGAACATCTTTAAATAGATTTAGTATATGAATGCCAGATGTCAACATTAATATATATAAATATATTACCCCAAGAAATACATATTCTGAGGTTGACTGGTGGCAGACACTCTGTCATGAGATCTAAACCTTATAAAATAAATTTTAAATATCTTGGGCTATATTTGGGTCTTTGTTTTTTTTTTTATACCTACCATTTTTCTTTTTTTGTTTTGATTTTGTCACAAGTACCACATTTGCTGGCTTTCCACCAATGCAATTTTGCGTATTTCATGAAAAATTATAAGTTAAAAATGTATTAAACTCTTCAGTAACTTCTTAATTCAAGGGGAAATTTCATTAAATATTTATATTCAACTCTAAAAGACATTTAGATTGACACGTGGTCATTTTAAAGGGAAAGGGTTAAACACCTATATTTGAATAAAGGGCTGCAAGGCAGTATTGGTGGTCCAATGGCTGATTAATACTAAGGCCAGAGTTTGAATCCCAGTTGAGACCAACTCATTTTGGCGAATCTTCCTGACCTGTTTTTTTTTTTTTTTTGCTAACTGGCCATGTGCACCCACCCACCCAAGCTTTCCAGTTTCTTTCTGCATCTTTAAGAAAAATTAAAAGCCAGGTTCCACGTGGTGCAGGATTGACAACACCTGGTGAACAAGTGTTGCACTACACCTGCTCACCAGGGTTATCTTTATCGTAGGAATTGATGTATGGGTGGAAGAAGAGGGGACTAAATGAGTAAAGGTAAATTAAACCGGGGTAACATTTAGCCTGAAACTTGTCTGATTAAGCCAGTCAGAAACAGAGCTGTATAAGTTAACCCGAAATGTTGGCAGCTGGGAAACAGATGCAAAACGTTGACCCTTAATGTGACTGGCTAAATCCATGCAGCAAATGGAAAAGAAAAAAAGATTCAGGTTTAAAACTGATAAAAGTATAGAAAATGAGCCCTCTCTCCGGCACCAGTGTATTACGGTGATATTTTACGCTAAAAAAAAAAACCTGGGGTGAAGGAAAAAAATGAGCAACGCATAAATCTAATTTTAAAAATTAAACATTTTTTATGCGTTTTTGAAATGACCAAGATTCTGCAAGGCATCAGTATATTTAATCTGCTTTTCTTTTGGTTTTATGGTTGAAAAGAAAATTGTTTTTGACTAGAAGATTTCAAATTTATTTATTTCACTTTGTTGTTGTTCATTTAACTTTTGCCTCAAACTGCCTGTTTTCATTTTAAGAATTTAAATTTATTTGTGAGTTTTTTTTTTTTAATGGGACCATAGAGTTATCATTCCTTTGGAGCTTTAGTAGGTATAAAGCTAAAGTGGTGAAGACCGTGTTTATAAAATTTCTATATATCTGCAAAATATAATATGAGAAAACTTTAAGTTTTTTTTCTAAATGTCTTGTTTTTGTTAATTTCTGGCTCAGTTTGGACATCAGTGAGATTTTCGATACTATCTCACAGAGTTGGTAAGGTCTCAGTTCTCGGCCATTTAAATGCCCCTTTAATACATCAGACTTCTAAATTTCTTAACTTTGCTCCAACAATGCTAAATTATGGAACAAGGTAACTGATGGAAGTTTACCTGCTTGGTAAACTTCCATGATATCTTTACAAACTGTACACTTGGTATTATAAGTTGTAAATTAAATTTATTGTTTTACAATTTTAGTATTAACATTTTTATTGCAACCACTCCTGTGATACTTTTCAACTAGCCATTAGTGTAATATTAAATGCAGATGAAGAAAAGGACATTGGGGAAATTATGGCAAATCCTGAGAAAAGCCAAAAGCAGTTCTGTAGCGTAATATCAAAAGAAACTTGATTTTGGGCTGATCAACCAGACAAACAGATACAAGACATCAGATGTACAGTAAAAGCTCATTGTTGGGCATCCATTGGACCTGCCGGTTAATCAACAGTTATACTTACCCAGTCATTTGGTCTTTATTTTTCTTAAATCTGGAAGCACTTGCTTCACCAGCACCCTTGATCTACAACTAACTTAGGGAAGAACTCTCAAAATTTTTTGGCAGCTTTGTGATCGGCAGACTTCTGTTTACATGATACATCAAGGCATCCTATTCCATGGCACAACTTCAAACAGGAGAGCGCCACCCATCAGAAAAGGCTCATGGTTTAGTGAGTTCCATTTGCTCGTAAAAGTCTTTTGCCTTTTCATTGAGTCGTAGGTCTGGAGATTGGGGCACCCTCAGAACGTTTCAGTGCAAACCATTCGTATAGAACAGTATCAGTCTGTCCAAGCCTAGGTTTATGAAGAGTACGGTACAGCAGTTCCGTGGATTTCTCAGTTTCTAAACTTGCAATAAACCCTATTGACTCATCTTTTTGCTCCTTAATGTTGTAGATGGTAGAGGAGCCAATGCTGCATTCTCTCATTGAATCGTTCCTGTTTTCACCTTTCACAAGTATCTTGCATGTGTCTATCTTCTGATTTATTGTTAGAAACACCTCTCTTCTTTTCATCTTTGCTTGTTGATGGTTTATTTGATGCCACATTGAATGGGTGAAGTGATAGCTAATCCATGATAAATACAGTACCATAAACAGGCGCAGTGGTGGCCACGGAGAAGAAAGACATCCAATAGCTACACTCTGACAACAGTCAGCAGCGCCACCAATTATACCTGGTAAATACTTGGCTCATAGAGCTTTTGGCCTGTGCCAGATAGCATCGATCTGGATGATGGTTATCAAAATAGGAATCTGTATCTTGATATTTTTCGAAATGCTGGTTAATTGATCTCTGTGATTAGTAAAATTGGTTAATAGAGTTTTCCATTTAAGAAAATGCTGGATAAACAAGCTTTTATTGTACTTATATTTACATTTAAAAAAGCCTGATTATTGAGTATATACTTATGGGGTCTTTAACATACTTTGTTGAGTAGTTACAAGGAGGCAAGAGGTGCTCATGTCTTATGCGAGCGCCCCCTGGGAAGATAAATGGCCATCGTTAGGATTCTTAAGTCCATTAATACCATTACTATTAATTAACACGTGGTAATCTATTTCGCTTATTAACCATTTTACTACTTTAAAAATATTTTCTGATATCTTAGCATCTTGCAATTTCTATTGATTTGTAATTCTGTCCCTTAGTTTTAGTAACTCTACTGCAGTCCAAATTAGGCAAATTTTACATTTTCATTGCTGGAAACACTCTTAGGAAATGATTGCTGGGCTTTTCCTCATAATTCAGCGCTGTGTCTCTGCTGTTTTTTTTTAAATATTATACTGATAATTTAAAAAAAAAAACAACAACAACAACAACGGACAGACAGACAAATTTTACACAGTGCGGTGCTATGAAAGGTCGTGATCAGGTTTTGATTATCACCAGTTGTTGCTGAATGTTTAATGACAGGGTGGTAGATGGAACGAGACCGTCAAATGAAAGGAAAGGAAATACGCGAAACATTGCTGGTAGGAAATCTGCGCTGAGAGAGAGAGAGGGGGGGGGGGAGTCAAGAAAAAATATGACAGAAAAATAATTAGCCTTGGATCCGCTTTTGAAGATTGACTGACATTTCACTGATTTTTTATTTATAGGCAGTTGTGAGTTTTCAGTGGATCATAGGAAAGGTTTCAGCTGCTTTATATATAGCCGTCATGCGCCCGCACAGAATGTTAGCGATGTAGATATTCTGAGAAGGCCAGGGGCCCCACTCCCTTTTTAAAAATATCATAAATACCGTGAGGGGAGGGGGGGCTGAAAAAAAACTTAGTTTTTTTTTTTAAATAAGAAGTATAATCACATGGATTTGTTGGATGTTTAAGCCTCCATTTTGTTCCTCATTTATCATTTACATATTTCTTTTGTTAAAATAACATTCCTTGGTCACAAAGTGAGCGCTTGTTACCACTTTATCACTCTATAGTTGTCTCCACAAGAAATTGTTACATTTAAGAGGTGGTTTTGTACAAAGTCCCCATGAATGCCAAAAGCGTCACTCAGTTGGCCATGTTGTCCCAATACTGGAAGAAACACGCAGTAAACGCTAAAGTATTTCGTTTCACAGTTATCCCATAATTCCAGCCACCACCATAGACATGAATCTTGTGTTGTGCATAATGTAGCATCGTGACTATGTTATTTTGGTTGGTCTTCATTTGAATGCCCCTAGTAGAAACTTCCAGCAGGTATGGCTGCACAAAACTTCATTGAAATTTTTTCCAAATCATAAGGGAAAATTCCAGCATTTCACTTGGCTAAGTCAGTCTCTCTCTGCTTCTCTGTCTCTCCATCTCTCTCTCAAAAATTTTAGATTATGATTTTTTTTTTCCCCTTACTGGCATCTTTTTGATGCATGAACATTTTCTTTCTCCAAGCTGTTCTGAATAATACTTTTTGGGATTCTATCTATCTATATGCCTATCTATTTATTTATTTATAAATGGTATCAACAAGAGTTATCAGGTGCAAATAGCATGCTTGCCAAAAGTGGCCAAGGGTTGATATAATTTTTAATGCATTCTTTTCTAAAATTTCTCATTCTGTAAGTAAACACATATCCAACAGTGTTAGATTACTGGCAGATTATGGCCATGAAACTCCATCTTTCCAGGCACATTCTAAGCAGGTGGTTTTATTTTTGTTTTGGCTGTTTTGAGACTGATAATACAGATCACAAACTCTAAATTTTCCAGGTATCGGTTTTAGTAAATGGGATGATTTTCTTCATAAATACATAAATTTTCACCAATAAAGAAAGTACATGCCCTCCTCAAGATTTTATGACTTAGCTCATCTCAATTTACAGCATCTTTCTGATAGGGAGAGGAAGGGTTCATACATATCTGGGTAACGGAGAAGACCTGTGCCCACCTCATGACATTGCAGCACTACCTGGATCTTGTGCCACATTGCGTTCGGTAGGTTAGCAGATCCTTTAATTGATACAGGTGACCACAAAAATGTTCAGAATGGTAGTGACCGAGAGCCCTAAGTTGGTTCTTCTTGCACTTTGGCCATATTCTACATGTCGTCCATGTAGCTTCAGCATCCAGTAGTTCAGTAATTGATGTGGAATTGCAGATGATTGTTGTGATGATGATGATGATGTGACTGAAAGATGGCAGATATTGTTTTGTTGTGTTGTACCTGATGCATGCAAGGGAGACAACCTTGATAAAAGAGCTGTAATGCTGCAGTTGTCTGTCAGGTGTCAATCTTTCAACATGAGGGACCCGACACTTCTGACTTTGGCAGGGAAAGCTTTACTAGAACTTACCACTTTTTAAGGTGTTGGAGGGAATTAGCGGTACTATGAGAAGAAACCATGTGATGGCCAGACTGAGCTGCCCCGACTATATGATTCACTGCTGGAACAGCTGCGCTATTCAGAGATAGTAGTTGAAAAGTATTAAAGCCATTTTTTATGACCTATCCTCTCCTATAGATTCATATCCTTTTCTTTCCCCATCCTCAGTGATGACAATTCATTAAGATTGTGATGTGTATTCTTATTTTGTCATCAATTTCTTTACCAGCAAGAATTACGCAGAACACAATTGATGACAGTAGAAACTCAGCTAAACCTTTCTCTCTCGACCTTGAATGACCACTGACATCTTTTAATGATGGCCACCCCCTTCCAGAAGATGAAGGGGGGGAAAAAAAAAGCAAATTAAAACGACAAAAATGTATTGGAAACTTGCAAGTCAGGTGGAAATTGCGAGGGGGATTGTCGATCATGCTGGCCACAAATGTCAGGTGGACAACTTTTTTGTTTGTTCGTCTGTTAATGAATGGATGAATTAAAGTTGACAATTTGGTTGGCTTGGTGTAAGTGGGTTGTATTCACGCCATTGTATGGTAGGGGTGTCCATCCTTCTATTTAAATTAAGCAGGTTTTTAAAAAAAAAAACTTAAAAAAAAAATTCTTTTCAAAGCTAATTTGTATGATATTGATAAAATGGTTGTCAGCTGCAATTTGCTTTCATTATTTCTCTGGGGGTGGGAGGAGGGAACCATAATTGGCATGTTTGTTATTTTGGCGGATCTAAGGGGCATCTGTCTGTCACCATGGTGGCCCATGATGACCCGTTTATATTGACTTTTGAAACTTGGGACTTGAGAAGATGTGTAATGTTTGGCCATAATCGCAGTCGATACAGAATCAATAGCTTCCTTCACGGTTATCTATCAGACTGCTTAATTGCGTACTTTATCTGTCAGAGGCCGCTCTCAATTAACGAGTATTAATCTGATAATTATTGCAAAGATTCGTCATTATTTTAAAAAGGGATTCTGAAAAGAGAGAGAGTTCAGGGTGAAAGCAGATTTTTTGGCTTTGTGGCCTTGTGATCAGTGATTAAAGGCTTCTTACTAGGACTTTTACAGGATTTAATCTTGTCCCATATCTACCATCTGTATGTATGATTTCCATATGTGACAACACATCCTGATTGATGCCATGCAATAGATGGGTTTTCCTCAGGGGAACAAACAGACAATAGTGGTAAGGGGATGCATAAGTCTTTTTGTTAAGAGAAAATTACTTTTACTACATATTAAAAAAAAAAGAAAACCCAACAAGATGTAATTTCTGCATTTTTATTAATCAACCTTCCTTGCCCCCCTCCATCTCTCTCTACATCTCTCTCTACATCTCTCCATCTCTCTCTCTCCGTCTCTCTCTCTACATCTCTCTCTCTCTCTCTCTCTCCGTCTCTCTCTCTCTACATCTCTCTTTTGCTCCATCTCTCTCTCTCTCTCATGCACACATGCACCTAATTGTAGTGGCAGATTATTTTGCTACATTACTCAAAGTGGTAAATCTTTGAGCTTGTTTTACATGTATAGAAATTTTATGTAAAAACACGCACGCACACATGCAGAATGTAGGCCATAAAAATGGACTTACCATTTAAATGACTTAGAAAATCCATATATGCTAAAAAGTTATTAAACCTTTCTCTCACATAACTTTCTGTCATTGAAATATTCCTCTTTATGCTAAGCTTAATGAATTATTTTATTGCTGAATATATTATATAACATATGCATCATGAAAAGGTTACTGTAATGTGTGACAACTTCTGAAAGCTCTGTGTAACAATTCACTTTTATAAGAATATTAGTGTATTGTTCAAGAAAATGTCAGCCACCTTGTCATCTGAGAGAAATAAAAAATGACACTGAAATTAAGTTTAAAGAACTGCATGAAACTAGAATTTTAGAAGAAAAATCAAACAAAAGCTTTAAAATGATAGTATTCAACCAAGCAGTTAACAGTAAATTGTCTCTTTTTGCTAAATATGGCGAGGTCTTCATGTTCTCCCTAAAAAAACAACAAAACTCATTTGAAAAGGAGTTTGGTTTTTGACTATAAAGGATAAGGAACATTGTTTTGAAGTAATATATGGGAATAACCTTTTAGTTAAATGGAATAAAATATTAGTGTATTGTGTGTGTGTGTGTGGCACAAAGATTAATTGATAAGCACTTTTATTAAGGTTATGAGACCTAAATTATTGTCAAGGTTAAATATAGCTGATTAATACGTTTGGAGTCAATTTTCCCAGGATCGAGTTATGCAAATTAGAATTTTAAGCTCTGGGTAACTTGCCCTTGGATGACTTTTGTAATTTAAAGGGTATTAATATCGGCAGATCCTTACACTCAAAGGTGATGGGCGTATTCTTAGCTCAGATGTTTTCCCTACAGATGTCGTTGTTCCAGCATTGATGACAGCTAAAAAAAGGAACCCCCTTTTTTGGATATTTTAGCTTGCTCTGCCTGGAGATCAGCAGCTGACAATGCACACGAAAAGCTTCATTAAGCTGAAACAACCCCTTAAAAAAACAAACAAACAAGCAAAAAAAACAACAACAACAATAACAACCCCCAATGGTGACAACAGAAAATGAGGATACATTTTTTCTGACAATACTCGCAACATAATAGCTCGTGCTGAAGGACGGTGATTTTATTTCCCACCATCAGGAATGAACCAACTGAGACACGATGCATTTAACAAACACGTTGAACGAACACACGAATGATGATGTATAATTTCTGGTTAATTCACCACCTCCATCCCCATACCTGTCTGCTTCATCTTCATTGGTAACTCTTATGCTTAAAGTCAGGTGCAAGCAGGCAACCAGTGGTTCTGGTTCTGTGTGAACCCTCTCTGGATATCTTAATTAGAAAAACAAATATCTCTCTCTCCATCTCTCCCTCTCTCCATCTCCATCTCTCTCTCTCTCAACTGGTTGACAAAGAAGTGATTTTTCAGCCATTCGGGCTTTCAAATAGCTCAGTAAATGCATAATTTTGTCTTCTGTTTGTTAGTTAGCTTTTGGTGTTTTAAAATCTCTTTCAATTCTACACAAGCTGTTTTCTTAACCTTCCCTCCCCCCAACCTTAAAGCTTTTTAGAGGAGATGACATTTAACCTAAATGAACATTTAAAAAGGTTATTTGTTTTGTGTGCCAAGTTATCATCATAAGTGAAGCTAACAGGCTTTTAATGGCTCTAAATATGGCGCCTCATATGTGTTTGCTGCATTCTGTTAGGGCGACAACACAAAAACGGAAAAGTGGGCCTTGATTCTCGTTTCTGTGAAAGTTGTACCAGTAGGTAGGGCTATTGAAACAAAACTCTCAGCTTCAGTTTTGTTTTTTTTTTAACTTGATATGCTATTGATTATCACTAGTAGTATTCTGCAACTTCTAGTCTCTAGTGGAATGAGGTTAGTAGATCCCCCCTTCCTCATTAGAAAAAAAAAGGGGGGGGGGACATATCCTGGATGGTTAAGCTATAGTGACTGTTATAAATAAATAAGCAGAAGGCGAGGGTGGGGCCCTGTCTTGCCCAACTGTAGCATGCTGCGATGTTAAAGACAGATGTTTCTTCCTGTGAGTATATGGATGGAAACTAATTGTCACACGTGTAACTCTCCATAATGCAGTCGCCCAAGTTATGTTTGTAAAAATTATGGTTTTATGGATTGTAGAAACCTTTGCCTAAATATATATTTAAATAAAAACAAGTATGAAAAACACCGACTTGATCAAAAAAAGAAAAAAAATATTTTAAGACGACAACCTGTTGCTTTCTTAGAGCTGAAAATCTAGAATTGAAATGTTATAACATGCTTATCTTGACATCACTGCTGTGCTTTCTGTGGCTGGTTGTAAGGCTTCTCACCACCATCTTTAGTCGCCATTTTGTATCGAGGCATGGTCAGGGTAATTACCAGGGTGCAAGCGGAGTCCGCATGCCATCCCAGGAGAGGTGACATTTGAACCTACCCTTATTTCACCTGAGGTTCAATTGCTGTTTCTTTGAAGGACCACCAGAGCAATACTTGGAAATGTCATGGGAGCATGGAGCCGGCTAGTGCACAACAAGGGACGCTACTCAAAATCCACTTTTGTAAATTGAAAATAAAATAAAACTGAACTCTCTTCATGGAGAATTAGGGATGCAATGGCTGATTGTTTTTCTAACACCACCCATAACTTAAATTATCCAAATAAATGTTTTTTTTTTTTTTAAAAAAATTAGTCCACTGCAAACATTAGTCAAATTCTGCTTTTAAAAGAGAAAAGAAATGCTAAGAGGAATTTTTGGTTACTGCAAAGTCTAACGGCACAGTCCTCCGTGCTATTCTTGGCAGAGTAAAGGGCTCAGTTGCCAATTCTGAGTGATGAAGATTCAAACATCCACCCAGTTGGTGTTGATGGTTCTATTTGCTTTGCTATAAAATCAAGACGGGAATGTGATGCATTTTTGTTTGAAAATAATGCAGCTTAGTACATTACATGAACCAGTACAAGAAGCCTGACCGCGTTGTCATTGGTCATGTGATCAGGTTTTAAAAAAATTAAAGTTTTTTGAAAAAAAAATTTATAAAGCGCAAGAGTTTTATTTTTGATAATAATTATTTTTAAAAACCAACACATTTTAGGGGAAAAAAAACAAAACAAAAAATGTTCTAAATCAGATGAGAGTATATGTAATCTGAATGTTTATTAGTAATTAAGTAAACACTCCCACAATGCAATTCTACAGAAGATGACAAAGCCAATCAAATTTAGAACATGGCAAAAAGGCAATTGCTAAAAATTCCACTGGAGTTAACTAATGAGGTGGATTCTTGATGTCCACGATAATAATTACAATTAACAGAGTGGAAAGAGAATGCTATGGTGTTGGGGGGTGTCAGCCTTTTGTAGCTGTGCATTGTGAGGATGTTTTCTTGATTAATGATGAAGATAAGTGTGTTTCGACAGCCTGTAACCCTCATGCTAATAATTTCTTTACTAGTAATGATGTCTTGCATTAGTCACGATTGAAAGCCCTCATTTTATTTGCCTCATCACTACCTTTGCAGTTGGTTTTATAACACCTGGATTTTTTAAAGATTTGCATCACTACACAAAAGTACAGAGAGGAGGAGGTAGGGGGCCTCTCATCTCAAGCCTCATTCTTCACACTGAGAAACAAATGCCTGCTGCAGGAAACGACAGAAATGTAAAGCTTGCTAGAAAACCGAGGAGCGGTGTGACTTCAATAAACGTGGAAATAAGCATGTTTAACCAAGTTTCTTGTACTACTTTCTTTCGTACGGCTGTGCAAGATGGGCAGGGAGAGTTTTTAACGCTTTATGCAGAGCTGCAGGTCCACTGGAGCATCAGAACCCACACAGGGAACCCGCTCCCATCCCTCTGTTACGTTTATATTGATCCCTAAGAAAATGCTACAGCAATGTGAGGCAGCATGAGGAGCTCTTCGTCCAGTGAGATAAAAAAGGAGAACTGAGATAGCACGAGACAAATATCACTCGAGATTTAAAAAATTAACAGTGCTGCCAAATACTTCTTGAAAAAACTTTCTGATTTTATTATTGTTATTATTTATTATTTTTTGATATTGTCTGTTGCTGAAATGGTTACATTGAAAGACCAGGCTAAGTTTTGTTGGTTTAACAGTCTTGGCATCTGTGATGGTGGGGGGGGGGGCTGCTCTGTAACTGAGGCTAAACAGATTACACAGAGCATTTATTTAAATTATTGCTGTCTGGGGTGGGGTGAGTTCCTGGTGAGACCAGCTGTCCCAGCTACCTGCATCTATCTAGCCTCAAGGGACTTCCCAAGTGGCCAAAATGTCCAGTAATTATATCAAGGTAGCATGTGAATGGGAAAGGACAGTGATGTTAGAACCATTTCACAGGCCAGGTTTTCGATTCCTGTTGGTCTGTCTATCTGGATGGGTTTCCTCCATCAGTTCTCTCCTTTAGCTTGAATGGCAGGGTTCCCAGCAGGGGTTGTTGTTGTTGTTTTTTTTAAAAGGCATGCCTGTAGTAAAAGTTCCTGACTCCCCTTGGCTGATTGGTGCCCCCTTCTCCGTGACACCATATCATGAAGAAAGAAGAAAAGAAATTATACAGACTAAGAATTTTGAAATATAACCAAGGTGAGATAGAGTCCCCATGGCCATAATGGCATCTGGCTGTATTTTATTTGGACCTCTTTAATAGTTACAAATAACACTGTAAATTTTCAAAATTTTATAGAAACAATTATTCGTAAAGGGTAAATTATTGTGGGGATTTAAATTTTAATAATAAAAACAAAATGATGTTTTAAATAAGTGAACTTTACTATATATGAATTTTCAGGGAAATAAAAATTGGGCTTTATGATAGTACATATGTATGTATGGATAAGTACTTTAAATTTTTAAAAAAACAAGGTGTTTGAAAGGGAATTTTAGTATCAGTAACAATAGATGTTACTGTTTGATACCAGAGCTCTTTTGTGGTCTTTTTTGATTTCATTGCCAGTGAATATTGTTAAAGCTGCATGATAGTGTTAGTGAATATTTTAGTTCGGTAATAAATATTAGTATTGAATGTTACAGGTTTCATACTCAATCATTAATGTTAAAGCTGTACCATAGCACTAATGGTAGTTTTATTTCATGATAAATAATGGTGCTGAATGTTACTTAGACCTGTATGTACTGAACAGTCTCTTTGATTTCCTGGTCAGTGATGAATGTCACTGATGATGTTTTCTTTTTACCATGAAATATTTCCCAATAATGGAAATCACGAATATTATCAGTTTGGATTTGAAGAAATGATTAGATGGTGATCACAGAGTGATGATGAGATAAGCAGTGGTCAATGAATTATCTGCTGTTAACTCTCTTCAGGAAGAATTTGTGAACGTAGCTCAGTCTTGCTTGTTTTTTTTTTACTTTGTTAGGTAAAATGGTTAAAAATATTTATTTACCATTTTTTATTATTTTAAGATGCAGTTAATTGTGTTTTTGCAACAAGTTGGATCAGTCAACATTTTATCTTAATTTTTTTTTTACTGGAAGCTATTTAGAATGATACATCTGTAACTTAGCCGCAAAGCCAGCCAGGGTGCATTTTAAATAGTGATTATTATTTACACGGAAGATATTCTTCTAGAAAGTTCTGGATTTTAATTACCTTTTAAAATCAGTTTTATCACAGTTAATTAAAAAAAGGAAGAAGAAAAAATAATTTTGAATGAATAAAATAAGAAATAAACTCAACCCCTATAATATATAGATATTTTGGACTTGACCAATTTGGCAACTCCCAAAAATCTAGCTGGAAAGTGGCTCTCTTTTCCAATAACCACGACCAGACTAATAGATTTGCATGGACATGAGTTGACCTGTACAGACCATTATCTTGCAAATGTGACAACCACAAAATTACTCAATAAAGCAGCATGCTTCCAATTTATGATCTCAAACAGCAAGAAAACCACAATCTCATGAGTTATGTCTAGTTTTAAGGAAAAGATGAGTGGTAAACTATGAAAATTGGAAGTCACGTTGTGGAAAATATAAGAACTCACAAGAAGGATAGAAATAGGGGTGAAACAAAGAAAGGAAGTGACACTGCAGTATTAAAACCTATGGGACCTAGTACAACTTTTTATATAGACATTTAAAAGTTGCCTGCACAGATTCCAATAATTTTTTTTGGTTTACCTCATAACAAAAGGGATTGCCTTTCAAACTTCCTGCTCTTCAGTGCTCTGCATGTAGCTTGGGTAGCCATGACTTTAGCTGATGGTAATGGGGTAGCCACAGGACTTTAGACAATGGTAAATCCACTTCATCAACTGAGATCATTTTCAGAAAATTTGTAAAGCTTCACTTAAAGAAAAAGATATGCAATCTCGGACTCCAGCATGATTGACAGCAAGCAGTCTTCAGATTCTTGGTTAATTGACCAAGCTTTGGGCTGCCTAGAAGGAAAAAAATTCACTTGGTTTTCCTATTGGGACCCTAATTTTTCTGGTGACTAGAAAATATTTCTGGCTATTAAATTAAAAAAAGAATAATGTCTGAGCTATATATATAATATTTAAAATCAGTAATATAAAACATAGTAGTACTATGTTGTGGATCTGCATGAATGAATATTCAGTGGATTGGGCAAGGAAAGTTTTTTGTCAGTAATTCCAAAGACATCTAAAGAGGTTGAGGCTGATTGGCCCTCAATGATGCAGAATATTGTCCAATGGGCTTATGCAAAACACAAGCTTTTGCTGCATAGTCAGATGCATAAAATTAGCAAAATAAAGGAAGCTGGCTTATGGCTTGTTTATCCTCATAAACAATATTTTTGAAGTTTTTTTTCAATGGAGCATCTGGCCTCATGACCTCCCTATAAGGATGGACATCCATTAATTTTTTTTTATAATCCTCTCATATCAGCTTGTAAAGACAGTAACATTTGTAGCATGAAAACTTCAATTATTTATGCTTTAATTAAGAAGTGTTAATGCCCAAGTTGAAATTCATTAATGAAACTAATATTAACATGCAGATTTAAGAGTTCTGTAAAAGGAACAAAAATTCTTCCATGATACTGTACACTGGTAGTATGATGCTGCATGTTTATTTTCTCTGTCTGATAACAGACTTTTTGTTCTTGATGCCATTCATTCTTCAGTAATGGCAGCGTTTAAATGTAAACTTTAGATGGATATGTTTTCATTGTAAAGTGCAAGATTTTTTTGTTGTTTATATATTCTTCTGCCGGGGAGATATTGAGGGTGACATTAGCTGGAATATATGCATCTTTATTACTTGAAATGTTTGTAATTGAGGGGTTTTAAAATCAAAATTATTAAGAAGCCTCTATATTCATTGGTACAAAAATGGTCACACTGTGTGTTTGCATGACAGGCCATCTTTAATTGTGCATCCTCATAAGTTTTGGTGAGTCCATGCTTATGACTGCCATATATAATATTAAAAAAATGTTGTTTCCCTTACATACATTGAATGCACAAAGTTATAGTAACATTGATTTATTGTAAGAGAATGTTTTGCTTCATTGCATATTGTTTATTTGTTTGTTTAATTATTTGGTTGAACATCTACAGCCTAAAAACGATGTAATTATATTTGGAGAAGCAAAGCAAAGCAAAAAAAAATTAGGGTAGAGCTATTTTCAGCTACCATATTGCTGTTTTTCATTCAATCTTTAAGGGGATTTAGTGGAAGTATTCCTTAAGAAACTATAACAGCTGGGGTATGGAATAGGGATCAGGTTTCCCCTGATAAGGATTATTTTGTCTGTTCCTGAAATTGGGAGAATCTGGGATAATGAAACAGAAAGTTGACAGACTGGTCAGACATTTGGAATAGCATAATGCATTCTGTCCAGTCCTTGTCCAGATGTGCAGGGCTAGACTAGGGCTTATGCAAGATGTTTTCATGAGTCAATAGAATGTACAGGGGGCCTCCATAATCTTCTTAAAAGCTTAATGAAAGTGAGTCATGCATCTATAGCTAATTGATATAAGCTGGGTGTTTGAGTGATTTTTCTGACACTAGTCTAGACAAGGCTGTGGGTTAGTGGTCAAGCAAGATGTGGATAGTAATGGGCAGAAAACCTGCTGAAGGATGGTGTGGTCAGCTGAAGTAGTCATGGGATAACACACCTGGCAAGAGATCATTGGCTCCTTGATCTTTTAATTCTCTGAAAAAAGTCCCCCTCTCCCCAATTTTTTAAAAAGCTGCATAAGTGCTAATTGATAATGGTGGCTATACACAGTTTTGAGAAGGGCTCCAGCCAACAACGTGAACATTTAAAATGCTTTATGATACAGATTTCTACATACAAAATGAGTTTTCATTCGATGTTAATATAGAGTGCACTCCTTATATAGTTTTCACAAATGATATCAAAGTAAGGAGAAAGATCATCATTTAAGGATGTAAGAGATAATTGACTAGTAAAGTTAACTTTGATTTTAAGGACTTATGGTCATAGGCGAGCATAATGCTGCATGGTGTTCAGATGTATATGGAGGAAAAATGAAGATGAATTAGAGAAAAAAAAAAGGAACTTTGAAATGTGGTAATGGCCAGAAGACTTAATCCTCCCAACATCATCAGCTGGAAGGGAATCTCTGTGAAGTTAAATTTTGCTAACCTTTTCACCATGACTGCGGCTCCATACTTGTTCTGCTCAAGAAAACTGCAAACAATATCACATGGTGCTGTATGTTATTAGGGGTTTAGTTAGGGAAGTCAAAAGGCCACGAATATGATTTAACTTGATGAATGCCATCACTGTCGACCACACTTTCTGATCACCCATTTCACTCATTAGCAGTTTTCTGTTAATTAAAAAACAAACAAAATTTCTTCCCCCCCCCTGACATCCGACCAACAATAATTGTGTATGACTCCTAGTGCATCGCTAGCTCACTACAGACACTTTGCAGACAACGAAGGGACACTGGGCCCCAGCCGTTTATTAACTGCAGAGAGATGTACAAATTTGTCGTTGCCAACACGCTAAAAACCCTTAATTATTTTGAACACCCCCCTAGGTTGTGCATTGTAGTTGAAAGTTCTGCGACTATAACAAACTCTAATAACGTTTTTTTTTTCTTTTAATTTTTTTTACAAAAGGCGATAAACGCGAGATGGCGTGATGATGCCTGGAATAACATGAGATTATCTGATTGGTTGTTTCTCAAAGGCATTAGTTTTTTTGAATCATCAGTAAGAGAAGTTTCTTGCCGGATTCCTGTTGAACGTTCTATTTAGAAATCTCTCTCTCATGGATAAAAGAGCAGCCCTGCATTTCTGCAGAAGTGTGCGAATCAACCACCCAAAAAACCTTTCAGCCAGCGAAGTTGCAACTATACAAGTTGCCTGTTTGATTGGTTTCATACCTTATACATAAAAAAAAAATAATTAATGAATAAAGTCTTGGTTTCCCAGTAATTCCATTATGTGGCCAGTAATGATGGATTACAGATTTTGGTTGCTGTCATCAAGCTGAGGTCACTGTGGGCTCTTACATGTACCAGGCAAACAAGACTTTTATCAGTTTTTTTTTTTTTATTTTGACTTCAAATTATCTGTTAAGTACTCTAAACACCATTCTCTCCTTCCAAAGCCCTTAATAACAGCTGATCTTTATCAGATGAAGCCTTATGGTTGGCTACTCCAGTTGATAGGCTTAGCCAACAGTAACCCTGGCTGCCATTACCAGAGAGAGAGAGAGAGAGAGTGTCCAGCCAGCCAGCCAGCCAGCCTGCCTGTCAGAGCGAGGCCTAATTCCCTCTCCCCTCCACCAGCCCTGCACAAATTGGACCTTACTGGCTTCATTGGCTTTCAATGCCACCAGAGTAGCTAACAGAAGACCATGCTTCTTCTCCCAGAGATTCTGATGCCTTTGACTGTGAGCCAGGGACAAGAAGAAATTACTCCTGCTTTGTACCTTAATCTTTTCTTTTTTTCTTGATTCTGACTTTTGACTCTTAAAATGATGTCTAAGAAAAGTACGGGTTCGTTCTTTAATTGTAACCCTCCTTAACCATTAAAGGGAGGTTATTACTGGATACTATAGAATTTAAAATCGTAAAAACCATTAAAAAAAAATTAAATGTGCAAATAACTTTAAAATATTGATATTATGAATATGAAAATGATGATGTTTCAATTTTTTTGTAAGCTACATTTCGTGTGACTTTAATTTTGTTGTTGTTTTCTTTCTATAGATGAAGCGGTATTAACAGATTATATGGTGCTTATTTTCACAGTTAAATATTCATATTACTATACATGGAAATACCGTTATCTTAAAGATTTTCTCTTGAGTGAGTTTTCTTTATTATTTGGTTTTTTAAAAGTAAAAATGAGCTTAAGTACAATTATAAGATTACTTAATGTCTTGGGCATTGTATTTATGATTTGTCACCACAAACCGACCATCTCCTGAAAGATACGCAAAACAATTTTCTTAAAATTGCATATATGTCAATGAGAATGCAATTGTTTTTGATTAATGGGTTATCAATAGTTCTGAAAAAATGTACATCTGCTCACTGAAAATTGATCAGGCTGGATACAGTGATTGATTGTTGTGTAGTGTTTCCCATTCTATTTGATACGTTTATGGAGTCTGTGTGTGTAACCTGAATTCTGTGTCTATCTGCTGATAATTTCTAAAACCATCCCTATGTTATAAAAACTATGAGCAGAAATCTATATTTTTTTAAACAAAAAGAAGAAAAATCTGCAACTCTTCAAAAGCATATCAAAAGCTAATTCTTTTGCTGTTATGATTTCTTTCTGGAAATGTTTTGCATTGCTTTTTATTGGAGAATTTTAGTTTATATGCCATATTAATTTGATAGTTGAATGTTCAGAAGCAATTGGTGATAATCACCCATGATTTGTATTGCATTATGGGAAGATTTTCCAAATTATTGCCAGATAAGAAGAAAAAAATCATATTAGACACATGCAGTCACCGGGAGAATGACTTGGTAGATTATTGTAGCATGTAGTGTGCCTTTTTTTGGCATATTCTTTATTTGGCTAGCTTATCAGTGATCATGGAGTCTATGAGGGGCCAGCAATAATATTAAAAAAATACTTTGGTTTTACTCTTTAAGAGAGCCTAATTTTTTTCCTTTTGTAATGGTTGGGCTTTTTTTTTTAAAAAAAATGTGGATAAAGGAAATGTTTCTAGAAAACAAACTTGTAATTATGTGCACAGTAGGAAGGCTGCATCACCTACTTGTGGTAATTTGTTGTCTCTCTCTTGAACATTGATGCCAGTTTCTGAAGCCGTGAAACAAGTGCAGTCAACAGTTTCCATAAAGTGGATTTAACCCAGATCTCTCAGCAGGTAAAGTTTAAAAAAAATGCTGACACTAAAATTTTCTGATTATCTCACAGACAAAAGAATTCACTGCTTTTTTCTTTTTCTTTTTTAAAAAAAATATCTGAGGAAAAGCACAACAGTGACCTGTTTATCATAAACTATGGTTTCAAAGGATATAGTGTGTATTTTTTGTCTAAATTGAAAGTATAATGAAACTCTCTTTTTGGGATGTGTCCTGTTATTCGGATGGTGGTAGCTGGTGTGATTTGTTGAGATACTGAGAGCTATTTCTTCATTTGCCAGTTAGGCTCTAGGAATGCATGACAAAGTTACTTTTGTCCTTACATTGTTCTTGGTGCCAGTAAATCTTTGATTAATTGTTGTTGTTTCTCCCCTGGTTAGGGAGGGAATCCATGAATCCAGTTGGTTCCATTTATTAGTCCACTGTTACTGAGCTACCTGACAGCAAATGATGGATGTCAGCATACTTTGGACCAAAGTTGCCATTTTATCTTGTTATTCTGTCTGCTTGGCTCCTGTGTGGAATACTTTCTGTGGGGGGTGGGGGGGGGGGTAAAAAGGGTAAAGATCTCTGAATTGTCTAGCATCACAAACCAGATGATAGATGAACATGACCATGTTACAGTTTTTGTTAAGAAAGCAAATCCTGTTTAATGGAAAGCTAATGTGGCTTTAGTAACAATGATGATACAGTTCAATTGCATTATTCTGCCAAATTCTACTTCTTTATGCCAAGGGGAAGAATTCTTTGTGGGCAGTGATAAATGAGAGTTGTTTAACATGAGGTAGAAGTGGAGCTCTTTAATAGTGGAAAGAATGAGAAGTACTAGTTGATGATGGACATGGTTTAAGTTTAACATTTACAGAAATGTTTTAATTACTGTTTGCTGGAAAACTCTTTGCATTTTACTTTTAAAAAAGAAAATAATAAAAATGGTCAGTGTGTGTGTGGAGGGAGGGGTGTTGTTAGGAGGAATCTTTCTGGCTAAAAAATATGTATTGTGTTTAGTCTAGTGAGTATGAATAGCTTGCAGATGGAGAGAGAGCTCAGTATACTAGGGACATTTAAATGAAACCTGGCTGAAATACCATCACCATAATGGTATCTGGCCAGATTTCATTTGAACATCCCTAGTATAATTGAAGTTATTCTGTTTTTTACTTTATTTAACAATGAAATGAAACTATTAGATGATATCAGTAATTACCCACACTATCAAGCATGAAATAAGCATCATTTTAGTTCCATTATGTGTTCTTAGCTTGTCTACATCTTGAATATATTGAATGCTCAATTAAGAAAAGATATTGGGATATTAGTAATAGTTCAGTGTGGGTTTTCTATAATTCAGGTTAATTTAACTCTCCATATTCATGTCATTTTTACTGTATATTATCTGGAACTAGCATTTGTGTTCAACTGGCTCTGTGTTTGGTCAAATGTAGTTGTAATATGACAGCGGTTGGATTGGAGCAATATAGATTTGTCATACTGAGGCAGGTACTGTGCTGAGCATCACAATCCCTATGGCTCAGCCTGTGCTATGTAATATAGTTTGATGGGTAGTGGGCTGCAGTTGCACCCAGAGGTTATACAGAGGGTTAAGAATTCTAAGTAAAAAGATTTAAAATATTAGATTTACTAAGTTTGGATCATAGACGTTGGAGGAGAGATATAACAGAGTTTTTTGAAATAAAATTTAAGCTTTTCAGCGTGGACAATCAGAGACTCATTGTCACCAATGCTTAGTGTCAAAACTGTAATGGTTCATCATAGCTTGATATTAGAAGATAATTTCTCAGTAACAGAATTGGAAATAGAATAAATTACCGATGACTGTTGTTAAAAATGGTAGAGCAAAATGCTTTACAAATTAAATTTATCAACCAGTTTTATTTGTGAGAGAGAGAGAGCAAGAGCAAGAGGGGTTTAGAATCTCTAAGGCTGAAGTAAACTAAGCAATAGACAATGTTATCAATGCTAGAAAATTGAGTTTAGTGGCATTGCTGATGATGTTGACAATTGCAATAGAAGTCCTATTCAACACGAATGGTGGAAAAAGGTATATTGATGTCTTTTTCAGATTATCTTAAAAACTGGTTATTTTTTATAACTAAAATGAATTAAAATTTAGGATGGTGGTCTGTATTTTACTGTTTCCACAACTGAGATGCTTGTTGACAACTGGACCACTGTTGTAGAGTGATTTTTGGATATAACAGGCTGCTTTAAAGCAAAGTTTCATTGACTGATTGGGGGAGTGTGTCTATTTAGCTGAATCAATTGGTATAGTACAGCATATACTTTTAGGGAAGATAGCAAACTGAAAACATGTAAATGCCCTTTATTTAAAGATGATATCTTTGAAAATGAAGAAGTACCAACATGCTGTATTCTAAGGTAGTTCAGACATTTATTGAGCGGAGTAATTCCGAACATGTGCACACTATGTGAGGAACAATGGATTAACTTAAGGGGTAATTAGAAAGGCTGGTGGTGGACTGCTGGGTTGAGGGTTCTGAATATGAACTCCGACTGGAACCAGTTCAGTTTTGTGCACACCCTGAGCATGGTGTTCTCTTGCTGCTCTTCACTAGCCATTCGAATTTCTCCCATATCTGAAAATGAGGAGTTCTGGTAGGGTTTTCCAGGTTGATGTAGTCTATGGCAGTTCCACGGGTAAAACTCTTGGTTGACTTGCATCATAAAACAGTCAGCCCTGCCTTTCTCCAACCCATACCCAGGTGGCTCACCCACTCGTCATGGCTGATACCAACCACCTACCACTTTCTACCTCTGCTCTGAGATGTCCTTAGACCTCAGAAGATCAACAAGGAGGAGTAATTTCCCTTGTTTGGAACTGTTAAATCATTGATTGCCCAAAATGTGGATGAAAGAAAGAAAACAGTTTTTAATACAGTAAAAATACTTCTAAGAACGATTAATTTCTAACGTGTGATGGTGCTGCTTTCTCACAAGACATTTACAGTGGGAGGGGAGCCTCTATTGTGTCGAATATGTAAGTTAAAATCCTAAAAAATGCAGTGTGCTCACAGAGTAAAGCCCTTGTGTACAGAGAATTAAATTTTCCATCAAGAGGATGCCACAGGTATGATACATCATCATGGAATTTTGAGGAATACAAAGAAGGAAAGAAATACATGGAAGTAGATTTAAAACCTAATGTGTATATCTATTACACTAAAAAAAAACCCAACAAAACAAGAATTTAAAACTTATTTAGCAATGATGATATGGAAACAATATTTAGATACTTTTGGTCTTTGATTTAGGAGGAGAAATAATAAGTTCATCAAAACTTTAGAACTGAATTCAGGTTTTATGAACCTTTAAATTTGAACCTGAGAGTAAATTCTTTAAAGACAGTAATAATGTTTACGAGACAGGCTATAAGGGATGAGGTTAGAGATTACAAAAAATTACATCCATGACCTTACTACCTTTAAATTATTGTAAAATTCATTTAATGAAATATTGAATAAATTAAAGCAAACAAATTGCGATTATGTTTACTGATTCTTGGTAAGGAATTTATTTTTAAGGGTGTTAGCAGTTAAAATGTATGTGTATTAGATAGCTTAAACTGGTACTGTACATTGTTGTAGAATGGAAAATGCAAAATTGTTTGGGTCAGAGAAGACAGGAAGCACAATCTTAAAAGTTTATTCAAGATGAACAATTAAAGTTTCTATAGATACCTGGAATCCATTCAGAATTTTAGCTTATCTCACAGCTGGCTGGAAGAAAGTGAAATTAACCTCTCTGGAAGGAAGTATGCCTATTACACATGCAATGATGGACAACAATAGTACACAACCCATTTTCTGACTCATTTTGCTGTAGTTTTGATTTACAGCCCATCAGTATTATTTGTGGATCTAGTGTGTCACATCTCTCAGGAGAATAGAAAAACATTCTCATGTGTTTTCTTGTTCTTACATATCCTCAAGATGTTCACAACTTGATTTTTATAAGTTTTACTCTGTTTGATTTTTTTCTACCTGGATAATCAAAGAAGATTTAACTGGGCCAGTGGCCTATATATAGATAGAGTAAGTTCGTCCAACCAGGTGTTTCATTAGTTTAACTTTTTGAAAAAAAAACCCATCTTTCTTGCTTGTAAAATAGAGAATGTTTTCTAGTAGTACTTTTTTCTAATTTGAATTTTAACACACACACACACACACACACACACACACACACACACACACACACACAAACAAACACTTACACACACTTACACACATATACCTCCAAATGTACACACATCTACACAGACACATGCATGTGCACACAAGTCCACACACACCCACACACACACACCTCCAAATGTATACACACCTACACAGAAGTCCATACACACACCTACCTATTTACACGCATCTACACAAAAGTCACACACACGCGCGCACGCGCACACACCTGCCTACTTACACACATACCTCCAGATGTACCCACATCTACACAGACACATGCATGCGTACCACATGTGCACACAAGTCCACATACACACACATGCACACACCTTCACATGTACACACATCTACACGGATAAAATTGAAAGAAAATAAATTGATGAAAGAAAGAAAAATAAACAAATTAAAACCAAAATATTGGCTCTATGCTCCCTTTGCCAGGGTTATCTCCCCTGTGGATATTAGTGAATGAAAAATTAAAAAAATTAAGGGATAATAGTGCATTATATTGAAAAAAAAAGTCATTTTTCTCATAATCAAATCATTTGTTTTAATATTTATAGCACACACTACTAAACTCCATCAATATAGGGATTTCTTATGGATTCAGACTGAACTATGGAGTAAGTAATAAAGCAGGAAAATACAATAAATGAACACTTTGCTCTATTGTTTTGACTAAAGGAATCATCATCGTTATTATGTGTCATCCTTGATTTGTGGAAGTTAGAGGTTGACAGTCCTACATCACCATCCATGATTGAAGACAGACCAGTTTGACAAGGTGGTGAGCTTCCAGAATTGACTAAGGAATCCATACCTAAATGATAAATTAGAAACAAAACAAATGCTTAAATATTTTAATCGCTATGGTATAAATACATCTAAACGCCCCCAGTCAAGAATTATTTTTGTGATATTTTTGGCTTTGAACGCATTTGTTTTAGCATAATGGTTACATTCTGGATGGAAGACCCAGAAAGTTTTGACTGTCTTGTGTTGAGAGTGATGGCACCTGGTCTTACACTTTAAAACCACACCACAACCAGGAGGTTATCCTTGTTTTGGGTGAATTAAGAGAAGCTTTGGCATTTGACCTGAAGAGCAATTGTCACCAATTTGATGGCTGAAATTTTTCTAGAACAACAACACTCTGCTGCCTGGTATTATTGGACTAGTCAACCAGCCATGAAAACAAGCATATCCTTCATATCAAGCATAATCTACAATCTGTGACCCATTTTTATCTGGCCCATGGGGGAATTTTATTCCAGAATGAAGTTTGTTAAGTGTAAAACATGGATGAGAGTAACAGATTCCCATCTGGAAAACACAGTTGTGAGTTTCAAATTCTACTATTTCCCAAGCATAGACAATCTTGTGAGAGACATTCAGCCCCGATCATCTCTCATCTTGCTGAATGCATCTACTTTTCACCATATTTGTAATCATTTGAGAAGTTTTCTTGGTAAATTAAATTTTTAAGAGCGCACTTAAGTTGCCCTTATTGAATAAATATTCTACTGCTACTCACGAAAAGCACCAGATGTGTTTATAACAGGAATGTTTTTGGCCAAGAAAAGGTCGCACATGGTGACTGCACAGATTTATCTAAGGATGAAGTAGATTGCCACAGGTAATCTTAAGATCGGGCCTCAGCCGGTTTAGTTTAGTGATTCCATCTTCTATAAACTCAGGAAAAAACATTATTTGACTGCAGTATTGTCAATGCACAAGAAATTTAAAAAAAAAAGAAAAAAAATCAAACTTCAGAACTTGGTTAAGTGATCTTGATAGATCATTCATTTGAATTTTCCTTATGGTGCTATCTGGATGTCAGTCAAGTTCTCTTGGCTCCTACTGTACTTTTGAGGATACACATTGGTCCCTTTGGTAGTTTGGTATTTCTTCTTTCACTGAAAATCGGCACGCATAGACTTTATCTTTGGAGATGTTGGCATATTTCTGCAGAATTTATTTCTTATTTTCTATCATCTACTTAGCCCTGTGGCTATGTGAGCATGTTTGATAGTGTCATTTGTATTCCTCTCAATGGATACTTAGTAAATGGGGTTTGTTCCAGGTGTTTGTTGTTTCTAGATCACTCTCTCTCCTTGCAAACACGCAACTCCACCGTTTTTTTTTCAACAAATAACACTGGTATAACATCTTTGCGGTATGCTCTTTAGCTTTATTTATATCATTAATCAATGTTGCATTCTTTTAGTTCCAACCCACCATTGTTAACATCTTGCCTTTGATACCAGTTTCAACAGTTTCTATGTAAAAAAAATATATATATATATATAAACTCTAGTCATCGTGTCAAGAGATTTCATTATGGTTGTAAACTGTAGAGATAACTGATCTACAGGAATTCAAGATAACTGTCTATTTCTCTATTTCTTACTTTGAAGAATCTATTTAAGATTACTTGTTGCTTATGATTAGTATATTAGTATTTGTTCACATAAATATCTTATCTGAGAAGAAATGTATGATGTCTGTTGATATTTTAGGTGACAAAGGTAGAGATGTCTTATGGTAGAAAGATCATCCACTATCCATAACATTTCCCTCTCTTAACATTCTTTGTCTTTGAAGAAAAACTTATTCATCCCATTGATTAAAACTGCAAGATTCTGCTTAACCTCCCACCCCTGTCTGAAATATCTGCTTCATTGATGCCCCCTTTTTTTTGTTTCTGGAGACCTGACCTGGGTATAAAAATAACCCAGAAGTGATGTTTGATAGAAGAGTAGTGATGAGCCAGGTTGTTGTGGGGGGGTGGGGACAAAATCAGAATCAGTGAGAGTCATCGATGAAATTTAGCATAATTTTTTTTTGTTGTTGTTGAAAAGTGTGCGCTAAAATGTATGGAACAGGGCAACGTTTTATGGCAGACTGTTGTTACTCCACATCACCAATGGCATCACTGTATGTGTGTGTGTGTGTGTGAACAGCAGATGTGGCATAATTCAAGAAAGGAGACTTAGGGTGCCTGCGAGGATGTAGATGTTAACAGCATGATTCATCGTTACCACTACACACACACACACACATGTGCACCCTGATGTTTTCCACTAATGCGTTTGCAGAATTAGTAAATAAACACAGAGGCTGGCCAGGTGGAAGTATGAATTTGCTGCTCAGTGTTTACAGAGAACATAACAGTGGCAAATATTTAGTAGGCTTGCAAAAGGAGGCGGGTGTGTTTAGAACCCTTAGTGACAGACAATCAAAATATTTTGCCAGACTGGATACTGTGATGACTGTAAACAGAGATCGCAGATTCCATACCAGGGCATGAAAAACCTGGTCTGATATCAGAGGCCAGGTTCATCATTAACAAAAAAAAATTCTTAATAAGTGACAAAATTTCTGCTGACTTTATTTGCATCAAACAAAAATAATAGTAATATCTCCTTTTTTTTCTCCCCAGAATAGCTCAGGTCCAAATATAAAATACATTCTAGGTAATTTTTGGAAATAAAAAAAAAAATTGTTTTCACATATAATCGGAAAAGCATCGCTGCAGACTCTACTTTCATTTTGGTAATTAGCTGTTACCAAGGCGACTACTTTGATTTCTTTCCAGCAGACGGGCCTCACGTCTTGCTTTCTCTCAGTATTTGAATCTTGGTCGAGGTTGCGCTGAATTGCCTACCTTGTCTGCGGACTGAATAGCCATTGGGGGGGGGGAGAGTCTAGAATTTCTCCCAATTACAGGTGACTGTGATACCTGTAGAAAACCCGCATGGTTGATGTAGAAGAGTGAAATTAAACATTTTGTGATTTTGTGGCTAGACACCACACAGCCCAAACCTAGTAGGGACTGATTGGTCACCCCGACCAGCGAGCATGCTATGTGCTACATTAACTGGCAGCACGCCCACCTTTTGACACCCGTATCTTTCAGTTTCAAAATTCCAGATTATGCAACGAATATACTTCTTGGCTTAGTTTTTTTTGTTGTTGTTGGTGGAATGTATATTTTAAAAAAAAAACGCGAAGTTTTGCTGGAGTACATTCCCGTCATTGAAAATCCAGAGTTGTTGTTGTTGTTCTCTTTATTTTTATGAATATTCATTTAACTTTAATAAATTCAGAATTTTGATTGGCTGCTGTTATCTTCATGAATATTTTAGATTATTTTTGGACTTTTTGTGAATAGATAGCTTAGGAGTTGAAAGAGAGTCAGTCCCTCTCAGAAACCCCGAGGTTCATAAGTGCTTTTTAAACACGAAGCATTGTTCTGCTGGGTTTTGATGTTTGGGAGTTTTGAGGAACCGACTTACAGCTGACTTTTTATTGATACTTCATTTCACTGGTCTCTTATGGAAACCATAAATATAAGATCCTTGTCAAATGTCATCTCCTTTTTCTCCATCATTTAAAAAAAGAAAACAAGGAAAGAATGTCCTTAATTCAGGAGACGAGTTATAATGCTTTAGGAATGTTGCTGAAAAAGTGAAAAGGAGAAGGGAGAGGGAGATATTGCAGCTTATTGACAGTTTCTTTTTAATTAGCTTGTTAATGAGGGTTGGCAGGTTTTCTGTTGGAAAGATTTTGTCTCTGTCTTTTTTTTTTTTAATGCTGCAGAAGCAAACATGCCTCACCAGTTCTGATATAACATCGTTATTTATCAAAGGGCTTTGTTAACAGCAGTTTCTCCCTCCAGCAACAAGCCTTAGCCACTGGCAAGCTGAGCTAGTCATTGCCCATAAATTTCCAGAGAACTTGATAAAAACTCTATATCCCATGCAGTAATCTACTATGTTAGCTTTTAGGTAGATACTGACTGAACCCTGAACCGATATAGCTACATCATTAACATCAATGCTTTTATTTAATTAATTATTTATAGATTTGCTTCTAAAATGTGAACAAATTTTATGCCGAGAGAGAGAGAGAGAGACAGGGGACAGGTGATCTTTTTTCAGAACTAGGAGACTTAACTTCCACTAAATTAGGTTGCATGAGTTTTAGAATGTTAGAAACTATGATCGTACAATTCAAAGTTTTGTATCAATTTCATAATTAAAAATTAAAAACAAAAATGAAACAGAAAGTACAGGTAACTTCAAATGTTGAAATGCATATGGCACACACACACACACACACACACACACACCACACACACACACACACACACACAGAGAGACAGAGACAGACAGACAGAGTAGTAGAATGTACTGGATATTAGATTATCCAGACTGTACTATTGTGTACCTGTTTTTAACATTGTTTACCTCCGATAAATTGAACTTGGAGTTATCAATCATTGTTCATAGTCATCGTAATGGTCTTGTGATATTCTGGAGGAAGAAATTCTTGTTGGCTTTCTTATCACCAGTGAAACTATCTAACCCTTTGGGTTAGAATTTCCAATTTTTAATGCAAATAGAAAGCACAAACATTTTGATGATTCTTCAGATAATTTGAAAAGAATAACAGACATTAAAGAAGATTTTCTGCATTTCTGCTGATAAATTCTACATTAAAACAAGGGTGATAACTCTGTGTGTAGAATAAATTGTTGGTAAATTGTGTTTAATTTTTGAAGAATAAAACATACTAGGAAAAGTTTTAGACCTAAAGCCACATCAAAGTGATAGTTTTTTTAAAAATTTTTATCTTGAAAGTTGCATTTTTGGAGTTTTTAGTAATGTAGGAAACTGGGAGATTTAATCTAGTTATACTGCAGAAGCAGATAGTTCCATGTGATGAATGACTATGATCCAATTCACAGGAATAGGAAAACTAATTTCAGTTATACTAAAAAAAAAAGTACCAAATAATGGTTGCATAGAAAGAGACTTTTCCCTGGACATTGGTACAAGCTGTAAGAGCAAACAGCTTTTCTGTGGCATGCAGTGTAATTTATTGAATTCAGATGCTAAGTTAATGGCACATTCATATATGAGAGTTTCAGTTTAGTTTTCACTTCTGCTTTTTTGGTTTCGGTTTTTAACTCACATTGATGTCAGGTTAACCATGAATGACCTCCCCCTGTTGATGCAAGCGACTGAGGCGTAAAAAAAAAAAGAAAGCATTTACCAGAATTGAGTTATGATGAGATAAGAACGAAAATTTATTGGTGCTGTATCGTTTACTGAAAGTAGAGGGGTTAGGGTTCTGCCAATTTTCAGGACTGTATTAAATAATAGTACAACTGGGTACAAGGGCATCTACAAATGGGTTAAAAGCATCAGTCAAAATATTAAAAACAGTATCAACTGACAGGTTGTGGTTACTTCTTTCTGGGATCTAAACTGGTTAAACCGACAGGGATCATGTCAAAGTTTATGTAAACATCCCCCCCCCAGCTTTATGAATAGTAATGGGATGAAAATGAATTCTTTGTTTTCAGAAAAAACTTACAATGAAACACTGATAATTGTTCTCTCCTGTTAAAGGTTTGACTACCAACGCTGGTAGAAAGGGAATCTTTAATTCATCTTTAATGACTGGCATAAGGAACCCAAAGTCCATCTTTATACAGAGTTTACATGCCATGTACTGTCATATTTAATGTTGTGTAAAGGGGAGTTCTGCTTGCTTATGTTAGTCATTAAAGATGGTGTTTTGGACCAGTGCGGGAAAAAAAACAAACAACCAAACAAGACTAGATTTCCAGAGCAAGGGCACTTTAATTGCAATTTTATTTACAATTAAAAGGCTAAAAAGAGGGGATTGTACCCGATATATAGTTCACAAGGATTGGGTTTTCATAGGGTTGTGATTTTTGGATGATTTTCTAAGCTATTATGAATGAGAAGCTTGTTCCGGATCCCATATCTCTCCCTTTTATAAAGGTTAAAGTTTAGGTGTTTTCAAAATTTAAGAAAAAAAAAAGTTACAGGTTATCATTTTGTTCTCTGCATAAGGATGAATCTAATGTGTGAATTGCCTTGTTCCATGCACAAAACAGTTTTGTCATAAAAAATTTAAACTACCAATTTGCATGTAGTCTGTCTGTCTGTTTTTTTTTCTAAAAGATAAAGGGCTTATTAATAATTTTGATATTATTTCTCTTAAATTTGTTTTTGGTCCTTATTCATCATTCTTTTGTCTTGAATTATATAGATGTTAGGTAACAGAAACTACTTTATTTAATAGATAAGATTATTATTGGATTATATTTTGCAGTTAACTCTTTCAGATAATATTTGCATATATGTGGAACAAGTTTTTTTTGTTACCCATGCATTGTCAATAAATACATCATTGCTTCTTATTTAATAGTGTTCTGTACTTCAGGATAGCTCAAACTTAGGCCAATCCTTCAAAAGTTCCAATTAAAAAAAAAACAAACAGGTTGTTGTTCTATTGTTTTGTTTTAGTTTCAGACGCTGGATAATGTTTGGTGCATCATTCATAGCATCCCAAGATTTACCAAATGATTTTCGAATTTCTTGACCAGAAAAGAGATTTTATTATATTTCTGTATTAGCAAATCACCAAGAAATATAGAAAATATTATGGGTGTATCATAAAAGATATGTTACAGTATCTTTACTTATGTGTTGGGCATATCTTTACAAATTTATTATTCCTGTCTCTCTTTCTGCATCGGAAGTATTAAAATAAATAATTATATTGCATTTTTTCGTGCCTCTATATGTGAAAATATTGTCAGAAATGTCTTGGCTATACTGTTTCCCTTTTGTACTGGGAGTACTGTATTATTAAAAGATACTGAGTTGTCTCCCAATTTTTCTTTATAGTAATATTATCAGAAAATATTTATACAGTATTGTTTTCTTTTTGTATTTGGTATTATGTGTATGTGGATTTATTTGCTGTTTTATTACTAAATTAATTTTTCTTTGGTAATCCAGAATTGCCAAAATAAAGTACCACACTTGGGTTTAATTGTTCCAATAATGCGGTATGTGGCCTGACTAAAACTCTTAACAAAAGTTTGCAGAAAAATACACCCAAGTCATACTTAAGAATTTATAACTTGGGAATTTGGTGGAGATTTTTGGAAACTGTTTTTTTTTTTAACTGTATAACAAATAGAAATTATAATAAATGGCCAAAATCTGCATTTAGAAGAGAAGTCTTTGTTTGATACATCACCTTCATCATGGATAGATTTCAAAATCTTTTTATCTATCTGTTCTTTGCATAGTTTGTTGACTTCACAATGAAATTTCCCTAATCTTTGCGATTTCTTTTGTAGGAAGCATTGGCCATACATAAATCATAGATATACTCTTTGTAATTACTCATGTGCCAGAGTGATTTCCTGACAGGATTGTGCAGTATTGATGGAAAATTTATTTTGTTTGAACTTCAAAATAAGCTGGAGCCTTGAGACCATGGCTAACAAGGTTTGCCTTAGCAATTTTGTTGTTTGAATAAATGCCAGAAGAATCAAATCTTTGGTGTAAGAGAGAGCTGTAAAACATCAAAGTGTTGGAGCATCAGTTGTTGGCCATAAAGTTTTCTCGGGAATGTAATCTTTTACATACGTATCAATTAATATCTGGTTACTGAGCTAAGCTGAGAGCATAAAACCAGGTTCCAAAGCTTGGCAAGAACATATGCCAGCTTTGCATTTAAAATTGTTATGGCCCTGCAGTCAAAGAAAAAAAAAAAAATCAGCATTGTGGGGCTTCAGCAAATGGATTATCTTCTCTTTGGTTTTGGACTTTTGTATAGTGCAGTGTATAAAATGTTTAAAATAACCACACGTAATAGCTAATAATATTTGTGTGGCAGTTAAATGTTGAAACTTGTTATTTTAAAAAAAAATGGGGTTCTAATTTGATTAATTGCATTAATCAGATGCAGCAAAAGCAATTTGGTCAACTAAAAGAATTTTTTGTGTCCCTAATTTATAGATAAGGTTAAAGCATGCCTTATAGGGTGGTGGGTAGTTGCCGCCAAAGTTGAGGGACCAAAGTTTGATTTTGGTTTGGTTTTTCCCGGTTTCATGTGCCTCTCTCTAGCATGGTTTATTCTCAGTCGTCTTCACCAGCTGGTTATGTGGGTTTCCTCCCACATCTAAAAATGAAGAATTCTTGTAGAAATTTTCTTGCCAGTCAGAAGTGCTAGGTCCCTAATGGCACAGGATGGGCAACAAACTCTAGCAGATAACTGAGGCACCATACTCCTTTGTCTGTATGTGTCTAATGTACAGAGATTATCTTTTGTATGTGACACAGAAGCAGAAACCAGCATTTCTTATATAAGATGAGTCTATAGATAAGATGGGATACAGATGAGCAAACCTGCTTTTATTTCTGGATAAGCAGCAGTGTATTCTGCCCATCACTGAACTAGATGATTCGTTTCGAAACAACATTTGATCAGCTAAATACAACTAATTTTATTGTTTTTTGTACTTATCTACATAGGTTGAAGAAACACGTTATCATATCAGCAGAATTTTTTGATTGCAAACAGTAACTACATAGAAATGGAAGTAAACATCTTTAAAAAAAAAGGTCAATTTTAGATAAAAATCTGTCACATTGCTTAGCTTGATGCTAACGCTCAACTATTTTATTCTTCAAAACAAAAGAAATTATTACATGGAGCATTGCATATAATAATAATAATAATAATAATAATAATAATAATAATAATTTATTATTATTATTATTATTAATTATTATTATTATTATTATTATATTATTATTATTATTATTATTGTTATTTTCCCATAAATGATCAGATTGGGTGCTTTCCTTTGATAAGTGTTAACACTTAGCTAAAATACAAAGTTGCTTCATTGCATAATTCTTCAATGCAGTAGTGAATGTGATGTTCATTTATAAAACTCTTGGATGTGATTAGATAATTTGAGTTCTCTTCCCTTGATGGAGAATACTTTTTTTTAAAAATTGTATTTTAAAATTCTTTATATGCAATCATTGGTGGGTTTCTTCTCTTCTTTTTTTTTGGTGCTATCCAATTTTCTGGGACTTTCAGGTCTGGTCTGATGCAAACCACTTGTTCATGTCTCGTAAAACTTTCAAAATCCAATCTCTAAATTTCTTGGAAGCAGTTTCCTACATCGGAAGCTGTTACAAGTATTATCATCTCTTGGCTTATTTGGAGATAGTAGATTCTGATAAAAGCAGACTATTTATTCTCCATTTTATGGTGCATTTCTGATACCAGTTCCTTCATTTATGTGGAGCAACTAACAATTTATTTACTGAGGGATCAGCTTACTTGGCATCAGAGTGATCTGCTGCACATTTTTTTCTCACCATTGCTCTAATGATATCTCATTTGTCGATCAGGTAATTTTTCTCTCCAAGATATATATTTTGTTGTTTTTGAAATATCTGTTTAACATTTCAGTATCAGGTTTTTGTTGTTTTTTTTTTTTTTTATTTTTACCAGATTGATCTCCCTTTGGTGCCAGGAAATACTCTTCTGATTGGTATTCATAGAACCAATCATGTTATCATAGGTCTTTAGATCACATAAAAAAAAAAACAGAAAAGAAGAAATGCTCTCCATTGGTAATTCTGATGATGTCAGTCAGTTCTTCAGATTTATGACATTGTTAGATAAATTTATTGCATTACATTCTTTGAGAATATGCTTTCTGTGCATTGAGTGCAAAATGATCAGTTACTCATTTGTAAATTAGATAGGTACCATTGCATCTCTATTTCTGACTTCCAAAGCTTTAAAATTATATTGCATATTTTAAATGTTATCCTCCCTAAGGTGT
Organism: Nautilus pompilius; assembly: GCA_018389105.1. Lineage (NCBI taxonomy): Eukaryota > Metazoa > Mollusca > Cephalopoda > Nautilida > Nautilidae > Nautilus > Nautilus pompilius. The sequence continues at coordinate 384,344 of JACATO010000322.1, read as the reverse complement.
GGAGGAACGGAGCAACATTACTACCATGCAGAATTTATTTAATTAGTGCCATATATGCAAAACCAGTCTCATAATAGAGATAATCCTCATGAGTAGATAGATAGAAATTAATTTTCATATGTATAACTTGTACAGTCGTGCAGTTTCCCCATGGTTAGCTATGGCATCTACTGCTCAGCAGCATCTGAAGGCTTAGTTACCAGGTTGCTTGGACATGCACCTAATCTAAGGAGAATCTGCTGATTGCAAGAGTTTTTGTGTAAGAAAATTACAGTAAGTAGAAGATTGATCTAAAGTCTTATCACCTTAGCAACAGCAGAACTAGTACTAGAGATTTTCAAGTGAAACCCAGCCGGACAATGCTAACTCAGAACTGGATTTAATTTGATCACCTCTAGCAATGGTCACAGGTTTCAGAAATGTTTCCCATCCTGCTGCCATCATCACCATTAGGTTGTTTAGTTCTGAGGGGTAAATACTGTGTGCATGTGTTGATGCCTGCCTATATCTTTGTATTGTTCAAGTAGCCTGATCACTTCTTGAACCTGCAACCTTCTGGGGGCTTTGATGTAGTATCTGAACAGTAGTTTAGCCTGCTGCATCATCACCTTGATGATGGCTGTGAAGAAAGGTAATCAGAATGTGGTTTATTAGCTAAAATGCTACTAATAAGGTGATGGGGGAAAGTGGTCATCTATCAACCTCCTTAAGAAGGTAGAGAGACAGACCTGGACTGAATGCTGTAAATGAAGTGTAACCAGAACTTTAAATATTGGCACAAAGACTTCTGTTGTCTTCATGTTACTAGTGTAATTAATCTAAGATATGGAAGTGTAGTGGAACAATGTGGTTTAGATAGTTTATGAAGACAACTTTTGTCTCTTGAGGAAAAGTATAATACCTACATTGTCATTTCAGTATAATTTCCCAACAGCAAAACAGTGAATGTCAGTCCTTTCTTCGTATAGTGACAATGGCTGTAGTAACTACCCTGTGAATAACAAAACTGCCCATATGTCTTGATATTTAGTTGGCGATATGCGAATGAATTTTTTGATTAGGGATGCTGTGAATTTCTAATCTGGTGGTGAAAATTTCATTGTTGGGTAGCCTGATATTTTGAAATCTTCAGTTACATGGAAATGTTTTTTCCTTGTTTAGATTAAAAAAAAAAGAGGGGGGTCTTTAAGGAATAGTAGGGTCCAATTGTGAAACATTTTGATTTTCTAATGTTATTAGGCAAAATGTTCAGTCTGCAGGGGACTGACTTGGTTTGGTGTACTGCCCTGGCATGGTGTCTTGCTTTTCTTCACCAGAAGATGTATGTGACAGGCTTTCTGATCAGCTGTATGGCTGCATACTCTGTTAATTTGCTGTTTCACACTTCTTTTTGATTTACTTCTGATATTTAATTAAGCTGTCATAGAAGCAACTTGTTCTAACTTTATTAGACAGCCGAGAGAATGAGATTTATTCATGGTGGATCTTACAGTTTTATTACCGCTATTACATTTATTTTTAACTTGTTGAGGAAGTAATTACTGGTTAAGTAATCTGCAGTACCGACAATTACCTTTTTCTTTAGGTTGTGTATTTCACAAAACCCTGTGTGTGTGTGAGAGTGTATGAGTGAGTGATTGTTGAGTAATTCAGGTAATTCTAGCTGCTATAAAAATGACATTTTAAATTGGTTAATGAACCTACCTGGTTGGAATGGTCTGGAGTTCATTTAAAAAATAAAACACACTGCTATAAACTATCAGTTTTATTTAGAATGTTAACAGAACTTTGTTATAATTCCGATTGCAGTTGGCCACGTTTTTGTCTATGTTTCAACTACTTATTTAAGAATCATCATTTTTTAAACATTTCATGTTAACTCTGCTCAATGAAAATGGAACTTCTGTGCCCTTCCACCTCTCTGAATTACCCCCCCCCTTTAACACTAACTTTCAGTTAAACAAGGCATGGTTAATAATACTATTATTATTATTATTATTAATTTTTTTTTGCAGTATTTTCTTTGTTACCTTTTGGAAGAAATGTAGCATCTGTCAGCTTCCCTGGCCGCTACATACCTTTTACAATTTAGTATTTTTACTGCAGTCACTAGAATTTAGCACCTTTTCTCTTAAAACCATGAAACTCGTACCGTTATCTTTCTGCGATTTATACTAGAACCGCTGTGTGTGCATGCGCACACCGTGAATCTGGTTCCCGTTTTTTAGCATTTTGAAAATCTTCCCACAATGCACTGCTGTGAAAACTCATGATTGGGTCTGAGCAGAGGTAGGTGGAATGTCTGCCTATCTTCAAACGCATACCCCCCCCCCCCGGTCAAATCTTTTGCTGTTCTGCTTTTTAAAACATTTTTTTTAACTCGGGTTTTTGTATTTTCTTTTTGTCATCTGATTTACCGGTTTGACAGCTAAACCTTGGAAAGCAATTGGCAATGATCAAAATCAAATCATGAGTTTTTATAGTGATTCATAGTGGCTGATTAAAAGGGGGGGTTGAGACTACACGCATGGCTGCTCTAAGGTTATGTGTGAGAAAAGGCGGTATGGGCAGTGAGACCTTTGCTGTAACTGTTTGTAAATTGATGTGGTCTTATTTCATGCAGGATTAAATTCATCATATCTGCTCATATTTGTTTCTAAATTAACCTCAAAACAAGAGTAATGACTACCATAAAAATCAATTCTCACCTGAAAATGGATTAGTACTTTTATTTTTGCACTTCAAAACAGAGTTTATAAGGAATTCTCTCAGCAGAAAAATAATTAAAATCATGTTTTGCTAATTAGTTCTAGGAACTAGATGGTAGGGAGTCCCCAAAAATGATGATTTGTATTATAGTACAGTGGTCCCTCGTCTATCACGGAGGTTAGGTTCCAGAACCCCCGGCGATAGGCGAAAATCCGCGAAGTAGCGACCTTATATTTATTTTATTATTTATATATATTTTAAGGCTTTATAAACCCTCCCCCACACTGTTATTAACCCTTCCCACACTGTTATTAACCCTCCCCCCACTCTTATAAACACTTTCTATGCTCTTAAACACTCCATCCTCACAATGGCCTTATTGCGGGAAGTTACCACCCTCTTCAAAGTCTTGTTAAAAGACACTGCTGCCGTCGTCCTTATATTCTTTTCGTCCTTCTTTATGTAGCGAACCGAAGATTCGTTGATCCCATAATGGCGGCCTACAGCCGTGTAGCTTCTCCCTTCCTTTAGCATGTCGAGGAGTTCCACCTTTTCTACGATGGTAAGCATCTTCCTCTGGCGCTTGGGTTTGGTGCCAGAAGCCTTAGAAGGCGCAGAACGTTTGGGCGACATCTTAGGACGCAGTGCTCTGGTTGGTCGCCTCCCATCCATCAGCCAATAGTGTGCCATGTACTATCTCATGTGGGCAAACTACTCAAGCGTAAGCGGCCATAGCTGCGTTTTCCATACGTGAGAGTCTTTGTCTACTCATCTGCTGTACGCTACGTATTTTATTTCGATTTAATATTCTTATAATATGTTTTAATTAATATTTTTTATATATTTTTTTATATTGTTTTCAATTTTTTAGGCTAGAAAATGTTTATTTTACCGCAAAAATAATTAAAATAATAAATGTATAAAAATACCTATATACCGCAAAATCCCGCGATATAGCGAAAAATCCGCGATACATAATTAGATATATACAATTTAAAAATCCGCGATAGAGTGAGACCGCGAAAAGTGAACCGCGATATGGCGAGAGACGACTGTATATCCATTTTATAAAATGACTGTGCAAATTATTCCCTTTTAAATGTCAGTTATTTTTATTTATTCATTTATTTTGATAAGGGGAATTTTTCCTTAACTTTGCTAGTTAAAAAGAATGGAACAACTTTAGATTTTGAGTATCTACCATTAGTAATCAGTGATATCTAATTATTCAGTGATTTTAATATTAATTTGAAAAATTTTTTTTTTGCAAGGGAGATATTTATGTAACATTAAAAGAAAAAAAAAATTATTGCTGGATTTTATATTATTAATTCCAAGCTACTTGGTGTCTTGGAAGATGGCAGGATGCAACATGCATCAGACCAACAGGACTCAGTAAGTGACATTCATTCTTGCCAGATATAAATAGCAAGGTTAACTATTGGTTTTTGGAGTTGACTGGCAGAGTGATGAACATGGAGATTTGACTCAAAAGTTTACCTTGGTAACTTAAAGCTTTGTATATCTCCCTTGAAACTGTAGCTGATTTATTCACATTAAAGAGAAACAAATCTTACAAGAATACATGCTTTAATGATTTTTCAGAGGTTGGCTTATTACAAAAGAAGAACAATTCATTTGTCACCATGAGCAATTTAGTTAGTTATTTTAATTATAGAATTTGGTGGAAACTCTGTTTTCATTTTCTCTTAGCTGTTGCTTGTATCTATTTCATGATATTTTGGTTTTTTCACCTATGAGTTAAGCCAAAGTTTCTAGGAGCTGTTAAGGATTGTCAGTTCACCATGCATTGTTATATAGACTGGACTAGTGCCAGTCAGATTTTATAAAGAGTTTCCAAAGTGCTTCTGAATAATGTAAAGTATGTGAAGCTGCTGAAGTGGGGGGTATGGGGATGCTCTGCTCATGTGACATTGACTCATAGTTTGTCAGAACCTTTGATCAGTGTTGTCTGCCAGTCATTGAATTTTTATAGCACGTTATGAAATCCGTGCAAAGCCAGGTGTTTTTGTTCTTTAATAGGATGTTCTTTGATAGTGAAATCCTATAATTCATTCTGTCGTTTCATCTTGCAATCAGTGGCCTTGTTGTTGTAGTTTTAAGATTATTCTCTTGTACATATGAAGTTGTCAAGAAACCTTGTGATCTTTTTTGCTTTTCTTTTTTAAAAATGAATTTGAAAAACAAACAGGCAGACATGCATTTGAATGAATATGTTTGCTTCAACTCCCTGGGTCAGTAACAGATAAAAATTATTCTTTGGAATATGCCTTTTGATCCCATGGGAAACTATTTTCTGGGAGAAGTAGAAACCTATAAAACACGTAACTTGTGGCTGTAGAAATGTAATTATACAGGTAGATGCTCAAAGAACTGTTGGCTGTTCAGTTGATTGCCTTGTTATCCTAGCATACTCTGTCTTCTTTTTCAGGATCAGTCTGGCTGCCGCAGCAGTTTCATGGCATTGGCCATGAAATACGCCAGTGAGTTAAAGACACACGTTGAGGATGTGCTCGATCGACTTGAGGAGTTACGGTGGTGGAAAATTACCAAGGATGTGGACACTTTATCGGTGAGCACTGGGTGTTTGCTTCGTCTGCTGATTTATTGTTATTGATTATGTCATGTACCACATGATTACTTGTTTTACAGTGCAGGGACAATGAAATGGTCCACCAGCATTGCTATTGATTCCACAAGGAAGGGCAGTTTTGTCCCTTCAAATACTTCTACAGGCATTTTCTAGTTTTCTATAGGGTGTTTGAGATGGGGACATGGACCCCCACACCTGCATACATACATACCCACTCTGTTTCCTTCTGTAATTAAAAAAAAAAAATGAATCTAAATTTTATTTATTATGTCTTTTAGTGGAACTTTCAGCATGTAGAATTTCAGAAGTGGTCAGGAAAACCATGTGGAACCCAACACTGGTCAACAAAATTAAATGTATTATACTCATTATGAATGCAAACCAACTTTTTTAGACTAATTTTTCATGCTGATTTCAAAATTTCACTCCATTTGTATGCAGCACGTATCAGTTTTTCAGTAGATACATGCAAATATTTACATATTTGTATATATGAAATCATTAACGTAATAAATAAGGACATATTATTTTTAGAAAGTAAATGAGTTTATTGAGTTAAAAATCATCACTATCATTCTACAAAGAGTGAATACACAAAAAATGGGTCAGACAAAGTTAGAACAACAGAGTTAGAAACATTGTGATTTGGATTTTCTGCGGTGTTCCTGATCTGGTTGATCATGGTAAAGTGTCCAGCAGTAGTCAGCCAGCATACTGTCATTCCAGAAGCTTTGGTACCGCTTCTGCATAGCACTAATGTCCTGGTGAAATCTTTCACCATGTTCATCAGACACTGCTCCAAGGTTATCTGTGAAGAAATCAAGATGGGAGTCCAAGGAGTGTACTTTCAGTGACATGCGACAACCCATTGCTGAGTAACATTTCAGAAGATTCTTGATGCCATCCTTGTAGTCCATTGCCTTCTTGTTGCCCAAGAAATTCTCACAGATCCAATTGAAAGCATTCCAGGCAGGCAGTTCCAGTTCATCCAGTGTTGTCTTGAAGTTGACATCTTGGAGTACTTCTCTAATTTGGGGTCCGACAAAGATACCCTCTTTCAACTTCGCCTGTGTGATTTTTGGAAAGTTTTCTACAATATACTCAAACCCTCTGGCATTTCTCTTCCCTAGTGTCTTTACAAACTGTTTCATCAGTCCAAGCTTTATGTGCAAAGGAGGCAATAGGACATTACATGGATCTACAAGAGGTGTATTCTTGACACTAGACAGTCCTGGCTGGTATGATGTTCTTGTCTGCCATTTTGATTCCGAATAATGTCTGTCAGTTGCCCGACTATCCCATAGACACAAGAAACAACAGTATTTTGTGAAACCTGACTGCATTCCCATTAACATTCCAATGACTTTTAAATCTCCACATATTTTCCATGAGTATCTTTCATAGGCAATGGCATGAAGTAAAAGTTCCATATTCTCATGGCCTTTCGGCTCCCTCCATATCATTGGAATGGCAAAAGGCATGGACTTCTTCCTCTTATTGAACCAGTCACGTAAGCCATTTGAGCAAGCTGAGCAGATAAAATGTGGTGCCCATAACTTGTCCTGATCTCCAAGAGGACAGTCAAAGTATAGCTTATAAATCTTCTTGATCTCTGGTGTTGTTGTACGTTTTTGAGCTTTCACAATAAATTGTCCACAGACATAACAAAACACATCAGATGGATTTATACACTCTCTTGACATTGTTAACACTTTAAAACAAGTAAGGAAATAGATACAAACGGTTATACTTATATTGAATTTGAGATGATGAAATATTTCATCAGACCAATTATGACTGGACAATTTGAGATGTTGAAATACCTATTTCATCAGACAAAACTTGATTGGTTAATTTAAGATGATGAAATATTGCATCTGAACTATGCAGCAATGAATAATGTAGTTTATTTTAAAGGTATGTTTCCATGATGTAAATGAAATACATGCATACACGTCATTAATTGGAATTTCTATATATGAGCTAAAACCAAAAAACTTTCTCATCTTGAAAACTGTACGTGATGTCAAAAAACTAATTGTATATTTGAAATCAGCATTAAAAACTACACTAAGTACACCTCGACACATGCTTGATGAAAAATACTTGTTGACCAGTGTTATCAAACTTAATTCTTGGAGCGTTTGCATTTGATATTGAGAAAAATGCAAGCGAAACATTAAAGTTGGTGACTCTTAATTTTACAGTTTTCATAAAACACAAAAACATTTTTGTTTTCACTTTCTAATTCCGTCGTATGAATTAAAATAATATAGATAAATCTCAGTAGTAAGGTCACAGTAGCCAATCATCCTGATTTCTCTACATCTGATACAAACTAATTAAAAAAATATAGTGGTACACTTAATTTGTGCAGATGCTAACATTTATTTGACAATGAATTTTTATAATCAGGGTCAGCACATGACCCATTGTAAGGAAAATGATAACCTTCTAAAATTTGAATCTTTTCTATATCATCATATTCTCCTATACTACAAAAAGAAAGAAGCTGAGTTATCAAGGAATCCATTGACGTGATAATGTTGTTAGGTAACATGAGGAAAGCAAGATTGTAATATGCATAGATGTTACTTTAAACAGACATTAATGTTGGAAAAGATTTTTTGTTATTGAGAAAAAGAGAGTAAAATCTGACATTTTGCTCCAGAGTGGTAAATTCCTGTTCAGAATGTCATTCAGTATCTTGTGAGAGAGCCTCTGGCACAATTGACAGCTTGGCATGAGAGTCTCATACTCTTGATGAGTCTATGAATGTTGATCTTGGCCAGATTGTCCATTTTCTTTGCAAGGGTGTCACCAAGTTCTTGGAAGGTCCAAGATAGCATGGGACATCTTGTAATGGCAGCCTGAAGCATGTTAGAAATGTGCTTGATTGGATTAAGGTCTGGAGAATGAGCTGGCCACTCCATATGGATGATTGTTTTTTGCTTCAGGTGCTGGTCAACCATCCAGGCACGCGCATCATCATACATGAGAATAAAGTTATTCCCAGTGGCGTTGGCACGCGGATTGTCGTCATCAGAGTGGTCCCATCCCTGCACTCTTCGTAGTAATACTGCTGTACACCATATTTATGAAGGAAATATAAATACGTAATTAAAATTTCCTTCTGAGAAGTCCCAGTATTAGAATAAAAGTAAATTCTGTGCATGAATTGTGAAAATATATTTTAAAACCTATGCAATTTTTTTTTTTTTGGGTGTTTGATAATTTTCAGATATAATCAAGCACATGATTATTAGATCTCTCTCTCTCTCATATATATATAATGTGTGAAGAGAATTTATTTTTGAACTTTTGTTATGTATGATATTTTCCATCAAAATATCCTTTTTTGTGCTTTTAGATTTTTGCTTTTTTTATGGTAAATTTGCAATAGTCATTACATTGTTACAGTTTCGATGTCCTGTCAGTCAAACATTTCAAGTCTGTTTCATGCTGCCCAGTGATCACACCACACAGATGGTGGATCCTTTATCACATCCGCTCTATATTTTAATAACCATATGAGTGAAATACAAACTAATTTTAACCGAATATAGGAAAAAATGGCATGAGCTTTACTATTTCTCTAACCTTTGTAAACCAGTAGCCCAAAGGTAGGTAGCTTGCAGCAAATGATAACAACAATATTGATGGACATTGTCTAGATTAAGTGGTAAGATAGCAGCATAAACCCCATGTGATCTCTCATATGCAACAAACTGTAATTCTGTTAAATATATTAGCATCTTGGTCAGTTACTGAAGAATTTTCAGAATGAGACAGGGTTGTGGGAAATTCTTCAATTCAGCAAATGAAAATAAGGTTAGTAGATGGGATACTGCTGTTGTTGTTTTTGTTGGGAAGTCAGGCTGTTACTAAACCGTATAATTTCTAAAGATCTTACTTAACCCTCTGTATACCACTTGAATGCACTTGTGCCAAACTACCCATCAAATCTGTATTAGTCAGCACATGTTGAGCCTTGGGGGCCATGACACACAGTCTCTTCCTCATAATATAACCATTAGTAAGGACAAATTCGTATCGCTCCAACCCCACATGATTATGAGCGTTTTGACTAAATATTCAGACAGTTTAACTCAAATATTAACTAGTGCCTCTAGTCTGAGTGGTATAAGTAAAAACTGAATTGGTGTATGGAAGGACATTTTTACATTCTTAAAGGAAAACAAATATTATCTTGCAGGAAACTTAAAATATATTTATTTGATTTCTGAATTAAATTGGACACTGAACCATTAGGTAATAGAATTACCATATATATATAAAATATACATTTTGAGGGCATTTACAGCCTCAGAAACTTATTTCCTTTTTTTTGAAAGTCTAGAGAAGGTTTAAGATGATGCAGATTTATAAAGATCATGCACGGCTCCTCAGTATCTAATAATGTAAAGATAATTTGTAATATTTTAATCCACAAATGGAAAAAAAAAATTTCCATTCTAACAAATTTGTCAGCATTGAAAACTGATCTTCAGTTTTACATACATGTATCCCAGAATTATTATTTACATCGCAGGTGTTGTAAAATTTGACGCTTGTGAGTGAGTGAAAGGAGGTTGTTTCCTTGGTGGTTAAAGATAATATAACCACTTAGCAGTTATTTGCACATTCTAATAACTACTATGCTGCCAGAGTATGGCCAATCTGTAAAGTATGTTTTTTTTATTTTTGAAATCTTATTCAGATAATTATGTGCATCCAGTATCTGTGTGATTATCTCCCTTCCTAAAAATTTAGAATAAAAAGTACGTTGACCCCTGCGTAAGCACGGTTCGGAATTCGCGGCCCCGGTTATTTGCGGAATTTTCCTTAGAACCTAACTAATAATTGTTCGTGGAAACCCCCGCATATTTGTAGAATTGCAAATATCTTCCACGATTTTTTAATGGCTTTTTTGTGGCAATATATATTTTTTCATGCTTTTTAACACTAAATTATTAATAACAATATAATTTACTAATTTGTAATATAAATACTAACGTAAATTCAGCAAAATATCAATATAAAATGAACGCTATTGGCTGGAGGTTTGAAAGTAGCCAATCCGAGAGCATTATTCATTTCTCTTTGCTGCTGATTGGCTGCTGCCCACGAGGCGCTGTCTCAGGCAGATGCAGCTCAACAGCCCCCCGCATCATCCCAGTTTACTGCATGTATGAGGTGTAGTCAAAAAGTATCTGACCTTGAATTTGTTTGAACAAAATAATACGTGAGCAAAATCCGCATGGGTATTAGGTGGACGCGTCCTTCCTGAGCATGCGCAAAAATTTTCGTGTCTGTAGGTTGCGCCAGTTGTCCACAGTGACACGTTGAGTACAGACGTGAAGAGTGTGCTGTGCGATTTTTCTTTTTGAGTCAAGATGACCGAGCGCATTGAGCAAAGATACTGTATCAAATTCTGCCAAAAACTTGGTGATACGCAAGCCCAGACTATCAAGAAGATTCAGAAGGCCTTTGGAGATGATGCTATGGGAAAAACACAAATAAAGGAGTGGTACAACCGGTTCAAAGATGGCTGCACCTCAGTGGACAGTGAGCCATGTTGTGGCAGACCATCGACTAGCAGAAACGTCGAAATGATTGCAAAGGTTCAAGGAATAGTCTATGAAGACCGGTGTGTGACTATTGAGGAGATTGTTGCCGAAGTTGGAATCAGCCATGGGTCAGTTCAGTCAATTATAACAGAAGATTTGTGCATGAGGAGAGTGTCAGCCAAATTCGTACCAAAGTTGCTGTCTGACCAGCAGAAAGAAAACAGAAAGGAAATCTCCCAGGACATGCTGGAGTGTGCTAGCCAAGATCAAAACTTCATGAACACTATCATCACTGGCGATGAGACATGGGTGTACGGCTATGACCCTGAAACAAAATTGCAATCATCCCAATGGAAGCATCCATCCTTGTCAAGACCAAAGAAAGCAAGACAGGTGCGCAGCAATGTTAAACTGATGATGACCTGTTTTTTTGACTACAGAGGTATTATGCACCATGAATATGCACCACAAGGTCAGACAATTAACAAAGAATACTACCTGGGGGTTCTTCATCGCCTTCGTGAAGCTGTGCAGCGAAAACGACCCGACCTGTGGGCAGCAAAGAACTGGCAACTCCACCATGACAACGCACCTGCTCATTCTGCCCATGTTGTCCAAGCATTCCTCGCCAAGCATAACACACCACTTGTTCGTCAGGCTTCCTACTCCCCAGACTTGGCTCCGTGTGACTTTTGACTATTCCCAAAGCTCCAAAAAAACACTCAAAGGGAGAAGATTTGAGTCAACAGAGGACATTAAGCAAAATTTGATGACACAGCTCTACAGCATCCCAAAAAGGGATTTCCAGAAATGTTTCCAGCAGTGGCAGGAATGCTGGCAGAAGTGTATAGACTCCAAGGCGAATACTTTGAAGGAGACTACATCAAAATGGTGAGTTTTTTAATATTACTTGTTTTTTGACTACACCTCATAGCTATCTCGAGTGTTTCTCTGAGCATTGTATTTTTTTATTAAATTATTATTATATATTTACGTATATTTTTTTATTATATTTTACGTTATATTTTGACGTTTATAGGCATTTTTATGTACCACGTCCAATATTCGCGGTTTTTCACTCTTCGCGGGTGCTGTAGGAACGTAACCTCCTCAAATATCGGGGGACAACTGTATACTGTTTTTTGAATTTTGTTTACAAACTAAATTACTATCACATGGTAACTAAGTAACTTTGGTAGATATTTCAGATTCACAAATTTAACCACACACGTGTAATCCATCAGAAATTAGAGTAACAGGTGTGTGTCTGTAATCTGAAATAGACTGTTTTCTTCTACTAATTGGGGAACTGTTCAGATGATTGTTTGCTACCAGAGCCAATCTCTCCTTCTCCCTGAACTAAACCCGGGAGCCTCTCATTCTGTTCGCCCCCTTTTTTCGGTTGATACCTGAAAACCTGTGCTATTGCTCAGTGGTGTGTCAACTTCCATAATATACTTCTTTGTGAGAATTACCAGCAAATGGAGCTTTACTCACTAGGGGTACAGCTGGACTGTCAAAAGACGCTAACTGACAATATGTAAATGATTTTGTTTGATTGATTGAGAGAGAACAGGGTTTCTGGAGGAGTTCTAAGCAAACTTAACAAACTTTGTTTCAATGAACATTTCACTGGGTGGTGACGTATTCAGGGTGTTGGTGGATATTTTATCTTTAAACCATCAAACCTTTTTGTTGTTATTGTGAAATTAGCATTAAAAAAATCAGTATTTCTGTCATGTTAGGCTCCCGCCTTCTATTATTCCTTACTTTGTGTTTGCTTTTGATCTCACTTTCATTCATTAAATATTGATCACGGGTGGGGGTGGAGGGGGGTGGAATCACCCCCTCTCTCTCCCAAACTGAACCAGCATGGCATGCCTGAAGTTGACCCAGTCCAGGATCAGGATGGTGACTCGGGGTTTTTCAATTTACTATATCACTGATATCACTCTCAGACAGACACAGGAAGCCCTTGGATCTGCCACTGAGCAACCCCCAAAAGACTGGCGGCTATCCTTCGTGTGTGGAAAAGGGGATTCAGCAGCAACATTGATCAGTTACTATCTGCCACGTTACCAGTTTACATCCATTTTTACTGCATACCCAGGTTATTCGGAGGGGATGGCTTTGAAAAGTTTCTAGATTCTGGGTTTGCTGCAAGACTGCGAGATAATATGCATTCTGCACCAGTCTGTCTATGAAGGAACCGACCGACCTCTTTCTGGAAGGTTTTCCTTGAAGCGTTTTCTTCCAGAGTTAAAAGAAAAAAAAAACAAAACAAAATCCCTTGTTTAGCTTTTGTTAAGATGTTCAGAGACGTTTGCAAAGAGTCTTTGATAGTTTTTTATGGTTGGGTCTCAAGAAATCCGGTCCAAGAACTTCTTAAGATTATGCATGAAACTAACAGAGGGTCGTTCTTAGATGCTTTGAAGCATCATTAGGTAGAGCTGCAAATGTGGTTTGTGTTTGGGGGGGTGGGGTGGGAGGGAGCCTCCATTGGGCAGAAAGAAGCAAGACGGAATTCTGTTAATAACAAGTAAATGTTATTTATGTTGTGGTTTAGTTATAGCTGGTAGTTTTTGGATGAAAAAATCTAAGCCAACCTTTGGCCACATCTGTCTACAATATGCTACAAAATCCATTAATTTGAACAAAAAGTAAAAAAAAAAAAACAACAATAAAAACAACAGTGTGACATTTTTAGATCTTTTCTCAGTAGGGTGCGTGTACTGTTGGTAGTCATGGTAAAAAGAAAAAAAAGTGATGTGACAATATTACATATTCAAACAGCTCTAAAAAATACACAGTAATTCCTAAAAGCAGGTTACCATGTATTTGATCTGTATTGCTAATGAAGAAGATGCTACTATAGTTATGCTTTATTTTGAATGGTATATTTTGATAGTGTTTTTAAGATATAAGGGATATGATTTTCTTAGGTAGAGAATTATGGGTAGTTGCACATTTCACCATATTCAGGGAATCCCCAGCTTGGGAAGTACTAAGCCCTGTCAAAGATATTTAATATGTATTGAACCATTTTGATAAATTTGTTTTTAATGAATGTAAATAAAGTTTTTAAAGTTCTGTCAAACTTTATTTATTTCATACAGAAGTATATCAATGAATGCATTCACAACATGGCTTTTCACTTACCACGATATCTTCTATCAGTCAGCTTATTGCAAGACCAAATCCTGTTCCGTTCATAACAATGTTTCCAGATGGTCACTGTGTCTTTGGATCTTTCTCTAGCTTTTACAGGTCACTCACTGTTATAAATAATATAATCAATTGGTTAACAGCCATGGTATGTACTTTTAATAGAATTACATTATCATTCGAATTATTGACTAAACTGCACCCTATCAGCATTTTTTAGCATTCATCAAGGTTGATGAATAGAGCAATACTTTTAAGTAATTATTTTATTAATTGCACACCTGTTTTTTTTGTTGTTGTTGTTCTTCATGCACATTCAGTTTAATGATTTATAGTGAATGTGGTGGGTAAACGTTTAACAACAGAAAATGTGATGTACTGTTCGTGCAACTCAATGTCCCCATAGTTTAACGTATATTACTACTGAAAACGGAAGGTGCAACCATTCCTTGTCACCGTCGTCAGGGTTGTGATCCTGAGAATGTCGTGGAGTACATTGGTATCTGCAGTAGGCATTTCTTTTCTGTTTTTGTTTTTTTTTTTTAAATTTTTTAAAATTGTACTCATGGCCTGAGATGCTCTCTAACCCGTGATTTGTTGGCTGCCAAGTTTTTATTTGTGTATCTTCTTTTACCAACACTTTGTCTACTGGGAATTAATACCACTGCCTTGCAAACATTCTTCCACAGGGAAGACTAACTCCCCGACTGACAGCAGTGGTTAGGACGTTTTTGAGATGTACTTCATTAGTGAGTTCATGTTTACTAATTATGTTGATCTCCTCTCACTTACTGTAAATAAAATATCACTAATAATATTCCTTTCCTAATAATTAAATAATTTTGTATCAGAACAGTGAGGGATGTCTTCTCATGCTTTTTTTTTTTTGTTTTTGGAAACAGAATAGAAAAAGTAGTGATGTTAATATACAGCACAGCACCTTTCTGAATTGAGCACAACAACTATGACACGACTGAGCGTCATGTATAGCTGTGTAGTACAACTATGACACGACTGAGTGTCATGTAGAGCTGTGTAGTACAACTATGACACGACTGAGTGTCATGTAGAGCTGTGTAGTACAACTATGACACGACTGAGTGTCATGTAGAGCTGTGTAGTACAACTACAACACGACTGAGCGTCATGTAGAGCTGTACAACTACGACACGACTGAGTGTCATGTAGAGCTGTACAACTACGACACGACTGAGTGTCATGTATAGCTGTGTACAACTACAACACGACTGAGCGTCATATAGAGCTGTGTAGTACAACTACGACACGACTGAGCATCATATAGAGCTGTGTAGTACAACTACGACACGACTGAGCGTGATATAGAGCTGTACAACTATGACACAACTGAGCGTCATATAGAGCTGTGTAGTACAACTACGACACGACTGAGCGTCATGTAGAGCTGTACAATTACGACACAACTGAGTGTCATATAGAGCTGTGTAGTACAACTACGACACGACTGAGCGTCATATAATGTTATGTACAGCTTTGGTGTCACCCTTGCATGTTTGAACAAATATTGGGAAGCTAATGATACAAGTCATTGTGAGAAAAAGAGAATTGTAATTATGGAGTAAATTAAAACTGTTTATTAACAGTACAATGCTTCAACACTGGTTGAAATTTTCTGGGATTTTGTTGTTTGGTCAGGGATTTTTGATGATATGAAATGTTTGTAGAGAGAGAGAGAGGTTGGTCTGCAGGACAGTGATAGACATCATTTAGCAATCACCATGACTTCCCTAAACTGATAAGTGTTCGAAAAGGTGTCTGTCTGTCTTTCTTTTTTTTTTTTGATGCTATCTATGCCGTCTTAGCATCCCAGAGAATACATAATAAAAGACCACACAATACCAATGACCTATCTGTTCTTGGGCAGTAAATGCTGGCTTGGAGAACTCGTGCTCCTGATTTGGATGGAGAGAAAATTCACTTGAAACTGGTTGGTACAGAAGTGCAGGAGACAGTAAAAGATTTTTTTTTTTTTTATGATGCATGCGTTTGCTATGTTCTACATTAACCTATTGCTTCCCTTCCTCATGACACCATACTGGTTTTGTAGGGAGCGTTTTTCACAAAATAGAATAAACCTTGCTTTTCAAAGAAATCACTTTAGCTTTCAGCGAAGGTGTTGTCAGGTAACGAATAATTAGTATGCAGATAACTAGTAAAAAGGCTCTTGTGTCAGTGTAAAGACACCTTAATCCGTAAGGACAAAAATAAATCTACGAAAGGTTTGTTTGAACTGAAAAAAAAATTATTCTTATGTTACAAAGGATAACCTATTCTGATATTTACACTTGAAAGATTTGGAGGAACCCTGTTTTCAATATCGGCAGATCTGGGGGTGCAGAGGTTGGCGCCATGAATTTTTGTGAAGTTTACCCACATCCATCTTTTGAACAAATCTCGCCAGGTTGGTGACAGAACTCAATAAATTAGGTTGTGCCGGTAACACCTAGATATGTGTACATACGTACCTTTTGTCAGGTCTATTTTCTTTTGACTATTACCAAACAAACTAGACATCCTATTGTGTCACAGTGAATAAGTTTAATTAAAGACAACTCTTTGGAGCCCCCACTTGTAGATCATGGGTGAAGACATTTTTTCCCAAAAAGAAATGTCTGGAAAATTGCTTCCTTATTTAATTTTATCTTTTGGATGCTCCAGACAAAGGGAATAAATTGGAACAAAATTATTTAATATTGTTGGTGTGAGTACACACCGCTTTTTGTTACGCTATTGTTGTCCTTTATTTAAAATTTGTTGAAATGCTACACTTTTACATAATAGACTTTGTAAAAAATTATTGATCTGAGAAAAAATATACAGTCAGAATGAAAGTATTCACTGTACATGTATAGGTCTTGATGACATGCCATTGACTTTTTGTGATCTACTCTCTCATTTATTTTACAAGTTCTTCCAATGGTGACAAAATTGTTCATTGCCAAACTAATGCTTCGTAAAGATGGCATCTGAGTTACATTTACAAGCATGAAATTTGCATTTAAAGCCCAGTATGTTGTGTGTGCTAAACCAGCTGATGTCGGTTACACTGAGGTCAACTTCTGGACAGCTAAGATCGGGGACCCAAGTTCGAATCCTGGTCAGAAGTTTCATTATTCCACTTAACATTGGTTCTTTGCGATCTTCACTAGCTAGCTGTGTGGATTTCTTCCACATGAAGAGTTCCTGTGGGGATTTACCAGATACTTGGGGTGGAGGTCTTATGGTTAATTCTTTATTCTTTACTCACTTGCACCCTGATCATCATTGAAGAGGCCCCGAGATAACTCCCTTTATTGATCTAGAGAGTTGTGCATTGCACACACACATTTTTTTTTGGTCTGGTTAAAATTGGGAATTTTCTTGTGAATTTGCATGATAGCCAAGGGAACCATGATCATTAGATTGGTTTGTAATGTTTTACTGGGTATATTAACAACGACTGCCCATATTAACCAAAGATAGCCACTCACAAATTGCATGTGAATGTATGGGTGGGTGTGTTTTTATAACATAGAAGCTGCTACCCGCACATCAAGCAGACTTTTAGATGGCAAGCCGTGTAATGTAGTGTCAAAGAATATATGAGAAGACCAGACAACTTATTACCCGCACAATGCTGAATCAAGCTACTACTAATAACCAGCGCCTGTTTGTAATTCATTTACCTGAGCAGTACTTTAGCTTCTTTGTCTGTGCTCTGATAAGAGTATTTAAATGTAAGAGTCAGATATTGTTTCACTTGTCTTATGCAGTGTTTTATACAGCAATACCCTGTTGAAAGTTCAGATGCTTTTCTGGAGGGAGAGGGCTTTGAGCGAATCAGCTTTCAACAGGGTCATTATAACATACTGATATGGGGATATGTTCTTAACAGCAGTATTTTTTACTTACGAGTGATTAGATGATGGCTTAATTTGGCCACTGCTAAACATAGAAAAATTGACTAAACAATAAACCAGGGTATATGCAGACGCATAATACACTGCAATATCATTTATTAAATGCTGAAGACACCATTGTTGTGGTAAGTGCCAGCCCTCTTGAGTGTCACCAACAGGGGCAGGTGCATTCCAGTCTAAGCTGAAGCAGCTAAATGCTGATTGGCTGTGAGTGCTTTAATACGCCACTGTCATTGGCTCAGAGAGTGTAAACAAAAATGGCAGTGTGCCCGGTTCATTTGAGTTTGTAGTCTTTTACTTTATAGAATTAGAAAAAAAAAAGAAGGCCAAAGCTAAGAGCTTAATAACAAATCAACTTTTGACAGAGTATTTCTGTGTTTCATTAATTTATGTCAGTGCCTCTTTCTTTGTTTTCCATTGGTTCATATTTGTTTCATAATGTTTCTGTCAGGACACTGTCTTGGCCAGTCCAACATCTTGAGTTCCTTTCTACATATTTACCTATTTTACCGTGTTAGATGTGGTTTATGGTTGGTTATTGTGTCACAAACTTATCCCTGTAAGACATCAATTATAGAGGTAATAGAATTACTAATTCAGTGTTGCATAGGTTCTACCATGAGTGTTTATTTTGCTGTAACAGTGATTCATGGAACTAGAGGATTTTGAAGCTTATATGAAACCATTTTTTTTGGGACTTCAGTGTCCAGTCAATTTTTTAAAAAAATAATATTTATGCTCTCTGTTTATATTAGAGATTTTGCAAATACTTTTAATGTTTGGCTTTGATTTAGTCAGATAATTTCTAGATGTTAGTGAGTTTTTAGTTCCAAAAAAAAAGAGGAAAGTATTTGATTGTTTTTATGTATTTCTAAAGAAAATTGTAAATAAAATATGGATCTTGCAGGTGAAATTTGATTAATAGTTTTTTTTTTTTCTTTTCATCTCAGTAAAGTTTGCAAGTTACCATCACAAGATTAAGTCAAATGGCTGTTTAAAAGTGTAGTATTATTTTGTTTTCAAGAACTGAAAACTAAGTGAAGGCTCAAGGTGTTTTTTTAATATACATGCATGGCTATTACACCTGCCCCCAGCAGGATTTTATGTAGTGCTGCTTATTTAACAAAAACAAAAAAAAGAAATCCATAAACGTGAGCATCTTTCCATGACATCTTACGCAAAGTATAAATGCACTAACCTAATAATAACAGCGATATACACAGGCTGGCCACTTTATTAGACGTGTATTATTCAGATTTGGGCCAGAATTGAGGTGCAAATACAACCTAGGTTGACCACATGATGTGATAGGCGATTCCTGCAGCACTATATATGACTTGGACAAGTACATGTATAATCAGTCTAGCAGATACGGGGAAAAGGTAAAGCATTTCAACATTTGAGAAAGGCATGATAGCAGGTGCTCCAGCGGCCCCAAAATAGAGTTTTGTTGGTAAGCTGCTCCAAGACATCGGTCATTTAGATTTATCAGCAATGGCTAGAGGTAGAGAAAATACTTTTTTGGAGGGGTGATTGTGGCTGCAAACACATTGTAACAGAAAGAGAAGAAGATCAGTCAGACGGGGGTAATAAAATCCAACTGTCACGAAATGATAGACAAGCTGACACTAACGTTCAGTGCAGAACAGTCCGCACACACACATCTCCAGCCTACCTTGTGAAGAATGTTGCAATTAGTAGGCTATGGCAGCAGGAGACCATTTCATAAACCACTGGTCAGAGTTGCCTACATGAAAAGATGCCTTGTATGGTATAATGAGTGCAGACGTTGAATTATGGACTAGTGAAACTGATGACGTTTGACAAGTCACACTTTATGCGCCCCCTTTTTTTTGCACAAATGAGTGAATACAAATTTAGACAAAGCTGCATGAATGAATGAATGAATCACTTGACCCCTTTTGTATGGTTTCAACTGTCCAGGCCTCTGTGGTGGTAGAGTCATGGTTTGGTGTGTGTTCTGTTGAGATACCCCGGGCCCCCTTGGCCCTTTTCAGAAGGCAGAATGAATGCCAAACATTAGCTTAATGTTATTTCTGATCAAAGCGCATCCAGCAGTGAGACACGTATTCTGATGGAGATGGCTACTTGCATGATGACAGCGCTCACATCCACCATGCTGTTTGTATTTTCATGGATTAAGGACCAAGACAGATTTCAGCCATCTTCTATGGTCAGCATAATTCCCACATCTCAAATCCAATTGAGCATTTGTTGGATGAACTCGAAAGACATATTTGCCACCACAATCCTCTCTCTCTACCTCTCTCCATAGACTGCATCCAGTATTAATGACTGAATTTGGAAGTATTCCTCTGGACGTTTACCAGCACCTTGCTATCTTTATGCTACATTGTGTTTGGGCTGTTATTTGGGACAAAGGTGGCCCAGTCCATTATTAGGTGTAGGTTCTATTGAAATGGCCAGCCAGTGTATTTATAACAAAACTTAAGGACTCATTTTGATAAGCTACAGGAAGATTCACCAAAATGTGTACTTATAAAGAAATCTTTTTAATCGCAAGGAGCAAGGAACTCAACAAATAACTATTTTAATCTCAATAAACAATGCATTTCCGTGGATTACCACCACATGAGGCATAGCCTGGGAAAAGACTTAATGACAGGATAGAGGTATCATCAAAATGTAATTAAAACAACCTCCAAAAATGTTTACAAATCTGTCATTAATTTTCAATAATATGTTTCTCTCTTTAATAGTCTGCATTCATGATATGATAATTAATATGTTAAGAAAACAAATGAATTGAGCTTACTTACCATTTGCATAACATACGTCAGATTGTACACTTGTGGCTAATATCTTCTGCTACAACTCTGTGATGCCTCGATGATGTTAGAGGCAAGGTGGTTATATTGGGTTTACTTGCTTTATAATTGTGGTTCTTGAAGTTAAGAAACAATAGGGATTTTCAAATACATATGGCATCTTTGTGCAATAAGCACTCTTCGTTATTTATTTGTGGAGAATTCAAAGTTATTTTTAATGATAACCAACTTTGAAAAGATGTGTCAGTGTTCTTTAATTAAAGACCCATTTTTTTTTTTAAAGTGACTTGAAGAATTGTTATTTTTATGGTGATGGTAGATGTTCTTTTGAACACCAGACCCAGTCTAGAAAATACTATAACTGATAAAAATTAACTCTGTGATTTGGAATTAATTACAGCCAGCAGTTGAAATCACATAGCCTTTGGGAATGTTTACACTTAATATACTGGTCTTAAAGCAAATAAATGCGTTCAAGAATGTCCCTTCTTATATTTTCACTCTGAATTTTCAGATTAAAATGCATCCACTCTTTTTTGAAAAAAATTTTCTTTGAAAAGGGGATTGATTGCCTATAAACTCTCTGTATATATTTTCTTTTTTGTGTATGTGTGTATACAGCACAAATTAAAAGCATATTCTGACCACCAGTTTAGATTAAAAAGGAGAGACAACTCTTAACCAAAAACCAAGATGGAAGAAACAGGCAGATAATCCATACACATCTATGCACTTTTATTACAGTGGTATTCATTTCTCTTTACAATAAAAAAAATAATTCAACAATTGATTGTTTCTGATTATAGTTTTATTTTTCATGATGATGAGACTAATCCTTAGTGAAGAAGTGTGGGGAAAGAGGGATCCCTACAAGTCATTAAATGAGTGTTAACAAAGAAAGCAGAGCCCTAGGAGATGTGTTAGAAATTGCTGCCCTGTTTCTGGCTGTTCTTACCAGCAGACAGGCATTTTGCAATAATACCCTGTCCATCAAAAGATCCTGCAGGGAGGTTTTATGCATTACTTCCTCCAGCTAGATAATGGTATTGCCATAAACTACTGTACTTCACTCTCCTGATGGGAGAGACCCGGGTTGTAGACATTACTTTGACATGCTAAGTGCTAAGTCGTCATTACTCTGTGATGAGTAAGCTGGTTGTTTGTCTAGAATTTTTATCCATCTGTCATTCATTAAAGTCAACTGTAGCATTTTTTTGTTTTTTGCTATAATAAAATGACGTGTAACATTAAAAAAAAATAGCTAGCTAACATTTTCAACATATTTGTTCACTACTTTAAAAAATATAATTTTTTTACAACAAACACATCACCATTGTGGGCATACACTTTTTCTTCAGTATACTGTACTTGGTTACTGATCTGTTGAACTTGACAAAATGTGTAGGGTTAATTTGTTTATTATTAAAACAATAGTTTAGATACATATGTAAGAAAGCATAAAGTAGAAAAACAGCTACAACTTAATGCTGGAGCTATACATTAAAATTTGCAGGCAAATCGAAAATATTTAGATTTTGATATATAACTGTAGCCATTACTGTTGACCCTCTGTATGCCACCTGCCAAGTTTAGGGACTATGACACAGTATCTTCCTCGTTAATATAACTCTTAGTAATGACAAATCTTCTGGGCTGCTCCAACTCCATTGTGTCTTGGCTAAATATACAGCCAGTTTAACACCAATGCTAACTGGCACTTGTAGGCAGAGGTGTTATAAATAAGATTAAAACTAATCTGGTACATGGAGGATTAAATGTTTCCCTCACATGTCTATGCACAAATAGATTCGCAAGGAACCAAAATAATACACAAACATTTTTCCAGTGTAAATCGTAAGGATAGAAACTCCCATTTTGGTTTAAAGGATATTTTTTTTGTTAGTGAAAGTAAGTCAGGATGAAGAATGAAAATTAGGATTTAGAGTTGCAGGACAAAAGAACAAAGTACGTGTCACCTGGTTGAAATAATGTTTGACCAAAATCCAGCAATTTATTTAATTTTTAATAGATGATATAAATTGGGAGAAAAAACAAGTAGTTATTTATAGACGTTTCTCATTTTTCTAATTTTTAGGAAACAAGTTCAATCATATTCCATTTTACATAAGTTTAGTGTTGTGTGCTCTTTAGTATCATTAACCATATTAAAGTAAGTTACATTGCGAGGTCAGCTCCACGGTCTAAATCTATGGCACTTATGAATGTATTTATTGATTTCCAAACCTTTACGACTGACTGAAGATGGATTTATATTCAAAAATAGAATTGTTGATACATGATGCTGGTAATCGATTTCCATAAATTGTGATAGGCAATTTACCGTTAGCAGTGCAATCACACTATTAAGCTATCCCCTCCCCCTTCTGGCTGCTATAGTATACTGGGCTGAACATTGCCTTTATGTAAGGGAGAAGAAGGAAGAACAAAACTCCATCTGTTTGTCTCTCAGAAGGCAAACATAAGTATGCTTCCTACTACATTTGGAAAATAAGTTTATAAGACACAGATGCCACTTTTTTGCTGTCATGCATCTCTTTTGATAGAATTACTGTTGTCATTGACAGTAAGTTTAGGAAAGATACGCCCAGTGATTCTGCTAATGCTCAACCATTTAATTTTTGCAATTGATAACAGCAAATTCAATATTTGCTTTACCTATATTTAATCAGCCCCCTCCCCCCAACTTAAAAAAGAAAAAGTATTAACAAAAAACATTAAATTGTTAAAAATTTTAATTAAATTGTGAAAATGTTACCAACATGTTCACAAAGTTTTTCGAACCACAGAGACATTGGCGAAATAGTGAGTCACAGTCCCCCTCTTTTTTTATTATCAACCAAGAATGGTTCATTATCTTTATGGCAGCAACAACAGAAAATCTTGCTTCACACAAGTATGATGCATATTCAAGGCCTCGTCTGACAAAATAGGATACATTCGACCCTTGTTATACATGGTGGTTATGTTCCTGAGAATCACTACGTATATTGAGTCTGCGTAGAATTGTAAAATTATAACATGTAATAATAAGGGGTTGTGTCAGTTTTGCTCACTTAAAGAGCCCACTCATCAGACAACGTTTGTTCTGGAGAACAGGTGCTGCCAGCTCAGAATCACTCATGATCCTACGTCTGCTGGGGTCGTGACTTGTTGCCACCTTTCAGCCTTTTCTTACGGTATGCGAAATTGTCTTTGCCCCAGTCCTTTTTGTGAGTCATTTTGGTGGTGTATGTCCCTCTGATAGCCATTTGAATACGTTCTGACCAATTCAATCCTCTGCGCTGTCATTCATTACCATTATTTGTACTGCTTATCATAAATAAAGGTCCTGAGGAAGGCAATTTTCTTCTGTGCCATTCAAAACCTTTCCTACAGTGATCTGTCTCTCTAGGTTGTCTTACATCATCGAGATGTACCACCGGGCTTCCACAGATAGGGATAGTGATGCTCCTATTGACACTGAAATAAAACTGTGGATAATGAAAGTGCATGTAACAAAGGTCAACTATGCTACTTTCTTTCAAGTTCTTAAAATAATATGAAAACTGCCATGTAAAGCATTCAGAAGTGTTTGGCAAACAGTTCACTATTGTCTTCCATTTTACTGGTGCAAAGAAATCCTCCTAAAGTAGGGAACATGTCAAAAACTTTATTTCTGTATTTCTTTCCAATAATTCTAGTTCTTTCATGAATGTATTCATTTTGTCATTTTGGGTAAATACATTGATTTGAGGACCTTGCACCGACCAACTCAAAAGGTTTGGATTTTCCAAAATGTCTACCGAATACAAAGGTTTCTGATTGAAATAGTCATCATACCAGAAATTACATCACTGTTGTTATTATCACTAAGGAAAACGCCTGTGTTGTTTCTTAGTTCTAATATCCTCTGATGCACCTTTGCACTGGAGAGCCAGGATGATTCTCAATAATAAAGCAAAGCAGTATGTCCTGCCCCTGTGTCTTCATGCAACTTTGCAAAGAGCCTTCTTTTCAGTGGACTATTTTTTATGTAGTTGTTAATTCTGATGACATCTTGAAGAATAGTCCGCAGTTTCTCACTCTCTTCCTAGATGAAAGCACTGCCTATGAAGTATGTAGTGCATCCAGGCAGCATGTGACTGAAATGCTGGATTTTTCCCAAACATTGAATGAGCTTTCTGTCCAACGCAGTTCTCCCATTTTATAAAATTTTCATCAAGAAATTTATCAATAATATTGAACACCTTCCTTGATGTACCTTTACCATCAGTGGATTTGCAAAACAACAAGTCCCCTCTAGTTTTATTTTGTGCAACATGAGTGTATAAGTAATCAAATGGGTATCTTTCACTACGTTGTTTGCCTCATCTACTTGCAACCCAAAGCATGTCTTCAATATCTGAAGTTCTTCCCACTGAGTTATCTGCAAGTGGAATACTGTGTGACTGTTTGGCACTTGATTCACCAAAAGCATTGTTTCAACCAGAACAATAGCAGCAGATACCACCAAACTTTCTCCTGTCAAACAAGGCTTTTCAGATTTTGTGATTTTGTAGGCAACTTTGTATGATGGTTTGGGCTAGCCCATCTACTGTCTGACTGTAGATGCTCCATATCAATGTTGGATGCAACCTGACTTTCAGCCGATTGTCATGACATGGTTTCCAATGCTTAAGGATGTCTCTGATGGTGCCCATGTGCTGCATCTTTGTTTGAAGGGCATTGCATATGGTTAAGGATACTGAGAAATGATAAAGCAAACAACAACATAATGTACTACTGCTTGTATATCAGACTTTGAACCACGTGGTTGCACACATTTGGCTAATTTGTATATATATATATTTGGTAGCCTGAGAAAAATGAAAATGGCAACTGTACACCTGGCAGCCAAACTGGTTTTGCGACTCACTACACTGATTGGCACAAGTTTGAATTATTTAAAATTGGAATTATCTTACTGCTTCTTTGGTTGCTTAAATGCTGTCTTTTGCGTATGAGAACTTTTGGTAATTGTCTTCACTATTACTAATATCACTGCGAGCCTTTGTCCAAACTACCTTTACAAGGATGTTGGTTACTTA
The DNA here is from genome assembly GCA_018389105.1 of Nautilus pompilius. Lineage (NCBI taxonomy): Eukaryota > Metazoa > Mollusca > Cephalopoda > Nautilida > Nautilidae > Nautilus > Nautilus pompilius. The sequence goes on along the minus strand of JACATO010000322.1, from coordinate 358,451 downwards.
TAAATAAGCAGCTAGGTGGCGGTAATATTCCCGTTACTGGCAGTTTCTCAATGAATCACAAAGTGGGAGGGTGAAGAAATGTTTATAAACACTTTTTTAAAATTGACGTTATGTCATCAGCAATTCCATTTTTTTTGCCAATTTATTCATTTCACTTACTGTTCTGATGAAGGAAAAAATGTTTTGTCAAAATCTTAGCTGCTGTTTCTTAAAGCAAACGGCAGAGATGAAAGTCTAGAGGTGCCAAGTCTGGGCTGTATGAGGGTGAAGAGACTTGGGTGAGATGCATTGAGCCCACGGATCATAAAGTGAGTGACCAAGGTTATCGGTAATCACGTCTGTCACATAATGACTGGTGTTGAGACTCCACCTCAACTCACTGCTGCATGCTACTTTTCTTTTTGCAAGTAGTTCATCAATCTCTGTGTTTTCTTCATTAGCAGAAGTTGGAAGAAAGATCTATCTTGGGAGTCCTGTCACAGTGCTCATGTCAATGCACAAGAGTCTGTACACATTTTCATGTGATTGTGAATCACAAAGGGCAAAAATGTCTTTTAGCTGTGAGAATTCCAATTATGGTTCTCTGCACATGTATCACTACTAATCGCCATCTTGAACTTCTGTGGTATGTGCTTCTACTGGTAGAAAAAAAAACTTTCGTCAGCAGTGGAGGGATATTTAATGGTATCTTTTATATTATTTTCAGTTTTGTACTACTAGCTATTCTTTGAAAAAATGAATAGGAGACATTGCTTTTGTGCTATCCTCCCATATCTTAATATTTATCTGTACAGGGTGATTCAGAAATATGCATACACACTCTGAATCTATGTATATTTAATACTTAGATCACTGAATAAAAACTTTATGTACACAAGTAAACTTGTGAAAACAACATACACTGGCCATCTTATGACAAATGTTCAAAATGTCCACCATTTACATGCAAACATGTGCCACAACATTATGAGACAGATCATCATGCAACAGTGCACATGTGAACTGAGGATGTTGCTTGTTTCCTGCTCGATCTTTCCCCCCCAAGACTTGTAGCATTTGAAGTTTAGCACCATACACTTTGTCCCTCAAGACCTTCCACAGGTGGAAGTCCAGAAGTGTAAGGTCAGATGATTCAAGAGCAATTCCACAACAACTTAACCACATTCTAGGAAACTCCATATCAAGAAAGGCATGAACATCTCTGATAATGTGGTGGTGTGCCACCTCACTGAAAGTAAACCTCAGAGCCTCCATGCAGATATCTTATGGCAGGAACAGTAATTGCATAGCATTTACAGATAATTTTCGCTTGTTACAGTATCATCAGAAAAGGAATGGTCCAACATTGCCACAAGAAGAGAACCCACCTCACACTGTAACTTCTGGTAGGTTAATGTCTTTCTCCATGTTTGGGTTTTGCACTGCCCCAAAATACATGCAGTTGTGATGATTTATGCACCCATTCAGTTTGAAGGGTGCCTCATCAGATCAAACTATCCTGTATTAAAAACCACCATGTTGATTGCATATATCAGTGAACCACTCACGAAACTGTAATCTTCTACCTGGATTATCTTCAGAGCATGCAAAAGCCTAGATGTGTGTGGTTTCTACTTCGATTCCTTCAAAATATGATGCACAGTAGGTTAGCTTACACTGCCTTGTTGACTGACTTGGAGAAACCTGGTACATGGTTATTGCAGTTTCCACATTTTCAAGACTCTGTGCTCTCTCTTCTCTCTCATTTTGGATTTTATTCACATTTTGGACAGTTCCGTGGCTTTCAAATTTATCATACACATGAATAATTGATACGCGTGTTGGACCTGACATCTCATACTCTCTTAACCAGACACACTGCACTTTCACTTTTCCATTGTTAAAACACCACTTTAAAATCTTTGTTCTCTGTTTGAAACTCAGCCTTCTGTCTGCCATGTTGAGGATTTATATGAACAGGAAGTAATTTTCCTGCAGTTTTGAACATTTGACGTAAGATGAAGGTTGTATGTTGTTTTCATGTTTTAACTTTTGTACATAAAGTTTTGTTTATTCACTGCAATAAGTATTAAAAATAGATTTGTTCATAGTGTGAATACATATTTCTGAATCACCCTGTAGTAATAAAATACTAGTTTTAATGCTCTTGTTGTTCCTATTTGGTAATTAAACAGAATCATACTTTGTATTCATTAGCTTTGGTATATCCAGTAAATTATATACATACATATTTGTGCTAATTAAATATTGTATACTTTATTGTTACTATTGTTGAGAAACACCCCAACAAACTAAACATTTCCATTTTGAATTTATTGTATCTATGCTAATGAAATGATAAATGTCCTTCTCATCACCAGTCTAAAAAGGAAGCTTCTGCTGGCTCTTGGTTTTCACCATAAATCAGATACTTTCTAGTTTTTGTGGCTATGATGAACTAAGAACTTGGTTAGAACCCCATTCAGAAGCTAATTCCATCTCTCTCCTTTTACTCTACAATTCATTTTTCTGTTTTGGGCACCCATTCTTTACTTTCCATATTGACAGGTCTCTGATAAAGACCCTAGAGCAATTTGGCCCTGCTGGAACATGGCCCCTCATTACTGACCCTGTTTCTCAGTTTGACATTTGGAATCTGACAAGAAGCAAGGCTTAACCATCCCTACCCTGGGCATCACAGCAGGTATGGGGAAAAGGTCTACCCCAAATTCTCCAGATTGCTGCCATGCCCAGGGATAGTACAGATGCTTCTCTTTCTTCCCTGTAGTCCCAGGGCACCAAGTGCAGATACAAGGTTCAAGGGACCCTTTAATTCCTCTCTACTATATTGTGATTCTCTCTCTTCCTCATATAATTAAGATGACAAGAAAGGGGCTTCTGTAGTGTTCACTAATTTAATTAAGGTGACTGCTCCTGTTAAAATAAAAGAAACAAAACAAAAAAAAACCCCCAGCCCTCTATTTTTCTGATCCACCTATTCATTTCTTAATATTTTTTGGTTTTCTTCCTTTCCTTTTGATCCACCACATCACATAATTCAGAAACCAAAATGATCAATGTTTGAACCCACAGTGCTAACTTTCTAAAAATGTTTCTTCCCCACTGTAAACTCTCTCATAATTTAGATTTAATATTATGCTTCCAATTATCACCTGATTAGATGATGATTATTGCTATGTATCATAATTTAGCCTTTTATTGCAGTCTTTGCATTATCAACCTACCCCATGGTCTTATTAGAGAAAATCAATTTTATTGTATATCAATGCAATTAGCTGCCCTATCCTTCCTTCTGTGGTCCCAATGAACAATAATTGTTTTTTTTTTAATAATTCTAGAAATGTTACTTTTATACATATCTATATTACAACTATAATATAATTAACTAGTCTTAAAGCAGGAGTATATGGAATCTGAGGTGAGAAGATTTTATTAACCAATGATTTAGGAAAATATTTCCACAGCGTACTGCTACAAGATGTAAAAAAAAAAGAAAAAGAAAGAAAAAAACGTTTGTGATACAGATCCTGAATGCTATATATTTTTTCCTATTTTATGTGGCTGGGTTTCCTTAATTATTGGATGATGATGACCCTTCGATAAAGGCTAGCAGCTGAATTTAATTGTGTTAAGTGAAAGGTTCTATAATTCTGTGCAACTAATAGCACTGCACTTCTTGTAGGACTTAAACACCTGCCATATATTAGCTTATGGCTATGTCTGATGGAGTTAGGTTAGAGACTAATTAACCCTTTGCATACCATATCAGCTTTTACGCTCCTTATGCTACCTAAAAGTACCAGTTAGTGTTTTCGTTGAACTGGCTGTGAATTTAGTCAACAGTATGTAAAACATTGGTGGGGGGGGTTGGAGCTGTATTGACTTGTCATCACAGAGGGTTGCATTAATGTGGAAGGTACTGTGTCACAGCCCCTATGACTCAACCTGTGCTGAGTAATACAGATTTAAAGTATAGCGAGATGCAAATACACCCCAGGTGGTATACAGAGGGTTAAAAGTCAAATATCCAGTGACTGCTATCTCAGCTGGAGATCTTATTGAACTGCTCTTTTTTAATAGTTAAATGATCAATGAAAGGGCCCATAGCATCCCTTTTGGGAATAGATGCTCTTTTGTTTCTGTGTATGTATTAGTTTCTGTTTTGATTATTTCAGACTTTCTTGATTTGGTGTAGACATTTACTTCCCATCATGGTAAGCTCTCTCTCTCTCTTTCTCATGATCTCTCTCTCTCTCTCTGTTGTTAATGCAAAGCTTTCCTGTTTATTTTGGGTTAATTTCAGTTTCTGCAAGTAGTGAGAGTGTGGTACATGGCAGGAGGAGGAGTGCACCCACATCTGAAAGGAAACCATTGATGGAGGGTCAACCACCACCCTACCCCCCCCACATGTGATCCTCCATCGTGTTTTTTAATGTCACTGTTTTTGGGTGAACCACTCAGCCCCCCTCCCCAAGAACATTGAAAAATAGAGTTGCACTGACAAGTTTGTGGTGGTGGTGGAGGGGTTAACTTTCCTGGGGCCTCGAAGGTTTGGTTTCCTCTTGTTTCCAACCCACGTGGTTCTATGGTTTCACACTGGCCACTCGCTGGCTTTTCATACTTTTCACCGTTCCGCTGCCTTGAAAATTTTATGGATGAACGTTTCTAGCACACACACAAAAAAATTTTTCCTTTCCTCTTTTACACATGCTTAAAATTGTATTACTGTTGCTTAATTTAATGGTGGCTATAGTTCTCTCTTAAAACTGGCTTTCTCAGTATTAACCCATTCCCTTGCCAAATGCAGGCAGTATTACTTATATCTAAACTGCTCGCCATTTAGAGGTGGTGATGATTAGTCGGCTTTTTGCTGCACCCAACTTTAATGAGAGCTGAAGAGTTAAAAAAATGATATTCTCTGAGTGTCATTGACTTGGGCACTATCATAACAAAGCTGAATTTTGCCGACAGAGGGTTAAACAGATTATGAATATTTCTTTTAAAATGGCAGGGGAGTGCTCCTCAATACTCCCTCCTTCGCTTTGATGTTTTATTTTCCTTTTCTCTTTGAAATCACTATAGACCCACCTGAAGCAGTGTTGGTTCTTGTCTCAAGCACACAGTAAATGACGTAACATTTGTACCCGGAAATGAACCTTATTTAACTCACTTTATATAAAAATAGAGCAAATACAGAAAACAGTTGTGGTAATGTTTATTACGAGTTACTCTGAGACTGTCACAGCATCAGTAACTCTCAAATTCTCCGCTTTTTAGCTTTCTTAGAAAAATTTCACGTCAACTTATTTTTTAGATATTTAGAAAAGTTTATATACATATTTTTTTCAACTTATCCAAAAGCATGGATATAATTTAAATGGATTTGTTCAGTGTTATCAGCAGCTTTATTGGCTATAATCCATCTAGAAGTTAAAATTTAAAAAGTAAATCCACTTTTTAATTTTTAACTTCTACCAATTTAAATTTAGAAAAAAAACGAAGAAGAGAATTTAAGAAAGAAAAAAAAGAAAAAGCAACCAAACTTTGATGTAACACGAAAAGCTGGATTTAGTCAAATCATGTAAAATGCATTTTTTGTTGTCATCGTTGTTTTGACAAATTTAAACGCAAACCTTGGGGATAATTATCGTTATTATCAACAACAAGACCGCTAACCAGTGAGAACTTCTGTACTCAATCAGCATAACCGATTAAGTTGCTGATTGGCAACCTTTGTGGTGGGATACCCTGTACCCCACAGTTTAGAAATGACAGGAAGTAATTCATTTTGCCACTTGTAGTTATGCCGTTCCAAAGGGGGAAAAAAAAAGGAAATTCTCCCAAAAACGTTATTGAGTTAAATTAGATGAAATGGTTTGACAGTTAAACAACAAAATACATAGAAGATTTCCTCAAATTAAAATATTGCTTCTCATTAATTTCACGACATGCTTTGCAATTCTGTAATTGGTTATAAGATAAAAATAATGAAAGCTGCCATTGCACCCTCTTTTTTAATAAATTTATTATTTGCCATTTTTGCTCGAAGCACTGTTATGTTTTTTTTCTTTTCTTTTAATTGCAATTATTCCCTTTTTAATTTTAAAATATATTTGGGAATCTGAAGTGTTCTCAAACATCTTTTTTTTTTAACGATTTTTACCATCTCTCAAAACATCATGTACCTGTTCCCTCCATTTTTTAAAAATAGATTGTTTTTAATTGAATTCTTGGGTTGAACGTTTTTGAGAATTTAGCTTGTCCATCTTAATTTGAATTTTCAGCCTGGATGTTTGTTCCTTAACATTGCAGAAGTTTGGTAGTAATTACTCTTTTTACTTTCTCTCAAAAACGCAAAGCAGCAGCCTCTTCATATTTTCGTTTGTAGGATATTACAGGTTTGTTTTTTGGCCAGGTTATAAAATCAACTGCTGCCAGAGCTAAGTTTAAATCAAATTTTCAGTGTTAAGCATTAAGTTGTACAATTAATCATTTCATAGCAGTTTCTTTTTCTTAAATAAAAAAAGAAAAGTGTCAACTTCATTATATTTGAAAAATCCAGTCCCCTCCACAAATTGTAACTTTTGCCATTTAGATCATGTCTGGATCTGTTTGCACTGTGAGTCCGCAAACATCTTTTAAGGAAGTCTCTGAAGCATCATGAGTGGATATGGGTTAATATATATTTAATTCAGTATTTTCTTTTACCAAACACACAAGTAATGGGCATCAGATGTGTCTAATTTTTTTTAGATAAGGACTGAACAAATTAAGATTAAAACAAATTCTGACAATAAAAGGTAATTTTTAAATCTTGATCTAAACACTGTTTCTACACATACTGACAAGATACAAGTGCTCGTGTCTTCCATTTTTATTGTTCACTTGCACTTGTGGGTGATGGCCCTGTTCAGTTCTTGTAATATATTTTACAACGTTAATGAAGGGAATTTCTGGGATATTTTCTTACAAAACAAAGAGAAAGAGAGAGATAGATAGAGAGAGAGAGAGAGAGAGTGAGAGTGTGTGGATTTTTTAAAAAAATTATTTTTGCATAATTGGTTATTTCCAGACCCCTCCTCTCATAATTTAGTACCACTCCCCCTGTAAACAGTTTGTCTGTAATTTGTAATTTTTTTAAAGCCAGATTTTAAATTTAAAGATTGCAAACACACAAGAGCAGATCTCTTTCAGTGCAGTTTTGTGTTTTTAGTTAATTTTCCAACAGTAATCCTTGTTATTGTGGAGAAAATCAAATTAGATGGGAACAAGCGGAAATATCATTGAACAGAACATTGATTGATTGGAAAAGCAGCAAGACTGATTGGCCTTTCGACCATTAATTGTACCTTTTTCTGGTGATAGTTTGGCAACACGGTGACCTGCCATCCATTTGCCTTTCAGAGAGACTAAACTCTGTGAGATGGCTAATTACCATTGCATCGCCGTCAGGGTTGAGGTTTTTTCCGGTGAGATGAAAGTGTGCTGCCGATAGATGTGGAGATTGATGGGAGTAAATGTGGAAAGGTAGCGTACAAAACGGAGTGCTAATCCAATAACCACAGTTACCTAATATGGAGGCTGTTCAATGGACTCACTGAGAATGACGAGAATATAAACACTATTTATTTCTGGCAGCTTGAGCGCACACCAGTGTTGGGTGTTGTCAAAATGTTGACAGTGAAATGGAAATAGCAAATCCCGGAATTTGCTATGCTCATTGTACAGCTGTTCCCTATTGTTGTAATGTCGCTGGCAATAAACATTGACTCGATAGATGGAGGCGAGAATGCGAGCAGCATTTGTGGTTTTCAATGCGCCCAAGAGACCCTCTATAATGCGTTTTGCAGAAAAGTAATTAGGAGTCTGCAGTAGCATTGAATGGTTGTAACCGCCAGGAAGGTTACATGACGTTATTTGAATAACGGATTGGTATTCGAAGATGATTTAGTGTGAACTGGAATTAGCTAGAGGTTGTAGTTTCCTTTCTCTAGCCTTTGGTGAAGCAAGCTGTTTATCTGGTGCAGAGGAAGAAACAGTGGAATGCAAGGATTTTGAGTACAAGAGCTATAAGGATTTAAACTGTCGGCGTTTGATACTGTTATCTTTATAGACAAAGATAATCTCTAACAATATCAGAAAGTCATTAAAATAATATTTTTGTGGCCCAGTGTTTGTCTTTTAAGAAACAAAGATCTTAGAGGCAGGTAATCTTCACTTACAGGTTCAGATCATCTATAAATAAAGGAAAGAACTTATATGCACTGTTGGACAAATTTAGTAACAATAATCAAAGTCAATCTTTACATTTATTGGTATTGTTTGATAAAGATGGAATTTACACAACATTTAATGACAAATTAAAGAAATATTTATGCTCTTACCATTGCTGTTCATAAATGACACTATTTGACTATTGTGCTGTATTTCCAAACAGGTCAAGCTTATTCACTACTCTTCATCTTCTCTCACCTATACTGGCAGCTATGAATGCAGACTCAAATGAAATCCAAATTCCATATATAAATGGATTTATCAGTGCATAAATGTATATCAGCATATGACTTTTAGAAAATGTATGTATGTAAAAAAAAAAATGTTTATTTTTAAACTTTAGTTGGTATTTTAAATTGAAATATCTTCTATGCTTTGATTATTTTATTAGTGATTTCATAATTAAGGCTGACAGTGTTTTCTGCCTGTATGTGTACTTACATATGCATGAAAATAGACAGACAGTTTTAAGTTGTTATATATGGGGACTTTCCAGATAGGTGGGTCTTTATTCATGAATTATTGTGTCTACATAAACTATTAAAGGTACATTATAATGTTCACTGGTGGCAGGAGGCCTGTTAAAAAAGGATATTAGTATATCTGAACACAGTTTTGTATTTAGGGTTGTCATGGATATGTAGAAAGAAAACTGGGCCTCAGCAATATGAATATTTCTTCAGTTGTTGTCATTCTTCAGATCTTCCATATTGTTTTTAATTAGTTGAAAGATGAAAAAAATCCAAGAGAAATGCTTCAGTGTTGATGCTTCTTTTCATCCCTTTACGCCTAACCACTGATGTAATGCACTGATGTTGAACGTTTCTAAGGCTTTCTGCAAACATCAGCATCAAATGACAGATGGACGTGTGTTTTTGTTTTTGCTGTCGACATGTTACCCATCTGCAAATGTAGCATTCCCATTAGTGTGAAATTGAATTTTTACATTGATTTTTTTTATTGCAACACAGCAGACAGAGAGAGAGAGGGAGAGGGAGGGAGGGAGAGAGAGAGAGAGAGAGAGAGAGAGAGAGATGTGTGTGTGTGTGTGTGTGTGCCTTATTTTTCAAATCAGTTTTTCTTACATAAGTGACAAGGAATACTGTAGATGGCAGCTGGGAAGCCTTAAAAAATAACCACACAAACAAACAAGCTTATCTTAGACAGGATATAAGCTGTCTAGGAAACTATTACTAAAATACTTTTTTTAAAGTGGGAAGAAACTTATAGTATCTGGAGTAAGCTCACTCTAATAAACCGGGACAGAAAATCAAGAGAGATTTTTGCTGATTTTTTTTGTTTTTTAAAAACTCTTTTGGGATGTACACTTCTTTATTTCTTGGGAGTGGATATTGATTCTGGCAGAGTAATCCTGTAAATATATGTTTCAAAGGTTTTGCAGGCTTACTGGCTTCCAACATCTCACAAAACCTTGGAAACGTGTATTTATGGGATTACTCTGTCAGGATCAATAATCACTCCCTATAAATATATGAGTGTACTCCTCAAAGGGTTAAGAAGATAGAGAGATGATTTCACCTCTGTAGTCAATACCATTTTCTTCAACTCAAATGACAGTGAGTTACTTGAACACATTTTAAATTATGGTATTAATTTCTTTTCTTTTTTAAAAAAAAATGTTACCATCTTGATAATTTGACTTACCTTTTAATGTCAGGAAGTCAGTAATTTGCTGGGGAAGGTTAACAACAACATTAATGGGGAGTATAAAAATCTGTGATTGGTGGGAGAATTTGTGTGATTGAGTGTCAGTATTGCTTCCACTTTTAGCATAACTTGAGTGACCTGCATTTAAATGAATGTCAGGGGGTTGGGACTTTGACTTCTCTCTTTTCCCTTTCTTATCACCTGAGAAATAAATCAAACAGAAAAACGAAACATTTCAGCTTATTAGTGATGGGAAAGACAAAAGCAAACAGGGTGTCCATCTTGAATGTTTCCGCCAATGGCATGTTGCACGCCGTAATGGCCTACTACAGTTTGTTGGTGAATATAACTTTGGTGCAGTTACTTACTGCACTGGTGGTGGCTGGTGGTTCAGTGGTAGACTACCGGGTTGCCATGGCTGAGGGCCAGGTTAGGGGGTTGCATTGTATTTTCCCCGGCTCCCCATCAGCTAGCCACCTTGGTTTCTTCCCACACTCGGAAACCAACGGAGAGTTCAGTAAAGCTTTTCCACTGAAGTTGGAAGGGCCCACTTCTTCATGGCATGGGACTGGCAACACTTTCTGGAGGAGAACCGCACTACCATGCATTTTCATCAGGGTTGTCTCCCCCTGTAAGCATTGATGCATGACAGCAGCTAATGAAAGAATTTATTAAACGTGGAGGATATTTTAATGAACAATGACAAAAAGTTTACAGACAGCTCTGTTAATGCGAGTTAGATTTTTAAATAAGTTTTAGAAGCACTAATGCCCTGTTGTGGGTAGGAGAAGGTGAACTCCTTGCCCCTTTGACTTACTGCGATGTTATAAAGGCATCTGGATTTTCCCAAAGTTATTAACAGGAGCAAAGGTTCATTTTTCTTGTAACTGACAACTTCAAAATGCGCTCATCCTTCAGTAGGTTTCAGCTTTATTAACAGTACCCTCAACCAGGTAGGATCTGCTTAATCCACAAAGAAATTCTAGATGCACCATGAATTGGATTTCAGTTATGTTAATCACATTTAGGATGTTTAGTTTTGCATCTAAATTTTGCAGCATTGGAGTTCCTTTTTCTGTTACTGTTACTTATACTTTCTGTTGCAAAGAAGATGAAGCATGTTTTCGATTAAATTTGAATTAATTAAAAAAAAAACAACAAATAAACCTTTTCTGTTGATTTTCATGAATGAATTTTCCCCAATTAGCACCGGAAAGTTTGGTATTTGAAAAAGAAAAAAAATACTAAGTAAAGGATTTATTTTGGGACAGTGGTACCTTGTCATTAAATTAACAAAGAAACTGCCCAGTGTAGTCTATTTTCAAAATACATATTAAATTACGACTAACCAGTCTTGTTTGAGCTTTTGAAACCCCCTTTTTTGGTTTTTAAATGAGTTTTGAACATCCTTCTTAAAAAAAAGTAATATTTGTATAATTAAGGTGATGCCTGTGAACGTTTCATAATTATGTTTTAATGCTCTAAAAATCTAAAATAAACAAAAACAATGGTAATTTAAAACTAATGCCTGTGGAAGTTTCTAGTCTTTAATGGTTTTTCTTCTTTTAAAAAAAGAAGTAAATGAAGAAAGCTAAGTAAGTTTGATTAAAATAATGCATATGGATTGAAAGTCTTTATTTCTATAAAGTACAGAGTTCTGTTGGATAATTTTTTTTAAAAAAAAATATTTTTAAAGAAAGAAGAATTTGATGTTAAAGTGATAGATTTCTTTTTTCCATAAAACCTTCCAAGGAACTTGAGGTTTTCTGACAAGGTGCAGAATTGGTTCTGGCATGTTCCTGCAACAATTTGATGAAAACCTTTTTGTTGTTGTTGCTGCTGCCATGGATAAAGTGTTTATTTGCGCCATCATTTCTGAGAGGAAATGTTCATTAGATAAGACAACTTATATTAATCCAAAACATGGCTGCGCCATCAGAGGTGCGCTATATCGCTTTTGCTCTCTGGTCGAGATGAGTAATGTGTTCACCTACTTGTTTATAAATTTTTACGAAAAAGGGCATTTGGGTGTCTTTTTTTGTTTTCCTTCAACATGACTTAGGAGGGAATTAAGGGGATGGGGGTGGTGGCAGTTGAAATTGAATTAAAATCAAAATACTTTTTCTTTTATTTTGATTTAGCTACATTATTTGATTTGTGTGGGAGGCCTGGTAATCCTCGAAGGAATTTGTTTTGAGATCAGCGCTCTGCGCCATAAGTGGGAGTTGGGGAGAAGCGATGCCTTTGTGGGGGCTCTTCAAGGGGAAATCATATTAAGAAGAGCCATTTTTAATCATTGGAATGGCTGAAGAAGAGGGAGGGATCAAAACTCTCTGGAGGGAAACGAATCTTGTTAATGCTTTTGTTTGAAGATTTTCAAATTGAATACATCAAGACTGCTGAAAAATACAGTGCCTAATTTGTGAATGTGTTGCTTTATTTAGACACTACCTGGCCATAAAACTGCTGGGCATACCTGTTTGTGTTGTTGTTGTTGTCTCTATCAGCAAATGAGGAATTATGGAGAAGGCGAAAAATTGTCGCCTTTTTTCTTCTGTTTCTTCCTTAAAATGCAACTTATTTAACTTTTAGGAGGAAAAGAAAAAAAAGAAGTTCATACATATATGGCTGTGCTTTATATCTACCTGGACTTGGCAGGACTTTATCTATGTTAACGAGAAATGGCTCAGCAATATAATTTACAGTGTTTGGTCAACTGGATCTGATTGAAATAGAAATACTTTCTTTTCTTTTTTTTTGAAATACGAGTCTGAAGCCTTTAAATTTTCTGGAAGTTTTGGATTTTCTCTGGGTTCCTTTTGTTTTTTTTTTTTTTTGTGAAGCCTTCAAGCACACGAAATGAATGCTTCACGGCAAATGAAGAATGTAGCTGGCGCTGTGAATAAACATTCTCTTTACTTTGTCTTTAACGACTTTAAACATCATCTTTACACCACATTAAATATGAATTTTAAGAATCCTTGATATAAAATACCATATAGATTCGGCCTTTAAGGGAGTCTGTTAGAAATGACAGGATTTAAAAAAAAAAAACAAAGACCAAGGATGTGTAGATTTTCCTGGCAGAAATTCTGAAAAAAAAAATATAAAAAGATTAACATACAACGTGGTACCTAATTATAGCTGAAAGCTTCTTGTTTAATGGAAAACATTTTGGTCCAATCAGAATGTGTATTTATCTGAATTATATTTCAAGAGACAATGCATCACTTATTTACAATTCATGAAACCAAAAAAAAAAATGATGCTATGCTACTGTAGTTATGTATATTTAGGGTGATGCTTCTGTATGTATGTTGAAGATGATTCTACTATAGATATGTTTGGGATGATTCCACTTGGATGTATCCCTAGATGTACATTCTTGCATTTCTTTTTTATATATGAATTCTCTGTCAGCAAACAAATTGGTTCAAGAATGGCGATGGGAACAAGAGCCAACTGTCAGTCCATTCTCACCTGCTTGGGTGGGGGTGTTTAAGTACATTATCTTTGGAGTAATTTACTTTCCTTTTCCTTTTCATCTCTCTCCTAGAGGTGGGACAAAAAAATAATTAACAGGAATGTTGATGTCAGCAAGCATACATAGCCAGAGACTGGGATCAGCTAAGGAAATAAATGGGATGTGTTATTGAAATGGCAAGGTGTTTCTTCTTTAATTTTGACTCATTCACTAGACAAACCCTGCTCCCAAACTACCCCCCTCTCCTCAGTGATTCAAAGCTTCAAAACTCTTGGTAATTCAAAATCTAGCATTCTGCATTAAAGGTGTGTACAGGAAGACCCAAATTTATGTAAAGGTTACGTTCTAGTTGGCTATACGTAAGTCAATTTTTATGTAAGTCGAACTTGCACACTTCTGCTTATTATCTTGTATCCACACCATCAACAATTTCTCCACCTCGGCAATCATACCAGTCCTTTGTTTCATTATCACCATTGATTTCATGAGGGCAGCTTCTTTCACATGTTCTTTAATATGGTCCTTTTCTCTCTCATGTTAACGGTCGACTCGGCCATGCCCAAGCCACGTGCAATGGAAGACTAAGTTTGCTTGTCTTCATATTTCTTTATTTTGCTCACCTTGTGCTTTGTGGAACCACTAGCACTGGCATCACTTTTACGCTTTGGCACCATGTCTTGCAATGGAAAATTTACATAAAAATGAAAAGATTTACGCACAACTAAACTCACTTGATCGATACTAACGTACAACTGACAGTGGGGGAGAGAGGTGTTAACCGACTAACGCTCAGACCACAGTGCATTACTCCACGGCTCAAAGTAGTGCCCGCTCACACCCAGGTACCCATACATAGTGCTACGTAACATCTTTGCCGTATCTAAAATTTTTTTTTGGAATTTATTTCTTGCATAAAGTCAAAGTTACGTAAGTCTGGGTATTCCTGTAGTATTCACTGTCGACACCAAAAAGCCTAGTTCATGTGCAACGGCTGATAAAGATTGTCCACCTCCATATTTCTTTATCATCTTTATCTTCATTTTCTAAGTCTATTTTAGTGCTTTTATGCACTGGCTCAGCACTTTTACCACCAATTTGCCCTCTTCCAGTCATAATTAGGGTGAATAAATCACTAGAAAATGAAAACTTTCGAAGAAAAACTGAGTGATGTACGAGATGCTTTATGCATAGTGTCTAACAAGAGAATGTGTGTGCTGCGTGAGAGAGAGAGAGAGAGGGGGGATCATGTAATAGCATCACAGAAACTCTGCGTAAGCTGCGGAAACAACCACATAGTGGCAGCAGCAGTGCTCTGCTAACGTAACGTAAATTTTTGGCTTACAGGTATTGTTTACGTAAATCAGAGTTTACGTAACTTGGAGTCTTCCTGTATAAACATAATCATCAACCTTCTATCCAATATTGAAGATTATAGCTGTTATACAGGGAATACTTAAATAACAAAAAGTTTAATGCACCCATCACCTGTTGAGTACAGAGTATGCAGTTAATTGCAATTTGGTTTTTGCCAACTACTTTCGGAGATATCAGCTTTAAAAAGAAGATGCAACATACGAGTAAAACTGAAAAAAAAAATAAAAGAGAGAGCTAAAAATCATTAGAACTGAACATGACCAGAGGGTCAGCACGCAGTCCAGGATAGTACAGTTTACCAAGTTGATAGTATGATCGTATTTTTGTACAGTGATAACAGGATAAAATTTCTGTCAGGGTTATAAAACAGTGGTGGTGGATAACATCAAAGTGAGATATCTGGGCAAGGAAAGAGCTTTAGGCAAAATAAAGAAGCTTCAATCCTTATGGAACACAGTTTGATATGATTTTTGCCTATCAAATAAAAAGACGAATCACATGTATGATGTCACAAATTATGTAAACCCTTAGAAATAGTTCTTAGA
Organism: Nautilus pompilius; assembly: GCA_018389105.1. NCBI lineage: Eukaryota > Metazoa > Mollusca > Cephalopoda > Nautilida > Nautilidae > Nautilus > Nautilus pompilius. The sequence goes on along the minus strand of JACATO010000322.1, from coordinate 343,106 downwards.
AATTAGTGAGTATAGTGGTATAACCATTTAGACTGCGTTGTTTGTGTGTTTGCGTAGTGACACAAAAAATGTTGTTGTTTACAAATTGTCCTCAGAGTAAACCGAAGACTACGTGGGCCTCCCAGGTCAAACAGAGATCTAAGGGAGGTAACTGAATCTGAGTCAGCAATCACCCACACACGCACGTACAATCACACACAAATTTACCCATTGTACTTAAGGATCCCTTGTTCCCGGTATCATGATTTCATCCATATATAAGTCAGAGTGGAGTATAAGTTGATGGTCAGGCCCTTGCAAAGTATTGACTTATACACCGAAATATATGCTACTTATGAAATTATGGCGGCCAAATGTTTGTCACTTTTATGACATTTCCCTAAAGTGTGTTCAGCATTTATCAGGTAAAAAATACCCATTTCTGTGTTCTAAAAGATTCTCTTATATAAAAAAAAAAAGCTCATATAAAACACAAGATTGCATCCATATCTTTGAATAAAAAGTTCAAAAGTTAATTTGGGAAATAAGGGCTTCTTATTTAAAGAAAAACACAGACCATCTTTTATCTGGAAATCCAAACAACAGAAACATTCACTATACAGAGAGAGAAAAAAAAACCACGGCCTTTCACCCGTGATTGATTATTCCGGCGATCGTTCATAATTCAGAATCATTGCTGAATGTGCCAGAGTAAGAGAAAAACTGCACCAATCGATGAACCGTTGCCCGCATGTGCTTGTTTTACTTCACTTTTCCACACTAAGCTTATTTACGGGACCATGGTTGGTTGTAGATGCATCCTGGTTGTTTACAAGCCTCACACAAGCCAAGCAGCACACATTTCTTGATTATTTCACAGTAACAACCTCCGATCTAAAGCATTATTCTGCCCCTTTTACGGGTGTTAGTGATGGTGGTTGTGTTAGTAGCACCAGTAATAGTGGTAAAAGAACATTTACCTACTGAAAGTAGTGAAAGAGTTGGGGGGGTCAAGAAGATGTATGCTGGGAAATCGAGTGGTGGCATGAAGTGGCAGATGAATATGCTAAGCATTTAGCTAAAAGGGAGATTATTGGAAAAATTCTAAATGACTACATGTCTATAATACATACAGTACAGTATATTTATTTGATTTGTTTTAAATATGCACTCCATATATATAAAGTATATAATGCCCGTGTTAATTAATCATCATTGGTATGAATGAATTATAGTTTGTAACACAACCTATGCAGTCTCCATTAACCAGGAATACTGTTTATCTGGAACACTTGGTTTCCAACCATTCCAAATAAAAAGGGTTCTACTATAAAAGGAATTAATAGGGAGATGAATCTGTAGGAGTTTTGTTGTTTTTTTTTAATTTTCCCTTTTCTTATTATTGAAATAGGTGATAAAAGATAAAAAAAAAACTAATTTTGTAAATTATAGGATTTGATTCTTCTACTTTGTTAACTTGTAGCTGCAATAAATTTAGATTAGATGTTTTACTTTCAAAAACACCTGTTTGTTAATCTGATCTGGGTGAGATTAGGTATAGTATTGATTGATCCATTATTGATTGAGCACTAGAAAATCTGTTTGAGATTAGGTAGTTCTGTCAGAAAGCTGTTGGTACCGGCTGCATCAAATCACAACCAACACTGCATCAAAATTCATCTTCATCTTTAATGACTGATATAAACGTTCAAAGTACCACCCTAACTCTCATATTACATTTCGGATGTATTTGACCTGTGAGCAGTTTTGAGCTGCCTTAAAACCTCTCTTTAAATTTGTTTTTACATTAGTTTTTTATGATTTTTCCTAATTTTGTGGGATAAAAATATTAGCAGAAAATTGAAAGCATTTGATCCTTTTTTCATGATACATTTTGTACATATATATATCATGTCTTGAGTCACAGTGAACTGAATCATGTAGTATATATTTTGTTTATCCAAAATTAGCTTTTTTGTTTATTTTTGTACTTTTAATTAAATTGGTTGTTTCTGTTTCTAATTATGTGAACTGGGCATGGTAATGCTTTTCTTGATATTACCACAACAGTTGGTTATTCTCTTGAGTTTGAGGTAAAATATAAGTAGTTGCAGGGGCTTTCCAGTTGAAGAAGTTTTCGCATGGATATCATTGATGATGACCCTTACCACCATGATTCATCCTATTCAGAGTCAGAGGACTTGAATAGCATATCTACTTCTGAGCAGAAACAAAATCTTTGAGATCTAGAGATGGAAAAATACAGTGGGAAGCACATCCACAATCAAGTCAGGCAGGTTGTCAAATGTGAATGTTATCCAAAATGGTTCCTGAGCCTACTCGATATGATGTAACATATACATGACATAAAATTGCCATCTGATCTTTCCCTGCCACTGATAGTCCTGAGTGTCATTTTGGAAATGACCAACTTGGAAGGCAGGTGTGCCTTCAGCAAAAAATGGATTGACACCAATTAAGCCTACTTTGGATTACTTTTGTTGACCAGCGTTTACAGGTCCAACAGGGAAACAACCACTGGCTTTTGGAACGCTTTAACTGGCCAGGCTATATTTCCTGCTGTTATGTTTCTCAAAGCATTTTGCAAGATTGCTCAGCTGATTTGATTTGATGTTCATGAGACCAGTGCCAGTCAGTGTGAATGGGACAAACTGGCTGCCATTTGAGAAGTATGTGGCAAATGGGTTGAGATTTTTTGCCTCTTCTGCACAACTCAGGGTTAAAATGTTATTGTAGATGAATGTTTGATGTCTTTCTGGAGCCCTGTCCCTTTAGGTGGCGCATGGTTAGGAAGTCAGTATGATCTGAGTTAAAGTTGTGGGCGACCCGCAGCTCCAAATTCAGCTATGCCTGGAACATGCAAGTGCGCTCTGAAAAATCGCCTGGCAAAGCTCTGACATGTAATTAGGGGATATGTGTTGTCCTAGGGATTAGGTGGCCCTAACATCATGGTGGATAATTTTTTCACATTCTATTGGCTTGGGATTGAACTTCTCAGGAGAAAACTCACAATGCTCGGAATGATAAAAAGAAATAAGCTGGAGCTTCCAGCTGATGTTCTACAAATTAAAGGTTGCCTAGTTTATCCATTAATATTTGTATTCATATTGACAACCACCATTATTTCTTACCAGGCAAAGAAAGAACAAAGATGTTCTCATCATGAGCGCATTTCACAAGGACACAACACTGAATAGGGTAAACAAGGGGCAACTCCATATTATCCTTGACTACAATTCCAAAGGGAGGTGTGAATAACTTTTAACAAACTATTGGCTAGCCACACCTCCCAAAAAGGGTCACCTACTGGCTGTTAGTGTTGTTCCACAAAATGTTGGATGTGTCAGCACACAATACCTTTGTCTTGTGGAAAGAAATCTATTTGGAGTGGAACTCCAACAAACTTTGCTAACACAGATCTTTTTTTTTGGAGATTGTGAGAAAAGCCCTAGTTGCACCCCTCAGTAACAACAGACCTAGGGTGCCTAGAGGACCTGCAGTGATTGCTATGGATGGTACAGAATGTTCAGGAGTGAATAAACATCCATGAACAGCAAATGGAATAGGGAAAAAACAACAAAAACAAGCTAGATTTTTTTTTCCCATCCGGCAATGACATCACCTTTGAGAAATGCAAAAAAGCATCTCTGCAAACAACATAGCTGTACATTCTGCCAGCCTTCTCAAATGTAATATGTACTAGTGTCCTTTATACTTAATCTTAAGCACAATTGAAATTTATCTTTTAAAAAATTTTTATTGTTGATTGGAAGCTTTTCTTGTATTTCTGGTTTTATGAACCTTCCAAAATTATGATGTTTATGACTTTATGTTCAAACAATTTTGTTTTTACCATGTATAAAAAACTTTTTATTAAATAAATATACTTTTCTTATAGTTACGATTAAGAGCATTAACCACTATTTTTTCCCCAAGTCAGTAAAAGTAACTGCAAATAACCAAAAACAAGAATGTACCAAAATTCTTGATGTGGTGTGAGGGTTAACAGCGTCTTTACACAATGTTTACCATCTTTTGTATTTTATCTTGTATACACAGGGGGCGTAAAATGGGGTTTTGGTTTTTTTTATTATATTCATTAAAGGTGAAGTAAAGATGACTTTGTTTAGTGCAGTGTAAAAGCAGACAGGCAGATGGATGGATAGTTGATTATCTTGCATTCTCTGTTTACCCTGGAGAGTCAGAATGATGAGGAGTTGGGAGACATCAGTTACAAGGGCCTGCAGAAATGTGTTTCGTGTTTCTACTCAGACTTTAGCCAACCCAGCAAAGAACATTGGAACTCTCTTGATTACTGGTGAAAGGAAATCGGTGCGCTTGGGTGACACACGAGAATTGAGTAAAACCGCTGGCTAGACCAGTTCCATTGCCACAAGCAAAACAGATGAGCACGCTATGCGGTATGCCAAGGCAGACAGGCAAGCCACTTGCTGGGTAGCCCATCACCCATCTCCAAAATGCTTGCATTTGCTTTCATATAGACCAATTATTCAACGAGAAATAACTCTTGTCTGGAACTATCAAATAACCCTACACGCTTCCTCTGAATGGCCCATGAAAAAACAAGTTCTAGAAAGATGAAATGATTTTGTTGGATTAATAAAGGAAATATTTTCTAAAAGAAGAATATTATTGGTCTGAATGAAGCATTACTTCAGTGAACATTCTTAATCTCGGCAGACACACCAAAAACACCATGAATAGACAGGAAGACGCAGTGGTGGCTGCTGCAAAATTAAATTATTTATTCATGAGGCCAAAAGCCAGCTTTGTAGCTTTCCATCAACAACAACAAGAACTAGGTAGTTAGTTCAAATTAAAACTAATAAACAAACAAAAATACATTGCTGAGAAACAACAATAGCAACCCGCTCGAAAGAAAAAAACCCATCTCTTCCCATAAGAGCTGTATGCTGGCTTATCCACTGCTCACAGCAGCTTTGTAAATGGCTGTCTTTGTCCATTTTGTTTCCTTTGAAACGAGAGTGTGAAATAAAGTTAAAATATGTTTGCAGGGTTGACCCCTTCGTTTCCACGCCTCAGTGGTTATGGGAAACCCTGCATTGCGCAACTGTGATAAAGACAGAGAAACAAGAATGTGGACGAGTTGGAAGAGGAAGGGAGATGGAATGGTACCACAAGATGTATTCAGATACAATAAATCTGGAGCATGGTTCTGAGGTCTACAAACAAACAAAAGATTATGTAAAACAAGAATAAGAAAAATGTGAAGGGAACCAACTGAAGATATATGCAGAGTCAGAGTACCTAATATCATTTAGCTGCTTATCCTCAGTTCATAATAGTATTTATTATCATACTGATTTATGTAGATTACCTGTGGGGTTTTCCTGTAAAACCCCCCCTTTTTTTTATTTTGATTGGTGGAGGGTTTTATAAAAAGAAAAAAATGATAGTCAATTTAGCGATTGATTGAGCTGCCAGCTATAAAGCCATGACACTCGGTGAATATCGGTTTATTTGAAGGCTTTTCTCTGAGTTACCAGAGGCTAAGCTGACTGACATAAGTGAGATTATAATCACTGGAAAATGTACTTTATAATTTGGTTACTCTACCTGTGTACAATGACAGAATTGGAAATGTCATAGAAGTTTAGTTTCGATTTTTTTTTTGTTATTTACGGTTTTTTTTGTTTTTGTTTTTTAGTGTTTTTCATTGCCTGATTTAACTTTGGAAATTTTTTCCTAATTGGTTCTTTACAGCTGAAAACGTTACAGCGCATTAGGATTTGAAACTGCTGTCTGTGGTATTGGCCATCCACCACCTGTCTGCTACATGTGCAAAATACCACATTCACTCATCCGGTATTTCTTCTCTCCATGGCTGACCCCATCGTCATCAAACTCTGATGGCCCCTCCCCTCTGTTGCTGTGGAAAAACCAGTTAACTGTTTGCTTTCTTAGTTTAGAGCAGTCCAACCATGGTCATTATTTGTGATGCAAACAGAAATGATTGACACCATTTTGTTTGTTTTCTACCTGCCCAGGGAGAAGCCTTTTTGTTCAAACAAACTGTGAATACTGAAGTCGATCTTTGCTTTCTTAATTTATTACCAAGTTATATTTTCGATGCACTTCTATTCAGTGAAGGATTAAGCTGTTCTACACTGCACTTTTATTATTGGAATACAATAATTCTAAAAATGATTCTTTATGACAATCAGAGTTATGTGCCTTCTCTCATGAAGTTATTATCTAAATATACAAGACAGTTAGAACAGTATTTTCTTCTGTTTAATAATATTTTTCTTGTGTGTTCAGAAATAACTAAAGTAAGAATTCTTTTTTTATATATAAAGTGGGTATGGATAGCAATGAAGTAATAAAGACTTTTGAAATAGAAAATTTAACACCACTCACAGAAGTATTAAAAATTGTGGTGCAAAGGCAAATATTGCAATAATCTGGAGATGTTTCCTTCCACATGCCTGTTTTTAGAAGCATGAAATATTTATTTTGTAGCCCAAGGGAGATAATTTGTGTTATTAATTTTATGCATTCTTGTCTGGGCATGGTCACAGATTATAATTTACTTCACCAACTGTGCGAATCCAATAATGATGTTTGTTAATTATTACTCATTCTAGTTCATTTGTATGAATGTATCTAAAGAAGATGCTTGCCATCAAGTTTTCTGTAGAGCTGTCTGGAAAGATCTTACTGTGTGGAAAGAATCAGCATTTCTTCCTCCTTTTAATGAAGGCTGGCTAAAGTTTGTAGAAAGCTTTCATGTAGGCAAGTAGCTTCATTAACATCTAAACATGAAACATGAGCATTAGATTTTAGTAGTCACTTGGAGTCAGTCCTTCTACGAAAGCTTATTTCTCCTGCACTAGAAATCTGTTTGAGTGAATTCACCTGCGATATGATTAATCTCCATTTATAAATATCAAAAGCTCCACTTGAGCTGGTGATTGGCAAAGATTTAATACTCCGCTGGTTTTGAATGCTACCAGTGGTGTTCTTTCCTCCGGCATCTATAAAGATAATACTGATATAAATGTGATCTGAAATACTGCAGCTCAAATTATTATGTTATTTATTTATTTATATATATATATATTTTTTATTAGCCACAGGGAATAATAATGGCAAGCAGCTCTCAGCCTAAAGAAAACAAAAACAGTGGTGTCTATACACTACACTAATGCTGAGAAGAAATGTAAAATCCGATGGATATTAGATTTATACTAAACTCGTCACAGTCATTTATTGAATGAATTTCTTGTACGAATTTTAAATTTGATTTGTACTTAGGAATATCAACAGAATTTATTCGTATGCTGGATTAAAAGAAATGCTGCCACATCTGCTAAAAAAATATCAAGGATCAAAGACAGTTTTCAATCTCAAAGGGATCTCTTTTTTTTTTTTTTAGTTTTTCAGTGGAATCAAATAAGTTTTCTGGAATATCTAATTTATAAAATTCAACTTCTATGAATCTAAAACTAATCTACTTGTTTATTTTTAGACTGTCTAGAAATCTATGCTTAATGGACCCTGTGTAAGTCTTTGCTATGCATTTTACAATAAAAGTCCATTTATCCAAACATCAAACATTCGAAAACCTGATTATCTATCTAAATTTCCTCTCATATCCTCAATTGATTCTAAACCCAGATTCCAAATCTACCAAAGTTTTTGGATCCATTTTTTTCAAATGCTCATATCTTTCACTATGGAACATTTTTCTTTTCTTTTTTTACTCTATTTAGGTAACACATGTTGTTACCATGGCTTCTACAGAAAGTATCACTAAGAAGTATGGGCAGAGACTTCACAAGTAAGGCGTGATGACCATTGCGAACTTATCATGAATGAATTAAATATTGGCAGATCCAATTTACATAGAGAAAGACAAATTGTTCAAGCATGCTGATCCTGAAGAAAACAAAGAATTGTTAGAGAAATACAAATTATCCTAAGCAAAGTGTGGAGAAATAACCTCACCTGAGAGGTCATGTCCAGATGCCTGAATTTTTTTGGTTAGGTCCTAAGTAATTTAGATAGAATTACACAATATGACAATAACAGGGTGTGATTTTGGTTGACCATGAAATTTAATATGCTAATTAAGTAAATCTGTAAATGTGTGAGTGCACACTTTTAAGAACATGCAAATACTTGCTGGTTAGGTTCACATTTAGGGAAAAAAAAGGAGTTTTTTTCTCCTATGTGAATTCTGTAACAGAATCTTTCAATAATGATTCCTACAGCTGGTTTGGTTTAGTTTAGTAGTTTACATCACGTCTCATGCTTGGGCCAGCAATACATTTCTTAAATTAACTGATGGTTCAGTACTAACTGCACTTGCTGGTAATTTAATAATGGTTTCTGGCAGTCCCCTTTTCTTGTGTTTGGCTTTCTTTCTTTCACTGACATCTTGTGGTATGTTGCTGGGCACTGCCAGCTGGTCTCTATTAGTGAATCCCCTCCCCCCCAAGTTATCTGGTATAATTGATAAGTCTCATTGTTTTCATTAAAAACACAGGGATGGCACATTGGAACAGTATAAATGATGGCATGGCATCCACGTCTGAAAAAAAGCTTCGTTGTTGGGCATCCATGGGACCTCTGCTGGTTAATCAACAGTTATACTTACCCAGTCAGTTATTCTTTATTTTGCTTAAATCCGGAAGCACTTGCTTCACCAGCACTCACTAAATTTGAAGTAGGGGCACAATGCCAGAGTAGGGGCCAGTTTCGTTGGCGTTGTATATTTGATTTGGCGACAAATCATGATCTACAACTAACTTAGGGAAGAACTCTCAAAATTTTTTGGCAGCTTTGTGATCGGCAGACTTCTGTTCACATGATACAGCAAGGCATCCTATTCCATGGCACAACTTCAAACAGGAGAGCGCCACCCATCAGAAAAGGCTCATGGTTTAGTGAGTTCCATTTGCTCGTAAAAGTCTTTTGCCTTTTCATTGAGTCGTAGGTCTGGAGATTGGGGCACCCTCAGAACGTTTCAGTGCAAACCATTCGTATAGAACAGTATCAGTCTGTCCAAGCCTAGGTTTATGAAGAGTACGGTACAGCAGTTCCGTGGATTTCTCAGTTTCTAAACTTGCAATAAACCCTATTGACTCATCTTTTTGCTCCTTAATGTTGTAGATGGTAGAGGAGCCAATGCTGCATTCTCTCATTGAATCGTTCCTGTTTTCACCTTTCACAAGTATCTTGCATGTGTCTATCTTCTGATTTATTGTTAGAAACACCTCTCTTCTTTTCATCTTTGCTTGTTGATGGTTTATTTGATGCCACATTGAATGGGTGAAGTGATAGCTAATCCATGATAAATACAGTACCATAAACAGGCGCAGTGGTGGCCACGGAGAAGAAAGACATCCAATAGCTACACTCTGACAACAGTCAGCAGCGCCATCAATTATACCTGGTAAATACTTGGCTCATAGAGCTTTTGGCCTGTGCCAGATAGCATCAATCTGGATGATGGTTATCAAACTAGGAATCTGTATCGTGATATTTTTTGAAATGCTGGTTAATAGGTCTCTCTGGTTAATAAAATAGTAGATAATCAAATTTTTACTATCTGTTTTAAATAGTTAAGCATCTTTACTATTTTATCCTTTTATCACATGATACTAACTACTATCCTCCTATCTGTTAATGGATGGCATCATTTAGAAATTATTGAAACTGATTTTTATCAGCACCTTTTATACTATATTTGCTGTTTTGGTCGGCACATAATAATAATATGCTAATCTGAAAGTGATTTCTTATAAGATGAAATGAGTGTTGGTGACCTACTAAACAAGAATACTGGGCATATAGGGTTTGGTTAGTTCTCATATAGAGCATGGATGCCGATGGTCTGGAAGGAATCTAAATGTGTTTATTGAAAATGGTTCGGAGAATGAAGAATCCCCGTTGATCTAGTTATTAGCAAAAGTTAAACTTCATTCCTCCTTTCTTTTTGAAGATTACATGTGGTCTATCTTGTTGATACTATTTTTTAAAATAAGAAACAGTCTTGGTGTTTTCTTTTCTTTTTTTTCTTTTGTTATTGTAAGATCTCAGACTAGAGCGGACCCTAACTGAAAACTTTATAAGTGTCACATGGTAGCCTGGATATTTAGAATTGATTGATAAATACAGGGAAGAGTCTGTCTAGCACAACTGTTCAATATAATGCATTGGATAGCTTAAATGGCTGGGGTGGGATCTTTATGTAGGTTGAAGGATTTTTCTGCCTGTCTGAAATAACTGTAAAACTGCCTGTATCAGGGGAAGTTTTTGGTATGGTATCAAAAAATAGTTGCTCACTTCTTGATCTACATATTGACTTCTGTTTTATCATGAGAAAGCTGCAGCAGCTTCTTTAAAAATTAAACAGGTTATGTGAACTAATGGATTTTACTTTTGATTTAATAGAGTCAGGACATTTTAGAGGTTCCAGAAAGGACTTATTTGAATGTACGCTTCAAGTCCCTTGATGCCAACTCCCTAGGTTTGCTAAATCACACTAACGTTAGGACCTCAGCAGCCTGTTTCTCGTTTAGAATCTTTGGGAGGGTGAAGTTTGCACAAGAAAACTATATGTTATGTTAAGGTTATAGATATCTGGAAAAATATTACAGATTATTTAGTTAGGTGATTATTAAGATATGCAATCTAAGTTTTAAACAGAGGCAAATTTTCAACGATAGGATTGTGTTTCTGGAGAGAAATGCATCTGAGTTATATAGATGTGTAAATGCCAGTAGTGTATCATATGGCACTAGAGCTTATACATACAAAACACACAAGAAGCATTCTTGATTAGACATTTTTCAATTTTCTCTCTCTCAGTAATCTGCTGATATCTACTTGGAATGTTCTATCAGGTTACATTGTAGAAGCAGAGAGTGTAAATATCTGAGTAAAAGCAGATTGGATTTGAACTTTTTGGGCAATTATGTCTTATGGTCTGTCATATAAGTTGTAAACCTTTCCCCTACTTTTAACACCTGCTGGTTCTTAGTCTGGAACAGTGTTTCTTCCAACTGTTCCATTACAATGGACCTGCCATGTGTGCGCATGTGACTGACTGACTGACTGACTACAAAACTATTAAAAACAACAATGTCTCTCTCTCTCTCTCTCTCGAGTGTTACCTGAAGTTGTGGATTTTCTCTCTTTGGTAGCTTTTAAAATTCACCTATTTAGTAATTATGGTGGCAGATAAATTTTAGATTTAATCAAACGAATAGGACTTGTTACGTAAGCCATTCATAACAACATGCCTCTGGTAATTGCTAAACATGCATTCATCAGACGGCCATTGCTAATCAAATGGCTGCCTATCACCAGCATGGATCAGAGTCCTGTGAATTATGTTTTATATCTTGACTGGGATCCCTATGGAACTGAAGCTTTATCTTTTGCAAGTAGATTGGTCTCAGTTACTGTATTGCTGTGTGATAAGCCAATTAAATCAGCAGTTGATAAATGGCATTGTTACTATAAGTCTGTACCCTAAACTGAGGGGGTTAGTTTCAGGGAAGGAGGCCACTCTTATCAGAGTTTTAAGTTGATGGAGAGATTTTCTAGCTATTACTGGCCCCTTCCTGGCTATTTGATTATGCTGGAATCAGAACATTGCAACTTTCTGTTTTTTTTTTAGCTCTTAATTTTTGGATTCATAATCCTCCGTTTAAGCAAATCTGCGATAACTGCTCTGAATTAAGCACATTATTGGTCTTGTGTCGATGGCTAATCTATGGGAAGGGGGGGGGAGAGTGACTGGTCTGGATCCCAGATATCTTTTCCATCAGTTTATTTTAGCTCCTATGCTTCAGATGGGAGAACCCTGTTTGGAAAACATCTGGAAGGAAGAAAAACAATCACCCTTTTCGATCGGCTGCCTTTTAAAATCTTAGAACTAAAAAGAAGTGTAATCAGGGCCTTTTTCTTTGTCTCCACTTTGGTTTTTTCTCTAGTACAGAATATGTGTTCATTGTTTTCTATTCTAATGTTGCATTAACCTGTGTCCTTAAAATCTACCAACCCTCACATTTTTGGAATATTTTGTAGGTGTTTTTTTTTTATTTTTAATTTCTTGATTTCTTGGCTGGTTTGCATGTGATGGCCCACCTTCCCACTTCACTGAGGAATTGTCCTCAGCACCCTGGTCATACAGAAAGGTTATAAAGCTGTCAGCCTTGGGCTCCAATTACTGGCAGAGATACACTTGAGAAGCCTTAAAACCTGGAGCCAGGTGATGATATTCAGTTCAAGAGCATCCATGGAAGTTCCCTTGTCTGATGTACACAGCAGTGCTGGAAAACCTCTACAAGAACTCCTCTGTTTATCTGTAGCAGCAGGCTGGAGCGCCCTCAGGAAACCCACACCAAAACAGAGAAGAAACTCTGACAGGCTGAGTCAGATAACCAGCAGGGAGGAAATCCAAGTCCTCCCCCCCCCAACCTCTCTGGAGTGTGCTCAACCATTTGCTGTTGCTAAGTCAATCTTTAAGAAGAATCATGTTTGACAAAATAGCATTACCATACTGATTTGATAATTTCACCAGAGCTATTAAAGAGCTAATAATTCCAATAATTACAATGACCAGTGTAAACTGAATTTAGAACAACTTTTTCTGCACAGACTGAACATCAGTATTTTGTTAACTTGTAGACTAATAATTGACTTTCAGTCTTAAAATTGTTTTCTTACGCAGTATCATTTCATTAACGAATATTTATAGATTCTCTCAATTGGAGATGGGGCAAATTTGGGCAGACAGAATTCTGTACTAATCACAAAGCTTTGTGAATAATAATAATAATAATAATAATAATATAATAATAATAATAATATAATAATAATAATAATAATGATTTATTAACAGACAACATTGACTTTCACAAAATCTGATGCTTAATTGAAACCGTGACCATGTGAAATGTCTTGAATTCTTATGCTGTGCATTGTTGATTTACTTAATTTCAGCTGTGCCATTTTAACTCTTTTGCTAATATATGCAACTAGAATCTTTTGCCTGTTGTTTTTTAAATGACTCCAGTGCTAATCTACATTCTTATATACCTGATTGTATTCATGTGCGGGTGGTCCCTTTGGTTAAAGTACTTGACTGCTAAAGTTAAGGACCAAATTGGATTTCTGCATGCGAACAACTCAGTTTTTTCTTGGTCCGAGCAGCTGGCCACGAGGGTCTTCTCTTGGCTCCGAAGGGACTAGTAAGGAGTTTTGGTTTGGTTTGTTTCTGAGAAGGGTAACTAATGTTTCCTTTAAATACAACTGTTGTGGAAGGATTACAGACCTCACCATGTGTGTTGGCCCCCCCCACCATTTTAGTCTATCTTGGATCATGGTTGGTGACTTTGGATTGCAACCCCCTCTTGACTGAAATTTGAAAATGGAAAGCAAAGAGGCCCCAGATAGATTGGCTATTTATTATTTAGAGTAGATGATCTGCAGAATGATGTTGGTGGATCCTTGTGTCACTCTCCCGAGATACCTTTCTCTGGAGAACTGAGAAGGCCGAGTGAATGAGGGTTATTAAGTAGCAATCCTTTTATACAGAGTGACTGAAGGGAGTGATCAGAAATGGGTGGTTTTCAACCAAGATACTGCAGTCGTTGGTTCCCCGTGCCCGCTGTGCTTCCATCACTGTAAAGTTTGGTGAAGTTCATGCTGAATGTCAGTGCATTTGGGATGGCATCTGGAAAGCGGTGCAGACGTGCAGGGTTATCTTGGAACTTACTGATGCGTTGAAATAAAAACAAATTTTCATATGGACCAATCTTCATCACAGCAAAGAAGTTGATTTAATCAGTATCACACGCAGCCTGCTTGACAGGTTTAGCTTGGAAATTGGTCTTTCAAACAAATGAGGGCATTTAAAAGGCTCACACACCATTAATTACTCAGTTTGTCATTTTGCCACATAATTGGTGTCAGGTCTTTCTTTTTGAAATTGATGTAATTGACATTTGGCAGGGAGCCAGAACAACAGGTGAGGAGAGATTATGGGGTTGATTAGGTGTGAGCGCTATTTGTCTTCAGTCACACTTTGGCAGCAGTGTTAATGGTGTTATAACAGGCCAGCCTGTTTACCTTTAACTCGAGTCATCTTCATTCTGATTTAGTTAAATACTCAGAGTTTCTCTGCTGACTGATGCTTTTCTTGTTCTTATTGGAAAGTGAGAGAATTTTCTAACACTTTCCTGTAAAATTTTGCTACAAGTGCGTGCATGTGCGCGTGTGTGTGTGTGTTGAGAAAAATGATTCTTTCAGGAGCATTTTAGATCTGACTACTTAAGTAACAACTTTCCACCAGACAAGAATTTCAAGAATCAATCAGGAGATTGCTGAACAGATTTATATACATTTTCCAAATATAGCTAACAAATATGAGGGTCATATTTAAGGTAATCAGCTCTAATTAATTACAGGAATACCACTATTCAAACAAACCTGTGATTTTATTCATGAAAAATATAATGTGGCCTCTTATTGATTCCCATCATTAATGTTGTCGTTACTCTAGTGTGACATTCAGATGAAACTCGGCTGGATGCGATTAAGTCAGGCTTCATTTGAACGTCCCTGGGACCTGCGAAAGTTCCTTACAAAAAGCCTGAAGCATTCCCGTGCCATTGCAGAATGTTCGTGATCAGTTTGGTGCAGGGTTTTTGGCGTGGATTTTCAATAAACACGTTTCAACAATGGGAGACGCCACACTCCAGTAGGGAAGTCATTGCTAGTATGCAAATAAAAAGTAGTTCCTATTTATCTGTGGAGGTCTGTTCTGATATTTCTCAGAGGTATAACCGTTTTGGGAATAAAATTACGGGCGTGTCCCATGACTAACTAGGGCTCATTGTTTTTAGTACAGTTGTAAGAAAACAATCCCCTTCCAAACAGAAACAACTTTTTCCCCCCATTTTTTCAAAAATAAATTAAAAAAGAAAAAAAAAACAACAAAACATGAAGACCGAAAGCGATATTTAGATTTATATAAAAAAATTTTTTTTTACCTGTTTGTTTGGTTCTTTCTGATGAATCTGCACCTGTAAAATAATTGTGGCACTCCTAGCCACTCTGAGCAGAAGGCATTTTCAGTGCCTCGTGTACCAGAGTAACCCTGACAAAACAATTAGAAGATATTTGCAACACAGACACATCCTATAATTCAAAAAAAAAAAGGTACAATATTTTCCAGATTTGAGGTCAGATGCTCGGTTATGAAGAAATATTGAAGTTTAGTCATGTGTGCACAGGTCAACCGATTCCCCATTAAAATTATTCATCAAGCACAAAGGAAGATTTTTTGATGAAGAGTCTCATGTGGCAAGAATTTCGATTTGACCATTTGTTGTTATTAGAATGCGTTAATCATTTTTGGAAAATGGCAGACAAAGATAAGTTTAGTGAAATTTTTTATTTTGATATATTTTTGAGCCACCTTTCGCAGTGCAAAGAGCCTCTATTCTTTCTGGCATTGAATCAGCAAGATATTGTTTCTTGGTCTGGTCCATGCTTTTGTGTATCTTTAATTCTATAATGCTGGTGGAACATAGATGCATTGCCTCTAGCTGGGCTTTGGAGAGTACCAAACATGTGGCATGTAGCATTTTAATTCAGAATATGGACCTTGAACTTCAGTATGCTTTGTTGATGCAATCTAGTTGAATGTCTTTGTTAGGTCTTCTCTAAATCCAGGTGCGGCCTCCAGACATGAATTGTTGATACCTAGACTGATTGGGGGACCATACCTGCTGCCAGCAGTGCTTGAGAATCTTTTCAAACATGTCCTCTACCCAAACCTTTTGAAGTAGTTTATTTCCTTTGGACAGAATGGGTTTCCTATGCATTACAAACCATTTGAGCCAAGTTGGTGGAAATGACAGGCCATTCTTTGGCTCACTCCCATTACATGTATGATGTATGGAAGAGAATACTGAAGTTGAATGTGGACAAAGAGAGTAATGGCATGTTTTTGTCCTGGTGTCACTGGTGAAGGTCCTTCCAGGTCCTTTGTTGCAGCAGTGATGTTCATCCACCTAAACACCATATATATCTATAGCCACATCAGCAGATGTATTAATATATGAAGTGGCTAAATTAATAAGGCAAAGCACTATATTAATAAGTAAATTTAAAAACTAAATGTTGAGTTCACCAGTGCAAGTTGCATTTAGGTTACAAGAATAGAAGCCATTTTATTGTCTGTAAGCTCAAATGAGACAAACAAAAATGATCAAAATTTTAATAATAATGTTGATAACATACGTTTTGTTTATTATGACCAAATAGAGAAGTCTCTTTGATACATCATATTCATGATGACCTAGTGTTTGTGAGTTATTCTTTGACATGTAAGAAAATAAATAAATAAAACTAACTTTGAGATTCCTGAATAATAATAATAGAAATTTTCGCCATGAATGAAATAATGGAGAAAATCATGGCATCCTATTATCTGTTGACAAAGTCAATTTGTTACTGTTATTGGAACAGTAAAAATCTCCAAAGATAAACAACATTAGGAATCTTGGATTTCAGCTTCCTTCATATTAATAATAAATGCTAGGCACTGGTTTATAGGAATTTTCCAAAGACAGAAAATATTCTTCTAATAGCAGTCTTATTTTGTCTCTGGTACAGATGAATCATTTCTTTGCAATTAAAAAAAAAAAAATGTAGATGTCGAGAACATACAAATTTGAATAAAAGACCAAATATGAAGTAGAAAGTATGCACATGTACAAAGTAAATATAAAGTGGTATTCAAATAATCTGAAAAGCTTGAGTAACCAACTGGCTATTTTGTGTGATATCAGCATTTCTTCATTAACAGGTTTTCATATGATGATTGGCAGTAAGTGTAACAGTCGTAAGTCTTATGTATTAATTACCAAGGATTTAAAAATTAAAATGGTTTCTCCCACACTATTTTCTGATGTTGTAACTAAGCTGCTTATATTGGGCACCATCTTTGATGACTAATATCTGCTATTAAAAGCTGATGGGACAAGATTTTGAAAAGTATACTCAGGCAGCCATAATTGTGGGCTTGCTAATGTAATGTTCTATCTCATATTTAATATATATAAGCAGTTTAATAAGGGATACAGTTGCATGTAAAAAAAAGTTATGATGACAGCTAAGGTTTTATGTTAGCAGTATATATGAACATTTTTGATCAATAAGTCGTTAATTGAAAATGTTTGTGTCAGCTACTAACATAAAATCTATGCCTGTCATCTTAACATTTTACCTTTGGCAAAGGATGTTACAAAAAGTGTAGAAACTAATTCGGTTTGGACTTTGATCATGCTGAACATTTTGATATATATGATATATGGAATATATCACTGGTGAGTCCATAATTATGGCTGCCATTGTGTATTTTTAACAACCAGGGACATGAGCAGAGTAAGGAAGTAAATACTTAACGAGCACCAAAGACACCTGTTCTTCTAGAGGTCTGCTTAAGTGTGGTACACCCCCACCCAAGATAGGAGTTTGACAGGGGAGTTTGTTTATTCTCCATTCAACCGAGGAAAACACAAACAAACACCACTCTGCTAGTTTATATAGTGTGTTTTTTGTTTTAGATTAGAGTTTTCCCAGCTGACTCGTGTGGTTAGATTTGATTGGTTAATGAAGCATGCTCGTTGTTATGGACTGCTGTATCTGCTTCATGCTACATTAGGGAACACTCAATGTCTGCAATCTGCTAAATGTGCAGCCACTTATTTCTCAATAAATGTGCCAAGTGTGATGTGTGTTTACAATGCACAGTTGGTTTTGGTAACTTTATATGCTGGAATCGTCATCTTTCTTCTGGGTCAGTGCAAGCGCTCTTACTTTCTTATCCCAAACGGACTGTAGAATTTTGGAAAGTATGTACCATGTACCTGATAACAATGCAATCAATTTGTCATTTGGCTTAACCAAACTCTCCTTTGTTGATAATAACTCTCCTTTGCCTGTGAAATTCTGTCAGCAAGTCTTCTGAACAACAATGAAAACAGAAAATTTCAAACAAACCAGGAGAGTGATTATTTGTTTGTGGACTTTAGTAAACTCCAGAATTTCATGTGTCTACAAGTGCTTGATGTTCTCACAGAATACAACATCAGTTGTCACTGCCATACTCTCCACAAAGGAAACTATACACAGGTGAGTTATGAGTGACAATAGCATCTGATCTGAAAAGTTTTCTAAACATAAACAAACATGGCTGCATGGACCCAAAGTTTATTGGTTTCTTGTGATGTCAGCCTTGCAATTGCTAAGTTAAAAAAGTTTGTCATGGATGGGGAAATAATTACCGATTCAAGTTAGTTGGTAATTTTCATAAGAATAATGAACAGCGTTTTTGATATTCAGGGAAAACTATTGGACCTTGTTGGGATACACATATCTACAATAAGTTCTGACATTTAAAATGCTCTATTAAATCTACTTAACGCATTTTCAAATAGTTTTTTTTTTTTTTTTTTTCATTTTTACTGATGGTGCAAGGGCCATGACTGGGGTAAAATAGTTTTAGCTGGTTTGCTGAGACAAAATGGCATTAAGTGTTTCCTGTTCATTGTATCATTTACTAGGAGGCAATCTGTGGCAAATTTCTCGGACTTAATGACGCAACGACAAATGTTGTTAAAATTACAAATATGACATGAGGAGGCAACCATGCTTAAAGCCATCAGAAGTCTAGGTTATTCCTTCAGGAAGTTGAGGCAGCACATGAAGGTAGCCTTCGCTACACACGTTTGATGGCTAAGTGGTAGGAAACTTTTACCAAGTTCTTTGCTCTTGTGAGAGAAATAGCTGTGTGTATAAGAGATTAGGGCAAAGGCAACACTGCTGAGTTTTAAGAGGACCTGCAAGAGAGAGAGAAAGACGGTCTTAACTGGGCTTCTGGACCAACAGCACTGCTCGCATTGAACCTTTGGATCTAAAGAACATTTCACATGTGATTGGTCACATTCACGGATTTTTGAAGAAAAACTAGATATATATATATAAAGGCTCCATTCAAGAAAAAAAAAATCACAAGCATTTCCTCCCCTCTTGAAAGGAGCTTGCACTGGAAGATGAGGAAGCATGTTCCAGAGTGTTCAAGAAAGTCATTTTTGAACTTCAGACTGAATTTAAACACCAGGTACAAAGATTTCCAGAAACTAAGTGGCAACTTATTGTCTGTCCAGTGACCCTTTTAATGTGAAAACAGAAGAACCGGGTCAGCATCAAATGGAACTGTGTGAGATACAGGGTGATCTGTTCTTCCAAGCCAAAAAAAAAGAAGGGGGGGGGGCATATTTTATGCGAAGAATTTAAA
The DNA here is from genome assembly GCA_018389105.1 of Nautilus pompilius. Lineage (NCBI taxonomy): Eukaryota > Metazoa > Mollusca > Cephalopoda > Nautilida > Nautilidae > Nautilus > Nautilus pompilius. The sequence goes on along the minus strand of JACATO010000322.1, from coordinate 323,737 downwards.
AAATTGATTCTTGTAGATTAAAAGTTCTTTTGATGTTTACAGGTACTTCAGCTTAGCGAAGGGGCAGAATTTGTCACTTCTCTTAGGCTTGCTACGGCTGGTTTCTCCATTGACCCTGCTGATCTGTTTAAAGATAAATTCCACTGTTATTTCACTAACCGTGACAACAATTTTTGATTGTTTTGAGATGACTAACTGAAAGTAATTTTTTTGATTACATTTCTGGTTCATTTATTTGAAATTGCATTATAGGTGTAAAAAAAAAAAAAAGAAAAATTGTCTGGTAAAATGATTTTTTTCCATCTACAGTTGTAGTTAAAATGTTATTAATTTGCTAAACATTTCCTCCTACAGGAACAAAATCACATGGCCCACCAATAATCTGCTGCGAATTGGTAATCTGGCCCTCAGGTAAAAAAGCTGGAACAGCCTATATTAGAATAACTGACTGAGATTGAATACCCAACCCTTTTCCCCCAACTGTAGTGCATCCACATAACATCTTACACTCATCCCCGACAAATTGTCCTATGGGAGTTCAAAACTCGCTGCCAATAGATTTGACTTGACCAAATTAATCGGACAGACTTTGAGTCTATTAGAGTCATCAGACCTCTACACAAGCAGTTTTTCTCTAGGCAGCTAAAATTTAAACCCAAAACAAAATTGTGGTCCAAAATTCCAGGAGCATGGCGAACGAGGCCCTACAAAATTAAAATTTCTTGCTGATGCTGAGAGTGGGTACTACCAGCTTTTTTTATTATTGTTGCAGCCTTTCTGAGATTCTGTGATTCCTTTTGAGCAGGATCAATGTCTGCATACTTTCTTTTCTTTTCTTCTTCGATCACTCATTTTCATAAGAGTGGGATGCATTGCACCGTCGTTATGCGCACTCTGGCCGGGTGGATCCATCTTCAGGAGTGGTTTTTAAGTCCTGAAGCCAACACACTCACCACTGAGTCACATCATCCGGCAAATAAAGCCACCAAATACACGATCATGGTTTTTAAAATATAATAAGTCAACTAAAAGAGTCACCAATGACAACTGCATCTATTTAGAATTTCAATTACCAGCATGAAAATGCAGAATTGCATCTGTGCCCATTCATGTATGGATAGAAAAATTAAGCAGAGAATTTTTCTGGTTTAGACTCCTAATCCATGATTGGTTGAAGTTCTCTTTCCTTTGGTATGTGGCCATGAGAGCTGGTATTGCTAGTGGATGCCAGGATCACCACAGTGTGTGCCAGGGGATGACATAATCGATAACAAAATCAACTGTTGTTGGTTTTCCCCAGGCTATAGTCAACACCCAGCACTGTAGCTGAATTATCCAGAGCCTGGAATCTGGCCATGCATCAAACTCACAATGTTCTGGTCGATAGACAAGTGCCCTAAACCTTTGCCACTGCAGCTCTGCATAACCACAGAGGCCTCCCCCTTTTGGGGGTGGGGGTGGGGGGGGGGGTGAATGTTTGCTTGAGAGTAGGACTAGATAATATTCCAGGCAGCTTTAACTTTGTATATTATTTACATTTTGCAGCAAAGATTGGTGCTGAAATACCCAGGTGAAATCAGCCATCATTTTATTGAGCAATACACATAGAAGTGCAAACCTGTAGCCGTGAGCATCCACTCAAGTTTAAAACAGAAAATTAAATAAGTAAATATCTTTTTTTGTGTGTGTGTGTGATGAAAACGGCACAAATTGTATTGCACAAAAGTTTGCCTTGTTTCTTCGTCAAACCTAAGAAAGGAAAATTCAAAGAAGGATTAGAGGGCAGAGTGTTTTATTTCATATAGATTTGATCTTCTCTCTCCTATATTTCCAAGTGCTTCCCACCGGGATTCTTTTCCATTTAAAGACAGGCCTGGGTGTTAATATTATCTAAGGTTTCTAAATATTTAAATTTTATTTTTTAAACAATGCAGTATCTTGTTAAAAAAAAATTTTTAAAGGTTATGAATTTTTCCTGGGGTTTCAACCGCTTGTCCACATAAGGTGGAAGAAAACATTCTTATTACGAAGCCCTGCATTTAAGGTTTTATGGGGACCCAGTGATAGATCATTAAACTTCTATGTAGCCACCATATTTAACGGTACATCACTCAGTTCTTTTTTACTCGAACACATTTCCCAGTTGTTGGGTACAATGTGACTGATAACTGGTTTGATTTCCACTCTGAGTTTCCCAAAATTGTATGGAATGTAGAAAGGGAATATTCAGTTCTTGTAAAGGATGGTGAACCAATTTTTGCAGATGGGATTCTTGAAATTGCTACAATGCTCTCTTGACTGGGACCTGGTCTTCTGGGAGTTTTTTTTTTTTTTTTGTTTTTGTCATTAATAGAATTTGTTGTGCTTTCTAAGCCGTTTTCGTGTTGCCAGATGGTGGATTTTTGTTGCAATGCGCCCTTATGTTTGGTTTCACTTCAGTTCAACGAGCCACAGGGTGTGCAGCAAACAGAAAAGTTATATGCAAACTTTAAATGCATGTTTTCTATCTTGTGTGCTTGGATCCTTGTGCTATGTGAGATAATTCTTGCTGGTTTTAAAAATTATCATAATAATTAATACAAATTAATTTTAATGTGTATTTATTTACAGAAAATTTAAATTAATACAACTTTAAGATTCACAATTCTCTATCTTTAAGGCTCTTATTAAAATGACACTTTTAAAGGTTAACATTTTCTCTTGGTGAAAGTATTTAAATTCTATAATTAAAAAAGCAAATATTTAATCTTCGGTGATTTTATTAAGGAAGTAATAATTAAAAATTTTAATTTCATGTTTTAATTTTTTTAAAACATTGCGTGTTCAAAGTGATTATGAAGGTGTAAAATATTATAGCATATTTGTATTTTGTTATTATTTTGTAGATTTATTCCAATGTTGATTATCTGATTTTAAAAAAAAAAACTTAAAAAAAATAATATGATTAAAAGTGCAGTATTATTGATATAATCTCTTGTCTAAAGCTGGTGTTACAGGGAAAAATGGAAAGAAAAAGAGGATGAACAAAGTAATGCTTTGGCTTTCATACTTAGTTCTGTTTTTACTTTAGGTGAAGTTTCCACATCTTCAGCTCAGGGAACTTAAGTCTTTCCACAGATGCTCCTGAATGAACTTTGCAAAGATGGTTTCATCGCACCATCCTTGTCTTAGATATCGTTAACTCCGGAGACAGCAAGGCAGCAACATCCGTGCTGTTTTTATTTCTGAGGTCTTCCTGCTTGTTCACGAACTTGCAGCAAAGCAGATCAAATCCATATCCACACATGTTGCACATTGGAATAGGCGTTGTTTCTTCATGCCGCTGACAAAGATTTTCTCTGTCACCCATCCATGTGCTCAAGAGGCCCTTGTTTCACCGGCTGAAAGGCAAAACAACAACAGCTGACAGTACTTAGCAAATGCTGGAAAAAAAAAAGGTTTCACAGTGACAGTGTGTAAAACTCATTTGTTGGGTGAGCCTCATCCCTAGTTTACACATCTCATGTTTTCATTCACCAAACGACCTTATAATCTAGTGCTGATCTACATCATTACACCAAATTCACTATTTGCAGAGTAGTTCCAGGTTTCATGATAGAAAACGGATTGATTTAAAAACGACAACAGGAAAACTTTTTTTTTTTTAAGATTAAAAGTTTTAGAAGGACATTTATTAAACAGTGTATTTCTTGCAGATGGATCTGACGTTTGGGTTTCGCTTTCTGATTAATCCAGAATTCTGACTCTTGGGTGTTTATGTCAATGAATGTATGAAGAATTGCAACGATAAAAATACCCAATTAATGCAATTGGTGAATATTAAATCAGAACTTAAATAAACAACAGTGGCCACAATGTTTAATACATATCATTAATAATTATGTTTGGTTTCATTGCTAAAATTAGTAATCAGCTGCACACAAGAGAATGAATGGGTTGATAATTCTTGTACTAATGGGTGGGCAGTCTAGTGGTAAGCCACTGGTCTGCTAATGTCGAGGGCTATAGTTCGATTCCTGCAGTTGGCCGATTCGGTTTGGCATACTTTCCTGGCGCGATTTCTTCTGACTCCGTATCAGTTGGTTGACATTTTGGTTTTTTCCTGGCCTTTTCTCCAGTTTTCTCCCACATCTAGAAACAAAGATTCGTAGTAGGAAATCTTAGTCATGGCCTCCAGTGCTGAGAAGTGGTGGTACAACCCACCCATCATACAAGTATACTTTCCCTAATTTTGTGATCAAGATGCAGATCCGCAACCCCAGTAACCAGGAAAGCATACAACAAGAAAATATCACTGGTACTTCATAGATAATCATCTCATGCTTTTGAGTTCTTTTACTGATGTTAAAATGTGCATGAATCCATGCACAGTGTATATGAAGTTTTTCATAATCCTGGCAGGTGAGGTATAATTGCCTCTCTGTATTTCTAAAAAGGTGTTAAAAGTTGTCGATTTTCTGGAACGTTGTTGTTGTTAGATACCTTAATACAAGAATTGTGTTTAGTTAATGAGTAAATCACAGGTCTACAAAGAAAATCGTTACTACTTTAATAATATCTTTTCACTGTCCTACAGTTCAGAAAAGATGCTAAGATCAGTGTATGCGGTTTCGATTGGGAAAGCTAAGTTGTAGATGATCAACTCACCACACATCATATATTTTGATTATTCATTTTAAAGAAAGAAGAAAACAAGAAACACGATAGATTTTGTTGTTGTTATTATTTACAGTGACAGATTTATTTATACATTTGACTTGGCAAGATATATTAGAGATGCTAAAAATCACAAGATGTCCATTTACAAAGATTGATTTTAAAATATTTGATTAATTATATTTCATGTACACTGTATAATTGTTGTGATTAGTGAGTTTATTATAAAAAATCCAAATAATAAATAAATAAGTAGTAGTAACTTAAATTACAACTGGGACTTTAGGGTTCTCTCAATTTTTTTAAAAACAGAATATTTAAAATCTGGCATAATAGAATCGCTGTGATTGGGAGAAGAATTGATGATAACAAATCAAACTCCCTCTGGTACAAGCTGAAATGATGGCTTATTTAATGAATTTGACAGCTTGTTACATTTTGGTGATAGTATTGAAAAGCTGAATTCCAAATTGGTATTCTGAGATGGTGTTCCAACCATTTTTATCAAATGTTGTCGTTTTATTTATTATCCTTCACTTTATTCCCTTCTTTCCCAAGATTCTTGAGATCAGAATCTTTAAGAGTTTTCAAAGCTTTATGCTCACCAAAAGCTGATATTGTCTGGTCTTTTAGACCACCATATCTCTATTTTATTACCCAATTTGTATTGCATGCATGAGAGCTTGGCACTGTGCATTTGTATTTTCTGATATTTGACTGATGTGGAGAAAATTGGGTGGGGGGGGGTTTACTGTACTAACAATATAGTGATTTATCATGTAATAGCACCATCACTTTAATTGTATTTGCTATAGTTATCTGCTGAATAAAATTCCGTCAGGCATCTGTGCGTGAGCTTGTCGCTGTCAAGTTTGTTCAAAGCGATGACAATACATGATTGATACACCAGGGGAGTCAATAGAAAAATGTGCGGCATATCAGTGACTACAGCAACAAGAGATTTCATGCACCAATGGTGTTTTTTTGTCATATTTGCAGTAAAAATCTTGGCAAACTGCAAAAGGGAATGAAAACCTGCATTGTAAATTTTTGTTCATTAGATTGGCTGCAATTTATAACAGGATATTTATGTTGTTGTTGTTGTTGTATATACTTTCAGTTTCTGGCTTGAATTTTGTTTGGATGGGAACTTTAACTAATTTGTGTTCTCTTCTTGGCCATTGCCAATAATTCTCTTATAGGGTTTAGAAACTCATTCAATAGAATAATGGTTATAATTCACTGAGAGAAAGTATGGTATAGCCTACCATTTTGATGGCCAAAGTCTTAAACTGTTGCCTCTTAGTCACTACACATAATTGTTTAATTATTCCTGATAATTCTTTAAAATGTATTTTATCATAACTATTTTCTTATTACATAGCTGTAGAACGAACAATAGGGAGTGAGTCACGAATCAAGCACCATAGATCCGGAACTAGTTTGTGGACTTAATGTTAATATTTCTACTCTCATTAGTAAATACATGGAAATTAGTAATCATGGAGATTCTCTGTGGTTTGAACTCATGAGTATGGCGCCCACTTGCAATCAAGGAATCAATGACTCTAATCGCTTGGACATTCCTCAGATTTTACGGGCACTGCTTCATCAACTGCGAGATGGCAGATGCTATAGTTATGAGTTCAGACCACTTGAAATCCATTTGATGCACAATTTTTACATAGGGAAATTAATTTCCACCTGGAAGTTTTGTTTTCTGTTTACTGCCATGTTATAGTAAAGGAGAATTTAGTCAGCTCATGGCAGATCAATATAAGTTCAGCAAGATGGAAAATTTTTTTCAATAAGTTCTATGCAGGTACTATGGTGATGACCAAACTTAACGCATCACCTTATACTGCATAAAATCTCATATAAAATGTGTGAAACATTGCAGAAAAATTAAAAAAAAAAAAAATTTAAAAAAAAAACCCCACAAGAAATTTGATGTATTAGGATCATTCAGATGAAGTCTAACTGAAGTGGAATTACTGTAAAACTGGGATTCCTTGTAAGCATCACTTATACTTCAAGCACGAAGTCTTAAAGATGCAGTACTTTTCAAATCGTCTTTCTTTTCTTCATTTTGAACGACGACTTACACAAACATCGTCTGTCTACTTATTGTACCTGTGAGGAGTTACAGACCAGATATTTTCTGAAAAGGTTTTTGCATCCTGCCTGCAGGACAGAAGATCTACAGAAAGATGGGAAAAGAAAGGGGTAATTCTTTCTATTCGCACAGATGCTACTGACTATGTACTTAAAAAAAAAAAAAACAGAAAAGCAAATAACAGTTTTATTATTACAGATTTAGTTTCTTTTAGAGAGAATTCATTCGGAAGTCAGTAGCTAAATGTAATAAAAAAACAAAACAAAACAAAATTGTCAAGAAAATGTATTTATTGCTGTTTCTTAATTTTAGTTCCTAGATCTGGCGTGTGATGTACTGAATACTACTATTGTCTATTTCAAGTATAAACTGATTATGAGTCATATTTACAATTTACTTATTTAAGGAAGGTGGCAGGTTTATTGTATATTATTTTTTTCTACTTATTTATTACTATTATTGCGTTATCCCATTATAGACTTAAAATTTTTAACATTTGTCAACCCGTGCTGTTGGTTTTTCATTGATTCTTGATTGCAGCACAGTTAGTAGTGGGGGGGGGGAGAGTAATGTGGTTAAGGAAGATAATTATAACAGTAAATAAGCACTGATTACAAAGTTGTTTTTGGTGCTAGTTGCTTCACTTCCAGAAGGTTTAGCAGCATGTTTATTTTACTGTATTTTTTAGAATACATTTTTGCAACATCTGTGACTTTTTAAGTAAGGGAAACATGCTTGTGGATAGTCGTAGCATGAGGAGTACCACAAGAAAGAGCAAGATTGGTGGCACATTAACGTTTGCTTAGTTTTAACATATATATCAGGCTCTTTATGATTTAGCTCTGGTGCTAAAATTACTATTCAAAGACTGTCAGATGCACGTATGCTCATAATATAACCTAATTGAATGTTTTCATGCCAATACTTCGGAGGCTACCATCTTGTTTTTTGTTTAGCTCTTTTGAACTGAAAGTTAAAATAGTGTTGTGATGTCAGAACCCATGCAAATGCCATAAGGCAAGCACAACTATGATGGACACAGCATTAGTTCCGGCATTATCCGTAATGTATGAAAAGTGTCAAATGTTAAAAACAATCTTAAAAATTTCCTTAAAATCATTGGTTTGTGTAAGTTATTACAAAGAAAAATACTTGTAGTAATTGACTGAGCTTTATTGATAGTTTTTTGGTCCATTACCATAAAATGGCATGCATGGATAGAGTTGTGGGGCTTATGCTGGCCAATCCAGTCCTTCCAAATTTATGGATCTTGATTAAGGGAGTTACTTGAAGTAGAAGCAAAAAAGAAAAAAAAAAACATTGTTACCATCACAAGCAAACAGCTATTGTAGTTATGCTAAGTGTTCGAAACCTTTCTGCATACATTAGTTTACATTGTTGCAAAATGAAATGTTTTCTGTGTGGGTGAACAAATTAATTCTTGATACAAAAAAAATGCGACACTGACAAAACAGTAAAGTTAAAATTGGGTTTGGTACAGAAAAGGAATCAAGGTAGATTCTTCTTAGTACCAAGCTTGAATGTAAAATAATTTTTTGTAAATGTGACTTAAGGAGGGAAATGTTTCATTAAGGAAAATGATGAAGAGAAGATAAAGCAATGTATATAATTCCTATCTACCAACCTCAGTTATTAAAATGCATTTTTCAGAAGCATCATTTACTCTGTTAATCCTAATTTTCATGACTGACAGATAACAGTAGCTAGGAAAATTATATTCTTATTGTTTTGTTTTTTTATTACTTTTTTAATTCTGGAGCTGTGCACATCTGTCTTCCATGCTGGTTAATGTTGTGCTCCTGCAGAAACCTGTAATTTGATTTTTTGTGGGCAGTATTAAGTCACATTGCCCATAACTGTGTGCTGCAATTTTGTCTCCATTTTCAGGGCATAATTCTGATGTTTTTTTTTTTTTTTCTGTTTTAGTCAAAATCCTTAAGTCCTGTGCGGAGCATCCACAGTCCAACGCTGTACGGTTACATGCCACGTGGGACTCCACCCCCTCTTCCATCCTGTCCTCCTGTAAGTATCTCTCTTTCCACGCCTTTTATTTAGCAGAAGAATGCACCACCTGTCAAGCAGACCAGTCCAAAAATGGGTTCTCTGTGTTCCCTTACTTGGACTCTCTTACTCTATCAGAGTTCTTTGATTCCAAGGGAATAAGTAATCATGGATTGAGTGAAACTATGGTATTTAGCAGAGAGAATGTTTGTTGTGATAGTCACAATCAAGGTCTGTGCTCTGATGAAAAATGTCTTACTTTACTGAAAGAAAACTCATCTTACGGAAAACACAATTTCTCCATTTAGCCAGACTACAGCAGGATATGAACACTTGTATACACTGCTGCTGGAAAATTATTGCGTAAAATCACGTGAAAGACGAGTTTTAAAACCAAATGAGAGCTGTTATTGAAATTAAATGCAAACTGATAACTCTTTTGAATAAAAACTGTTCACATTTTTTTGCTAGATGGTCCCAGTTGAATTTGCCAATATTTCATTGCAGAATGTAATGATATGGGAAATCAGAATGTCAGCTTGGTTAACAGTTGTTGTGAATCAATAATAATGCCTACGTTTTGTGTAAATTAATCATCAAATCTTAAACAGATCAAACTCTATTATTATGCCTTAGTATATAGCATGTTCATCACAATGATTTCTGTGTTGGTATGTGGTTTACTTCTCCTGCTAGAGATGATGTAAAGAAAATGTGCTTTTCTAACAATGAGAAGTTTGTTTTGTTGTTGTTAAGCTACCTGTCGATATAATGAAGGCTACTATGACACTTTATCAGGTTCATTATGCCCCCCACCTCTACATGTCTGTTTTCTTCCGTGTTTATTACTGTGTAAGGATGGTTCAGTTTAGGGTTAGAAGAGAAATAAGCAACTAAGTATTCATGCTTATATCTACTTTTTTTTTGGGCTAATCTAGTGAAATAGCTGCTAATCATTTTGAGGTTATCTTTGAAAAACTGACCTTGGAAGAGCAAAGTTCTTGTTTCACTTCAAATAACATAAAAATTCTGAAAATGTTTACTGCGCAAAAGATGAAAACTTTCCAGAAAATACTCCGTGTACATCAGTAAAAAATAACTCTGTTACTAGGTGCTGCAAGGAGTGAATGTGGATACAGCTGCTGTGGCACTCCTGTGGATTTTTCGGTTTCTCTTGTTTGGTATGAGATCATGTTATCCAGGTTTTCTTCTCTGTTCTATCAGTTTTTGTAGTTTGCTGTACCAGGCAGACAATGTGTTCCAATGAGGACTCAACCCCTTTGCAATAAGCTATACAGTGGCGACGTAGTCAGTCTGAATTTATACAGGTGCTGCTGATCTTGGAACTGGCCAAGTCAATCTCTTGTTAATTTAACCAAAGGAAAACAATCACAACTTCAGCAAACTTATTTTAGGTACTGCATGCATAGGAAAAACAAAGTTAAGGGAATAAGGGAAAAGTCGGGTTTTGATCATTTGGATAATGTTTCTAGGTTTTTGCTAAATGAAGATTCATTGATTTCTAAAGTCAGATGAGAACCTGATGGAGGATTCTGGCTTCATCAAGGCTGAACTTGTGTTCCATTAAGGTTGTAGTGCTTCTGCCAGAACAATAGTCCTCACATCTGATGTAATACACTAAGATCATTCAAATGAAACTTGTCCAGACAAGGTTAAGGTGATCTATTTCAGCTGGTTTTAATTTGATCAAGGTTCCTATTACACTATGATCTCTCTGAGATGAGCAGTCAGTTTTTGAAGGAAACAGGTTCTAATTTAGCAAGAGTTTTGAAGGAAACCATTTAGAACTTGTCTTAATATATACATGTTTACAGTACACTAATTTTTGTAGAGGTGCTAATTAATTAAACACACGCACATCGATACCCTGAAAATCTAACCAGAAACAGATTTTTCACATGGTACCAAAATCCATATTCAAAGAATAATTCAAACAGCAATGATGACTTTCAGGGTATAATCTGTTTGATTTATTTAAAGGGTTAGAATTGCTAGCATAATTTCAGGGTACTCCCTGAAAGAACATTGAAGCCTGTTGGTGAATCCATTTCACATATTGCAGTGGGGAACTAATAGAGATTCCTAACAGAATGTTAAAAATTAGTCAAGACACATGCTTTTGTGCTCTTAAGTTCTCAAAGGACATGAGGACAGTTACAGACTTGTAGAGAAATGTAGTTAGCCAGGTTATTTTCATAGCATTTTATTTTTTCAGTATCAGGGTAGTGAACACAGGGCTTATTTTCTTTCGATATCTGTATGAGAGCTTTGTAAAATTCCACATTAGCAGAATGTGGATGGGTTGCTTTCAGCTGACAACCCAGATGCTCCCGTTGGTGCTTGATCAGGTTTCTCAGGGCTTTGTGGTACCAGGGAAGAGGTTGAAGAGTCCTCTTCCAAATTATGGTCATTTTGGCATGGTGTGTAACACCACCATACTGAAGATATGGACATTGAATCTCAATATGCCTTCTGGAATAATTGTGAAATTCTTGGACAAAAAACAAATTTTGTTTTTCCACCTTGCCAAATTTCAGGCCATGCATAACACCCACCTTTATATTTGGTTATGAGTTATAGACATTGGCAGTTAAATTAAAGGTCTTTGTTAGATCAGGACTCATTGAAAAGTGTACATACTTTCGATACTCAAAGACCTTTTTCAGGTATGTTTTCTGACCAAACTTTCTGAAGCATTTATATTCCTAAGAGTTTTTTTTTTTTTTTTTTAACATGCTAAATACTTTGTTGGAATGATGTTGGACCATTCTTTTGTTCATTTTTGTTGTGTGGGCACTGCCAGCAAAAGAATACTGATGATGACTGTAGACAAGGTGATAATGGCACACTCTTGTTACAGTGTCACTGTTGAAACCCTCTCATTCTTTTCAGTGACTTTATGATGATATTGACTACAAATCCATAGAAAATGAAAACTATCTCTGGCAGCTTGTTGCTGATGAGCAATGCCAGAGGTATCCCATCAATATGATCCCAAACAACTTTATGCACCCATGTAACTGTATGGCCCATAGGCTAGATCTGGCCTATCTGATACTTCTGTCTGGTCTACCTTGACTCCTGAAAATTGAGGTAACTATCAGAATCTTTCTTCAATAAAGGTAATATAGTCGAATCATTGTCTGTCATCGCTAATATCTAAAATGGTTATTAAAACACCTGTGAAGCAGCAGCACTTGGAGGACTGTATTAGCTCATCATAAGATGGTGATGGCACGAACGAGTCAAAAAAAAAAAAGTAAGAAAACTGGTATCCATTGTCCTGTTTTTCATTGCCCAATACTACGTTAAAAGCTTGAGCAATGAAGCGTAATATGAGTGTGACACAAAAATGGCTTTCAGAGCCATGCAGGAAAATTAGGTTTCCCTCAGTTTTTGCAAATTATTATTTGACATTGCAGCGGAGGGGTAGAATTAAAAAAAAATAGATGAATTTTTTCAAGGAAGAGGAAAGTACACGCTGGATACTGCGTATCTAACCAAGAGGGGGATTGCAAAATACCTTTTTTTACTGATGTGGCAGGGAAAGAGCTATGTGCTTGATTTACAAAGAAGCTGTGGGAGCATTCGAAGAATACAACTTAAACTGGCATTTAGAGAGTAAGCATGCATCAGAATTGAAGAGCATGTTTGCAGTGGAGAAACTTAGAAAGGTGCGTGAGGTGGCTGTAAAGAGCAGAGTTTTTTTTTCTTCAGAAAACCATTTGCTGCGCAAGATGGAATCACAAAAAAATGGGCTATGTGATTGCACAGAAAACTGCCTAAAGCAGCAAACCATTATTCTCTGATGGAGAATTAGGGAATGTTTGGTTGACATAGCTGTGATATTGTGCCAAGAAATAAAAGCAGTTCAGAAATGTTTCACTGTCAAGGTGAACTGTAGTGCAATGTGTAGGAGAAACCTTAAAGAACCCAGACCAACAGTTAAAAAGTAAGGTAAATGATTTTTCATACTCTATGCTGTGACTCAACGAGAGCTGTGATGTTAAAGATGCAGCCCCAGTTGTTGATTTTCATTCGTGGTATTACCACGAATTTTGAGCTCATAGATGAACTGGAATCAATGCTATGATTACTGGGAAAGATATTATGGAGGTGGTAAATAAAGTGCCTTAAAATTGGGATTGGAGTGGAAGAAATTGGTGAGTGTGACTATTGATGGTAGCTCTAATGTAGGGATTGTTGAAAAGAATGCAAGACCAAGTGACAGAAACAAACCCAGAGCAGAAAATGTTTTTCTACATTGCATTATTCACAAAGAGTTCCTCTGCAAAAGTTTTCTGAAACTAAGAAATTTTGTGGATACAGTTACAAAAATGGTCAACTTTATTAGAGCAAGAGCATTAAACCACAGGCAAATTTGTCTCCCTGCTGGAGGAGTCTGAGTCAGAGCTCAAGGATGTTCTGTACCATACAAATGCTAAATGGCTTAGTTTTGGAAAAGTTCTGAAAAGAGTGTGGGATCTGAGAGCAGATATTGATTTGCTTTTGAAAATGAAAGGAAAAGATGTGGATTTCTCTCAGTTAAAGGATGTGAACTGGCTCTCTGATTTCACATTTGCCATTGATATTATGGGTCACATAAACGAACTGAATTCGAAACTGCAAGGAAGGGGGCTTTTTTGCTCATGACACGCATTCCCATGTCAAGTCTTTAATGACAAAGTTGCTCTCTTTCTCCTGCCAGATTGGGAAAGAAAAAAGAAAAAGCAGTTCACACACTTTTCCAATTTGCAACAGATTACGACATCTAACCAGAACCTTGAGGAAGGACACATGTCGTTACTGCTTGCTTAGCACGTGGTGAGTTTTCTCTCTGCTTCGAGGATTTTAGAATCATAGAAAACCATATGGCCTTCATCTCCTTCCCCTTTCACATGTGCTGTGGACAGTACTCCGAGCGGTCTCCAATTTGAGCTTATTGATTTGCGGTGTGATGAGGAATCAGTGCCCTTTTCTGGGGTTTTAATGCATCTCTCAATGAGCAGAACCTTCCGAAGACCAGTGTCAGTCTTAGAACGTTATTTGTAGGGTTGTACATTTTTTATCGCCATATTAGTAGTGATCGATCAATCTGATTTAGCATCCTCATCATCCTCACCAGGGCTTATTCCTGAGAATGAATTACTTTTGATGCAGTGATGGTGGTAAGTTGCAGTGTAAAGGTTTTGTAGTAGGTGTTTCTGTTTTTGGATTGTTCAGGTGGCTGGAGTGATTTTGATTTGAATGTCCCGAGTACCTAGTTTGGTTCATAGGTGTTTGATTAGAGATCTCATGTATTTTTGGGTGGGGGGGGTTCTGGAGGAGATTCAGCTGTAAATTCATTAGCCATATGCAAGGAGTGATGTTAAAAAAAAAAAACATTTTTTAAATGGCAGGGTTGAGATTGAGTAGAATAAAGTATTTCAGGCTGCTTTCAGTGAAAGCCTGTATGGCAACTGTTTTATTGGGCATATTTTTGGTGTTCCTTGTATAAGACTCGGTGACTTCCTGCCTTGCTCGCTTAGCAATGGCCCATAGAAGAAGAGTTGTAGCATGTTAACGCATACTGTTAGTAATGAACACAAAGGGATTTAAAAATCAGTTTCAGCTAACCCTGACCTGCCACCATTGAAAATTGAATTTCTGCTTGAATACTTCTGTGGCAAAGAAAATACAGTTGCAGAGGTGTGACTTGTTTGTCATCTTATTCAACATCAATAAACAAACAAAGGCAATGTTAGATCTAGAATGAACTTTTGTAATATTAGTAAAAAAAAACAAGTCTTTTTTGCACTTGGCTGGGATAGTGCACGAAGGCTTTCATAAGTAAAAGAATGTGGGCAGAACTTGTACTGAAATGGATAGGGGTCAGTCCTTATACAAAAAAATGTTTTCTCTTTTAAAAACATCATTTTTTAAGTGCTTCTATGCATGAGAAAAAAAAAACAAAAACAAATGCGAATGGCTGCGTGTAAGGTTGTTTGTGCAAATATTGGTGTGCTTTCCTAGTTGGGGCACCTATGTAGAAGCAGACTGAATGCTGCCAATTTTAACAAGGAAAGCTACTTATTAGGGCTCTGTTGATTAGCAGTGGGAGAAAACCGATCTCTCAGAGTGGAACAATTTGGTCTGAACCAGTGGGTATAGTACCCTGGCCAGTATAGTGTGCTAAGCACTGCTCACACAGAGGAAATTAGTGAGTTTGTAGTTTTCTAACTTTTTATATGTCCACAACTAGATCTCATGAAACCAAGAGTACAGAATCTCTTATAGATAAGATAAGCATCTATCTTAACTAAGGCTGCTGTTCTTCTTTTAGACCAGCTCTGCAAGATCCATATTACTGCTTCTCAGCTAGCATGTTTATATCAGTGCTGACATTTTGTGTCCAAGCTAATTATTTTAATCGCATGTGCACCATGACATGAATTGAGATCATTTGTAAATATGTTCTCAGCTAAGCCAACTGTACTAATACACAAGATAATATGTAGCAGATGAATCAAGAAGGGCCCTTTTTGGTGTTTTATTTTTTTGTATATATTTATAACTCATCACCAGAGGCATACAAACACCGCATTAGTGAAGATACATTGATGAATATTGATCGGCATCATTTCTTTTCAACAGGTTTTTCTTAAACGATCCCATAATTTCTATTATCATTAGTACCAGCTGTTGAATATGACTCTCATGCCATCGCTTGGCTGGTAATCGGCTGATTAGGCAGATAGAATTCTTCCTTAATATCGTCAAATTCACAAATGCACCAGTTATACTAATTATAGAAGTGTTCCCTATTTGATCTTAGCCTGTAAGTAAGAAAAAACAAAAAAACAAACCCTTTTCTGGTTTTTAAGTATTTAGACTATACAAAAAAATTAGACATGTATAGTTTGGGTTTGTGAGCTGATATGAGCTTTTCGAAGTAATTAGGGGTTTCAGCTTGTGGCTGGTCACTAATTCTTTTGCTTGTCCACCATTAATAATACTAAGGCACATAAATACAAATGGGCTAAAATTTCATCATGGTTTAATATGAAAAAAAAAGAATTAAATGGAAATGAATAGTATAAATTTATGTTGATGGTGTCAATCATATTGGAAACATATCTCTTTCGTTGTTGCCCCCTCATATAATCCACACTGACTTTCTGCCTCCTTGTAATAAGTAAACTAAACTAAGCCCAATATTTCCTCTTTATTACATGCAAATGTCTGAAATTAGTTTTTAAAATATTCTATGCATGCAGCTTCATGCTTGCAAAATCTATTTTCATTTAATGGCCTTAATGAATTCCTGTTCATGTATGTTTGAGCATATTTTCTTGAGACATTAAATTCTCTTCTCTGCTGTTGCTAAGCTCGAAATATGTGAGATTTTGCCCAAACATTATCTTTTGAAATTAAATTTGTATTTTTTTTACTGAGGTAGTTTTGATTCTTGTTCCAGTGATTTATAGAAAAATAAATAGCTGCCAAGTATCTTGATGTTAGAGACAAAGCTAATTGCATGCTATACTTAAACTGGGGGGAGGGGTGGAAAGCCAGTATCCTTTACCTGTTCTTCAAAGCAGATTTGTACACAATCTGAGTCTGGTTTCTTTTGGTCAGTAATTGTAGAAAGCCTTCCCACAATGCAGTGCTATGAAAGCCTATGTTTTCATTGCAGCAAAGTTATGTATTTTCTTTACATTGAAGCATCACAGTTTATATCACATATCGGTTTGATTAGCTGAATGTTTGGAAGTGGCTGCCATTGATCAGAACCTAATCACGATTTTTGGAGAGTTTTTCTAAGTTTTCAGCAGATAAGAACCTGATGCAGTTTGCACCTTACAGAGGCTTTGAAAAATGAAATTAGGGGAAAGAAAAAAAATTACATGGTTTTTATATGACGCTTTCTCTCTCTAACATTTAACTTCTTGTACGTACCAACCCCGGGACAGTTCATCCCTTTTTGTATGGCACACAGTAAAGAACAGGCAGATGGGGAGGTTTTTCTAGTTAGTTAGCAGCACATTGAATGGATGCTTCACCTGTTTGGCACCACCTGCCAGAAGAACTGCCTCATTGTTAAATAAGCTGAGAGAAACATTTGAGAAGTCCTAGCTGGAAAGGTTTTAAAAGGAATTAATGATAATACTAACTGAATAAACTATTCAGAATTCATAAATGGGTTTGGTTTTTATGTTTTTTTGTTTTTTTTTATTTGTGTAAGGCATTATTTTCTAGACCCCCTTTGTTTTAATTTAGATATTTGAAAACATCAGGTATGTAAATCTCCAAAACTTCAGGCACACCATTAGGAACCATAACCAAGGTTTAGCTGCAGGTGGATCTAAATGTGGGTTAATGTTTCTCTGACTGTTAACACCTGTGCAGTTTTGGAGTTTCTCACCACTTGATGATAAGCCTGACTTTGTTTTTCTGGTAATTTTAAGGAGCTTGGGATTTGTAGGTCTTGTCTCAGATTAACATGAAGGAGCTTCTGATTCTCTCTTTCTTCCCGCACAGTCATGTGAATCTTCTTTTATGTTTAACTGGAAGTAATCGAGAGATGGTGCTGATCAGACAATGCATTTTAGACAACATTATTGCCAAGAAAAAACAAAACGAAGGGAAAGAAGAGGCAGCTTCATATTTTTGACAAGCAGCATGGGATAAATTTGTGTACCTGCGTATAAAGATAAGGTTCATAATTGTGTGCAAATTGTGAACAGCCTTATCTCTGGTACCTCAAAGCAGAGTTTCCTCTTTTAGGTATATTCGCTGGAGGCTTCCGCTTGTGAGAAGCTTGATCAAGATTGTATAATCCATTGTCAAGTGTGGATGGAATTGTGTATGTGTGTATGAAGATAACTTTCAGCATTGTGTTGACAGGAGTGTCATTAGTATTACAACTTAGCGTTGTATTTCTAGTCTCCACTGTGAGTATTGTTGGTAATATAGGATTCAGATGCAGCTTTTATTAACTTAAGTATCCATGCATACAACATGGGCAGACTTATCCTTTCTATGAGGCCTAGTGAAACCTTTTCTGGTAGTGGTTATAACCGTTGGTAATCTGAAAAAAAAAAGGGTTGGAATTATTGTCGTAATAAACAGCACAAATATGTCCGCATGTGGTTGTATGCAGCACTATTTCAAGCACAACATTACCATACATCACGAAAAGAAACAAATTTACATCATGTTGACTCTGAGATCACCTGTACACCTGTCTGGCTAATATTTTCTTTAATTTGAACCTAGTCATACAAAAATATACCTGTATTTTAACTACCTAACTTTTATTTTTACTTTGAAGCTGAGAATGTATTCTAGTTAAAAGAAAAGAAAAAAGAGAAATAACCTTTATTTAGGATGATTGTCAAACAAGGAAGGAAGCTTTAAAATGGAGATTCTATTGCCTTAAAATGGGCGTCAAGATGATTTGTAAAACCATGGCCATGCTTTGCTTTTACCACTTTTGTTGGTAAGGTGCCATGACCCCACCACTGATGAGGGAGAGAGAATTTTCTAGCGTTTCATCACTTAATTTGTATTGATGCCCACGAGTGTCACTGCTCACGCTATCACAGGTACTTTCTCTCAAACTGTAAATTTATACTACTACAGTCAGTTCTCAGGATAAACTGGGCACCATAGTCTTTTTTCTTTTCTAACTACCTCCAAATTTTTTTTTAGAAAAAGCACGCTTTCATTGAGTGGGGGGGGGTCCCTATCTGTCTGGACAGTAAAATCCAAGATGAGTTGTACAAAAGAAACCAGAACTTTCGGCTTTTTGTGTATCTTTAAAAAAATACAACAACAACAAAACAAAACAGAAAATGCCCCAGGCAGTTATTAGCGTTTAAAGAACTGAACATTGTATCATCAGCCACAGAATTTTGGTGTTACGAGCCTTGCCGGCGTTTTACTTCTTTTTTTACCCCCTCTTTTTAAAAAATTATTCTGTCTCTCTGGCTATTTTTGTAGTCTCCCCTTTGCGTAATTGGTGCTGCTGCTCCGAGGAGATTCTAAGTATGGCAACTTTTTGAATCCTAACCATAACTTCCTTAATTTTGTAATGGGGTTTTTTCTCTGTGAAACTTTGTTGATGTAGCTGCTTGTTGACCACTTCCAGAGTGATGGCTTACCTCATCTGCCTAGAGATGAAGGTAACCAGGGATTAAATATTTTTGGGTTTAATCACATGGTGGCAGTGATTTACAGCATTGGTTAAGCAGTGATGAGATCCCCAAGAGAAATTGCATTTCGAGTACATGATCTTGCTGGTACTTGACAAAGTAGAAAGGTGATCTACACCATAGAAATTGGTATATAATGGCAATAAGGTTCATCTTAGGCTTATGCATATAAAGTACTTAAGATATTTTCCTTTGACTGCGTCATCCATACGTATTCTCTCTGCAGATAGTAAATAGCAAAACCTCCAATGGTTAGTTAAAATTTTAAAATAATTTTTCAAACAAACCTCGTTTTTTTAAAAATTAAATCTGATTGATTGGCTTGCATGTTTCCTTCTGTGGTTGGTATTCTCACCTCTGAGAAACTACCCACAGCTTATTTTGTTAATACCTGCTTGTGGCTCTGCATGCACTGATGGAAACCATCACCATCCATTACATTTACAGCTGATTTAGATGGGACGTGGAGAGTTTGTTGTTATTATATATGATGTCAGGACTTTTAATTTTCTACAATAACATCATTATTAAATTTTACAGGTTTTATTTCTTTATCATTGAAACAAATTTCACTTAAACATAGTACTTCTGATCCAAATTATTCCTTTATATGAACTCTTGCTTAGTTTTATTGTCTTTAGTTTGGATTTTAATGTGCACCATTGGAATATTTGTCAGTTTGATTGTCTCTCTTAGCTTCATTTAGTTTAGCTGCTGCAATAAGGAGGTGGGAAGTTACAACGACTCTTCCAATTATTGGAAATGCCTCCTTCCCTCCAAAAAAAAAGCAGTTATCCCTATTTAATTTAATTTTTAAAGTGGTTTACATTCACACTGCCAACAACCAGAGCTAGCCAGTTTATAATTATAGCCTTTAGTGTTTCAACTGTAGACAGCCAGTGATTAGCTGCATTGACTCTTGCAGCTAGTTGCCTGGCATTTAAAAGAAAATAAATTTTAAATAAAAACTTTATAAAGTGTATAATATGGTAAGAAATGTTAGGATGCCTGTTTTATGTGAGCTGATTTAACCATAAATGGCAGGACAAGACCCTAAATGTACTTCTTTTATTTGTGCTGAGATTTGCTTTCCTTGCTGTAAGATGGCCAATTGTGTTCATTATTTGTACCAGAAGCCATCCAGAAATTTATTCAAGACTTCACTCTTCCCCTCGGCTTATTCTTGAAGTTTGGCATTTAGAGTGTTAAAACATACAATTTTACTTAGTCTCTGAAATGTTGCTTAATTTTTAAACAGTGCCCTAGTATTTTTCAGAAAATGCTTAAAAACTATTTTGTATCCATTCCCCTTTCTTTGTAATTTGTGTAATAAATAAATAAAGAAATGCTTCAGTCCATCGGTTTGTTGCACTTCATTCTAGCTCGAACTCTGATATGATGCAGCTGTATTTTGCCTGGTTTTAAAATAATTTAGTCTTGCACAATTACCAGTGGTGTATTATTTACAGAAGTAGAGTGTAAGCTTCGCCATTTCCCATCACCTTATTAGTAGTATGGATCTGACTAATGGACTTCAGTTCTGCCAGTTTGTTTCCCTGTTGCTATCAGATGATGGTGACAGCAAAAGATCACCAAAAATGCAGGTTAATTAGTTAATTGTAGTACTATTAATAAACTGATGAAAAGTGTGCAGCTAATCCTCTACTTTTTTGTATTACTATTTCTGTTAATGACTGGCCAGGTGTTTTTGACTGATTACGGTGCACTAGATTATCTCCCATTTGATGATTTTTTTGGCTCAAATTTCTGTAACCAAGAACTAATTTATCAATGATTGTGTGTGGAAATTATTCCAAAATATAACCTGTGCATATACCTGTATTTGGATGCACTTAAAAATGAAAAGAATAAATCAGAATGAATTTAACAAATTTTTTCAGTTTGACTCATTTTATGGTAGGTAAGCAAGAGAAACTTTAGCAATAATTTCACTGCAGGAATTGCAAGACCTGTTCTCCATTAACCCTATAATGTGCTTTACTTCTAACACAGTTGTTACTTCACTTCCATTGATACATTACTATAGATAAATTAATAACTCGACAGATGAGCAGTAAAAATGAATTTCTAATAAATTTTATTTTTAAGACAAGTTGCAAATGTGAATTAAAAAAAAAAAAATTTTTTTTTTCCCCCTCCCTTAATTGAGATAACTTATCTCTGTTCTGTATGGCTGTCCAGTGGTCAGACAACTAGGCTGTCAGGTTTGATCCCGCAGGAGACTCACTCAGTTTGGCATACCTCTTTACCATGGTTTCTTCTTGCTCTCTTTGTTACCAGCCGACCGTCCGGGTTTCCTCTGGACACACTATTTTTTCTCGCATTTTAAGTTCTGGCAAGGTAATTTCTGTCGAAGATGCAACCGCTTGGCCTCTTGTGGCAGAGGACAGCCAACACAACGCCTTCTGGGGATTATCTTGACAGTACGCTCTCCCGCCAGGGTTGTTTCCATGCAGATGTCATCTTCATTTTTGAAAGGCTGATGCACGACACAGTGACAATAACATCTTATGAGTAGAAATAGTTCTTTTGAAAACATCCAGGAAACCAAATAAAACAATATCACGGAGTCTATAGATGCTTTTCTAGTTGTTGAAGTTTTGTGACATTCCTACTTTGATCAGCTACTCAGTCTTATTGCAGATGTATTGTTCTGTTCTGTTCTGAGGAAAAGTATTTGTTTGCTTTGTTTTCTTTTTTGGACAGAATCATTCTGCCTTAATATTAATGAAAATTAGTGATTTAAACATATTGAGCTATAAATGTCCATCCAAATAATTATCTGCATGACTGAATTGCCAAGTAATAGTCACATTTTCATTTCTCTAAATTAAAATTTCTTAAAAAAGAAAAATGAAAGTTTTTTTTTTTTTAAAATACATTGATGGCTACAAGGGAGATAACCCTGATGAAGGAAGTCAGTACTTTGGCTATCTGCTAAGAAGCATAGCAAATCGTGCACGAAACTGGGCCCAGCACTTCTAACTTTTGACAGGGAAATCTTTATGAGACTGATCCACTATTTAGATATTGGAGGAAACCAGAGAGCTTGTAGGAAACCTACGTTGCCAGCTGGTGAAGAAGAGCAAGAAACCATGCTATGGAGGCACCTATGGCAAGTCACCCCCCCCCACGGGAATCAACTGCTGTCAGTAACCTTAGCAGTTTAGTAGTCCATCACAGGATGGCCGCAGTACCCAAAACAGACTGATTTATTTATTGTTTTAATTTTTTTATAGGTATTTTGCCAGTTTTTCATGATTTATCTCATTTAAACTTTTATTTTTTTTTAAAAATTCTTTTAGCCAACCACAAGTCATTCAGACAGGTGTGCTGAACTTGAAAAGCATATGAAGGGTGTCCATCTCAGGTGAGTTGTTAATTTCCTACATATTGTTGTTTTTCCAGGTGTAGTCTGAACAGAGCAGGTTTGGTGTTTTTCACTATTTGAACTCTAGTTGACTTGATAATGATGAGCAGTCCCTGAACCCCACCATTGTGCCAAAGTCTCAACATCACATGTGTTTTCCATTAATTTTCATAACTTTTCCCATTACCAATTTTTCCACACCATGAATTCATTTCCATATTTACCATTTAAATAATGTGTTTTATTAGAGGCTGAAATAGATGCTCCATTACAAAGCCATGTGTCTGTTGAATGTTATAATCTAGATCTTCAGTGCATTGTGTATTGAATTAACTATTGTATATCCCATAAAGGTTATAAACAAACAGAGAAGGACATACTCTGTCTTGGTTCTCACAGATGAGTTGTAATCAAGTATATCTCTGACCAGTTTCATTTATCATATCACATCGTCGGTCCAAGCAGTATAATGGTGCTTGCTTTATTTTTTAAATTTTGTTTGCAATGTTATGATTCATAAAACCTTCTACCGGTTACTAGTTAAGGACCCAGAAGATCATTTTATTTGTATAATCTAGAGCACTTAAAGAAGTTAAAATTTCATAATATTAGTAAGCTTTATTTTAGTTTAGTTTAAAACAGTAAATTACAGATAAAGAGATCAAAGATAAATGCATTTATGATTTTTGAAAAAAGGGTTTAGTTACCAAAAGTTAAATTTAAGTTAATTTGGGAAGCCATCCATCATGGTTTATACAAGAGGCCCCCACACAGGTTGCCAATATGCTTTTTAAGTTAATTAAGTGCTATAATTATTTATCACACTTTTCGATAATTTATTTCACCCACTCACGCATTTTTGATTTTTGGATATGATGGAATCTTTTTTTTAGGTTCAAAGAAATTTTATTTAAATTTCGATTAGTAACAAAAATTGATTTGTAATTGCTCCTGTTCCTCAGAATCTTAACTATTCCGTAAACCCTATCAGGTTTCCTCTCAAATGTCTGATAATCATACATAGTAGATTGAATGTTTTTAATGGTTGATTCAAATGCTTAACCCTTTATGTACAATGTCTTTGTTTACCTGGCTGTATATTTAGCCAACATACTTGTAATGCAAAACATGTTTGGTTGGGATGATATAGGTTTGTTATTACAAAGGGTCAGAGGTTTATATTAAAGAGGAAGGTAGTATGTGTCAGAGCCTCTACGGTTCAACCTGGGCCAAGTGACGTAGATTGAGAGTGGAATTCACTTTGTGAGCTTTGTAAAACTGACATTCAAACAACCACAAACATAGAAGAGCTTCTAAAGAAAATTGTAGTGCAATAAATAAACAGGAAACTGAATATTTTGTAGTTCTTTAAACTGAGCAAATCCCATGATGATTAAACAAAGAAGAAAGAGAGGAAACAAGTAAACTTTGAATTGCCGACTTTGGATGTAAATCATCCATGCTCTACACGTGACGTGCTTTAAGTGGTAGCAAACAGTCTTTGTGTTGGTGGAGTGAAGACTCGAAAAGTGTTTAGTGAAGGGTTGGGGACCTTTAGTGTTGCTTTTGCTTGATATATATGTATATATATATTTAAAATTTGACATCAGGATTAGCAGATTATCAGTACCCACGTTTTAAATGTTAGATGATTTGATGCCAAGACAATTCTGCAAAAATTCTGGATTGACTAAAGGAGAAGCCAGAGAAGTGCTTTGGCGCTTGTCTTATTTGAGTAAATGATGGCTGTGGTTAACAACCAAAGTGTTAATCCTTGTGCTGCTTTGAGATACAGCATTTCCAACTTCAGCAGGTGCTCTGGTTTTAATATCAAACAGGATGTTTTAACCCACACGTGCTGTTTAACCCCTTGAGCTATGGCGATTGTAATCCCCAACACCTACCATATGCACAAAAAAACAAAATAATAAAAATATTTTTTAAATTGGTGGGCACATCCTCTGCTTGGCCACCTGACTTCTTCAAATGATGCTCCCCTTGCACAAAACTCAAATAATGTCGAGGGGGGGGGGGGTACTCTGTGTATATCTATGTGCATTGTAGCTTTTTGGAAGAAAGCCATATTGCTTAGAGTTTATATTATTTATTTGCTTATTGTTAAGTTTGCACTGAAATTCAGAAACTACATGGAATTAATGGCCTAAACTACATTATTTCTAGGAAATGTAATGATTTCCATTATTTCTAAAAGAGTAGGATTAGTTACTTATGAAATAAGGCAATCGCAGTTATGCCCCCTTTCATAAGCCAATTAAAGTTAACTGTGCAACATAGCGCATTATATGATGTTGTTGGTGAGGGTTACTAGATTTGAGTTAAAGATTGATAGTGAGTTGTCTTATGTTTGAAAAGTAACGCGGGCATGCTTGAGTGATCAACATGATCACAAAACGCATCACTTTGTTGTTGTTGTTTGCCTTGACTAACTTAAATTTCACTCCTGAGGTATATGGAGATCAGCTGATTGATTACCCTCGGTGATTTTCTGTTGATGTACCAGATTAAACCGCACCTGCAGCATGCGACGAGTCTGCGTTGGTCATGTTGTTTCTGTGTCGCCACTTTCTATTGTTGCCTCACCGTTTCCCCGACCATCAGTCCTTGGAAGCATTTACAATTTTAACATTATATGCATGTGTTTTGTTTTCTTCTTTTTCATAATGAACTGAGATCACAACGGCTCTTGGTACTTCTGGCGTTGTTATCGGTTTTTTCAGTCAGTGTTTAGAAAATCGGAACTTGTAAATAAAGTGCGGACGGGTGAACAGATATTCAATCGAGAATGGGTGGCTTTCTGAACTTCAGTCATGATTATCTTTTTATCTTTATCCGGAAGTTCATTCAGAACTGTACCAGAAATATTCAAATTGTGAACAGAGTTACATATTTAAAAGTACAGAGCAATATGTTCGAAGACGTGATCTGTTGATAGGTGTGTGTTTATGTGTGTTATGATTATTATATATATTTTATAATGAGCTTTGTTTCTGACCAGTGTTGGGAAATATTTAAAGTTACACCTCTCACAGAGTGAATAAAATGATTCACTTGGAAGATTGGATAAAGACGATAAATGTCATAATTAAAGGGGCAGGCAGGATGGCACCCAATCTTGATTAAAACCACATTATCTATAAAATGCACTTTCTTTAATATATATATAGTTAATCATTGAGGATATTTATGGTTTATAACAGTTGTTTTGAAGTAAGGGCAAATAATTATTGTCATCTTCAAGAAATTTGTCTGTATTATTGAATGAATTTTAACCCACTACCTACCAATTATACAAACTTAAAGGACTAATCTTTTATAAAGAAATATAGGTAGGTCATGAAAAGCAATGTTACCAATCCACAGTGAGCCTAAACCTGTTCACACGAAGATTTACTTTCAGTTTTCTTTTCATTTCAAACATCATTATCCTTTAAAAAAATCCCATTAAAATTGTGTGTGGATAATTAATAGGATGTTTGTTAAAATAAACATGCTATTGTGGTATGGAACTATTTTTGTAGGCTTATTCTCCCAGTTAGTCTTTTCATTTTCAGGCCATTTCTGTAGTTTGAAATTTTTTAACTCAGTATTTTTTACCCTCTTGATGCTACCTGGAATGTATTTGTGCTCATCTAGCCTTCACCTCTGTAACACCCATCGTAGATTAGGCATACTTGGAGGGAGGGAGGGGGGTCTGTGATGTAGAGTATCTTTCTCATTAATCTAATCGTTTGTAATGACAAATCTGTATCATTCTAACCCCACATGTTTTGCATTACTAATGTGCCAGTTTAATGTAAGTACTAACCAGTGCTTCTAGGCTTGGTTGCAAATATGCTCCAGGTGTATAAGTAAGGCAAAAACCGAGGAATCTTTCCCCACAATGCAAAATGATAGAAGCTGTCATACAGTGCTCAGATGTAGTAGAACATAGACAAATGTTGAGTATGGAGGTAGGGGAACTCTGCTGGAGTTGGTGAGATGGCTCCTGAACATTGCAGCTACAATAATATTTACATTTAAAACAAAGAGAGGATACATATCTCCCTAATAGATGGGGGGGGGGTCTCTTCATTTTAACCCATTTAGTCATTCAGAGGGTTAAACAGAATAATAATTCCAGGCATCTTCAGTCATGTAATACTTTAAGGCATTAAAACCAGTGACGTCTGAATGAAGGCTGGCTAAAATAACTTTGCTATAATGGCACAACCATTCGTTCTATTCAAACATTTGCAAAACTACCACGCAAACACTACTACTAAGGGAAGGGATCTACCCCTTAGAGGTACAGTTAGGGGGAAGGGAGGGAGATATTTGTGGACATCCACTACCACAGTCACAACAGATAATTTCAGATTTTTGCAGTGTATTTTGCGAGCATAGTTTTTTGGTGATATTTCAAACAATTAATTATAACTATTATAAATTAAAAAAAAATAATAATAATAATAATAAGGGGGTCTGACAGTTGATTTCACCTGTCATTTGGTAGATCAGGTATATTTTGTGAAACAGGTGCAAAAATTGGGAGTTTCACCAAAAATTATTTTTGAAAATGTAACGGTGTTCTGGAAATATGGGAGATGTGGCCACTCAGCATTTGTGGTACTACTTTTGATCAGTTGAAGATTAAGCAAAAATAATAATAAAAAAAGAATATTTTGTTTGTTTGGTCTTCATAATATGAGTGAATTTGGAGATCTGGATAAAATATAATAGGTTATATTATACAGTTGCTTACTGTGGTTAAAATTTGGAGATTTGGCTGATGGATGGTAACAAAATGCGCCTCTTTGCATGCAAACAAACTGGTGGTAGATGGTAAGTCGCCTTTCCACAAATCCTTCATCGGTGTGGAGTATAAGAGAGTCCAACCACTTGCAGCGGTGCCTGGATAATTGTGGCTAGGAAAACAACTAATAGAAAAATGAAAAGGGTTGTGTTGAACAAATTCCATTTCGCCCTTTTTTGCAATAGATAAGATGGTGTGCAACAACTAAACCCCACAGCAGAATTCCAACATTTTAGGAGGAAAAGTGTAGGGGATGTTTATGCCCTCTCTATTACAGGGTAAGGTGACATCATCTAAATACCTGAGCATAATGGCAGAACTAGTACAATCTGCAATGCTGGCCTATATCCAAATGGAGATAGGATGTTTCGGGAAAATGTCACAGTGCTTTTCTGCAGATGTTAACTTTGAAAATGATTGCCATATCAGTTGGTGTAGCCTCTGCATTAAAATATTGATTTTAATTATCTATTAAATTAAGGACATCGATGATCTTTGAAAATTTGCTGATTTCCTTGAATGGTTGCTTGCTCGCTTAGTTGTTTCCTGCCATTTCAGGGTATTACTCTCATGGGTCTCCTAAGAGGTGCAGATTTAACCTTAGAACCTGTATCGTTGGTCTATTGGGTTTGAAAAACAACTCAGCATCGCTTCGCTAACAGATATTTTCTGTTGTCTTGGGTATATTTTTGACGTTGTCTGAGATTGTATTCAGCATTTGTGCTCACACGCTGCAATTGAGGTGAGCAGCTGGCACCCTCATCCTGCAGTTATCTGTAAAATAAGCTTGCATGATAGTTGTAGACATTAATTAATTGTAGATTGCCAGTTAATGTTTCTTGCTTCATCATTGATTGTTGCAGAGTTAATCTTTTGTGTGAAGGTTGTATCTGCTTATAGTGTGTAGGCTACATGTTATTAAGGTTACTACAGAAGCCATGTTATTGTGCATTACCAGAGGAGTCTGGATCGGCCATAATTGAAAAGTTTTCTATTGGGATAAAATAGCCCCACCCCCTACAAGGATTCAGAGGAGTGGCATTTGTGCTTTAGTACCAATATTTAAGTTCAACCATCTGTCTGAAATCAATTATTGCGGCCACTTTTGTTCCATTTAATTTCCTCCACTGCTAACACTTTAGTCTGATTGTATCAATTAGCCCCAGGGAATGTTTGCCAGTCTTATTATCACCCAGGGATCCATGCTACTTGTTATTGACCCAAGGGCGTCTTTCAAGTACTATGGCTAAAAACTGGTGATGAGGCCTCCCCAAAGTAATTAATAACTTGGAAAGTAATTCCCATGGCTTAATTTCAATGGGCTGTTTTGGGTTTTATTTTTGCCCCCTGCCTAGTCTGGTTTAAGTAGCCCTGGTATGACGGACAATGTGTATCCTTTTTGGAATAGCAGTACATGGTTTAGCTTTTAGACTTAGTCTATCCCGCCCAAGTCATGTAGGGAACTCTCATCCTTGCTCAGGTTCCCTAATCCAGCAAGCAACAGCACGATTAGGCCTGTAGAGAGAGAGATTTTTGTGGTATCACATTTATTGAGAGAGAGATGGCATCGTTAGAGAGATGACGTCAGTACAGAGAGAGAGAGAGAGACTGGGTTAGTGGGAAACCCAGTGATGCATCCTATCAACTAACAGAAAAAAAAGGGGGGGGTCATTTTCTTATAACTTTTCACAAAAGAAAAGCACTGAATCACTTTCCAACATTAAAAAGGAAAAAAAAAAATCCCATGAAACTCAACGTCTGACAGTTTGGAGCAGATCGGAGTCTAAATTATTCTCGATTGTTTGGTAGCACAGTGTTTCTAGTAACACTTGCCAAGTGTGGAGTCTGGTTAAATGCATACTTTTACATTTTGAGTCTTGCAGATCACTATGCATTTTTACACCAAGCACTGTGGTCGAAAGAGAAACGTGAGCCTATAAATTGCTTCCCCCCCTTAAATTTCCATTTTGTGAAAAAAAAAAAAAAAATATTTTAGTTTTTTTTTCCTTTGTTAATGCAGGGCTAGGATGGTGTTTGCTCTTTATGTTAGCATACCATACATACACTAATTTAGGAAAAAGCATATTGTGAGTGAGAATTATGGTATTTGATGGTTTGGAGTGAGGAATGGAAACTCTGCTGGATGAAAATTTCTCTTTACTTCAGATTGACATGAAAAAATCAAACCAGTTTTCATATGATATTTACATGACATTACACGTGAAAAAGTCTTATACAAAGGCAGCAGACATTACCTGAACATTTTCATATACAGATACCAACCCAACAACAACAACACGAATACTAACTGAAAAGCAATCTCGACTTCAGGTTGCGTCTCTTGACGTTGCCTAAGGATACTCAGGTAATGTCTCTTATCTTTCTGTGAGATGTTTGGGCAATGTCTCTCGTTTTTTTTTTTCTGTTTTCTTTTTTGTTTGCCAGACATTCAGGTGACATATTTGCAGGTGTTAATTCGTGGAGAGTTCATTCCTGAATGAAAATCATTGACTACACGTGTTGCTGTGGATTCATTGCAGATGGGTAGAAGAGACTCTCTTCATCTCTCCTTTTCTTACAATCTTTGTCCCTTAAACTTTAGACCCTGTGCCTTTCAATGACTTTGTTTAGTTCTTCTGTGCTGTCATTTCAAGAGAATTCACATCAGTATATTTTTCATTCTCAGACTTAATGTTACCAGACCTCTATAATTACCAAGCCTGTGCAATATAAGCATAGCATGCAGAGCTGTTCGCTCTTTTATCTCAGACACGCAGTGATATTACAGTATTGGATACTTTGAATGGCAAAATCCATCAACCAAGAAACAAATTATATTTTTGATTTTTAAGGGAGGTGGAGGGTGGGAAAAAAAAACTTGTTTCTATCTGTCAGCAAAATTAGGTTTTGCTCATACACGATAATCATTGGGAAGAGATACGGTTGAAAATTTGATTTTACAGATAAAATAAGGAAGTTCTAAAAAACCCTTTACTGGAAAGCTGCTAAGCACATTAAAAAATCTAATTATATTCTTGTTACCACCATTTCAGCACTGATGCTCCCTATTATGCTAAATTTTTAGTGGCGCTTAACATGATAGATAAAACATTGGGTCTGAGGACAGGGATATACAGAAGCGACACACATCAACACATTAACTTTGCCTTATGGATATTTTGTATCAGGGTTCAGGAAGAAAACTGTTGGTTTTTTTCTTTTTGCATAACACATTTTTAAATAACGATATAAGTATAATAAAAGTTGATTAAAAGGTATTAAAAAGACAAAACAAAAACTGTTTTATAAGTTTGAAAACCAACAGGAAAATATTTTAAAAAAATATATAATGTTACGAAGTTAATTTAACATTATTATGATAAATAAATTCTGTGTTTATTAGACTTTATCTAACAGGAAGCAGATTTTAAAATAAAATATAGAATTTATTACCAGGGGGATTTTTTTTTTCTTTTTCAGTCAGTGGGTTAACATAAAGGAGTTGTGTGAGTGTCGATAACATGCCTAGTTTTAGGGCAACGCGACAAGTGCCTGCTTTGAAATGTTTTTCACATCAAGCAGAGAATATTCCAGAATATTATCTGCAGCTTTTTTTAAATATGTTTATTTCAAAGAAGCACAGCCATCTCTTAATGAAGAGACTTTTATTGCTAATTGCTGGATGTGATTTAACTGGCTTTCACGTGCAGTTAATTCCAGAGAATATCAATAAGACTCGATACTTTTATTATGCATGGATGAGTACTTTTAACTCTCTTCGTGAAAGAAGACCACAGAGAACTATGCGCATAAATTGGTTGGACTTTAGGTAAGAAAAAAATGGAAACTTTGCTAAAGTTTTTCGTGCACACCCCCCCTTTTTTCTTTTTAAATAGAAGAAAATTCTAAAACATTAGCAGTATGATTACAGGTATGCCCAATTAATTTAAGAGCATTAAAGTTAACCTAGGCAAAGAATATTTTTTTTAAATGTTTATGCAAACTGTAGGGGTCAGGGGTGGAACATGGACTTTGATTGTCTAAAGGCTGTTGTGTGTCTCCGTGTTGTGACAGTGACCGTCGAGAATATTGAATCAGAGCACGACTGCAGTGGGTCAATAATTTGGCTGCGTTATCCTCACCCTAGGTTGCACAGTACCGTTGGAACGTTAAGCGAGCATTCGTTAAACTAGCTGTTTGCGGTAGACTGCGTCCAGAAATACATTTAAAAGAACCCTCAGATTGTACAGTTTCTGTGGCTTCTAGATCTGCAAATATTTAAAAAATTGCATCGTAGTTAGATTTTGTTTTTTTTGTTTTTTGTTTGACATACAGAAATTCTTTTGAATTTTGTTTGTTGCTGTCGTTGCTGCTTGCTCCCAAGGAATTAGGCACGATGGATTCTAATAATCTTTTGTTTCTGTTTTTGTTTTGATTATTGATTTTTAGATTTAATTTCCCTGTGGGAAATAAAAAGAATCTGGAATTGTCTTCTTAATTGAGGAACTTGATGTCTTAAATTTATTGCGGGATCACATGATCAGAATAAACTAATTAACTTTTGTTGTTTTTGTCTTGCAAAAGCTTAAAGGAGAAGAGAAGTGAAAACATGAAAATTATATTGATTAGGTCATGGGAAAAGTGAAAGTGTTCAGAGAGAAAGAGGTTAACCCCTTTAGCAGGATAGTTCTAAAGTCTGGCTTTGAGTTCGAGCATTGTACTTAATGTTCAAATTTATTTTGGTTACTTGCAGCAAGAAAACTGACTGGTCAAGGCGAGAATATCAAGATAAGAGTGAAAGTATTATGATATGGTATTTACAAAAAGTAGAAGATTAGTTTGGGGTCTTCCCACCATCATCATCTTTTTATCATTTCCTCATCCTGGAATTTTGCATATGGGCATCTCTCAATCACTGGGAGGAAGACGTTTTGCCATACAAGAGAGAAGTTTTATTTTACTCCCTTTTTGTTTGTGTGTGTGATGATGTAGTGCAAGCTCAATTATGTGGAGTCTCTGAACCCAGTCCCACATGTTTTCCAACCATATTAGTGATAAATAAACCAACTAATGAAGTATATTATTGAATATCTTTCCTCATCACTACCTTCTGAAACGATATTCGTCATTAGGCTTTTGAACAACTGCTTCATTCCTCTGTGAAACTTTGGTTGAAAACCATATGAGAATTTAGAAATGGCAGGTCATGTGTTTGAGACTAGCTCAGGCCACTTCTATAATCTGGAAAATATAAATACTTATTGCATCCCATCTGCTGCAAATTAACATAATTTTACTTCAAAACAGCATATCTGAAGGACTAAATGCTGAAGATGGGGATGAGGAAAGATAAACAGAATGTAAATACGAGGTCTGTCCAGAAAGAAACTGAACTTTTAAAACAGCACACCAACCAGCTGGTGCAGCGTGCTCATGACTGCAGTGCTGTTTATCGGTGATACTGACCTTCAGTCTAATAATAGCTGCATCACGCCACGTCAGTTAGTCGTCTATCTACACGTGCTAGAGTGAACATATGTTTAGTGCACTTGGCGATTTGTCGCAAGTTGAACAATGAAGGATCTTGAAGAGCAACGTGTTTGTGTGAAATTCTTTTTTTTAAAAATTGGGAAAAACTTTTACGGAGACTTTTCTAATGTTGCAACAGGCCTATGGGGAGGACTGTTTGAGCCATATGCAATGTCACGAGTGGTACCAGTGTTTCAAATCAGGACGACCTTCCACAACAATGGACGGCGATCACATTGAGAAAGGGCGTGCTGTGATCCATGGAAATCATCGCCTGACTTTCCATGAAGTCTCTGAAGAAGTAAGCATCTGTAAAAGTTTGTGCCACATGATTTTAAAAGAAAAATTGAACATGCATCGTGTAGCCACAAAATTTGTGCTGCGTCTGCTGACAGATGAGCAAAAAAGAGAACTGAGTCACAGTCAGTCAGGAGCTCTTTGATCATTCAAATGCTGATGAAAGCTTTCTGAAAAGTGTCATAACAGGTGAGGAAACATGAGAGTACGTCTATGATGTTGAAACAAAAAGGCAGTCGTCGCAGTGGGTTGGATCATCATCGCCGTGACCAAAAAAAGCACGTCAGAGCCGCTCAAATGTGAAGGTGATGTTGATCGTTTCTATTGATTGTAAGGGCGTCGTTCATCATGAGTTTGTTCCATTTGGTCAGACAATCAATAAGGAGTTTTTACTTGGATGTCCTGAGGTGGTTGAGAGAGGCAGTGTGAAGGATGAGGCCTCAGGCATGGAAAAACAAAACTTGGATGCTGCACCGCCACAACGCACCTGCTCACACATCACACCTTATCCGTGACTTTTTGGCAAAGTACGAGATGACTCTTGTCCCCAAGCCACCCTACTCTCCGGATTTGGCGTCTGTGGACTTTCTTTTGTTCCCAAAGTTGAAATCCCCTCTAAAAGGTCACTGATTTCAGACGATAGAAAGATTGAAGAAAATTTGCTATGAGAACTGCGCACTATCCCTGAAAAAGTGTTCCAAAACTGGATACAATATGTTGGGAGCAGTGTATTAACAGTGGAAAGACCTATTTTGAAGGAGACAGGTATGATTAAATTGTAAGTAAAGCAATAAATTTGTTCTTTTTATAAAGTTTGGTTTCTTTCTGGACAGACCTCGTATATTAGTTGGCTTAGTTATCACTAAAAAGGTGATGAGAAACTAGTGATGTGCTTTCTCTGTGAGAATATACTTAATGAATCTATGTTGGTTTTTCTTTTGTCATTAAATGTAAAATTTTTGTATCTTTAATAAGGAAAGCATTGGAATGTGTGCTTGTGTGTGTGCATGCACGTCATTGTTAAATTCCACATTGTATTATGGATATATCTTTTCCACAAAAATTTACGAAATGATTGATTTAGTATCTTGACAAACTGTCATCTTAAAAAAAAAATGTTTGAAAATAAAGGTTTCAGTTTTTAGAAAAAATCTTGATAAAGTTATTTTACATTGTTGGGAGCCACGATACAGCTTCTTTCTATTTAAATTTGAGCATGGTTGTTTTGACAACCACAGCTCCAGCCCCTGGTGAGTCGTCGTCGTTTTTGGATTCATCTAGTTGGCATGATTTCTCTCCCATTTCCGTGCAAGTTTTCTCCCTCTTCTAATCGAAGAATTCTTGTAGGATTTTAATGCACTGACTGCCTAGCTACTTACATGCGGCTGGAGGGAATTCAACTTTTTTGCCACATACTACTTTTAGATTTACAGGATCATCCTCGCTTCCTTCTCAATTCTGTGCATGCAAACTGGCGGCAGTTGTTTCCTGATGTTCCTCTCTTCTAGGAAGGCTAATTTAAGTAGAATTTCCATGGATCTCCCTAACCTTGTAATTAAATACTTCTTAGCCGGCAATCATAAAATGGCCTTTGTCTTATGTCTGGTCTTGTTAAGTATTTCTAACCAGTGATGCAGCAGTTTTGGTTTCTTAAGTATATTATATTGTTTTGCATTAACTGCTTTTATATCTTGTATATTCCCAGGAACTTGTGCTTTGTGACACTTTTTCTTTCCGTGCTGTATTATCTTTGTATATTCTTTTGTTTTTTCATCATCTTTGAGTTAAGCAAGCCATAGTCCTGAATTCCAAAGCATTGGCTTTTGTTACCATGGGTATGAAATTGGGGTAGTATGGGCAACATTTCACAGGGCTCCTAAGGAAAAATAATCCACATCCACATCATTGTACTAGAGCATGAAGCACAGCTGCTGTATATGTGAACAAGAAAAACAAAACAACTTGTTTGCTAATTATCGGTTTCCTTCTAGGTTCTTTCACTAATTATTTCCACATGATGGCAGAGTCAGTGTTTTACTGTATGTATGTCTGTGTGTGGGATGCTAATTAATACCTTAAATATTTGGTTTGTTAACAAATTCCTCATACTGTTCACTTATTATTTACACCCGCTTTCAGTTGAACCAGAAGGAAACAACATTATAAACAAACAGCAAAACTGAAATTTCACACATGTTTGTGTGTAAGAAGTGAATTGGGTTTAGGTTTTTCCCATTACCTTAGTGTTTTGGGAAACATGGCGATCCTGTGGTAGATTACTAGATGACTATGGCTGAGTTCCTGATACCTTACTACCATGGTTTATTCTCAGTCTTCTTCACTATCTCCAGTTGGTCATGTTGGTTCCATACAGGAACTCCAGTTTCCTTCCACATCTGAAAAATAAAGGGTTCTAGTGAGGTTTCCTCTGCCAAGATTGAGAAGTGCTGAGCTCCTTCGCCAGGGTTGTCTACCTTGCAGATATCAATGGAAGGCACAACAACCTTAGTAGTTGTAAGCATTGATGTCTGCAGGATAAATTACACAGGAGAGCAACTCCACCAGTGTCTTATCTTGTATTTTCCCATGTTGTTACTCTCTTCTTGGCCTTTGACCTTTTGCCTGTAGGCTGGGTACAGTCAGACTGGTTATTTCTTGCCTGATTTACCAGGCACCAGTGAGCATAGTGAATCAGGCAAGAGACAATGCCATCATTATGGACACCCATGATAGAATGTAATATTTTAGGGAACTAACTTTCTCTGTTGTGCCATCAATGGCCTTAGTTCTGGTCAAAATATTTCAATGAAACTTATGAACCAAGGCCATGAGTTCCAGACTACCCTAAGCTACTTGCATAGTGAAAAAAAACAACAAGCAGTTGCAAATGAACAATATTGCATCCATAAGCAGTTTTTGACTAAATCCTGATGATGGTCACAGGGAGAGATCATGAAAATGTAGTTGGATACTAATATTGGTAATGGCCTACTTTCAGTAAATAATACTCGACCAATATTTTTGCACTTGTTTCCCATCTATAGGAATGATAACAAGAGGAACAAGTAATAGCGCTTTTACAGACATGATCTTTATACGCAGGTGATTATCTCCTGTCAGCAAAAAAAAAACCACAAAAAAAATTTGCAAACTGTTTTTAGACAGGTAATTACTGTCTTCAAGATAAAGAATTAAGAAAACATGTCAAAACAATCTATAAACTCCTGAATGAAAGTTAAGGAAAAAAACCATTTTGTGCCAGGCCATCAGTATTAAAACCATTCATGATTTTTAAATGGTCTTGTAGACAGGTGGCCTTTATAAGCAGGTTGTTGCTATCTTTAAGGACCACCAAGGAGTTTAAAGAAGATTATATAAAGAAGAGTATTTTTACAGACAAAGTGGTCCTTGTTAAGTGAGCAACACCTGTGCAGTACTAAAGACTTGCTAAAGATTCTGATTGGAACGTTCTTTGTACATAACAACAACAAATGTCTTCTAAATATATTAAAATGTACAAAATGAAAGCAATATTAATATGCTGGTCAAAATTACTCTATGAATACCATAGAAATATACATTTTTGAATTAAAAACAAGAACTTAAATTTTTTTTTTTTAAATTTGATTTTCTATGCTAGCAACCCTTTCTAACACCTTGGCTAGGTTTACCTGAAAATTATCTGATAAGTTTTAGGCATCACCTTATAAAAGAGGATAGCAAAATTCTCCCTTTACAAGTCACTACGTACAGTATATCTAAGGAAACCTGGAAATATCAGAGTTGAAGTCAGTGGGAGATAATGTATTTCGGAAAAGGAAAAAAAAAATTGTTTTATAGCATTCTGTTGTTTCTCGCTTGCCACCCAGGGCTGTTAAATCTCTGCTGATGCTGATACAATCTTTGAAGAGAGTTAACAAGAAAAATAAAGGCAGGTGTCACGTCTCTTACAATAAATAGCTTCTTTTCTCTCTCTCTCTCTCTTTTTTTTTTTCACTTTCTTTTATGAAAGCTTGCATGGAAAATAATTCAAATGTGTATTCATTGATCTCTCTTTTAAGGTAATAAATCTAAAGGTGAATAGTTTTCTTGTTGTTGTTATTTTAAAACTTAAATTCTTTGCAATGCTTAAGTTGCCATGTGATGACAGAAGCAAGCAATTAATGTAACATATGGGAACCCTGGTAATCTCTGCTAAAAGGGGCTCAGTTTGTTTTGAGTCAGATTTTGTGTTGCTATTCATGCAAATTAGACTGAGAGGCCACCATCTTGGAAATTGGCCATTAGATTAGTGTGAAAAATGCAGCGAAGGGCAAGTTTGTATAACATCCATTCAGCCATCTGACAGAGCTAAGGATGTCAGCTGGGAAGAGTTTAGTTACACGGTGACAAGCCATTGACATAGTGCAAATTACCGTGACCAGCAGAAGTTACAGGACATTTATCTCTTGTTGGAAAAATTCTGATCCTAATTGGCTACGTAGAATATTGCATTACACGTCAAAGACATGTCTCATCTATTTTGTGAACACCAAAACATTGTGCATCCTGGAAGACGGAGCTAATTATAAATTGATAAGAAGGGAATTTTTTTCTTTCTTTGCATGTGCACATATGTGTTCGAGAGGAAGAGTTTATGTGAAAGTTTCTTATTTATTTAAATTATTTATGTTATGAACTTTATACGTTTAAATCAATCATCTGTAAGTATGTCTATGTCTAAATTTTCTGAGAATTGAACTAATAAATGAAGTGGATACTGCATTATTTCAGACATCCCATAAAATTAAGATGCAAATATCTGTTAAGATACAAATATCTATTTATTTTGAGTTATGTCAGCTCTCGTGCAAGTGGGCTTGGGCTGCATGTTTTATACACAGTAATTTTCCTCCAGTCTCCCGATAAATCGTCAGGGCATAAAAAAAAAGAAAAAGACTTGTGAGGCATTCTTCATTGTGCTCTCTTGCAACTATGGGAGGCAACTCTTCTTGTTTCTCGAAGTCCATCTATAGCAGGTTACCTTGCAACAAAACTGAGAATCTAATTTTATGTCAGAACATATAGCGTCACCTATGATCCAGACATACTACCCGTTGTAAGATAATGGGAAAGGGAGTGGGTTAGGGAGGAACCATTTAAAATATTTAAAGAAAATAAATGAGGTAATTATTGACCGGGATGTGGAGAGGAGAAAAAAAAAATCAATAAGACTTTGTTCTGACATGAGTATAGAATATTTGTTTTGTTTACAAAAGAAAACCAACAGTAAACAAAGACTGTGAATTCTAATGCTCTTGTTTCTGTTAATAATGTCATCGTGTAGGGAAATGAGATTGGATTCTTTAATTTCTTTCGATCATTTTGCTGGATTTGTGCACTAAGAATTTTCTGTTCCGATCAAATGGGAGGATGGTGTGTGAAGCAAATGCGGATTTGAGATGATCGCCATCGCAAGCTGACATCCGGTGTTCAGAGACCCCTCCCTTGACATTTAAAGGGCATTGTGCCTGCTTGATGAAGTCTTTTTACACGTGAAAGTGAAGATCTTGAACTTTGGCTCTTCCAAGAAAGGGAAACTCCAGTGTTGCATTTGTTTGAGCTATCTAGAGATTTTATCAATAATTCCTTGAATAAAAGGATGTATAATATTTGATTGGAAGAGCATGACATTACTTTAATTAAATATTAGTTAATAATTTTCATCTGGATAAGAATTTATTTAGTTTTTTAATACTTGATGGACTTGTTTAATTCTGGTGGGGAAAGTTTCAGAAATGCAAATTTGAAAGGCTCATTGAAGGAGAAAAGAGCATAACCTTGAAATACTCATGATAAAACTAAATGGAATTGAGTTCCACAAGATTGTCATTCCTGACAAGGAAAAGGGGAACAAAACAGTGCCTTAAAATGAATAGTAATTATTTTTCTATTCTCTAATATTTTGAAATACTGATTTCTTTATTAAGTTGATACATTTCTGTTGTGGAAAAAAAATTAAATTTTGTTTTTTTATTTTACTATAGGCTTCATGAAGACATTAACTTGTGATCATAAAATGAAATTATTCCTAAATCCATGTTTAAAATACTGCTTGTGGCTTTTTTGGGATAGCTAAACCTTCTTGTGATAGTAAGGACTGATGGAGGTGGAAGGATATGGTGAGATGGAGATGATGAAAATAGAATCAAGACAACAATCACTAGGCTTTGGGCTAGGTAGGTTGCTGACAGGCTGAGAGCAGAGCATCCGGTCGTAACATTTATTGCCATGATATTGTGAGGTGGTTTCCAGTAAATGAAAGATTTGAACCCAAACAAGAAAGAAAGATCTGAGGATGGGAGTTTGGAGGATTTGAAACCATTAGAATGTAGCAAGTCTGGAGCCAAGAAGACCATATGGCACTTGTTTTGGCAGCTTGTCACCAACCTGAGAAAGTTACCCTGTATGACTCAACATTCGCATCGGATCAATGCCTGCTAGTCAAGGGTTCTATTCTTGGATGAATCTCAATTTCAAATGGACCTTATGAACATTAGACATGAAAAATACTGCGGCTGTGCTGCCCACTTTTGCCTATGACTAATAATGAGGTGGGTCTTTCATGTCATAAGATGGGACAACTATCATTGGCAGAAGGTAGCTCATTCATAGACAGAAGACAGACAGATACGGGAGCAACATTCTTGTATTAGTAGTGAATCTGCACACTCAACATTGGCGCAATCTCATCTTTCAGGATGATTTTGCAACAGCTCATTGATCAGTCATCATGCATGAGTTTGAATATTTTACTGTAGCCATTAACAAACCCTAACTTCTCTTTGATTAACTAGGTAAAGGGACATGTTTAGGCAAAGTATCCCTCAGCATCCTTAACAGCTCCAGATATCAAAAGGACTTGGTGCTATGCCTTGGGAATGGTAAATCAGGAATGGAGACAAGCTGCACAGCATCAGTAACTTGCCTAGATGTACCTGATAGTTTTTGACTTGAGCAGAGTCTAGTAGTGACTAGAGGTGGCCAAGATATGGCTGCCCAAGATGAGGAATTGGATAGTGCTGAAATATAAGAGAAATCATTTTATCAATAACTATTGATTGTGTATATATAGTGTAATTTAGCATGTACAGTTAGTGGCAGACTATGTATCTGTTGCAATAAAAATTCAAAGGTGCTGGCGGTAGACCTTTTATTTTTGGAAAGAAATAAAAAGACAAATTTTCATAAAATTAATAAAATTAGTAACATTGACTTAAAAGTGAAAAAAAGAAATCTGTATTGGATATAATATACTGTCATTATCTAGTTCAGCCTAGCATAAAAAATTTGAAATGAAATGAAGTTAGGCCTGTGTATAACTGGCAGGTCAAAGTAATTTGAAATAAGTAAATAAATTTTAAAAATTGCCAGTATTTTTCTTAATGATCATATCTTTTAATAATGCTATATTCAATCACAGTTCATATGTATTGCTTCTCATGTAAACATACTGACCTAATCAGATGTCTATAGCTAACATCTTGATGAAATTCAGAATAAATTACAGATCGTTGGCTGGCTCTCTGGTAGATGTACAGTGGACATTCTTGTTACTAGAGGCATCGTTGGGGGCGACGCCATGACATAATTCCGTCATCTCACCGAGTTTTGTGTATTTCTCTGGCAACTGCTGCAGCAGCAGAGGTTTCCTCTTCGCGCTAACTAGCGGTAATGAGCAGGAGATTTCATTTGATCTGTTTGAGTAATGTTTTCTGTATAGTGGCTTACAGATCTATTGATCCTGACTCTCTTTTTTTCGGTCTATAAAGTATAACTGGAAAAAAAAGAGAGAAGCTTAGAAAGTATGTCTGGCATGTTTTGTGGGCATATTGTCTTTCTGCAACATTTATCACTGGAATAATGCCCTTTGTTTGTAGTGCAATTTGACATGAAAAAAAAAGAAGAAACTTGTACACCATTTACATAAGTATCCAAGACATAAGTCACAGTAAAATGGATATCAGGGTTATTATCTATTATTACCAGTTGCATAAATAAGTCAGGCATTTTCAGAAAAGAGAAACAAAACAAAAAAAGAATTGTGGAAATAACAAATATTCAAGAAGCAATTTGAAATGTAAAAACCTAAGTTAAAAATGGCTGCTCCAGAATGAAGATGTGGAGATGGGGTTCATTAAGGAAATGTGGAGACTGAATTGGTGATTAAGGGAGCAGTTATTTATGGTGGGAAAATGTAATAAGTGAAATGGTGGTTGCTGTTTTGTTTGCTAAAAGAAACAGTTTGGTTACCAAATTCCTAGCAGCTGGCAGAAACAAGGTTTATTCCAGAGAATGACTAGGTTCTTGTTGGGTAACTAAACTCCAAGGTCAGTATAATCACTGCTTATATAAGAAAATCTTAAATAAATGAGAGACTAAATGTTGTTTTGTATAAAATGTAATTAGTGTAAAAAATATTGTTGGTTTTACACCTGTGATTTTTGGCTGAGCTACATCACTTCATTTAAAGGAAAAAAACAAACAAACAAAAACAACCGTTAGACTTTTCAGAAGTACATAGATGTGAAGAATCCATTTTATCTCTGTATTTGTCATTAATACAGAAGAAACGTTATTATGTTATACCTAGTGAATTTGTTATTTGGCTTATGCTGAGGACAAATCTTACCCGAGGATTAGGTTGTTTTTTGTTGTTTTTTTTTCATAAGTAGATACATGGAAATTTAATTTAGTTATTCAGAACTTTTGTAATCCAGTAGATTAACCTTTGTTTTAACTTGAGTCTACAAAGATCTTTATGGCTTTCAAGTATTAGTTGAAAGGTTACAGTAGC
Source organism: Nautilus pompilius (assembly GCA_018389105.1). Classification (NCBI taxonomy): domain Eukaryota; kingdom Metazoa; phylum Mollusca; class Cephalopoda; order Nautilida; family Nautilidae; genus Nautilus; species Nautilus pompilius. Next base: position 281,860 of record JACATO010000322.1, on the reverse strand, counting down.
TGTTAGTTTGCCCCTCAAGTTCAAACGATGGAGAATCTGTAGTATTACATGAGTTCTAAGTAAATTACTTTCTGCAAACTTATCTATGAAACAGGACTCATGCATGAAGGCAGATTGATTAGTGTGAGGAGGCTATTTATTTCTGTGAAATCTATATTATTTTGCATTCCTTATCTAATTTGCATTATCTTTGATGTAATGCCTTATTTCTAGTCTTTTGTGTTTTCCTTTGGAACGTATTAGTGAATTAAAATTTTCTTAAGATTTGCTAAACCCAAGTTGACAGCCAGGGTTAGAAGAAGCTGCATCATGCCTGATCCCCCACAACCCTGTTGAGTATTTAGAATCTAATGGAAATCTTCAGTAACATTGTTTCTTCTAGTATCAGCATGTCTACATTTAGTTCACAGGGGAGGCGAGAAAATTTTAAAAAATATATAGATATAAATGAAACCTCCCAACATTCTTTGCATTTGTAAATCTCCATGATGCTAATTCCACAAAATTAAAAAAAAAAAGTTGGGCAGGATCCTTTATCAATAATAATTTGGACAAACTACTAAAATTACAAGTAAGAAACCAGCCACGTTTTCTCTGCTCAGTTGATTCTGAAACCAAAATGTAATGACACACTGATGTACAAGATTAAGTCTTCTAGCTTGCCTATGATTTCCAGCCTACTATTTAATGTGCAGAGAAAAGGCTTTTTTGAAGGCATTTCTTATCTACAAACTGTATACTAGCAGGGAAAGAGATAGAGAAATGAGAAAAGACTCATAAAATGAGTCAGATAATTAATTACTAACCTGACTAAAAGACATCTTAAATGATAACTCCTACTTCTTAAAAATAAAAGAAAAGACTAATGTATATTTTGATTTAAAGAAAACAGAATAAAGAGCATGCAATTTAAAGCTACATTGATGGCCAAATGTACTGCATCACCTGAAATAATAATAATACTTTTTGTTTTGTTTTTCATTGATGTATTTCTTTAAGTCAAAATTGTTGAGGAAGTGTTTATTGGAGTTCACTGCTTTGTCACCCTATAGTTGCTTCTTTGCAAGACATTAAGGCATCAAAGATGTTTAGTACAATGGACCTCTGAATATTAAAACAAGGTTTAATTGGACTTACTAAATCAAAGTTTTGCATTTTGACACAGTGAAGTTCATTATTTTGTTGGCCTCTCTTCTAATCTTGATGACAGCTTTGCATTATCTTCACTTTAACCCTTTAGCATTTTCATTACTAATCATTTAAGTAAGCCAATCTATTCATATAAACAGGATGAATGTAACAAAATCAAGTATCTATAGTTTTTGAGGCATGTCTTTACAAATTATACAAGATAGATTGATGAAATGTTGACATGGTGTGGAATGGTAATGCCTCTGTTTGTTTATGTCTTCAAATGTTACTTATATGTCACGTGAAGGTGTGAAAACTACGTAAGAGGTTTGCAGGTATTTAATTTTTTTAAAAATTAATAAAAAACTCCTTGGCTTTGTTTTTTTTTTTGTCATTATAATGTACAAGATTATAAGGTAACTTCTAAACTTTGAAATATCTCCTAGAATTGAGTTAATGATGCCACCAGTTTCAGGTAAAACAAGTAAATAATTGTCTATATCATTGCCCCTTTTTTTCTTATGTATATTCTTCAGAGTAGAATAAATGTTTTTTTTGAAGGTCATCTTCAATTGGTCATACTTTGGCAAGATTAAAATTTTAATGAAATGACAAAAATCAGAAAGTTCAAAATTTATATTTTTATTCATCTGTACACATAAACAAAGATAATTGATGATGAGTTTTATTGTTTATGTGCTCAGGTTATGTATTCCAACCTAAAAATGATATGTTCTTAGTGGGCTTATAAGGTTTCTGTCATATCATCATAACCAATTTGCCACCCTCTTTTTTTACCTGTGTAAACATTAAAGTTACAGCAATAGCCAGTTGAAGATTCACAAAGTTTCGTACCTGTATATCCTATTTTGTAGGTTTTGCAGGCATATATTGTCTAAAGAAAATTCTCCCTTTGAAGCAATTATAGCTTCATATACAGTTAATTTTCTTTCTGGTTTGCAAGTTGGCTTAAGCCATTGAACTATATCATCAAGAATTGGTCTCATCTTTTATAAATAGGGTCATACTGGGAGTGTCATATCCAGAAGTGTCCAAGGTGCCCCTCACATGAAGATATTGACTAAATTCTAGAAATTGTGTTTTAGGCATAATTTCAGAAATATATGGGTCTCCATATTGTTTGTCTGGGTTCTATTAACACCAGATATGTGGCATTTCTTTTACTCCCATAATAATATTGATTTCAATGTATGCTCTCTTTTCCAAATTTATAGTCTTTTGCCACCTTGGATCTGGTCCTTTCTGTCTTTCCTTTTGTTTAGTATATCTATTATTTTCCACAGCAAATATTAAAAAAAAAAATTTAGAGGTAAAGACCAAAAAAAAAAAGATAAGCTGAAGGCTCTGCATCCAATGATAGCTTTTGCACAGGCCCCATATGATACAAAGTCTGGTAAATTCTCGTCGTTTATATCATGAAACCACTTTGCACTCAAATTATCTTGCACTGTGCCATTACCATCATCCAATTTGTCATCTGAATTTTGATATCATCCTCACTTTCTGGTTCAGAAACATCGATATTTGGTTTTTCTAGAGCTTTCTCTGGTTTCCTCTCATATTTTTCTACAGCTTCTTGCACTCTATCTCTAGTAAATCCTTCAAAAAATCTGACGTCCTGTTACTTGACTCCTTCTCCTGTATACACAATTTTCACTTCTGGTTTTGGCTATTTGTTAACTTCAAAGGCATTTCCACTTAAAAGTTTGAATGAAAATGGCAGGTGTTAACATGTGCTTCAAATCTCACCAAAAATGGCATTTCCTGTGTGACAGACTTGTCTGAACATGTACAGAAATCTTATTCTGATTGCATTTGTTCAGTTTAAATGCTAAAGGGTTAGGCCATGGACGTCTGTCTGCAGGATTTTTCTATCGGGTGGGATGGAAGGAAAGACAAAATGACTAAAAAATGTCTGCAGATAAATTACAGTGGTAGGGAGGAAAGGAATTTACCAAAAAATATCAAGTGCGTGGAATGTGCCTAGCGATGAAAGCATACTAACCTCAAAAAATAAGATTTTTTTTTCAACAAAAGTATTTGATTTTGATCAATAAATTTTTTTTACTTAGAAATATTTTTTGTGATTCATTTAGAATTTCTAAAATCTAATTTTTTTTTAACGTTAGTCTGTTTCCTTTGCTATTGTGCTACCCCATCATACCTCACAATAACAAAACAAAAACAACAACAACAACAACAACATTTTTATTCAAAACAAATCATAGATGTCTCTGGTAGCCATGTTTTCATCCTTCTCATTGTGTTAAACAACCTTTCTACTATGCAGATTGTTAATGGTAATGGTAGAGCAATACGAATTGCTTGATGAATGGAAGGGAATAGATCAGTGAACTCTAACAACTCAATAAGTAAATTTTAATTTGGTAACACAACGTTCCTCCTTTTTTGGACCACATCTCAAACCAGGTGATAGCTTCAGCTTCCAAACTTTCAATTTTGTAAATTTCATTTATTTTTACAATTGGTTTTTGAATTCTTTGCATCCAATGTGACTATTTGTACAGGATGAAGGCCAAAAAGACAGAAATTTTGTTTATTTTCTGCAGCAATTGAGCTCACTATTGATGAAATGATTAAGTCCCAATAATGTTGATGTAAATATTCCTCAATGATTGAGCCATCAACACTAGATCAAAATGTCTGCCCATTGTCTGGCAACAGATAATTCAATATTAAACTTCTTCAAAAACTGTTGAACTTAATTGAAAAGTTTGTTGAATTGTTGTTCTGCATTTTGTCCGTTTCACGAAACACTTAAGTTCCTGAACACAATCATACACTTTTGTGATCTCAGGTTTGACGGCTTGGAGAGCTCGTGTTACGGATTCTAGCCTTGCCGAATAACTATAAATTAGAGTGTGACAAAAATTAAATGTCTTTGTGCTTGAAGCAGATTCTAATTAGTGTGCATCTCGTGTTTTACCTGAAGATGTAGTAGCCAGTATGCTTAACTGATCAAAAATGCATTCAAAGTTGTCAGGAAAAATTCTAATACTTTTGTGTTTTGCAGTCCAACGTGTATCAGATACTAGTGGCACATGGAAAAGACATCTTCTCTTTGGACTCTCACAGAAAAATATGATAGCTTTGATTGTTCAGGCACAAAGTTTAAGTCGATCACAACCAGATCGAGTTTATGAACAGCACAATGAAACACAGCTTCTGGATACTTACATTTTATTGTAGCTTGCATGCCCATTTCCTTTCCTGCCATTGTAGGGCACACATCATATCTTCTTTGTCTATGTAGTTTTTCTAGATTCAAGCCAAACTTTATACACTGATCAATGATAGTATTGGCAATGGAAGTAGCATCCAGTTCATATAATCTTGCATTTCTATCCAGTGAAAATGAAGTAAGCTCACTATCTTGCGATGTGACATCACCAGTAGTCATGTACTTCTGTTTAAATTTTCAACATTATTAGGGGATTTTGAGTGTGCTGACAGGGAGAAACCATTTTGACTATCTACAGTTACTAATACTAGGGGTCATAATTATTACGTATTAGCTAAGATCGGCAAATATTCTTTATTTTTGTAGTGATAGAATTGTTAATGAGTGGAATAAGTTAACAGCAAAGGTAGTAACATTGATAGTCTCAGGTGATTTAAGAATCATATCATTGGTTATTTCTCTTTTGTGGTGGTGAGTGGATGGGGCTTATGAATGCCCTGATGGCTTTCTGCCCCAATATAGCTACTACGCTACAAGAATTCACACATTTTTATCATAGCAACATCATCTTTTGTGAAACATTTAAACTTTGCACTTGCCATCTTTTAACTTGTTCCTTTTTTTTACTGGTTTTGTTGCTTTTTTTTTTTAGAAAATATGTTTATTTATTGCCTTTTGATGCTGATGTTCTTGGATGGAGCTACAACTGCCGTTTTTCTGTGTTTAGCTATCAGATATTTTTGATCAGCCATGCAACCAGCTGTTGGTGTGTTTGTGATACTTTCTGGTTGTCAGTCGCTGTGCAAACACAGATGCTCAGATCCACCTCCCTAAGTAATGTGTATTGCTTACCTGCTCTTTGATCATTTTTCACATTCAAACAGAGTTAGCTAATTTTCTTGGGTGGTTCAAAATCTAACAATTGCCGACAGTTTTCTTCAATGTGAAGATGGTGGTGAAGACTTTGTACAAAATGAATCCCCCCCCCACTGATGTCCATGCTGTTAGGAAAAGAAATGCTTGCTTTTCTTGTCTGGTTCTGCGTGAAGAGGACACACCTGTAGTTACATGCAGATACACAGTGTATGATGGGTACTACTTTTTAAAACTCGTACAGGTAACTGAAACTAGTATATCATTGTTGAGAATACAACACTCATGCTCGATTAAATTAGCAGTTGTGTTCTCTAAGTTCTTCATTATTCAATATAATTTAATTTATGCAACACAGCATTTTAAAGCAACCTCTTTTTGAGATAGACCAGCATGCGATGAATAGAATTAATAATTCTTCTCCATTCCCCATTATCTTCTTGATGGTACCATTCCACATCAAGCTGTGATGGATTGCCCATCAAGGGTACGCACTGCAATCATGTGTTCACTCAGTGCATTTTTTTCTAAAATTGTTCTATTTTATCTCTGACATCACTATAGCAACAGATTTATTGAAATCCATTCCATGGAAGCTTAAACTGGTCAACAACATTTTTGGTGCATTGATACTGACAATTGATGTTACCTAATTTGAGTGTGCTGAATTCAAATATGAAGTTAATTTTCCTCTGATAGCTCCAAATTTTTTGCAATTAAGCTTTCTTTATATTTTCCGAAATTTGAATGTTTCTCGTGTGATGATGCAATCCATCTGAAAATTTTATGGTTATACCATCTTCATAATAGGTGAAAAACAAATATCTTTGCATTGAGGTTCTAGATCTATTCATAAATACGAGTTAGTACACCACAATAAGAATTAGGCTATAAAAATAATATTTAATATTCCGATAAATGTTACCATTTGCCAATACAGAAACGTAACTCCGTTATAATAAGTGTGTACTGTTTTTCAGTGGAAAACATACATTATATACAATTAATAGGTAGCTAGGTCAGAAACGGAATAGTATTGAAGGCAAAACAAAAATAGATCTTATTCAGGCAAGAATTTGCACTTGTAGCTCTTGCGTTTGTGGACTTTCCCAGGGCAATCTCGCTTAATGCTCCAGCAGTAGTCTGCCATCATATTTTTGTCCCATCTGCTTTGGTACCGCTCTTCCATGGTTCTGATGTCTTGATGGAAGCGCTCTCCATGCTCATCACTAACAGCCCTGAGATTCTCAGGAAATTGATCAAGGTGACTATGCAGCAAATGGAGTTTGACACTCATTTTACTCCCAAGATCACGAAAAGCTGACAACATGTTAGTTACAAGAATTTCATAGTCGTCTGCTTTTCTGTTACCAAGGAAATTTTGTATAACTGCCACGAATGACAGCCATGCTGCCCTTTCCTTGTCATTCTTCTTTCCGATAAATTCCTCATCATGCACAAGGGCACGAATCTGAGATCTATCTAACACACCTGCTTGAATCTTCTCGAAGGACAAAGCAGGGAATGTAGAGATTATATGTTGAAAACATTCACCACCAGTATTCAATGCTTTGGTGAACTGCTTCATCAAGCCCAGCTTGATATGGAGTGGTGGGAAAACAATCTTATCTTGACTGATGATTGGATCATTAACAATATTTGGCATGCCTGCTTCCAGAGTCTCAAGGATGGACCACTCCTGGATCCAGTGTTTCTCTCCAGCTGGGCTGTCCCACAATCAGAGATAGCAAGGATACCTTGTGAAACCTTTCTGTTGACTGAGGAGGAAAGTGACCATTTTCAAGTCTACACAAACGATCCAGTTGTGTTCATGATATTTTAGTAGGTCAATAACCGTTTTTATGTCATTATATTCTTCTCGTAAATGCACTGAGTGACCAACTGGGACAGCTCCATAAACATTGCCATTGTGCAGGAGAACACACGTTAGGCTGTGCTTAGAGCTATCTAGAAATAGTCGCCACTCAGTTGGATTGTAAGATGGAATGTCTTATACCTGGAGAAGACCTGGAATATCGTGGCAGAAAACAAAATGTTTTTCTTCTGAAAAATAAGACACAAAAACCTGGTCCCACTTTCGAAAATAGGAAACTTTCGCAGTTTGGTCAAGTAGATGTTTTTCTTGCAGCCTGGATGCTAACACTTCAGCTGCATTCTTGGAGAGCCCCAGATCATGCACTAAATCATTCAGTTCTGGTTGGTTAAACTGTTGGTGAGTTGACTCTTCGGTATATTAGGGGTCTTTGAATTCTGAACTTATTTCTTGAACCTCATTATCATCATCATGATGTTGTTCGCTTCTTTCATCTTTGGATGAGGTTAACCCATGAAAAACTGGAATCGGGAGTGTATCAGAGTGCATAATAGGTCTAATTGCTGATGGAATATTAGGATAAGAGATTTTATGCCTGTTTTTCATGCCAATACCCTTTGTCTTGACCAGACAAAAATAACAGTCAGTTGTGTGATCCCTGGGCTCCCGCCACACCATAGGAACTCAAAAAGACAGACTCTTCCATTTTCCTTTTGTCTAGTCACGAAGCCTTTCCTCACAGATATGACACACAACATGAGGGGCCCATTTTTTGTCTTGGTCGCCAAGGGGAATTCCAAAGTAGGCTTTATAAGCTTGTCTCACAAACAATGTTATATTACACCTTTGACGAATAAGTGTGATGGAGCCACAGACGTAGCAGAAGCCATCAGGATTATTCACACATCGACATTTGCTTGAAGAATCCATGATTGCAAGAAAACGAGAGCATATAGAGCAAAACTAATTTCAAATTTGAAATCAGCACCAAAAATTAAGCTATAAACAGTGAAAAAAATCTCATGCACCAGAGCTTTTATCAGGCTTGTGTCCAGTTAGTTTTATGATCAACTCTAGTGTATCTTTCGCTTAGTATTTTCACATTGGAAACAAACAAAAACCTAATAAGCTGGAACTGACTGGTTCCAGTAGCAGCATAAAAAGTTTAAACTTACATATATCATGGATTGTTATTCTTATTTTTACACTGAAATTTTCAAGCATACAAGCAACATTGTTAGCATTTCTGGCTTATTTTAAAGGACTGTATGTATCAGAGGTCATTACTGATTGTGTGAATGCATGTGATGGGTTGGGCACAAGTTAATACGGCTCTGGTATACACATGACCACAGGGGTAGCTACAGTTTGATTTGTGAATCTGCTGGGTGGGACATGGTATGGTCATGTGCTCGATCTCAGATCTTTGATGAATTTAGTCTATATGTACTTTCTAATGGGGTGGTTAGCAGCTTAGCTGTATTGTTAAGGTTAAAGGCCCATAGAACCCTGATTGATGCCAACTTTGTTTGGCATATCCACCATACCTAAGTAAGTTGCTTGGTTATCACGGCTGATACCCAACATCTTCCTCTTCTAGCTCGCTGTTGCGAGATATTTTTTAAAACTTTCAACTCTGGAAAAAGTCACTTCTCTTGTTTAGTTACTCAAAAAAAAAAAAGAAGATAGAAAAGTAAATGCACAAGAACATCCCCCTCCCTTTTAACAGGGCTATAAACTGGACGGCATTGCTTTCAATGTTATCACTTTTTCTCCTTTCTGAATGTTAGATGCTGGATGGTGTTACTATTGACAACAATGCAGCAGGTTTTTTTTATTAGGTTTTAGAGAAGATGAAGTCTTATTGTGCATAGTGTGGAACTGCTAATAAACACTTTTGTTGCTGAGGCTGGTAATTATAAGACATGATGAAAAAGAGAAAAAGTTGTTGGTTTCAGATAAAAAAAAAGTAAATGGTGTCAGCTTTACCAAGAAGGAAAAATGAGAGAGAGAGAGAGAGAGAGAACAAACAAACGACGCCAATCTTCTGAGCGAAAGCTTCTTGATGTATTTTCAGATTATCTTAACTACTAGTTACTCATTTTGTGGCTCTGAGAAAGTGAATGGAACACATACAAAATAAATTTTAGATGATGGTTTTTTTTGTTGTTGTTGCTAAGAGGACTTTGAGTAGATCGCTATTGCATTAACCCTTTCAGTTGTTAACAGAACTTACCAAAAAATAATATTAAATAGTTATCTCTCTTTCCAAACTATGTGCAGAATTTTGTTTTACATAATTATTTTCCATTCATTAAAATAAATAATTGAATAAAAATTATTTATACTAAAACATGATATAGCACTAACTACTTGGAAAACTAAATTTTTTACACAGATATATTAATTTCATGTTTTGAAATAAAATCATGTAATGTGAATATTATATATGAAAATTATCAATAATTAGACTTTGTGATTTTCAGTATACACTCAGAAAATTGTTATTATTTTCAGCAAGATTAAGTGTATATTTTAATTTTAATTTTTACTCTTTTTTGGTGTTTTCTAAACATGTCTAATTGAAAACAGCTTTACCACTAGATTTTAATTTAATAAACCAGATTTATGGAATTTTTGCAATATAAAAAATGAAAAGAGGGAATGATAAATGTTGAAGGTTACTTCTGGGGTTTTCAAATTAAAGGCAGTAGGCCTGAGATGGAATTTAGGGCACCTCTGGCTCCAGTTTTCTGCAATTTCAAACTGTTATTGCTCATTAATGACTAATTGTGTCCTTAAATATTTTTGCTGCTATGTCTTTACTTTTGGACAGGCATCTTGCATAACTAATATCAGATATAAAATTACAAATGGCAATGTGAAAAACTGGATAGCATCGAATAATTTGTTAAAATTTAAAATCAAAGAAAAGACTTACAAAATTTACTTATTTTGCTTTAGTTAATATTAACCCTTTGTTAATTATCTAACTCTAGTATGCATTTAAGCAATAAACCCAGTTTTTATTTGGAAATTTTTAGTTAAATACTGAACCACAGTTTTCAGTTAAGTACTGAACCATAGATTTTAGTTAAATACTGAACCACAGTTTTCAGTTAAGTACTGAACCATAGATTTTAGTTAAATACTGAATCACAGTTTTCAGTTAAGTACTGAACCATAGATTTTAGTTAAATACTAAGCCACAGTTTTCAGTTAAGTACTGAACCATAGATTTTAGTTAAATACTGAATCACAGTTTTCGGTTAAGTACTGAACCATAGATTTTAGTTTACTATTTAATGCTAGTTTTCATTAAAGGAGTAAATTACAATTAAATATTATTAAACATTTTTCAGTTAAGTGAAATCATTAATTATTTGATCAAACCTTCAGTTTAGTCATCAAGTTGCAAGATTGAGATTAGTTTTATGTAGTTGCAGCTGAGTCCCCATTTCTGGTAGAGTGTCTTGGTTTCTGATAAATTTCATCCATCTGCCCTTCAGTGATGGGCAAGGGAAAACAGGCAGACCAGGGCTTGAAAACTTTCCTGGCTTTTTGTTTTGTGCAAAGGAATCACATTGGTGTTGGCTGCTGCATCATGATTTGAGAATCATCCTCTAAATTGAGCAGTAACCATGTGACAGCATAATAGTGACAATTTTGGGGCCGCCACTTGGCTACCCCTCCTCCCACACTCCCAGGATTATAACCAAGATTGTCTGTTGGGACACATTGGTTTGATGCATGTAGCAACTTCATCTTCAACCAATGTATCATGTTAACTTTCCTGTAGCACTGAGAGATGAGTGGAACAACACCTGTATGAGCCATGCCCAATGACAGTGCCAGAAGTTGCTGTGCCGGTTTTAGAGGTGCCCATGACGTGATGCTATAGATGACATTTGCTGAAGGCACATTGATTTACTCTTTCTTACTGAAGACAACGTTTTTTTCTTCTTTTTTTTGGTAGAAAGTCAATTTACTGCTACAACTTCAGATCACAGCTCTTTTGTCTTAACATCACACTACTTTATTGTTGTTTTTTTTTGTAGACTTTTCCTGTTTCCATCACTCTGCATTCTTAACTCTGTTGTAACCAAGCAAATTACCTATGCAGCAGTTTTTGTTATATTGCAAACAACTAGCAGGGCAAGAGGCAGATTTGGCTACTAACATGCTCCAAGGATGTTTTGTACATATATTTCCATATCGGTGAATGGGGTTTTAGAAAAAAGAGAGAGATTGTTTTACGCTAAATCAGAACACAAAGCCGATAACAAGAATTATGGTCTTTTGCTTCTTATTTTAAACAATTTACTGCTTCAAATCCCTGTTTTGTATTTAAGGGTTAAAAGAAAATAGATATTTGAAATTGATTTGGTTTTTTAAAAATTCGCGGTTTATCTACTGGATTTCAAATGAATCCCTGCATTATGAGGTAGAATTTTGTTTTTTAGTACTGACATCGGCAACAATCCATCACTTTGAGGGAATTTTCTGCAGTGAATGTCGAACCCTGCAGTGATTTATCATCAGGTGATCAATAGCCAAACGGACAGGTTACGTTGTGTTTTGTTTTTTAAATTAGTTCTTTCAGATTTCTCTTTGTTTGAAAGATGTTTAAAAAAAGACTTTTTTTTTTTTTTTGTCTCTTTACTCTTTGCCGGACGTTCGTTCTGACCCCTTGTCATCTGCACAGGCCGGCCTTCCCGCCCCCCCCCACAACTGGGGGATCGCATGTTACTTTGTTGTTGGTTGTGTTCACTCGCAAAATTCCAACGCCTCACAAATTTCCCCCGACGATTTTATTTGCTTTAAATTTCCTCCGCTCAGCATTTTCTCCCACCAGGTACAATAATGCCCATCCGCAAATCACTGCTGGGACTTATTACGCTCACTGCCTTAGAGATCTACGCTGACAGCACCATTGTGTTTGCATCTTAGATTGAGTGGTTCGAACATTGATTCGGTGCTGGCGCTGGTGAAACAGCTGACTAACGCTAACCCTAACGAGTTCGGCGAGTTGTATGAAGATGTCATGCAGTAATCAAAGGATTGTGGTTTGTAATCAAATTGAATTTGTCAAACTATAATCCTTTATGACTTGCTAGTATGTGATCCATGCCAATGGAAAGCGCTGTGGATGTTGAGGGAGTGTTTTCGTCCCCGAGACTGCTTTCAGGAATAATTTGAGCTGGCACATGGGCTGTCAGGGATGTGGACAGGAGGAATAAAAAGAAAAGTAAAGAAAATCTGTATGCAAATCTTGTTATTTTAAATAGATACCTCTGTAATTCTCCCCCCCCCCAAATGCAAAAGGACAGTGTTCTGTGTAGATACATATTCATTTGAATGGAACCAATCTCATTGCTAAACTCCCTGGCAAAAATACTTTGAAACAGCACATATAGTATACTTGTGAGACAGACTAGATTTTGGTATTTGCTTTCCTGAATTAAAAAAAAAAAAGTAGCGAGATACACACAATAGCTGTGCACCTTTTCATGAAAGTTTCCATTTAGACTGATGAATTGGAATTCAGATTTAAGAGTAATGGGCTAAAATTGTTGAATTGTCTGACAATTAGTATTCTCTTACTGTATGCTATCCACTTGAACTTTAACAAGTAACTATTTGGTATACAATTTTCTTTTGCGAACCTATGCTGAGAATCCAAACTTTGACTTCACTTTACTTTCATTTGAAAGAAAATAATCCCTTGCCCATTTCAGAGTAGCTTTTCTTCTATGATAGATAATTACTGCTGGCTTTCTTCCTTTATACATTTACAAATTCTCTATTGTTCTGGGATATTGATTCTCTCTTTGTCATTCATTTTATAATATAGATTTTTAAATTTAAAAAAAAATATTGTAAGATATGCTAACATTTCTATTTAAATATGAAAGAATTTTTCATATGCTAAAGTTAATCACATCAAGAGTTCAGTCACTTTTGTGCAGAAGTGTAGCAAAGGGTGTACACTGAATGCAAATGTCAGTGCCAAATCATCGGAATATGAAGAGTTTCACGTGCTCTGATAGTGCGCAACCTTTATTTAAGTTCAGGTATTGATGACAAATTAATTCCTGGTGTTGTGGGAGGGGGCATGAATTAGGCACCAAAAGCACCAGCTACAGATACTTTTTTGGCTTATTTTAATCAATAGCATTGGCTAATTTTTAGAAGATTAACCAAGATGGGATTCACTGTTTTTCCATATGAGTAAATAAATTGTGTGTGTGTGTGTGTGTGTGTGTGAGAGAGAGAGAGAGAGAGAGAGATAATTGTTGCTTTATAAATGAGGTACACTGGAGAAGTCTTGACCTGAGTAATGTATTAATTAATAGACTCCTTGAGTTGAGAAATTTGACTTACCTCATGGTTTTTTTTGTGAGGTAGGGTAAGGAGGCAGGTACTTTTTGAAAATTGTTTATTCTTTTCTAATGGAATAAGCTGGCTTCTTCTTCATGACCAACGTAATATCAACACCTTCTGGTTGGCCGGTGAAATAATAGTGATTCTCGTTCTTTCACCCGGTGACATCTATTGACTTACAATTACTTTTTCCATTCCTCAAAATTAACTTGGCCAGGACTGAGGATAGGGGGAGAGGAGGCAAGTTTGATTAAGCCCTGATCACGCAACGACTGCGACGAACCTCTCTGCCCATCAGCTGGTTTTGTTTACTCAATTGATTTGTGTGTTAAAATTGATGGCACGTGCTGTTGGAGCACCAACTCTGCTGGTGTGGGTATTTCTCGGGGTGAAGTGGCACAGCCTGTTGTTTTTAGTGACAGCGAAATCTTAGCATGAAATTAGCTATGACTCCCCAAATCCCCTCCTAGATTGCTTTTGCTTCTTTGGGTCCTGTGAAATGTCCAAACTGGTTCCAGTCGCTGGCGATTGCAGGGCTTGTTGTGGTCATAAGTTTCTAGGTATGTGAAGGAGGATGCTGCGTGCTCTCTATAGCCTACTATCATCTTGGTGTGCAAAGATATCGGGAGATAAATCAACTGGAGAATTATCCGTTTACTGGGTTCTGTTAGTGCGAATTATTTTGTAGGCCTTAATTTTTCCATTACCGTGTGAGCTGTAGATTGGAGTGCATTAAGTTGTGTTGGGCATTTATGTCACTACCTTGGAAAAAGAAGCAAAAACAAAGAACAATTTAAAATACAAGTTTAATTTTCCAGCAGACCCTGAAATCCAAGTTGCAGGCTTATGTAACTTGATTTCCCCCAAAAAGCTTAATACAAAAGTTAACTTGCACAGCAGAAGAGCAACACTTGTCTGTATCATAGCAGTTTTAAACACCACGTGGCTTCTGAGGCAATGCTGATCAGTGCTTTCTGGATCTCTCTGAAGCACCATCATTTAAAATTTGATTGCGATAAATATATAACAAAAAAGAAAATCCCACAACAAATCTCTAAACGTTGGTGTTGAAAAATGATGCCTATATAGTGCACGTATGTATTCGTTAAGTGCTGAACTTCCCATTCCAATTAAATGGATGTGGAAATTATCTCGAATTTTTAAAAATTCTAGTAGATACTGCAAGTCAGGCAGAAAGATCAACAAAGGCAGGTTGCCTCAAAGAATCATCCTGTATTATGTAATTGGAATGAAAGATTTTTCTATCCTTTATAATCCCCTCTTCTGCCTGCTAACATTTATATCATAGCACATCAGATATGCAAAGAGTATGGAATTTCCACCATAATTAAAGCTGTTCCATTCGTCCAGCTGAACAAAAATTTTTCCTCCAAGATTTATCAGATTGTAATTGTTGCTTTCTCTTCAGAATGTCTGAGGTTTATTTTGCTCTTTCTTTTTTTTTTTGTATTTTCTGTGAAAGTGCAAACTTCTGAAAACTGAATAATTTTGATTGATTTTTACCAAGGGGATATTTTGAATTTTCAAAAGTAGAATGTCTGAAAGCCTTGCGTCGCATTTGCTGTACACGCATTTGCTTGAATATTTCTATCAACTCATCTCTGAGACTTGGATAAGCTTTCCCTGGTCAAAGGGGCCCCTGTTGTTATGCATCCAAAGCATGTTAATGATATAATGTCTGGTTTTCTACTGCATCTTTTAGTGGACAATAATATTCAGCATTTGAAGATTCATGATGAAAGTTTATCTTTGTGAATATCTGTTATCTTAGAATCGTTGGGCGGGTGGGGAAGCAGCAAACTCAGTAAAAGCTTCAAGGGAAAAGGGAGGAGAAAACCATTTGAATTTGTTTTTATTGTTATCTTTGTTAACCTTATTTTTGCATATTTCTTACCCATTAGCTATATAAAAATTAGCCATCACTGTGAATGTTCCATTTTATATTGATTATTAGCGAAAACGTCAGATGGAAAGTGCTGTTTATAATCGGATTTAGTGGCTTTAATTTTTATTATTCTGTTATAATAATATTTTTATTGTTGGTTGCTATTCTTCAGAGAATATGTATGTACTTAATCATTAAATTTTTTCTTCTACATTTTTAAAATCGTTTCCAGCTTCTTGAGAATCATTACAATATTTTACAATGTTTCGCCTAATCAATTTAATTTATGTAATCTTCCTCTTGGTTATTATAGACTTTATTAACAGTGCGATAACTGATTATAGTTTACCGCTGTGCTCGATGGCTCGATACATGACAGGATTGATCGTACTTGGAGTATTAATGGCCTCGCCAGCAATGACCGTACATGACAAGTGGCAAGTGATGTGCAAAGCTAGGAATGGGCAGCGAGGGAGTGTGACATCATACGGATTTTAATTAACCTGGAGGCCATTTGTTGATGCCTGGATGTTTTTCTCTATTTGCATCAGGCAATGGAATCTGGAGTCACACATGAGGATTATGCACTTATTATTGGATGACCACGTAATTCGGAGGGATCAATTATTGGAGAAAAATCAGGTGGAGAATGACATGTTTTGATTGGATTCAATTGCTGTAATGTCAGATTTCATGTGTGATACTCTATAGGGTGTATAGCCTCGTCTCACATTAACATCCACAGACTCTGATAACAAGTCGTTTTTAGGGGAATTTGAAGTTTTTCTTCTGATAAAATCATAATATGATAAAATGGCCTTTGATGGATAGTAAGCAGTAGTTGAAGGGGAATAACTGAGATGCCACACCATGCAAATGAAGTGATGATAAAAAAAGAAGAAAAAGACTGCCTTTGACTATAACTGAGCCTGCCGTTACTTAACAAGTGGCTTTAAAATGCTCAGAGAATCTTATTCTTTGTTGTTTGTTCATGCAGATGTGCAGCTAAAACCATTAATCAAATATCCAATAGTAGCAGAACATTAAAAGTGATCTCTCCATGTTTTACCAAGTTGAAATTGCAAATGTACTATTTCAAGAACAAAGATCATTGTCTTTCTTGGACAATGTATCTGGTAGCGGAACAAGTTATAGCTTTGGCACGATAGTTTGACATGAATATTGGCAGAAAGTGGAATGTTAAGTTAGGCATTTCCCACTAGTAACTAGATTGACTAATGAACCAATGTTTCAACAGCCTGATGTTCAAGATGTTATGTTCTTCCATTCTTCTTGCAATCAGCATTTTAATTTTTGGATTGCAAAAGCTTTTTCAGTTGATTTTGAACCTGCAACCTGTTGGTTGCTATGCTTAGGTGTAGATCATGACTGAAATAGTTAGATCCAATCCCTTATGAAGGTTACAGGAAACAGTCACTGAAACATAGGTTCATCTTTTATTTTATTTACAACTAATAAGGTGATGGAAATACCCAAACTAACCGTCTACTTTCTGATCCTACATTGGTGTCATTTAGGCTTCTGAAAATTTATATAATTATCAGATTTGACTTTGGAATTATTCTCTTCAGTACCATGAAACTGAACTCAGATTAGTTTGTGTCTTTGTTTGGCATCCCGAGAGTTTAAAGCACTTTCATAGCTGTTTGGCCTTCACTAAAGTCAGATGCAATCTGCTGAAAATTTCCTTTGGTACAGATTTGCAAGCTGTACGTGGTAATTTGTTTTAATGTCTATAGTGCGGCAGTAGATGACTGACTACTTTGCTAAAGTTGAGAGGTCAAGTTTGAACCCCAGTCAGCACTGGTTTGGTTTGGCATACCTCTTTGTTGCTCTTCATCACTTGGCAGCAAGGGTTTTCTCTTGAAATTTCTACTAGGGCTTTTTCAAGTCCCCATGGTGGAGGAGGTTGTGAGAGTATCGCTTGCACAATGACCACTACCATTCTAGAAACCCTAGCCATACCTAGGTAACTTGCCTAGTCACCAAGTCATACCCTAAGACCTCCCTGCCTTAGCACATCCTACTGTGAAATGTCTTTAGACCATAAGAGTTAGGACAGGATTTTCCATGATGAACAATATCTATGCAAATCAAATGATGGGATATGGTATCCCCTGTTATATCTAATTCAATTAATACCAAGACTATTTCCAATGAGTGTTCTTATTTAAGAGATGGAGAACTATTAAAAAGGGTTCAGCACAAATGTAGGGATCTAGATATGCAACGGGAGACCTGATAGGGGAACATAAAATAATTAGTTGTAAAACTTGTTCATCTCTCTTTAGTTACTGATCTTGAGGTCATGATTAAATAAATTTTTAAAGAATTCATCAAGCTAGATGTTAGGAACAGTTTTTTTCAGCAACAGAATAATAGATGAAGGGAATAATCTCCTGGTATCAATTGTGGGGTAGTGATCATATTGATGGCCATTTCTCTTTCTTGGGGTATATAAGCCATTATGTCTTCCTGCCTCTTTGTAACTACTGAACTAAAGTAATGTTGGAGTTCAAATCCATATACTGTTTACCTTGCAAATATTGACATGTACTATTGTTTTTTTTTATTTTCCTAAGGATGTAGAATCATGACTCTAGTTTAATACTTTGCTAACATTTGCAGTATAGTTTGTTTTTATATAATATTAGATTTTCAAACATTCTTTATGAACAAAAAGAAGGCCTATGTAATCTTGTTAGATTTTACTCCTTTCCCCCTTTTCCTTTCTCATCTAACTTCTGCTATGGAGGTCTGTCCCTTTTGATTCCCCAAGAACTCTGAATTGGTTGAAGTCACTCTTTCTTTATATCAGCAGAATTGTCTTCAGACATTGCATGTATGCAACACAGTGTTGCATTTTTTGATGATCAGTGACCATTGCAAATAGTACCACAGATTTTCATAAATACTTTAAAGGCAGTCAGCAAAACAGCTGGGGCGTTCCAGAAACTTCTAGTTTGACTTGATGCAAACAGAAAATGATTAACAAGTCTAGTTTATTCTCCTCCATTGTAGTAACTTGTTTTTTGTTGTTTTTTTTCATAATATTTAGATGTTTTCAGGAAACTTTTCCTTTTGTACATGCTTGTTTGTAAATCTTGGCCAAAAATAGTTAATTTCTGCAATCTAATGAATAATTGCACCTGATTAAATGTGATTTATTGAGAATTATATATATATATATAGAAAATAATACAGTATTAATAGCACAACTCAAAATGTGGCCAGATTTGGATTATATGATTGAAAGGAATGGCAAAAAATGTCTTGAAAATCCTTTGAATTTTTTTTTTTAAATTAATGAAACATGAAAAATCATCTCAATTTTTGTTTGAAATCTTTTTGAACCAAATTAGATTACTCTTTGCTGTTATGTGTGGAAGTAAATCTGATGTGGTAAATTCTGGAGAACATTATCAAATCCATTGTTGTTTTTTTTTTAATCCTGAAGGGACACCTGCTGATTGGTCTTTAAAAAAAACACAAAAAAATTAGGGCACAATAAGCAACCCTCTGTGCTTGTGAAATATGCTAAGTTGCAGCTTCATATGTTGATGAAAGAGTGAAATGTTTCTGATTCCACTGTTATATGAATGAAGAAAGCAAGAAAAACACTAAATACAGCAGGGGTTTTTACTTGGCATGACAAAGACTGTGCTGAATGCAATTAGCACCTATTTTCAGAAATGTTTTCTGATGTTCTGTCTGTCTGTAGATAACCGGGGTGTGAAAGAGAGAGAGAGAGATAACATCAGTACAGAGAGAGAGAGAGAGAGAGATAACTTCAGTACAGAGAGAGAACGTCAGTACAGAGATAGAGAGAGATAACTTCAGTACAGAGAGAGAATGTCAGTACAGAGAGAGAGATAACTTCAGTACACACACACACACACAGAGAGAGAGAGAGAGAGAGAGAGAGATAACATCAGTACAGAGAGAGAATGTCACTACAGAGATAGAGAGAGATAACTTCAGTACAGAGAGAGAGATAACATCAGTACAGAGATAGAGAGAGAGCAATTTGAAATGGTTGTTGGGGAAAAGCATTGCTTTATTTTAAGGGGATTTGAATGAATGTTTTGTATTTGCGGAATCTTATTGGTGGTACTTTTATGGCATTGGATTGGTTCATAACACTGTTTTACCAAAGCTTTCTTGGTCACACCTCACAAGGGCTCTCTGGTTATGGAGTTAATTTTATTATTTGTTTGCCTTTGACCTGACATTTCTACATCAAACCTCCTCCAGCAAAAGTCTACAGAAGGAAGTGAACAGAAGAAGGTAATTTTGAAAGTACGAAAAGCAACTTCTGATCTTTGAATTATTGTTCTTTCTGCATTTTCTGTGTTTATGGGATGTGTAACACTGCAGTTGACCACTTTGGTGATGTTTGCCCCTGTGCCATGTTGAACCCAAGCGTTTCTAACTATGGTAGTGGTTCTGTTACTATCAATTGATTATTATACCTTTTTGGTAGTTGTATTAAAGACTTCAACTTATAATAGCTTTGTATTATGTTACTGCATTGAAAATTGTACTGATTCTCTTTATATGCCTTTCTTTTTGAAAAAGAAGAACAAAAATCTCCAAAAAAAAAGAGAGGGTTTTTTCTCTGTTTATTCCCATTCTGAAACTCTCCTGATCTACATCAGCTGGAGTTCTGTGGTCTCAGTTGGTCATTTTTATTACTAGCAATATTAGTCTTCATCAGTCAAACTGCATGTTCATTTAACTCTCAATACCACACAGAGTAGAGGATTAGTTGCTAGTTCAAGTGTTTTTAATCAACTTATTGACAGATATTAAATTAACCAGTAACACCACCTTTTGACAATATTTCCCAGTCACCATCGTTAGTGTTTATTCCTAAGGGGGACAGTTTCAAAGTTCAGTTGTTTGATTTGCAGCAGGCACTTCTCCTTTTGGATTGTGCAAGGGCTTAAGTTTGAATCCCTGTCGGGGCTGGGCTGAGTTTGCTCCACCTTGATAGCATGGTTTCTCCTACTCACTCTCCTTCGCCAGCCAGCCATGCCAGTTTGTTTCAGATGCTCCAGTTTCCATCCCACATCTGAAAGAAAAAACCAAAGTTTTAGTAGGTATTTTTCAGATAATTCTGCACTGGAGGCTTTTGTGGGCAGTTCTGCCGCCTGGCTGGCACCATGACCACCATCAGGTAGCCAGGTAACTTGGTTCACACTGAGCGGGTGAGCAAACAACTTTCCGCTGATTGCGCCAGGCTCTGTCAGTAAATGTTCTGCAGTTTCAAATTTGTGATCTATACTGTTTGAAAAAAGGTGACACCTTGACAGGCCAGGGTGACAGTAGGTACATATCAACAGCTGCACTGATAAACAGCTATTCGTTTGAGCAGCTGAACTGAAACTAAACAAAATAAGCCAATTTGCACCAGAGAAATGGTTTGCCTTCATTACTAAGTTTCGGTTTAAAAGTGAATGTGGAATTTGCTGTAGCAATGTCTCACCAAAAATTCTTATGATGTATTTTTATTTTAATGTACATTTTTATTTAGATTTTTTTCTCTTTTAAACAAACATTTTACCCATTATTTTGATAGTTTTTAATCTATCGTTATGAATGAGCCATGGACAGTCTGGAAAGCACATTAGATTTTTGAGTTATTGCACTCCTAGGCCTTCCTTCTGGTAGAAAGATTCCTGCAATCCAAAGAACTGCAGTATAGTTCATCAGGAAGACACAGTGTGTACACAGTTTATAAACATTCCTATCACGATGGAGAATCTGGTACTGGTTATAATTCGCGAGTATCTGAAGACAGACATGGAATTCTAATAGACATTATGGACATTTAATTTTGTTTTGGTGTTAATCGTGTGGAAAAAATACTAAACTAATTCCATTTTATTGATTTGTTTTACAAAGCCAAGATGTCTACAAATTATGTATTACAATCATTGCAGTCTGAAAATGTTTCTTTTATGTGTTTTAAAGCCATGCAGTACATCAGTCTCCATCTCCTACTAAGACAGACAATTCTGAGTTAAAGGAACCTATTACTTTAAATAAAACCAATTTCCATTTTACTGTAGCTTTGAAATACTAAGGTGACTTAGGTCAATACATGGAATGGCTTTGATTACGCTAGACACTGTCAGTGAATAGAATACACCCACAGAAATGATTAACAGAAATTTCGATTTTGACTTAATGGATAAATGATTGAGATTAACGGCCAGTGATTCAGTAGAATCATGGGGAAACCAAGAGATGTATCATGTTGATGAAAGGTTTTATCAAGAAGCATAACTTTAAGAAATGGTACCCATAAATTAGAATTTGTACTAGTCGTGTTATACACTGGTTACAAGGGAGATAACTTTGGTGTAGGGAGTGTAGACCCACAGTTACCTGTTAGAGAACATTTGGCTATCTTGTGCCATAAGGGGGCTTGGCACTGCCAATTTTGGCAGGAAAATCTCTATTAGAACTCTTTTATCTGTAGATGCGGACAGAAATTGATATGATGGCACTGGTGAAGAAGAGTGAGAAAAAAAATCATACAGGGGGGGGGGTAGGGTATGCCAAACTGAGTCAACTCTGACTTGGATTCAAACTTGGGCCCTTAACTTAACCTTAGCAGTCCTTTGGATTAAGCACTGTATCACCTAGTCAGAACTTTATTAAACATACAATGCACTCTCATAGAATTTCTCTCATCAACTTAAAAAAAAAGAAGAAATAAACTGCATGAAGCAAATAGATCTAAACAAAATACTCTACAGACTGAATTTGAAATAAATTCTCTGGTATTCAGTTTATAACAATTCATCTTGTGTGGATCCTGAAAAACTCAGAAATGGAGGTCTCTTCTACCACTTACGCTTGAAGAGCTTAGGAAAATGAATTTTGTTTGTTTTTGAATGTCAGGGTTACCGATATTGTCAAAACTAAAGCCCCGAGTTTACTTGGTAATATCAACTTAATTAAAAGTTGCTAATTATACTCATTTTTATTTTCAAGGCAGGATCTTCTGTACAAAAGGCCCTTAGATTTCTTCAGTCGTGAAGCATTCATTGCTGGTATTGGGCCAATAAATTAGTATGGCAACTATTTTTTGGATGCTTATATAGCTCTACATGTGATCTTGCACGTTAACTGTCATTCATAGAAGAAAAAAAAAGAAGTTTATGAAAAACACACATGGTGCAATGCCCTTTAACTCTTTGGATACCATGTCAGTTTTTACCTCCCTTATTTAAAACACCCTAGAAGCACTGGTTGGTGTTTGTGTTCAGCTTGGTGTATATTTAGTCAACAGACTCATAATTTAAAATGTGAAGTTGGAGTGATATATCGATTTGTCATTACAAAGGGTTATTCTTATTAATGAGGAAGATGTTATATGTACCAGCTTTTATGTGTTTTGTGATACAGATTTAAAAGGAAGTTGGATCTCAGGTGGTATGCAGTGTGTTAAAATAACTTGATAATGATAAGCAGCTGAAAATGAAACAGTAGTAGAATGGAACCTTTACCACTTCGCTGATTTAAAAAAAAAGTCACATATGGAGCTGAAATAACAAACTATTAATGCTATTATAAAGAGAAGAAACACATTGTTTTTCTAACTTGTTTTAATAATGTATTCCTGCTCTTCACACTACATTATATGTTGGTAAAAACATATATTTTATCTTTAAAAAGTTAACAGTTTTAACACTTGAAAGTTTACTTTTCTTATTTAGAAAGAGAATGTACATGAGTTAAAAACTGCGTATTAAAACTTTTCATTGTGGATAGTTATGGGAGTAGGAAAAGCAGATTGGAGATGGAGGGTAGATCAAACCATTTAGAACTGTCAGGTAGCTCCCCCAAACTGTCCATCCTGAGAAGAAGCTGTTTCCTTCACAGCTCCATCAGTGGGATATTGATTTTATTTTCTCTCCAAGACGCAGTGGAAGTAATGAAGACGTCAAAGGACTGCTCCTGATTGGTATCTTAGATGAATATATTTGCTGATGATTGGGTTGGGAGGGGAGGAGAGTTGAGATGGCCACTGCTCAAGTATTTTACCACCAGGTGGCTGCCACTCGTTATAGAAATTATGGTGTGCATTAATGAAAGCCACTTGTCTTATAGCTTATCCGTTCTTTTCTTTGACACTAATAGACATTCTGCCAGGCAGGGAGTTGCTAAAAAATTCACATGTATTGAATCCCTTCCAGGTTGTTGAACCAAAAGATGAATGTATGTAGTGCAGTAAATTCATCTACCTTGTACATTGGAAATCCTTAAAGATGCAGTGAAAGCATTCAAAATATTTTTTTTGTGATTTTACAAAAATAAAATAATTTTTTTTAAAACTCATCTTATTCCAAAAAAGGACATAAAATTTTTTAATGCTAAAAAACAAAAAAAAAAAAACAAACCATTAAAAATTTAGTTCAAAAGTGTCCATGTTTGCTTTGAAAATGGCTGCTGCTATTATGTTGTTGTTTTTTTAAAATTAATTCTTCCCCATCTGAAATTATTGGGGAGATAGAGAGTTGACCAGTTGTAAATGATAGCTTCAGGATGTTTGTATAGAAACAATGGATAGTCACAAAAAAGTTGCTGAAGATACCAGATTGCAGGGGTAAAGAATTAGATTGTTGTTTTTAGAGTTCCGCTCTCAAATGATGTTACTGTGCCATGTTTCTTTCTTAGCTATCCCCATTGAAAACATTGGTGTGTAGTGGCTACCATAATAATTTGCTTCTCTTCTGTATTACAGTTTGTTTATTGTTGAAGACGTGAAACAAAGTAAAATAGTATATGGTTGCAGTATGAACCATTTATACTTATTTGCCATTGGTCAGTGACATTTTATATTACAGTGGGACCAGATTCTCCTATATCCATGTGAAAGCTTGTTCCATCTTGTCTGTGGGATATGGACAGGTAACTATTAGCTAATGATCCAGAAGCACCCAAAGGCTTTCAGGTACTCAGGGAAAAAGCTGAATGCTTTGATTCCTTTTCCAGTGTATGGCATATTGTGCCATCTTCCTGAAGAATATGAGCATCAAATCTCAGCATGCTTTGTTAGTACATTGGTGGATGTGTTGATAGTAATTTACCAGATAGAATTGCTAAAACCTGGACTCTGATTAGAGAAAAGTACATACCACCAACACTCATGAGTCTTCTTAGATATGTCCTCAGACTAGATCTTTTGAGATGTATTATTTCTGCTGGACAGAAGGGGTTTCTTGCATGCTACAGATCTTTTGTAGCCAAGTTGATGCGGATGATGCTTGATCATTCCTTGGCTTATTTCTATTGCTTGGTTGATATCAGAAAGAGAATCTGGATGCTGAGTATGGATGTGGTGAGTTATGGCACAATCTTATTGTGGTGTCACTGTTGAAGGCCTTGCAAGTCAGGGATACTATTGATGACACATCCATGAAAAATGTTGAGATCTTCAGCAGTCTGTTGACTCTGGCTACAACTCTGACTTATAATGTAAACTCAGATAAACAAATATCACAGAATCCATCTGTTTTCAGTATGTTGATAGTGTACACTGGATAATTTTCCCACCCATCTAGATGCTTAATATATCCATAATTATACGGAAATATGCAGAAATATCAACCCTTTGAGAACCATGCCAGTGAGATTGCTCTATTATTTCCTTTAGATTAAAAAAAAAAAGATTTTGTAGAAGCAAACATTTATTAACAGTTTAAACACAAGAATACAGAAAATAAAACAATATAAATATTTACCAATACTAAAAATAAATTATATATATAGATGCTCATTTATAAAAATGAAGAATGTTTGTTATAGATGCAGAAAAAAATTGTTCTTTAACTATGGTCAAGGTTTTTCATATAGCAAAATTCTAGTTATGGGATTGATGTGAATGTCAGATCTCAGGCCCTTTCTTCAGTGTGTATTTTCCTCATTATGGAAAAGGCACAGTCTGCATTACTGGGGAAGGGCATACATGGTAAGGCTGCCATTAGTTATCTTAAAGATGGAAATCTATCTGCCCTTATTGGGGGTCTTCACTGAGCAGATCTGTGCCCAGATGTCTGGTCTCTGCTGTCTGTCACTCACAACCTAAGGTGGGTAGCTTGTTGTTGTCCTCCAGAAGTTGAAACTCCTGATTTTTTTTCTCTCAAAATTTCCTGAGGAGGAAAACCCTGCAACAGGAGGATCTGATTGGGAAATAAACAGATATTGCAGCATCACTAGGGTTTAAAAATCATTATAACTACAGGCAAATTAAATCATGGAAAATTTATAAAAAAAAAACTTAAACAAGCAGGAAAGAGGGCAGAGGGCTCGAACAGTTTAAAACATACCTGGAATAGCTCGCTGATGTCATTCAACTCATGGGGGTGAATACTTCTCAGGGACAGAAGTGTTGTGTAAAAGGGCTTGTCTAATCTGCTTCAGCATCCTTGTGGTTGGACAGGTATCTTTCCTGCAGGGTACTGGTCAGGAGAGTTCTCCCAACAGCTGTCTGAAGAGACAGCCATCTGGTGGGGCGATGTTTCGAGATCTCATGCTGCTTCCCCATCAGAATTATTTGTACTGTTTTTTTTTTTTTTGTTTGTTTGTTTAGCACTGAAAAACAAAAACTTTAAACTTTAAATATTTTTCTTTTCATAAATAAATAAAATAAACAATTAAAACATTTTCCATGATACTTTATAAAATACCAGCGATATATAAGCTTAATTAAATACAGCGGAAGCACTTATAGTGTATAAATCTGTGCCTGTGCTCAAAACAGCAGAATATACCAGTAAATAAATTGTCCACTGGACCAGATAGCTCCTTGACACCTGCCGCTACACTCAGGTTAGCAAGGTGACAAATATTTTAAAAAATAAAGTTTGTGTCAATGGGTTGTGGAAAACTAAATGAAGTTTTAGATTCTAGATATAAATTTTTGTATACACCTAAGAAAAAAAAAGACAAAAATATTTGCCTTGAGGTCTTATCCAGGGTTTCAAAAATCGGTTCAACAGTTCCATTATTACAATCTGGCAGGTCTAGATGAAACTCCATCTTTGAAGACTTGCGCTGGCTTCTTTCTCATCCCTTTTGTTGTTTTATTCAGCAGACTTGAGAGAATAAGGGCCTCACTGGCACCGGTGAACAACTGGGGCAGTAACTTCTGGTACAATAATGATTCTTTTTTTATAATTTGGGTAGTTTGAGTTGTTCTGCACCAAAACTACCCATGCTGTGTTGCTATGTGGAAACATCTGGGAAGCCAGTTCAGCATCAAGGTCAACCAAGGCTTTGGGGTAAACTGAGTAAACATAATTTCTTCACTCGGTCACAGAATCTCCTGGCTCTTGATCTTCCTACCTGTAAAAGGGGCAGCAACTTTTTTTTTTTGTTCTTCAGTTTATTTCCTTTCACTTTCCTCACGAGTTTTATATTTGAAGTTTATGTTGCGGCGATGGACCCTGGAAGTTGCTGCCTTGGACTTTTGAACGTAGCGAATACATAGTTTACCTTGTAATGATGGTTTTATGCATCAATGCATCTCAATCCTCTTGTGTTGAAACTTAGATGAATAGAATTTGTTTCTTTGCAAGTTGTGCACCATTTCCTATAGTGGGTATCATGTGTGAAGGCATTCTGTGAGGCTTGACAACCACGAATATGTAAATTTTAGGCAGGTATGTGGGTGACTAAATTATTATGGCATGGCATGGATCATTAACATAGATATATTACCAATATAGATAGACAGTAGGGAGCTATAAAGTGATGGTCCCCCCACCTTTATCCCGACATTCTTATCCATGGCTAGACAATCATGTATACAGATGAGATGAATATCGATTAAAAAAAGAGTGAAAAGGAAAAGCGAATAAAGAAAGCTAATCCTAGCCACGAAGGCAATTAAAGAGAGAATAAACATATTTTCTTGCTTAATTTATCTATTGTAATACCTGCTCTGATCATAGTAAGTAAAAAAGTGAGAAAGAAACATAGATGAAATGGCGTTGGGCAGACATTATTTGTGGAGGTAGTACATTTCAGTAAATGAAATTAACATTGTTTGGTTATTCACTTTAAAAAGATTTTCTTTCTCCAAAAATAAAAGTACACTTTTTGAATTTCCTTTCAGACTTGACACACAAGGGGTTTCTACAAATTATACTGGAAATTACATTGCACTAGATGGAGGTTAGTATTTCTTTCTTTCTTTCCTTTTTTGCTGCTTTGATCTGCTTCTTCATATTTAGCATTATACACAGGCTGTCTGAAGCAGCTGCTTAACCCTATTGGCACCACTGAGCCAGAGGCCAAAATTACCATAATCTGCTAACAGTCTGTGCACTTTTTCTTCACTAGTTAATTATTGCATTTTTTCAGAAAATAGTGTGTACTTTGCTAAACTTTCTAGCTTCTATCCTTTTTTTTTTGTTTTGTAAATACTTCATATTCTGATGAACAAAATTAGCACACACACACACACACACACTTAAAGCTGATATCTGATGTGTAAAAATCTTTTTTCTGATTAATGGTTTTGTTATCACAAATGGAAGTTTGTTTTGTTTATTATAAAACACATCGTGATGTATGATTTCAATTTTTAAAAAAGTTTGATGTCACATGAAGAATTTTTTTCTCAGAAGACATCGCATTCTTCTTCTTTTCCTGGCGGAGTTATCGCCAGTTGTCATCTTGTTGAACTTCGACTTCCTGACTTCCAAGTACTAGAGGTATCTGAAAACACCAAACTGGAAGGGGAAAGTTTTGGGGGGGGGTCGGCTTTGGTGACCAAGCAAGTTACCCAGACATTTTGAGCATTGTTGAAGGTGCATGCTAATCAAAGTTAGCTGCAGAGCCTCCACAACACCCTAATAAACTCAACTAGAACATTTTCATTTTCTTAGATATGGGAGGAAACTCATATGGCTGCCTAGTAAAGAAGTAGAGGGAAGAAACCATGTCAGGGGGATTCACTAAAATGAGCTGGCTCTGACACTGGAATTTTAACTAATGATCACCTATAAATTGGATGAAATCACTGCATATTTCCCTTTCTTTTATACCATTAAATTATTTGTCAATTGCAATTGTACCAACAATGATAAAATAATTTAAGAATTTGTTAAAAATGATAATTTTAAGAAAAAGTAATTATTTTATCAAGTATGTCTCAAGTTCCAAAATCAGTAACCTTTAGTCTGCAGCTTACAAACTATCAAGGGATCTTCAGTATTTATAGTAAACAACGTAACATTTAATCATGATCTTGGAAAGAGTTTCTTAGACTATCAGAATGCTGATTACCTTCTCCATGCCAGACTCCATTCTTCTAGACAACTATCAGATCCTTTTTTAAAAAAAAAAAAAACTCTTTCTCTATGGTTCAGAATGATACCAGGAACTTAACCCAGGTCGCATTCTTGACAATCTAGGCCTGGACGCAGGAGCTACTGATTCCCTTCACATGGAGTCCTTGCTATACAAAAAATACAATAGAAAACGAAAACACCTGTGGGAAGGAGTTATGTTATACCAGTATGCACTATGAGTCAACCCTGATCAAACAATGCCAACATGACTGATAATTTATAATGTAGATAAATGTTACAATACCTGGACTGATTACACTATTGTGTGTAGTACAGAATCGGATTTATTTATGACTTATCCCCCATTAAAGAGTTCCAAAGTAGCATGGAAAATCCCCCTTTTTTTTTGTTTACATTATCATACTAATGACAAAACTTGGTCTATAATGGTAGTGCCAGATCTTATAATGCATTATTATTATTATTATTATTATTATTATTATTATTATTATTATTATAGGTAATGAGTTAAATACAAAACTGGTGGTTGAATAGTTGGGGGAAATTAAAACAAAAGAAGTAAATATAACAACAACAGCAACAACAAAAACAACAAACATTGCTTTATTTATAGAAGAATGCTTATCTTACATAAATTGAGGTAATTCCTAAGTTTTACATCTCCTATAGACCGCTCACCTTAACAACACACAGACACACACACATACAGATGCTTGCTTACTTATATTTTTTTACATGCAAGCTTTACCTTGTATTTCTTTGATAGTTTCATGGCTCAGAGTTCTCGTCAGGACAGGCAGGTGATATGAGTTAGTCTCCACTGATTACAAATTCTCAGTGAACCAGTCGACCGACTCAACAGCAGACATCATGCAAAGATTGATTCTGTTTGTTGTGGGAATGCAAATAACATGCATATTTATCTAATTGTCAGTCCTTTTTTTACTTTTCTTTCTTAAAATGTTTAACAGAATAATTCTAATTAAATTTCCCTCTCATTCCAACTCCATTTAGACGATGGTATAGTTTTTCAGCAATGTTTGATAATTCATTTCGTTTTTCTCATTCTCATGTTCAGGTTAGAATCATAAATATATAACTGATTTTCAGCGACTTGTATGTATTTACGTATCTGCATGTTTTTTTACTGGTCTCATCAGTTTACACAATCTGCTTAATATTATAAACTTACACATTTATCTTCTTTTGTATTTGCCCAGAAAATCATATAAAATAATTTTTGATTGATTTTTTTGAAATGCTACATTTCCATTTGTCACCACCATCTGCATGTCCATCTGCTGCTGATAGAAGCTTCCCTGTAGATTCTTTGCAATTAGCCGAACCTGTTAACTTTGGTAGTCCTTTAGTCTGATCAGTGGATTACCAGCCTGCTTAGAGTGATTTGAATACTTCATAAAGCTGGTCTTTGTTAACCACCAAAAATTACTTTGTTTATTTGATTGATTTATATCAAAATAATCAATGTCTCACCAAAAATGGGGGGGGAGAGGAAGACTAAAAAGTATCTTGGTGTAGTGTTGCAGATGGCAGCACGTTTGCTTCATATGAAAACCTAAAAGTTCTGACTTTGATGTAAAAATGTAGAAATAAAATTGTGGATTATAGCACTATTTAGTCTTACAAATTACCATACATATTACAAAATATCTCATGGTTTGCATAAGAGAATTCAAAGGTCAAAGGGTCTGGATGAATTTTTGAAATATCTCCATTCATTAATTTCAATTGGTGCTAGCCATAAACCACTAGTTTAAATCATAAATATTGCTGAAGGATTTTGTGTGTGGTACAGAGTTACAGAGGATATGCCAAGATATTGTGGTAGGAGTAATACATTACCAGACTCTGACTGGCTGAAATTCAAGATGTCTATGATTATTAGGGATTAAATTATGATTCATGAAGGCAACTCTGTTGGTGTTGCCATACCTGTGCTTTGCTTGTGTCCAAGTTTGGTAATTCAAAATTTTGATCAGGAAGGAAATAAATTAACCATTTTATATGCATTATTTCTAATCATTCACAATGAAATAGTCTTTAGAAAGTGTCTTGTTTTTATTTCTAAGATTTTAAAGTGAAATAAACTATATATATGTGTGTGTATATGTATGTTTGCTTATACATGGGAAAAAAATTCTTTGCAAAGTTTTGAACATTGAAGTTGCTTTCTTTTTTATTGTAATTACTTTCAGTAAGCACAGTCATTAACTTCTTTCAAACTGAAATGTCCAAGAGAAGATAACCTGCTGGAAATTTTAGTTCCAAGTGTGAGTAATAACAATGAATATTCACGAGGAAGTTGCCAAAGTGGGTAATTTGATAAGTATTCCCAAAGTACAAGGGACATTCAAATGAAACCCGGCTCAAATAACATTGCCATGATGGGATGGGTTTCAGATGAACATCTCTAGAAGTAAAGGATGTATCAAGGTATACAGGTAGATGTTTTATTTCTTAATGAAAACTGCTTTTACTGTACTGCAGAATTGAAAAAAGAATAAAGACAACAACACTGAACGATAGACAGGCATTTATTTATGTATTTATTTAATTAAAAAACAAAAATAATAAGACAATCTTTTGAATGCTTATACCTCTTATATGCTTTGTTGATGGGTGATTATTATTTGCCACTGGGATAACACTCAGCTCTCTCTCTCTCTTTCTCTCTGTGGTGACAAGAAAGGTGTGAAATAACATTTTGGGAGTTGCTTCCCTTATCAGAGAATCATCGGAAGATACTGTTCAGAAGACACTGTGATTAGATTATTTTCAGTATGAAAACAAAAGTTTTCTGTTTGTTTTGTACTGATCCTGGTAACACAAAGAGCCTGTAGTAAGTTTCCCTTCAGTCACCTTCAAGCTTCTTCAGTCCTGGTCGCCTAAGCTATCCAAATTGCTAAGCCATGTTATGTAGAACATCCTAAGTTGTAATGTCAAAATGTTAGGCTCAGGCCAGAGGTAGGTAGGGCGTCCCTGCCTGCATTTTGACGGTTATTTAAGTGTCCTTTGTTAGGGTTGCTGGAAACTTTAACCAAACCAGGCCACTCTGAAAGTTCCGCTCATTTAGTATTTGCTTTCTTTGACTTCTCCCCCTCTCTCATTCACTACTTCCATGATCAAATGTGTGTGTGTGTGTGTGTGCGTGCACATACCATGCCTTATTTCTTTGTTTTCCTTCCAGACATTAAGAAAAAACAACCCCAAAATGCTAAAAAAAAATTGTTTATTGGTCCCCATAAATCTTTTATTTGCTACTAGTCTATAGTAACCCACTATTACTACTTTCTGTTTTTTTTAGTTGTATTTCTGTTGTTTACAAATCCGACCTTTCTTATGTATTGAGCTTAAAACCATATTGTTTCTAAACGAATAGCTTCCCATCTTAGTTAACCCTTTCATTCATTTGAGCTCCTTCCCTAATTTTTCTCTTTTTTTGGCATCCTTAGCCATCATCACTTATTTTTTTAAAAGAAGCAAAAACCCCGCTGCACGACTTCAGTTACAACTTCCTATTTATCGAAGGTTGGTTTGATGACCACTGATGAAGATAAATATGATTGAGATTTCTTCAAATTATGTTCTATGCGGACTCACCGAAGAAGCTTCCATTTTTTAACCACACAAGTTACACTGCCCTGTCTGAACCTTAGAAAATCAAAATTAGAATCCCTAATGTGTGAGAAAAAATTCCAGCATTGGTAACTATTGATTTAAATCAAAGATTCATTTTAGCTAACGGAAGATTTTCCTTAATATTTATTCTATTCCTTTTCTTAGTCCTAATTTTTCGGCCCCTCATTTCTTCTTCTTCTTATTTCCTTTTTCCATTGGACCATGAAAAAATCTAAAATTATTTTAAAACTGGTTGGGTTTATAATTCTACACTGCTGACTGAATATATTTCAGATTGGTGGATAGCCAGGTTGTTTTGCTCCTTTCTCTTTTTTACTCTTTTGATGAGAGTCTTTAAAGGGAAGGAAGGCAGTACACTGCTTGTGTGGGATTAGCCTTGTTGGAAATTATGAAATGACTTTAATTATTTACCAAAGGAAAGCCTTTTGTTTGTATTTTGGCTTAGTCATGGGAGCAGCTCTAATTTTCTTATTCACTGCAGAAGAACACAAAAACTGCAGACAAATTGGCGTGTTCAGCGCTGTAATCTTTGGCGTAATGCTGTCCAGTGATTCATATCATTGGCGGAGCGACTTTGCATTCTTGCGTACATAAATCACGTTGTTATTAATTGGAGTATAGATGACAAGTATCCAGTTTACCTAATTAGAATATGGTGAAGATCATCATGTTACTATAAATTAATACCAACAGAAGCAAAATAAGCTGAGGTGCTTATGGTTAGTAAATGATTAAGAAATATTTATGGTGATTTTTAATGAATTATTATTATTATTATATTCTTGATGATTTTTCACTTTGCATTATGAATCAGTTCATATTTAATCATATGGCTTAGGTATATGAAATGGTATTGCATCTGTGGCTCTGTAACTGCTACCTTTTGTTGAAGATGATGATGGATTGAAAGAAATGCAAAAGGGGTTTATATCAGAATGATTTTAGAAATGAAGGATTGAAGGGAAAAAAATGTAAACCTCAACTCTTGCGCGTTAAAGATTATAGGGTAATTTAAATGAGATATCAAGAGTTTAAAAAACGCCTGGAAAAGTTAGGAAACCTCATTTTTGTTATTTTGGCCAGGATATAGGACTTTATAAACATCATAGTAGACTCAACAAACCATGCAGTCGTTCTATGTTAGGATAGGTGATCACCTCAGACCGTTTGCTGTATCTACATTAAGATGTTCTTTGTGATTTTTTAAAAGAAGAGAAACATCAAATAGTTCAGTTTAAAGGGAAAGAGCTTCATTTAAGATGAAATAGTCCCTGTTCCTCTGCAAAAAAACACTATCCCTGTCACTTTGTTTTCAAGCAAATGTGTACAAATTGAAGCCAGTTAGGCATGATTTCGACCTTCCTTCATAGATCCCCTGTATCCTTATGCAATATTGTTAAAAAAATAAATATGTCGTCGTTTGTTGTTTTTTTTTTTTAATTTCTGATTTATCAAACTCTGCATTAATGATGGTGGAATCATATTGGAAAAAATCAGCCGCCCCTGTAAGTAACTATTAGCACAATAAAGACAACAACAGAGAAATTGTAGTTAGTGAATCCTGACAAATATCTTATAAGCCTATTTTTCCGTTATAAAGCTACACAAACTTTTATGCACAGAGTAACATCTGCCTTATGGGTTAAACCTTACTGAATATGATAAATTGATGAAACTCGGCTTACCAACAATATATTATGACTGATGATCTCTATTTACCCAAATCCTATTGACTTTCAATTGAAACTAGACTTAAATAGCACTGTCATAATGGTATCCGACCAATTTTTAGTTGAACACCCCTAGTGAATAGATAACTAAATGAGAAGACATCTTTTTTTTCTATTGTCAAGGTACAAGCTGCTTACCAAAGTTCTGTAATTTTTTGGCTGGCTGCTGTAGTTTGATTTCTTGTTTTTGTTGATGCCTGCACGATCTGTACCAGTAATTTGGGTTGTTCTTTGTGGCTTTATTGTCTGATTTTGGTTCATTTCAACAGTCATGACAGTACTTGATACAGCTGTCTTCCAATTTTAGTTTCTAGCATTTTTAACATGTGTCTTTCATTGGAATTCTGCAGATGAGGTTAATTTGTCTGTTAACCTCTTGGAGGAGACAGTATAGTTTGTTTTGTTTTTTTTTTAAGTGTTAGGATTTTTTATAAATTATGAGGTTTTAATTTTATTAAAATTAAAGTTACAAGTTCTAAAACTCTTTGTTAAATTGTTTCTGTTTTTTTTCGTTCTTGAATCTAATTTACTATATTGAAATTACAACTGGATTCATGCCTTCATTTAAGGACTGAATTCCATTTGTGTACAGTTTCTGTAAAATGTCCGCCTTATGTGGGCTGCAAGCATTAGCAACAATTTTGTATTTATAAGACAATGTCTACATAGAATTTGTAGATGAGGGGGAAAATACCCAAGAAAGCTGAAGGAATACAGAAAAGGGGTATCCTAATAAGAGCCAATGACCAGAGAGTACTGGTGGGTATTGGATGGAAATTAGTATTCCCTCAAGATATAGGTATAACAAACTTGAGATCTAATAGCATCTGATCAAAGGAGAAAAGGCAGGTTTGTGCTGATTCACTTAACAAGTCTCAGGGAAGACAGAATAGAAGAGGCAGTCAGAAGGAAAAGAGAATGTATGTATGAAGACATGCCAAAAAATCGAGGTGAAAGGACCAACAGTATAGTTTTTCCAGTAGATGTAGGTGCCAGAGGACTATTGGGAAGATCATGGTGAAAACAATTGAAACCATTGGATTCTCATCTAACAGTGCAATGCAGCATGAAGATATCTGAGTGAATATCCCGAAAGGGGCTTAGATAAGCTGTGGTACTGATCACATGCCCTGCTCAGCCCACTGTCCTGAGGGTCTTGAAGGATAATATACAACTGAGGAGTCTATCAGAAGCACCGTAAGCATATTTGAGTCATGCGCATACGAGAACACGATAGTACACATCTGTTGGAAAGAGAGAATTTGACTCTTCCTTACCTATATTGCTATGTCCTGAAATTTTACTTGCTAACATGAAAACTTGTATCCTCGACAGGTTTTCTATAATCATGTAGTATACAGATGGAGTGTTTAGGGAAATACAGATTATTGCACCTTATCTATTAAATATTTTAATCTATTCATTACTTTTAAAAATTATATATACAGTATATATATATATATATATCTCTTGTAAGCATAGACAAAATATAGCATTGTTTTCAGAATGTATATACAGATGCAAAATCAATATGATAAAGTGATATTTGTCTCTTCTTCCAAATATGCCTCCACTCTCCATCATCTCCAGAAAATTGAAAAGCTGAAAAAATCAGCAGTCAAGCCTGATATAGATCCAAAAATATAACCAAATAAATTGCATTTGTTATGACCATCCTTAAACTGAGGAGACTTGATGAATAATGAATGAAACTAATCAAGATAAAATTCTCCCCCCCCCTCCCACCAATCAACAGAATTGAAGTCTTTAGAGCCGTTGGACCTCTCGCGAGTTTCTGATTTTCTCAAGTGCTGCAATCAAAGTTCAGCATGAATTTGTTTTGAAGTTTTGAAAAGCAGTGGAAACATTTTCTGATGTTGATTTCCACAATGACCACTGCTACAGTAAAGTTTTTCTCCCCCCCCCCCCTCTCTAATTTTTATTAGACAAAAGTATGCCATACCACTAATGTACTGTATGGAAAGTGATTGACTCAATTTGGTGACTTTCCAGAAGTATATATATATATATATTTTTTTTTTTTTTATGACACCCGCCTCCTTTCTACCGAATCAGTCCAATTACATGTTTCCGGATACTGTGGTTTCTTCAAATTTTAATCATAGACTCACCTCCCAGATGGATCTGTCAAGAGCCACGTGATTGCTCAAATTACCAATAGTATCTTTTTCCTATGCTATTTCTTCTGCATACTGTACTCCTTTTCACGCAGTCTTTTATGCTGAACGACAAAGGTCTTGTTTTCACACGTCTGCTCACCAGTACCTCAAACCAATCCATATCACTGGATTCTGTGATATCACCGAGCACATTGCTTTACACTTTCGCCACCCTATTGGCGAGAAAACTACTACCGGACCAATCTGCTGCAAGGCACTTGATCACTCCTTTTCTCTGTCCACTTCTTCTCCCCCAGGAAAGGATGAGTAACAACAGAACAAAAGGAAACTAATAATAATTTCTCTAAATGTATACTTGAGTATAACATCTCTCATATATTGCCAAGTTGGTGAAAAAGATTCCATTGATGAGCAAAGATTCTAAAAGTGTTGTTATTAAATACCTGTCCAGTTATAATTGTGGATCTACTAACGAACTATTCCAGGAGATAATTTATTCTAACTGTTTTTCATGTGTATCTTTGCAGCCATATGCTTATATAAATGTGACTCTCTCCACTGTTAAACTGATTATTCTGCTGGTAAGTGCACAATTCTGGTCACCAGTGGATATGCATGCATAGTTTATTCAGATTCTTTTTCTATATTTTTTATATGCATCAATTTTGTATTTCCTCTATAAAAGAGCCGAAGCAGTGCATTTAGGCCTGAAATGTAAAAACTGACTTGTTTTATTTGTTAGATTGAGACCACTAAAAATTACTTAAGCTAATTAAAAACTTTCATTTCTGTCTCTGTGCATGCATGTGTGTGTGCATGTGTGCACCACAGTCCATTTGATTGGACAGTGGCCCCCTGATGCTTTGAGGTTTTGGTGAGGTTTGTTGAACCCACCGGCCACAAATTGTAGAGTAACCACGGTTATCAATAATCACCTCTATGACGCATTGACCAACACCGAGACTCACTCACCATGATGTGTCAGTCTTTGTGGATCAGTACGTAAATTTTCTACATGCTGCTGGCCACCTGATTTGAGGCCTATTCTGAAGTTCAGTTTTTCTGCTTTTCGCCCAATTTATCCAGCATCTTCCAGTACTCTTTCCAACACGAGTGTCTGTGTGCACGCATTCTTCAGTGATGGTGGATTTCAGTTGTGGAAAATCTCCTCCAATGTCAGAAATTTAATTACTTTCCTTTACCTAACACACGCATCAGTCCCAACCACACCATTTGAAATGCTGTGGTATGTGCCCTGCCCTCCCCCTCCTGGTGAGAAAAGAGAAACTTTCACTACATTTGCAGGATATATAGAAGTATCCCAGGTATGGGATTCATTGCTGTACCACTTATCTTCATTACAAAATAAATAGGAGGCATTGCTTCTGGCTTGTTTCTTATATATAAAATGAACATTTAAAGCGTTATCTACAATTATGACTTATCCCTGGTGCAGCAGTTCTCCATTGAAGTTATCAAGTTGACCTACCTGTGATGTCAGCCACTGTACCACTGCGAACAACTTTTGATTGTTATCATTTTTATGCCTACAAAGTGAACAAGCACTGAATTTTATCTTTGCCTTTTGATTTAATGCAGGCATGGGCAACCTTTTGTGAACTGGGGGCCGCATTATGTAATTTCCAAGTGACCGCAGGCCGCATGGTAATTTCTGTGGTATTTGTATACAAGCTCTATATATATATATATATACAAATATATACTGTGTGCTATATTAACGTGTCAAATAATTATTTAAATTTTTATTATTCTTATGATGAAAATTTTTATTCCTATCTCATTATTTCATAATGATAATTATTAGTATAGATGTATATTTGTATGTAATGTTGTATGGTTAAGAAAACAAAAATTCACTGACATTTTATTTATTTTTTTGATAACACATGCATCAATGAGACTTTTGTACATTCATATTCTTTAACAATTTATCAATATTAGGAGAGATTTGAGATGTTGCTACTCTCAGGTTACATAACAAATGTTCATCAGTAAGTTTCGACTTATTTCTAGATTTAATATGTTTCATTCTAGAAAATAATTGTTCACATACATAAGTGCTCGCAAAAATAGAGATGAAACTTCTTGCTAGTTTCAAGATCTCAGGATAATCTTTCTTCGGTAGAGACTTGTAGAACTCCAATAAAGTTGTTTCTTTGAATCTTTGTCTAAGATCGTCTCTTCCTTGTAGTTCAAGCAATTCCATCTGGAGAATTTCAAAAACAGAGTCAACATCTACTTGGAATGGAGAGGAAACAATTCTGAAATACAAATCTTGACCGATGAAGTCCTGAAATCTCTCAGAGAACTCCTTGTTGAGTAACTGGAGCTCGTATGCAAATGAAGAAAAATCAGAGTGTTTGTGCTGTGCCAAATTGGGAAAGTGAGAAGTTTTCCCATCTCTTAGTTGCCTTTCCTAAAGCTGAAGTTTACTTTGGAACACTTTAACATGCTTATACAAATCATGAACAAGTTGAACTCTACCCTGCAACTTCAAGTTTAGTTCATTTAAATAAGATGTAAGGTCCACAAGGAAAGCCAAATCCCGAATCCAATCCTCATTTTGAAGTTCTGAAACGAATCTTCCTTTCATATCCATAAATGTAAAAATTTCTTCTCTGAGATCGTAGAATTGCTTCAGCATTTTACCTTTACTTATCCAACGTACTTCACAATAATAAGCAAGGGTGCCATATTCAGCATCAATATCTTCTAAAAATTCTTTGAACTGACGATGGTTAAGGGCTCTTGACTTTATAAAGTTAACACACGACACAACAATAGACATTACATGTGAAAATTTAATAGACTTAACACACAAATTCTGTTGGTGGATTATGCAGTGAAATGCAACGATGCTTCTCTTTTCATTGTAGATTGAAAGCTCTTTATTCATCTTAGAAACGAATCCAACTTTACTTCCAACCATGGCAGGAGCGCCATCTGTTGCCAAACTATGAAGCTTTTCTATTTGAAGATTGAAGTCATTCATTAACTTTTTCACTTGCAGAAAAATATCCTCGCCTCTTGTGGTACCTCTCATTGCTTGCAATCCTAGTACTTCTTCAGTAACATTAAAATCTGAGTCAACACCACGCACAAAAACAGCCAGTTGAGCCACATCTGTCACGTCCGTACTTTCATCGATGGCCAGTGAAAAAGTTTCGAATTTTGAGCATCGCTCCACTAGACTTGATTCTATGTCAGCTCCCAGTTCTTCAATACGCCTTGTCACAGTTCTGCGAGACAAACTGATAGTTTCAAAGTCTTTTTTTTTATCTGGACATATAATTTCAGATACGAGTTCTTTGAATATTTAGCAACTTTCTCAGAAACGATGTAACTAGCTCGCACAATATTATCACTTTGGTTCTGTTTCTTGGTGAAAAATGTTTGCTGTCCTATCAAAGCTTTTCTCAATTTTTCCACTTTCTCTTCCCTTGGACGACCAACAAGACTGCCATACTGAGAATGTTTGGTACTGTAATGTCTTTTCAAATTATATTCTTTCAAAACAGAAACAAAGTGCTTTTCCATTTCGTAGTACAAAGAAATAATTATCCGTCCATTTGTCCTGAAACACGCGACACTTGTCAATTAACTTTCTTTTCTTGGACATTTTTGGTGGTAAATAGATTAAAAAAATTTATATTAAGCATATTAATAAGCAAAAAGCACAGGAATTTTAAATATTAAGATGGAATAGAGGGCCGCACTCCGAGGCCGCACAAAAACACGCCGCGGGCCGCAGGTTGCCCATGCCTGATTTAATGTCTGGCTTCAACACGAGGAAGGGAATTCTGCCACCTGTAGGATTGGCACCAAAACCAGTATTGTC
Organism: Nautilus pompilius; assembly: GCA_018389105.1. Classification (NCBI taxonomy): domain Eukaryota; kingdom Metazoa; phylum Mollusca; class Cephalopoda; order Nautilida; family Nautilidae; genus Nautilus; species Nautilus pompilius. The sequence continues at coordinate 241,764 of JACATO010000322.1, read as the reverse complement.
CATACCGAGTATGATGCGCATGCACACTTCATCAGTGTCTGGAGGTAGGCAGCTGAGATGGACAACCATTTACTGTTTTAGCTTTTAACATAGCAGGTTAAAGAGACTGACAATAAACTTCCAGATACAACTTTTAAAAACCATCTTAGTCCATCTTTGCTCCTCACCAAAGAAAAAATTAATAGTAAATTCAGAGAAAAATTAATTTTGGACCAGTGATGGGGATGGGCATGTGGTATTCCAGATTAGCGTTTCAAATCTCCGCACAATGCTGGCTCCATCATAGAAAGAATATATGGAAGAAAAATCATCTTTACTTCATGATCAATATAAAGATTCAAATGCCAACCTTTTGTGACATGATGCTTCACATTTAATGTTACATTAAAAAAAAAAAACATTTAAAGGTGACCATTTTGTTCTTCACTTCAGTCATTAAAGGTGACTTACAAGGTGGTGAAAACCTTTTGTGGCACTGGTGAGTGAGAGAAACCAGACTGCTAGCTAGACAAGGAGGCAGGGAGCCTTTTGATTTATACAAAGCATCCAAGGAAAAGAAGTCAGAAACACTTTTTTTGCTTGCTTGCTTTGCAGAATGCCATCCTAATATCCAGGCTAAAGACATTTCTCAGAAATAAGCTAGAAAATGATTTGCTCTTGTAACCAAGCAAGTAGCTAACTGGGTACAGTTTGGGTCTCTTGAGCAGATATCGAGGTGCAAGACAGTCAAGAGTTACCTCCCCAGTGTATTCGGAAGATCACTACTTAAAACTTCTCATTTTTCAGATTTGGAAGAAAACTGAAATGCCTGGAGGTAATTTGACAACAACATTTTTGAAACTAATTGACACTATTATTAACAACCATAATAAATATTTATTCCATTCATTTATTATTCTGTTATATGATTTACTAATATCTAATAGCCACGATGAATTCTTTACCAGCTTATTATCATCACTCCTGGCATTACTAACTGTACAACACCTAAATTACTATTTTCATGCTTGAAACTTTTCAGATAATTATCCCCTCTAAAACCCCATAAATCTGATCATATTAGTTTTAAAGCATGTTTTAAATGTTTCAAATCTGCAAACATTTAAGGGACGTTATGCTGAACTCTGTCCAATAACTCAGTATTCCTTTCTTAAATATGACCACCAAACTTCTATCTACAGCATAGTAAAGATGTGTACAAACCAAGAACTTGTGTAATGGAACTGAATTTTCTTTATTTTTATATTTGATGCTTCTGTATAATAAATCAGACTTTGATTAGGAAAAGGTGAACTTGTGGGAGGTGCATAGTTTTATCAAGAATCTATTGACTGGATCTGGAGACTCATAGATATCAGCAACCACAAAGTCTGGCTTTGGTAGAAGGTCACAATGTTGGCATGTGCCCATCCTGTGTAATAGACTCTGTCATTCAAGTGCTTACCAACTGCTGACATTTAAATGTTCATTTTGACAAAAGGCTGTCTAACATTCTTTGTTTAATTCTGGAAATCCAATTTTGTGTCTCATTTTAACACAATCAGCTGTTGCCACAAGAATTGAAGTAAGATTTTTTAATGTCCTGTCTGTCTGCTTTGTCAGTATGATACCTTAGAGTTTGGTTTGGTATTTAATTTATTCATAAAAAAAAAAAAAACTAAATTTGCAAAGAATATCATACCAAGACTAATTATGTACTTTTTTGTTTCTTAGAAAGGAAAAGAAAAAAGAAAACCTTTAAAATACAGAATTCTTTCTATCAAATTGGGTAGAACTTTGCAATGCAAAGTGATTTCTTGGTTTTCATTTTTTGCCAAAGAATTTGGTTGAGGAATTCGGTTGGCATTTTTGTTTTAATGATTTCCAACATCTGCCATCACTTTTAACACACCGCAATGGTGTTAACAGTGACATTGGGTTTGAAGTGGAAGTCTGAATCTGAAAGGAACTTCTGATATTTCTAAATACAAGAAACCAACTTGTGCTCACGCAGAGCGGAATAGCTTTTCATTTAATACTTCTCATCCTTCTCTGTCTCCATATCTATTATTTCTTAGAAGCTTTTCCTCATTAATATGATGTTATTCCATTTAATCAGACTATTTCTACACTCCAATTAAACTCCAGCAACAAGTATTTCTCTTTTTTCCTCTCTCTCTCTCTCTTCCTGGTTCTGCTTTATTATTTCCTTGACATTTATATATTTTTTCATTGATGTCAATACAGCATGCATACACATTTCTGGTAATAAATTCCACCTACAGATTTGTAGATATGGCTTGGAGGAGTTTAGCAACTTAAATGCATTTTGGTATAGATTTCTGGGTGTTCAGGGTGATGGATTCCCCAGCCAATGGTTAATTGTATCGGTTAACCAATGGCTGGTTGGCAGATTGCTGTTTGTGTGAGATTGTAGATTTACAGGTAAGGTTAGTAGACAGCAGCTATGGGATTGCTGATTGTGTGGAATTTACCCAGAATGGGCTGCTTCAGGTAAAATCACAATTTAGCACGAATGTGTTCATGGTTCAGTTTTTCTGTATATTGAACAACAAATGAAACAGACAGAAACCAAAGCGCTACCAGAGGAATGAAAGAGAAGTACACCAACCATTATCTTAATATGATTAATCCTGGTCTAGGCCCATTGCCACCCCCCCCCCCCACCACCACCACCGCCGGGCCTTTTGCCCCTCTAGGGCTATTGCCCTCTGGAATGTTGCCCCCCCCATAAATTTTTAATTCAAACAACAATTTGTTATTTGTTTCTTCTTTTATTATCCATAAAGTACACATAGTTAATATATGTATCCAGTAAGGTGAGAAAAACTGTTGAGGTAATATGCCTACACTAAAGAAAAAACATACAACTACCAGCATCTTAGTTACTGATTTTCGATGAACTTTCTAGTAGTCGCATAACTTTAGAATGAGATATTGTGGGTGATACCATAATTCATTATATGTCTGTTCTCATACATTCTGACAATTTTTCTGATAGATTGCCTATTTATTTGGTGTTGCTTGTGTTGTGGGGCAGGTGGGTGACCAGCAATCATCTGGTTAATTGAAGCATCAGTTAGGGCCGGTTCTCTTCTTAACCCATCAAAGGATCTCCAGGTATTGGGATGGTGAGCAGCAACATTCATTTGGAATCTACAATGCCAGCCCTCAACATGGCTGTTCATGCATGGCAAACCTCTCAGTTATGGCAAACCTCTCAGTTGTGTCATGCATGTTCCAAAGAGAGTTTGGAAACCCTGGCTGTTGTCGACGGCGACAAAGACCACGACCATGTTCACGGCCTATGAATGTGCCCTCAAAGTAGTCACAAATTACCATCACCTCTTCCTGCAGCATCTTAAAAAAAATCATGATCTCTTCCTCTGGAACGATGGCAAGCACCTGTAGCATGCGAACTGATAGCGAAAAGTCAGCATCTTCTGTGTACAACCCTTTTAGACCAGCTTCCTAGACTTTGCAGTACACAGACCGGGAGAGGTGATGGAAACATCTTTTCTTGGTTGCATCTGGGAAGATGGTGTGTTAGCATTGATAGCTGCAGATTCAGAGTTGGTCATCATCAAACTGGGATTGAGTTGCGGTTTGATGTTAAGCAGTTATTGCAGAACACTGATGTACGATCACTTCATAGAGTAACCTGTGAAAATAAAAATCAATGCCTGTTTACATGATTTTACATCATCCCTGACTTATGTATAGGATTGAGGACCCAAACCCTTACGTAAGTCAGGGACTGTCAGTACTTTTCTAAGATACATTTTGTAATTTCTTATCCTTTGATGTGACTGTTCAATCTTCTTAGACCCTTCAAAAAGCATAACCGACAGAACAAAAGAGGATTAACAGCCACACCTGGGCATCAATCACTGAAAACTGTCTTTGATGTATATAAAATCTCAACAAAAAGAAAAAGCACTATCCATCAAACATGTTTCATCTTTGCCACAGTGATTTTACAGTATGTGGAAAAAGAAGACATTTGTATTTAGGGTAGAGGCCCAATTTGTATTTTGGAGGGGAGAGGGGTTAGGGGTCTGATCCCAATTAATCCATGTCAGTTTTGGCTCTGACATTCATAAATGATGCTGCTCAGAAATTTGCAGTATTATAATACAACCTTAGATAACCATTTTCCTCCCTTTAAAAATCTTGCTCCACGGATAATAAGCACTACATTGAAGAATGGTTTTCATGCAGTCACGCACGGGTCACTGTATAAAACAAGCAGAGTTATACATATATATCCAGAGACTTGACAAAGCCCATGCTGGCCATGCCAGTAACAGGGTGAATGCTTGATTGCATGTTATAAGAAAAGGCACCAGAGAAAAGCTTAGTCTAAAATGGCCATGGCGTGAATAGGAAGCCCCGTGAGAATTAATGGACTTTGAAAGGAGGCATATACAATTTGGCGGGTGGGGGGGGGGGGATTTGTAGCAGCCCATGGAAAATATTGAAGGTGCTGACTGAATATGCCACTTTTTTTTTGGTCAGTTGAAGAGAAGTCATAAGACGACCATCCATGCATGCCATGGATTCTCAAAGCCAACAAAACGGAAACTTTAAGCTGCAAAAAAAGACTGTAAAAATTTAACCTGACATGTGAGTGTAGCAGTGTGGGTGCAGATATCCAACAGAACCATCAGGCATTAATTATGTCTTTGACACGGGGTACAACGGATGACTGGCCAGATGTAAACCATTTCTCACTCCGTGCAATGATGTCAGCCACTGACTGCAGTGGGAAGTGATACCATTCCCTCCAGTCTTTCTTTGAGGGGCAATCTGTCTGTCTGCCTTATGGTGTAAGCGTGTGGGCCACTGGCTGGTGGTGCTTTGTGCCACAGTGTTCACCTGCCTAAAGAGGGCAGTACTTTTATGGAAGCTCATGTCATAACTCACATTACCCGTGGAACACAATGATGGAAGAGTGTCAGGGCTTTAGTCTGGCCAATCATTACTTAGTCAACTTTCCGTGCATTTATTTAAATGAGGATAAGAGGAGTGGATAACTTAGCAGAATATCACCTTTTGAAATAAACTTGACCTGTTTTTGTTTTTTACCACTATTTTTCAGTGTGGAAAGTGAAGAATTTACTGAAATTTGTCTAGCCACCTTAATATTATGGGCAAACATTTTAAGCATACATTTTATTGATCATTGTACTAGTCACACATAGGTCATTGGTTCAAAAGTGACTGAGATGAATGAAAATAGATATATCTCTTTTGCTGTGATTCAGGTTTTCTACAAATAATATTTTGATATTTCCTTTGTATTCTTTGTTTGCATTTTTAACTCTGATGATACAAGAAGAAGGAATGAGACGTGAAATGCCTTTTTCCCAATCATTCTCTGTTTGTGTCTTTTCCTTACATCAAATTATTAAAAATCGGAATGAGTTAAATGATGCACAAGTATTCATCAGAACAGACAAGTCAATGAATCAAATGTCTTTATTTGCTCTATGTGTTGTAATTGTTTACTGCCTTCAGTAATTTCAAAGGAATTTGGTTAGATTTACACTTCTGATGCTTTTCAAACATGTATCATCTGTCTTTATATCCAGGCAAGATGGCATGTGATATGGGATCTTTTATGCTCTCACCTCAAAAGAGTGCAAAACCAATGGTCTCTGAAGTATCATTGTTAGCTTACATATTTAATTATTTCTAATCCATTTGATAATTGGTAATAAGCAGTTTTTGTGCTATATCAGTAACTTTTCTGTTTTTATTATAATGGGTTTTTATCTTATTTCTATGTCACAAATTGTCTAATCAGCCTGCTCTTTTTGGATACAAAAAAAGCCATGTAACTTAGAAGCAACTGGCATAAAACAAGTATTTATAAATTCTTATAATGCTAACATATCTTGCTAAACTTGGGTACAAGAATTTGAGATTCAGACAGTATGGCAGGTTTATTTGGTCAATCTTACTGGTGAACTTGTCTGTTTCTTTCAAACGAAACTTGCTACATATTTGAAAAGAACTTCTGATCGGCCATTGGACCAGTCACTCTATTTTGTCCTAATTTTAATTATAGCTTTTGCCTGCTGTTTCAGAATGTGTCACTGTGTAAAATTTGTCCTGATTGGTTACATTCTGCGATTACTTTGACTTGTTTTTTTTTAGCAAATTGCCCATAATGTGGATATCTGTTATGGCTTCTTATCAACTTACTGTGTTTTACTTAAGCTAATCATGGATTTTCTCCTAATACCAACTTATTGCCTTCATTTTTCAGATTCTGAAATTCCTGGTTCATTTTAATTGGCACCCATATACTTGGTCAATAAACAATCAATCAGTTGCTAAATAATGATCAGTAAATTGTTTGGAGCTGAGTTTGGAAGCTTTTTACGCAGTTGTGTGTATGAAGTTTATCTGGTATATATGAGATTTTTAAGGATAAATTATAAAATTAATATAACCTTTTTTTTGCCACCTGTATTAGCAAGAGAAAACACGGTATATTTAGGATGAAGCATTTAATCCACCAACTTCCGAAGCTAATTGAGATACTGAAAACACACACATGAACACATCGTTATACCTGTGACAAAAAGTAAAAACTCAGTAACAGATATTACAGTGAGTTCTGTAGCAAAAGCACTATATGGAGTAGTTAAAGAATTAAAGACCATTATGCCCGAGTAGTCTTGAAGTTATTTATAAATCTCTATTTATGATGCTGACTTTATATTTAAAATAAAATATCCATTTCAAAATAAATTTTAAAAAAATAATTAAGAATTTTTAAAAATACATCTTTAATAGATATTTCTAAGTCTGTTTTTCTTACTAGTTTATAATTAAAAATGGTTATATTAATTACATTACAAGTTCCCTTAACCAAAGCTAAATACTAATGCCCTTTGTTCTTTACTGATGGTACTACTCAACTGAAAGACCATCTAGACATTGTATTTATATGGTATTAAATGCAAAAGTATCTCTTGTTATGGTTTAAATTTAAACAAAATGAAACAGTTCCCTTCAAGCTTTGGTAAAGTAATTTTTTTGCTTGTTTGTTTGTATTTCAAAATTTCCTAACAATCCATAAAAACCAAGTGATCTCATTCCAATTATCTAATACCATCCAAAACTGGCTGATTGTCTTCGTGACGATTACCAAACTGGAAACCGGCTGCATACTTTCTCTTGTAATGATAGTATACTTATGCTTGAATGCACTTGTGCCTGTATCCTCTTGACATTTAAGTCAGTCAGGTATATGTCTTAATGAGCATTTGAGATAATTGTAGTTCTCCTCCAAAGTTTTTTTTCCAAATGTTTTTTGTTGTTTATTCCCTCTGTCATACGGAATTACATATACTTGATGAAGATTTTGCTATTTAAAGTTTCCCCAATCTGATCACATTAGTTACTCTGATCTGTGTGGAGAGGCAGAACTTCTTAATTCAGCTTCGTTCTTTTTTTCCTTCAGGATGCTTGTCAATCTAATCTCTTTATTTGTATTTAACGAAGTAACTTTACAACAGCTGAACAGAACAAATCTCTTCCTTTTTTAAAAAACTTTTACATGTATTTACTATAAAGAATGTTTGTAGCAAGCACAGTGTGCTTTTAGTTTTCTGATTGCAGCCTGGAATGAGAGAGAACTTTATATTAATAAGTGAAAATACCAATTTTTAACATTTTTCTTTGTGGAAAAGGGAAAAAAAATTTTAAGGAAAACATTGCTAATTAATTTATAACATATATTATTTTAAATTATGCAGTGCTACTTAGAATGTTTATCAACAAAAGTTGACAAAAATTAATGTCCTGGATTTTTATTTCACTGCTTCTGCATCAAATGCATTCTTTGGTTTCCATGATAGTTAAAGCAGAAATGAATACTTTTAATCTTTTTTATGGAGAGATATCTGAGTAGTGTTGACATTTTTTTTTTACATGTTATTATGCTAAATCATCTGATCATATGTAGTATTGCATTCTCGTGACCTTAAGTTTGTATTGATAATACAGTAAAAATAATCAAAGATGGTTGTATAGAAGTGGTGGATACTTGTTATGTGGGCAGTTAGTGTAGTGTAGTCACTTGCTTGTCTTGCTGGTCGCTGTGTTTTGACGTTTGTTGGGTCTGGGCCACATCTGTTATCCAGACAGTTGTGTGGCCTCTCTTGCTTTAGTGTACCCAGCCTACCTATCTTGTATTTGTTTTCAGGGATTTTTCCCATCTATATCAGAAGAATTCTAACAAGTTTCTTAGATAGGGAAAGTTTCTGGTCTTTTTCCACTGCTATCTGCTTTCAGTGCTCCCCTGCCATACTAATGCTTTTGTGTCCAATGACAACTTAATATTTGACAGGGTTCTGAGGGGTGCACCAATAACAGCAACAACACTAAATATTGTGATCGTGGGAACAGAGGAGCAGTAGTTGGCACCCAAATCTTGGCATTTAAATTTAGCAAAGGATGGTCCACCTTCATTCTCTCTGCACACAGAGAGGTTAGGGGGCTTTTGTTGTTTTCTTTCAAAAATATGATTTCTTAAATATCATCAGTTGATGATGTTACTGTAGCCGGCAGTGTGTCCACCTGTTGCAGTTCGAGTCAGTCCTGTCTTGACAATCTAGCCAGTGACATGACTTGATTCACCCCCACTACTAATACCAAGTTTCTGACAGGTTTTTGGTATTTCGAGCTCATAGAAAAGATTCCAAGAGTTCTGACCTTGAGGGCTTGCATTATAACCACCACCTGTCAGATACCAGCTGTGCATTTATCAAGTCAACAAGGCTAATATTCTTCATCAGCTCTTATGAACTGTAAGAATTGTAGAAGTATTTTTTCCATCATTTTGCCTGAAAAGGGACCACATACTTGCCAACTCTCCCAATTTTTAATCAATCTCCTACCCTCCTGCTTTTTTCGTTAAAAAGACTCATTTCTCCCGATTTTTAAGAACTCTCCTTATAAAATGTGAAAACAACCCGATTTTTCATCACCCATAACTGACATTTCACGAGTTTCATATTTCGACCAATCAGAAATCAGCAAAACCGTCGCCCCGTTGTGTATGGCTCATGCTATCGTCACCTGCCACTCAGCAGGCTTGTCCCCCATGGCAGACACTCCCAGTTAAATCACAGGTCTCTTCTTGACAATTCAACCCTGGATGCGTTGTTGACATGTCCGGACAACTTTGAAAACAACAAAGTCAGCCTGTGTTACCTACAGTAAAGAATTAACATTTGAACATGAGTCAGAGCATGACTGATTGCATTTGACAATTGTGACCATATGGAGATTTAGAGACAGATAATCATGAGTGTTTATGTTTTCTTTGTTCTTTGTTTACATTTTTGAGTGCTTCGCGACTCGGATTGCCAAAGTCTCCCCAATGAAAATTTTGGAAAGTTGGCAAGTATGGGACCATCAAGCTGATATATTTAGCATTATTTAAAATTTACATATGAAAATTTAGCAAAATGAATATATACACTCGATAAAGTATGCACCCATCTTTAGAGGGAACATTCTGTCTGCATTATAGTATTTATTTCAGCGAATGTTTGCTCATACTATTTAATAACAGATTATTTGCTTCAGTTTACTATTTTACCAAAAAAGGGCCAGAACTGACCCTTTGCCACACAACTTTTTATGGATTGCGATGGATTTGAATGTTGCAGGACAGCAATATGACTTGTGATATTGTTATTGGACAGCCAAATTACTGCTTTACTGTGTGATAATGTTGTATCATTATTTATTAACTATATCTTGAGACCAAATCGCTTGTTTGAGTACAGTGATAAAGTCAAATTATTGTTTTTACTTTGATTTACAACATTGCAATGAACTAAGTTATGCTAGAAGGATGCCAGTGGTGGTATAACTAAATAATGCTATAACAATACAATAATACCAACCAATAGATATTTCTATATGGTTTATTTTTGTAGTTTTATTGAAATATTGAACATACATACCATGAGTGTCATTATAAATAGTCAATAAACATATATATACTATATATATATATATATATATATATATATATATGAACATTTTAATACTCATATTATATACATTCTTTATAATATCCCTTTGTGAACCTTTTCTGATTTCTTAAAAGGATATTTGTAATTTAGCAAAATTGCTTATTTTAAAAGCTATTTCTAAAACAAAAACAATTCAATGAGTAATAGTATTCTGATATTAAGAATAATAAATGAAAGTACTTTTACAATTTAAAAACACATTTAAGTTTGTGAATACTGTATTTTCCACTGTTGTAGGTTAGTATGAAATTTAAGTCCATTCATGAGAAAATCTGGCATTTGTACACAGACAGAATGAAAACCAAAAGTATACCTATGTATTGATTTCCACATAAATGAGCTCATTTTTTTTATTCACCAAGAAAACAAAGTAATAAGATTATTATTAACAGCAATGGCTGACTGCAATAAAGGAAAAGAAACAAACTGTTTTGTTCTTTTGAATAGAATATATGAATTTTTCTCCATAAATGTGTCTTAATCATTTCATTCATTTGTGGCTAGTAGATATATATATATAAGCTTCTGAAGTGGACACCATGTTAGACAAACTAATCAACTTGAGTCTAACTTAATATTATTGTTAATTTATTAGGCTGAGCAGTAGACATTGGGTCTGTGGAGCCTCCATGGATGGATAATTTTCTTTGGAGTTTTCTTAAATATCACATCAGCTTGGTCTTAGCTTGGTATAATAGGCATCTCAGATTCATCCTCTTCGAGTTTAGAGATAGACTTGTGCCAGTTGAATTCACATTTATTCCAAGAAAAGGCCAAGGTTCAATATCCACTTATACACCATAAGATCCAGCCGGCGTGGGCTGAGTAGAAAGAACAAAGTGCATTTTTAAAACATTTTCTTCTTGATTTTAGAATTAAGTTGTGTTTGTTTTATTTTTTTAAGTATCTATGATGACCCAGTTTTGGGGAAATGTTTTTCTCGCTAGATGGAGTTACAAACAAAAGGGGATGTTGGGGTGGGGGAGGGAGAATTATACAATTTAGAAATCTCAGCTAGCGTAACAATCTAAGTTTCAAAAGTGTCATTTTAGTGGTTGCCAGCACCACTGATTTGTTGTATTAACGGTGATGTAGTTTATTGACTTGATTTTAACTTTATTGTTGCAACACTTGTATCCTGAAATTGTGACTCTCTCTCTCTCTCTCTCTCTCTAAGTGAAATATTTTTTAGGAATATTTCTATTACTTTATTATATATATATATATTTGCCTCTTTCCTTGACCTAAGAGAGATCCCTGGATTACTAATTACAGATTACAACAGTGGACTATCCATTATACAGACATCAAATCACCATTAATGCTGTGAATGAGCACCAGATGGTGGTCAGCGAGAGAAAGTAGTGGACAAGTTCGGAAGCAAGTCCAGCGTCTGTTTGCAAGGAAAACAGTGCAGGGTCAACCAGTAGGTGATTAAGATCATTTAAGCAAGAGGCTGCTGGTTTAAAACAAACAAACAAACTCCCCCTAAAAAAAAGAAACAAAAACACAAAAAAATGGAGGATTCAAAATGTCTTCCCCCCCCCAATTTCATTGGAAATTTTAAAAAGATGCGTTTAAAGTTGTTCATGTGAAAGAGACCACTTGATGTGTGAAAAGTAGTTTCCAAGGATAAGTGGAAAAGCAAGTCTCATCCTCTGAGAAATAATGCAATTTTGGAGAAATAACATCATTTCAGTTGCTGCTCTTATCCTGAACTTGAGAACGGACTCAAAAAAAAAAACAAAACAAAAAAAAAGAAAGAAAAAAGACAAAATTTTTATTATTATTTTTTTTAAATAGGAAAGATTGTCTATACAATGCAGACAATGATTTGTTAATCAGTTTCTCACCAGCGGTTACTCATTAAGAGAGTTTGGGATAAAGCCTCTGAGGTTGCTGGTTGGTATCAGCCTCCAATGTGTGCCATCGGCTACATAAGTGTAACCTTTAGAGCAGACGTGGTGCCACCTGCTATCCTTTTCATGGGACTCAATGGTGCTTGTGTGTGTGAATGTGGAGGTTCTGTTCTTGTTTGTAGTGTTTTGACAATGTTGTTATCGTCCAATATTGTGTAAATGTTTGTCGTTGACGATGATGTGCCCAAGTAAATTGTGTCCAAAACTCGCCATAGCAGATGCTTGGTGCAAGTAGTGTGAAGTAGAGTATACCAATTGATGTATTCCCGATATGTCCACGTTCTTTTTGAGGCGGCAAAAAAAGACTTTAGGAATAATATCTCAGTTGTATTCAGTATGTCTGTTGCTCCTTCAAGTATTTTCATTTGCATTAGCTTCCTGTCTCCAATTGTTTTTCAGCAAGCTCATCACCATGGCAATGTGACTTTAATAAACCCAGTATGTTTGATTTCATTTTATTCCAAATTGCTTGATTCAATAATTTCACTTTATTAATTATAATTCTCAAGTAGGGTAAAAAGAAATGAAAAGAAATCAATAGAAAGATCCCTTTTCCTGGCTAGTAACAGTAATTGATATATATATATATGCTTGTATTCATGGCATTCTATTGTAGCAAGTGATGAAGGAAAGTTTGCAGTTGGTGACCATTTTGTAGCCTACAAATTTACAAAGAAAGTAATAGCAGTTTAAATTAGGAGGATAAATCCATAACAGCTTGCAATTAAAGTTTGCTTCTGCTGCAGCTTAGTAAGAGGGTGATTTTGAAGACTCTGCTTATAGATGCTAGGCTGTATTTCAAGTTAACATCATGGATGTGTGTGTGTGTATGCGTGCATGTAGCAGTTGATTTGATGTTTTTATTTATATGACTTTATTGTGTTATGCATACACGAAGGAAGTCTTTCTTGTTTTGTATTGTAGGCAACACGATGGCACTGTAAACAATGACACAATGTGTTAACACACAGTGGCGCCCTCTCATGGTGGCCGGTAGCTGCTCCCCTGATGGTTCCCAGGTGTTCCTTTTTTTCCCTTTTGTTTTAGTTGTGTAGCTAGTTTAGTCAGGTCTTTCTCTCACTTTACCACACCAGCTAGTTCTTTGGATTTTTGTGCTGCATACTTCAGTTTCCTTCCATTACTAATGTGAAGAGTTCAAGGTCTTTCAGTGTTGGAGTTGTTTCCAATAGCTTATCCCTGTGGTCAGAAGAAAAATACATTAAAAATAAAGTCTAGATACAATTTTAAAATTTTCGCCCATAAATATTAATAATAATAATAATAATTTTTAACAAACTGGGTTTAATTTTGAACAAAACATTAACAAAGGAGGCTCTGTTGCCCTGTTCATATGAGTGTTTTCATTTTTTAAATGCATTATTATATGAATATGTTGTTTAACACCCTTACTTTAAAAAAATGTACTACTAATAAAATAATAATAATAATTTACTTGATAAAAATGTCTTGGAAAAACACTTAGTATTTTTTGTTTGTTTCTTTTAGAAGAAAAATCCATGCATACAAAATATAATACAGAAATGATGATAGCATGGGCACCATCTTTTACAGATGTGGCTGTGCATTATAGTACAGTTTATAAGTTTACTAGCAGTATATGACTTTGGTTAATAATTACATATTACATATTTAATAGTCTTATGAACCTGCTGTATACCACTTGGGGTGTATTTACACTCCACTGCCCTTCAGGTCTGCATTACTTAGCACATGTTGAGCCATAGAAGCTGTAAGACATGGTACAATCTTACAGGTTATGGGTAGCTGCTTAGGATGGAAAATTTTAGGGGATCAGGGTAATGGTAAACAAATATGAAATGAAACATGTTGAAGAATCCATATAGTAGCTAAGCAGATTGGAGGGCTCCTTCAATGGGTTTTTGAAAAAATGGCGCACTATCACTAGAGCCAGTGCAGATGCACACACTAGTGATAAAAGTGAACATGAACTTGCTGTTTGTACTGATGTTGAAAGAGGGCTTCGCAAAGTAACTTTCATTTGGAAGGCCTGACATCTTAAGCCAGCTCTGGCTAAACCATTCTCATTCATTTAACCCTTTGTTACAAAACAGCCAGTTCAACACAAATAGTGACTAGAGCTTGGCTGGGATGATATAAGTAAGGTAAACACTGATGAGCTATATGGAGAGTTAATTTTGCTGCAATGTGTCAGTAGTACAGTGCAACACACAAAAGTCATTTTGAAAAATTTCACATTTTGGATAATTAATACTCACTGAGTATTTGATGAAGTATTTTTTGAAAGCAGTTTATATATGAGTGCCATATCCTCTGGAGTATAAGTCTAGGGTGGATAAAAATATGGAGTGGACTTTTACTTCAGAAAATGCTACATGAAAAAGTTATTGAAGTCAGCTTTATGTCTGATATTAATTAAATAAAATGTTTTAGTTAACATTCTTTAGTGAGCAAATTGAGAAATTATAATTAATTAATTACAGGTGGCAAACTCGAGGCTTGAGACCAGGTATAATTAATGATGTGCAAGTAGACAGACACACACACATTGTATAAGTATATAAGTATACTATGTGTATTTTAGAAATAACAATAGCAGGGGACACCATAATTCAAAAAATATCTGAATTTATTTTATTTAATTTATGTCAGATTTTTTTCAAAAACCTTTCTGTAAGACTAAGCTTCTCTAAGCCTTCTCACGACCAAATCATTGAAATGGCATGGGGAAGGAGAGAGTTTTGCCCATGAGCTTTAATTACAGTGAGCGTCTTTATGACAAGAATTGTGCGAAATGAACTGGATCAATTAAGCCAAGTTTCCGCAGCTACCTTCAGGCATAGGAGCCAGCAAAAGTGATGTTAACACAACCTCCTGTGGTGTATGATTATAAGTCACGTGATATGTAAAACAAGCATGAACATCTGGGACCTGGGAGAATGTATGGAATATAAAAGAATGGTGGCTAACTTTACTCAGGCTTTTTGTGTCGTGTATTAAGTTTATTAGCCAAAGTGGACACTGTAACATGCTACACTCTCCCTGAAAAAAAGAAAACACATTTAAATTGTACGCACAGATGGAGAGTATGCTAATTCATAATGTACTGTGTATACATAGTCATGGTGAATTCATGAAATGTACCCAAACATGAGATAATTAGGAGACATAATATAAGACCCTCTTTATATTTGAAACACTATTCCAAATATATCTAGAAGATATATTTGTTCCATTGTTATCATCTCAGCCATTCTTGTCACTGAATAGTTTGCATTAATACAAAGCTGAGTCTTTGTTATTGCATTGTTGGAATCAATTGTCTTTGCTTCTCATTTTCATTTTGTGTGAGAGTGGGAGAGAAAGGGGATTTATATATAAATTATAAAAATAAATTCATTAACAGTTGAAATAATATATGAAAAGAGGCATCTGTATGTGCATCCTGATAGTGATTATCTTGTATCTGTCTCCATTCAAAAATGAAAAATTAAAAAAAATTAATTAACTGAAAAATCAGATAACATCATTTTCACATTGAGCAAATGATCTCTCTCCCTTTCTCTCTCTCTCACATGCATACATGCACGCGTGCACACACACACACACACACACACACCTGCACATGATGATCTAATCTCTGTGAAAGAAAAAAATTAGTTCTAATGACTTTTTTGTTATTGTTTATAGGAAACATGATCTCTTTGTCAGGAGTGCATATATCTTTCAAGAAATATGACTAATTCATTTGTATTATGTAAAATACGCTAGCTTTCAAAAGTTAGCAACAAACCAAAAAAATATTTATAAAATAGTTAATTTTATTCACCAATTGATGAACACAACTATTCTGTAACAAAACTTTTATAGAAGAAATGTGTAAAATTACACATAATTTTTAGTGGCAAAAAGCGAAACAAGTGAACCAAATCAGAAAATATGAGGGAATTCTAGCATAGATAGTGTAAACAAAAATTTGTCAATGGAGGATGTGCTGCTCCCTCTTGATAACTTTATCGATGAGATTAGAGCACCTCAGACTTTCTCAATAGGGTTTATCATAGGAGAATGTGCTGACCATGTCATATGGGTAATGGTTTGGCCTTGAAGATGTTGTGGTCAGTTACATGTGCCCTATGTGGACAACTGTGTCCATTAAAATGAAGGTGGCATCTAAGCATGTTTACGACTTCAGTTACATAAAGTTCAGTAAGTTGTTGGCTTTAAATCCTCTGTCTCTCTCTCTTTGTTCCACTTAAGTCTGAAAAAAGAAACTTGAATTTCTTCATTTATTTTATATATCTAATTTTTAATCATAAGACTTATACAACAGTTCAGTATGAGAATTTGGACCTAAGCAGCCTGTTCAGCCCCATAGAACCTTTTGTGGGGTAAATCATCAATCTTTGCCAACTCTCAAACAGCTTTAAATGGCATTTAGTTGATCTTAAACACAAATAACAGGAAATTCACTGAGAAGCGACCTGTCCAGAGTTTAGTTTGTTTATAGAAAGAAAATCCATTGTAATGTCTCTGGCTATTTTCATGTCTATTCAGCAAATAATATACAAATTTGCTTAACATTCTAGAAAGACTGTAATGTTCAGATATTCCTTTCAATGAAAAATCATTTGGTATTATTTTTAGTGTCACCATTTATTTCATTTATTTTATATATATATATATATATATAAGAATGACAACAACAAAGCATCATTTTAGTCATTCCTCTTTATTCTCACATAGATGTTTTGATAATATATATTATTATGGAGAGATTCTGCTGAGATAAATGTAAGTCAATCTCCAGGAATGTCATGAATCAACTACAAGTGTTTTATAATTAGCATTCATTATAACACATTGCTATAGACCTGTGTCAGATTCACTGAGAATGCTCATCCATCTTCTACAAGAACAATGATAAGCAGTCCAGAAGATTCAGGGAATCAATGTATGTCCAATTCAGAGAACCTGCATAAATCAAGATGGATGTTTGATCCTGGCAAACATCACTGGGTCAGATTCAGGTCACATGAAAGCATTTTCCAGGAACCATAGATGCATAGCAACAGTTCCTTGTGTGTTTATGCGCCATGTCATTCTAGACTGGAAATTTTAGTAAACTTTCTTTCCTATGCTGAAATGAAGCTGTCTGTGACATTATGGTGGGTTAGGCATTAGGGAAGTAAATTTTCTATAATCTCAGCTTATGATATAAGATATTGGCCTGAAAAGCATCATAAATAAATAATCTGAAGAAAATGGTAAATTTAAAAGAATAATATATATATATATATTTTTTTTATTTATTGCCATTCAGGATGGTGTGCCGTATGATGTCTCAAAGGTTCTGATGTATCTTATTTTTATTGATATTTCATTATTTGTTATTTGAGATATTGTGATTAGTAATTTTAGCATCAGTACTGAATCATCATGTTGAAATATTCTGCTTTACAGTTTTCTTTTAATATTCTGGGCTGTGAGTTGCATTTAAATAAGTAAAAGTCAGACCTATTAAACACTGTGGCTGCCATAAACTGCCAAGAATTTAAATTATCGTTGTTATATGTTGCTGTTTCTCTGTGGTATTTATCAACTCAATGGAGGTAAGTAGAACTGAATTTTATATGAAATTTCATTCTTAATAACCCTAATAGGAATTCTGCATCTGTTATTTTCTTTAGGTCTGGAAAAAAATAAGTGAGAGACATACTGTTGTGACATAACTCATCAAAATTCTAAGATGTGCCACATGAAAACCAAGTTAATATAAATAAAAGATAAATCCCCTATTAATAAATGGTTGAGTCATTGTTTCAGTTCTTAAATCGTAAGCTCCCTGAGTCGCATCTCTCTGCACAGTATAAGTTGCAAAATTAGTATTGAATATCTCATGTCTCTCAGATATTCAGTGTGATAACTTTAGATTTGCTACTGTTACTGCTGAGTGGTGTTTGTATTCACCATTTTCACTTTCCATTTTTCACTGTTACAGTTTAAACTATAATCTGTTTGCCCCCATTGCAAATCCATCTTTTTTACATCTGCCGTAATGATTTTACACCTTCAACTGTAAATAGATAAAAAAAACAGCACAAACTTTGATTATTCGAGCAATGCTTCTAGGAATAGTATATTTCTTATATTGCAAAAATTCAAGAGAGCCAAGCTGTCTGCTTTTCGTGCTCACGTTCTCCACAGTAATGCCATTATAAATCTTAAGAAAATTAGGAAAAGAGAAGGAAGAGAAGAGGGGTGGGGAATTAATAAAACAGGTTTTTATAATAATAAAATAAGAGATACTATGGCAAAAGAAATGCTGCAATATATCACGATAGATAATACTACTATTCCACCAATGTTTGTTGGAGATTTCTTGGTTGAGCTTGAGTTGCTTTTCTTAAATCTGTACACACACACACACACTGGATGCTTTTCTTTGGACAGGTAGTTTTGTTCAAACCTATTAAGCTGGATGCATCACTATGTTTGCCAGTAATTCTTAAAGTCACAAAAACAGCGAACCAAGATTACCGAAACAACGCAAGTTCATTAGTTAGTTCTATTACTGCTAATTAAAAAAAGGGACAGGAAGTGGCAGCCAAACTGTCACTTTGCTTTTTTTTTTTTTTTTTTAAATGTTACTTTAACATAATATAGTGTTGAAACCACAGCTTTGTACGTTTATAGCCATGGGGAGCTGAAAAACCAACGAACATTTTGTCGTTGGGTTTTGTTCTTTACGTTTGTTTTATATCCGGTGACCTTATCGAGCGACGTTAGAACATCTCACAGACGCGAATGGTTTTGAAGCCTACAAGATGGGCACTAAGTCGGCTAATATCTCAAAATGATTCAAAACGGTATACGGTAAAGATTTGGTGACGTGTTTCCACCTCAGTGTCAAGGGCTTTGCTGTAGTGAACGCTGTGTTTTAAATGCTTATCTGGTTAGGTTGTTTAGGGTCATTGTATATTGGTAAAACTGTAACACTTTTATAGCAAAGGAAACTGCGTGTTGTTTAAAGGGAAGACCACGCTTTGAAGTTATTTAAAAAAAAAAAATATTTACCCGTGACAATTAGAATATTCTTCATGGTCGCTTTTTTGATTTGGGGGGGGGGATAGCTGCTTTCTCCTGGATTGAACAAAGCTAGGGATGCAGGAAATTGATAAGGTATGCTGGAGCCTCACTTAGGCCAGCTAGGACATTGCTGTCAGAAGATGATTGATAACCCGAGGCCTTTTGAACCTGTCATCTGTGGCATCCATGATCAGAGAGCAAACACTTACATGGCTGGCTGGTTCTTTCCACTCTAGTGGAGGATGTTGCAGCGAGAGTTCTGAAATTACACACGTATTTAAATATTCTGGGTAGGGATTTTCAAGGAACTGAAAAATTATGAACGCCTTCACAAGCTTTTTATCCAAAGTTTGTTGCTGCTGCTGTTTCTGCTGTTTTATTTCTTATTTTTTAGCAAAATTGCTTCCTGCTTTAAAAATATTCTGTCATCTGGCCTAAGAGCTACTGTTCTGAAAAGGGGCTGGCTTCCACAAGGGCTCTCTATAGATATGCTCTGGTTTACTCTTAGAAGGGTTCTTAAGAATTTAAACTGATTCTCTATCCATTTTTCTCTGTTCTTCAAATGGTGAACCCTAAAAGTGCCTCATACCAGGGTTGTCATCATCCCTTTTCTTATGTTGCACATCATAATGTAATATCCTGTATAAATATGAAATGCTTGTTGTGTACTTGTAATGGTCCGTCTGTCTATAAACAGATTCTTTTTGTTATATACAAGTGAAAGTATATCTATCCTTGTATTAATATTGCAGTTTTATTTGTGTTCTTATGCCTGGGCATTAACATACGGTGTGGAAAATAAACTCAAATTTGAAAATTTTTTGGTGTTCTATGAGTCTACCATCAGTTAAAATGTGTTGAAGTTCATATATATGACAGGTGCTATATGAATTTAACATTTGTCACCGTGTCTTCATCAAGTTTCCCAAGATTTGGGATACCTAGCAGGTGTTTAGTAAGTTTACCATTTGCTAGTGTTGCTAAGTTTACTGTGAGTTGATAGTACGACGAAGAGAAGTCGCTGCCAACTTGTCACAAGCAGCAGAAGGCCGGCCACTTTGCTAGCCCCCCACTAGCTGATATTTAGTTGACGGACAACCGTTCGCCGTTATATCTGCTGACTTTTCCAACTGCAGAACATTTGCCTTGCTAGGTTGCTTTGTTAAAGTAAAAGGTCAGAAGATTTTATTCTCGGGTGTTTACCAAGATTGGTTTTCAGCGGGTTGATCTTTATGACATGATATCCTGGCTGGGGCCACATTCATTATGAAAGGCCTTTGTGTTCCTGAACATTTGTTGTGATATGCAATTTCATTGGAAGTAATCATCACATGAAAAAAAAGAATTTCGATTATGCATTATAGGGAAACCTTGCAAATAATGATGGCTTGGAGGGGGAGGGGTTGTCAATATGTTATGATCTGTAACATTCTTCTGCTTAAAGACATTTGACGTTTTCCAATGACCTGACTTACTCGGGCACTTTCAGTAGATAAGGGTTATAAAAGGATATTCTGGTGCTACTCTTATTTGTTTGGTTACCTAAAAGGGGAAAGAAAAAAAAATGGATGTCAAAAGAAACAGTAACATATTGTATAAGATTAGTATGTTAGCTGAAAGGATCTGATTTGACTTGGGAGTTGTTTATTGTACAAGCGATAAAGAGTTTGTATTATTGCGTGTCTCAGTTGAGAGACGGGTTGGCTAGTTTCCCGAGTCAGCCAGTTATCTGCATCCAGCTTCACTATTTAAAAAAAAAAATAAAAGATAAGTGCCATGCTGTCTGCTGATGGAGATGTTTGAAATCAACTGAATGTATCTTAATTTAAAATTTTATGTTAGGGTCATTCAAATGAAACTCGGGCCAGATACTGTTATGGCAATGCTATTTTCAGCCAGGTTTCACTTGAACATCCCTAGTACTATATGGTGCACATGTAATGCCACCCCTTGACAGAATCTTGTTTAAAAACATGAAAAAGCCAAAAAAAAACAGGCCCTTTGAAATGTTAAGGAAATGATCAGCCGTCTTGTCACAGTTATTTAAGAATAAAAAAAATTAAAGGAAATTAACGAGGGGGAAAGGAATGATTTCAAAAAAAAGTTTGGATCAACATATTACCATAACATTAATTAACATAATTTTTCTAATAATCCTCACAAGTAAAATATACATTTTGGAAGAAAAGTAATTCCTACTGACGATGCCCACATAATCCTATGTTAATTTGTTGGATATTGAAATATTTACCAGTAATTCATCTAGAATCTTTCAAATACAGTAAAGGGAGTTAAACTTAAGAGATGCATACAGTACTATTTCCCATAACCCATGTGATCAGATTTCTGTTATAATATGTGTATGAAAGATTTTGTAATTTTTTTTTTTATATGAGAAATACTAATGACTTGTTTTTAATCAGAGATAGCATGCCATCCTGCTAATTTAGGGCAGACCGTTTATTTGGATACTCATTCTTAATATTATTTATTATGGTTTGTATTATTGTCTCCATTGAGAATTTTTAGAGTGAACTTCAAATTTCCACCAAGCAATCAAATGCCTTACTAGTTGCGCAATATCGATTGTGTGGGGACTTGATAAATAAATAGCCCTTCCTTCCTTCTTGGTGGACCCTGCCCTAACTTTTGAGGTCTAAAGAGATTTTACAGAAATGAGCTGGAAAGGGAAAAGGGTGAGGGAGGGAGTTGGGCTATTAGTGTTGGTGATCAAGAAAACTACCCAGGATAGTTAGGGGGGGTGCCAGCCAGTCAGGAGATACCCAAACTCTACTAGAATTCTTTATTTTTAGATGTGGGAGGAAACCAGAGTGGTTAGAAAACCCAGTGGCTGGCTGGCTGGTGAACGAGAGAGGGAAGAAACCATGCTTGGAGGTCCCCAAACTGAGCCAGACCAGGAAGCTTGTGGCTTACATGCTGAGTGGTTTGCATGATTATACTCAGCATAGGAGGCCACAAATGAAAGTTCCCACTTAGAACTCTTCATTTTTAGATGTGGGAGCAAACCAAGGTTTGCAGAGGAATCATTGTATAGTTATCTTATAAATCCAAGATAATGTATCATCAATTCAGTCTGTGATGATTTGTGACACAGCTTGTTTAGCACTGACTGCTACAGTTTAGGGATTTTACCTTGGACAAAAAAGAGGGGCTGCTATAGTTTGAGATACTCTGTAAGAATAATAATAATTAAAAGAAAGAAAATGCATAAATAAAACGCTGAATTTGTACACAAAGGATGACAACTGAAATTGAATTAATCCTGTGATATGTATGTAGAACTTTTCAAATTTTGTCGAGAAAGAAATGCGTGGTGGTATTGAATTTTTATGAAATAAAGAGAGGATAAACAAATTTATCGATCAAGATACAAATATAATCATTTCTATTTCCCAAAAACACAGTAGGCTCTCAAAGACTCATTCAGATAACTAAACTACACGAACTCAGAGTAACATGCAGACCCCAGCAAAATGGCTATTCTCATCCATTATAGAAACTATCAATAGTTCAAACTTGCTCTACATCGAAATGTCGGATAAATTGCGAAAAATTTTCTTTTGTTTCTTAAAGTGCAAGTACATCTTAATTCCTTCTTATAACTTGAAGTTTGTTAGTTGACACCAGAGGATTGATTTTGTTTGCAATTTTCTGCATATTTGTTAAGAAACTAAATCTATTTTTATAAGTCACTGATCGTCAGTGATGCTAATTATTCATAATTTATTGTCACATAATAAAAGTGTTTATTGTGACTTTTTGTGAGCTGTGAACGTTGGATATACAATTAAAAGAAATAAGAAAAAATCACAGTTTGTTTTCCTATCTATAAAAAAAAAAAAAAATGCTGTATCACTTTTCTTTCAATGCGTCGCCACAGCAACAACTCATCACTATGGCATCGCAAAAATGCAAATTGCTGGCTCACAAAATTGAGATGCGAGTAGGTCAGCTGTTTCTTGAAGTTGAGAAGGGACTAAAGAGTAAAACAGTTATGACATTCTTCCAGGTGCTTTTTTTTCTACATGACTTAAACGATAAGATCGAAGATGCTTACCTCAGCAGTGGAATTGCAGCAAAACGTGTGAAGTCCACCCGGTATCCTGAACGGAAACCAGTAACAGATTAAAAAAATAAATGTTGAACTCTGTGGATAACTCAAAAGTATTTTAGGAAGTCCCCCGCAACTTCAGGAATATACTGTAAATGAATGAAGTTTTTAATTTTCAAAAACAGAAATTAAGTTTTAAAACCAAGTAGAATACATTTTTCTTATTAGAAAATTTAAAACAAAAATTCAGTTTTTTTTGTTTAATAAAATAATTATATATATATATATTCCACAAACTGCCTTTTGGTAAATTAATGGAGCACAATAATGTTATTTCTTAATTATTGACAGTGATTTGTTTATGATTATTATTAAAGATGTGGCACAAGTTGCTATATTTTTGTTGTAATTTTTGAAAATGTAATAGGATGCACAGGGACCTTAATACAAAGTGCAAGTAGTTCGTCCTTATGATGAGTTGGAGTGCAAAACTGGATAAGTATATTTAATATTTATACCTAATTGGGACTTAAGTATAATCTTTAAACAGGAACAAAAAAGTTATAAGCATATTTGAATGGGAACAACACACATAATGTGTTTAAATGAGAAGAAACTACTGTAAGTTATGGAAAATAATGAACTGTTTTAGCAAAATCACATGAGGTGGTAAACTTTTTTTTTTTAATTTGCATTTTTAAATGTAGAAAACTTTAATGTTTTTATTACCCACTCCTTTCCACTACTTGCAGTTTTGATTTTTTACCACAGGAATATGCATTGTCTGTGGATTTGGGTGTGATATTACAATACCTTTGGAAGATTATTATGGCATCCCTTAAGTGCTTTCTCAGGTTAGCAGGTAATTTTAATTAACAAATTTGCAGTTTGCCAGTATTCAATGGTTTTGTAATTTTCTGGGTAAATATGCTATCATATTCTTCTTCTTCTTCTAACCTATCTTGGCAACATTGATGCAGGAGAGCATCCACTTGAGGTCGGTAGCCCCTTGGTGTCAGTTACTTAAACCAAGTGGAAGAGAACAGGGTGCTGGCACCCTATTACAGTGGCCTTTAATTGCCTTGAACTAGTAAGTGAGAGAGGTGATGGATACAAAGATACATCTAGGAAAGCATAAGCTCTTGGTTCATGGTGCCTTTTGTTTTAGCAGTTTTGAAGAGCAAGTGGGAAATGGTTCTATCCATGCTAATATTTTGGTCTGTCTTTTCTGCCCAGGGGAGGAGTGTAAGACTTTTGTTTCATCTATTTTTGTTGTCAGTCAGTCCTATTTTCTTACAGATTGCTGATCAAGAGTGTCTCCTTTAAGCTGTCAGTGGTGTTTTATATTTAGCAAACCCTATTTGCTTTCCTTATCACCAGAAAACTAGAGGTGGCAATAGAGAGGCAAGAGATAATCAGGATAGCAGACCTCTGGGACTAACACAATAACGACCAATTAAGGATGACCGAAGTATTTACCATAGTTTTTGATTGACTAAAATACAATCTGCTGCAGTCTTCCTGTGTTAGTTATCCATCCTCAATCTTCTCTTGCTTCAACAAATTTGGAATTTTATGGTCAGACTGACTGACTGGTTTGTGTGTAGATTTTCGTAAAGTCCATTTGTGGTTTTCATTTTTACTCATTCATTTATTTACTTTGTTAGTAATTATGCATGTTAGAAGTCTGAAAAATAGGTTTGGAGGCTATAGAATGTAACTTGAGTATAAGGATAAATAAACCTAATTTAGTCATCTTGTTTATTTTTTTAAAATTAAAAAAAAAAAATGCTTTGAAATATTTGACATCTGAACACATACTAAAGGCCACCGTAAAAGCTCTTGGTGTCATTTCTCATGAGAAAGAGAGATAGACATCTTGTTATTGAGTAGCAACCAACATTTCAGGATACACATCAATCTCCGTGCGTGACGACCCATCTACCTGGGTGTTGAAGTATTCCGACAATCATAAAGTCTTCAGCGACTCGTGAAAATTGTGTGTCTGAATCCCACCGCAACTCAAGTGTAGATGCGCGAAATGGAGTCTCTGCTGGAATCATTTGTTCTTAGATGTGGGAGGAAACCGGAAAGGCGGGCTGGCTGGTGGAGAAGAGTGAGAAAAAACTATCCCATGCAGTATGCTGCATTAAGGATTGCAACAAACAAATAACTTTTATGGCTTTCAGTTGGTTATAGACTTAATCCGTTATCTACTGTACAAACAGAGAAAATCAAATAATTGAGCAAATGGCTGAATTGTCTCTGCATAAATAGATGAATGCTGGAAGGAAATCCCATCAGGCATGTGCTCCCATTGTTCAAATTAGGATGACAATGAGAGATGTAAGAACTTCTCTGATAAGTAAATTAAAGTCAGGATGATGCTTCTATAAGCATGACCTTTGTTAAGAACTGAATGAGATAAAGCTGGACCAGGTCTTGGCATCAATTAACTTATTTATTATTTCATGATTATTATTTTTTTTTAAGATGTAATCTGTAAGATAAATATTTAATAAAAGATACTGAGTATATTGAAAGTATGTAATGACATTGACAAACAGGACCAACTAGGCTCATTCTGTATTGTCTAGTGTCCTTGCAGCTCAAAGTAGCAACTGTACAAGAATGTTTGTGTTTAAATGTAGGAATCCACAGTTTGTTGGTAACCATGTACAGTTTTGTGCTTTGGTTCTTGTGGAGTAATAGGTACCTGTGTATAGTGGTGTGCAATTGTTTGTTGCTGCTTACCCTATGTACAGTTATATCTTAACATTTATGATATCTACAGCTAGTGCTTTACGTGTAGTATATTTCAAAGATCACACATAGTTGGTGCTTATGGTGTACACATTGATACATTAAAGATAATGTGTAGTTGGGCTTGTGATGGATCCTCCGTACAGCGATATGCTGAGGAAAATGTCTGCGCGTGTTGGTGTTTAATCATATGTTGAGGTTTATGGAAAAGTACATGTTGAAGTTTGTCGGATTCTCTATGCATTGACGCTGAGTTAAGAGCACATTTTTGGTGTCTAATAACAGTATGTTGAGATTTGTGGAGATTAGCATTAGGGTTTGTTGTTGCCATGATATATTGGAGTTTATGTCAAGAGATGTGTTAAAGATTATCTAGAGTTATGCTGGAATTGAGGTACAGGAAATTAGCTGTTAAATACAGCAGTATGTTGGAGGTTTACAATAACCAGTAGTAATTCTGACAGTTAGCTAGATGTGGGGCCCCCTGCATGAATCACACAGCTCAGGAGGAAAATGATTATTCTCTGCGCCAGGGCAACAAAGCACAATCAGGCTGATGTAAGGAGGCATCATTCTGAAGCCCTCTTTTCTATACTTTAATTCTTTACTGAGCAAATCCATTTTTCATACAGTTTGGAATCAATATTGAGGCTTTGTGGAAACAGGGTCAGCTCTACCAATGGTTTACAGAAGAGTGCAATACACAAAGCTAATAATAAAAGACTTCTGAAATTCCTTCTTATCAAAACAACCAGATCAAAGGCTAACACACACAGTCACCCTTTCTTTATCCAGGTGCTACAAATGCATGCATTTTCATACAGATATTATTAATTTTTTGTTCTTTCTGGCTTGTTTCATGTTTTTTCATTGATAGTTTAACTGCTTATTCTTTCCAGGTAGGAATTTTGCAAACATTAAAGGAGTCTTTTCTATCATATGGGCAAATTTAAAGATTTTTAAAATCACTTCATGTATTTTTTGTTTTTGTTTTATTAATAACATCTAATAATCAGATTATGTCCATCATTATAAGGTGCATATTCTACTAAATTTGTCGATGATTAATTCTATCAAAATGGTACTGAATATTTTAAAAGATATTTCTTATTTTCAGAGAACATTTCCAGGTAAAAAAAATGTATATATTTTTTTTTTTTTTGTTCATTGTTAAATATTTGCATGATGGCATTGTCTCTTTCTTTCTCTTTTTCTTATAGGAATGTGTTGTGTCTTTCCTTGGAAAGTAGTTTCAGGTAGATATATAACTATATATGCATATACTGTTTTATTTGCATCTCTTACTGACGTAGATAGAACCCATGATAAAACTAACTACTATCTGCTTTTTTAAAAATTGCAGTCTGCCTTTTATAACATTTGTATTAACATGGCTGCCATAATCATTCCCAGAGTGCTCCTTTATATCTTTAAGGCATGGGTTTGCGTTGTGTTCATTGTCATATATAAAATCAATTATTGTGTTTACTTGTCTTTTGATGGTGCAAATTATTTATTTACAGAACATAAAGGCAAGAAACAATTATATACTGTGTGTTTGGTATATGCATGATTACTTCTCTTTAGAGAAAAGTAGAACAAACAGAAATCTGTGTAATTAACTGCTTTCTTTATAACATCCTGCTTTTCATGTTACCCGCAGAAACATGGCTGCCACAGTCAATCCCAGGCTGCTCCCTTATGCCTCCAGAGGCATGGGCTTCCGTTATTCTACTAATCACGACATAAAAACTGAACATTGCATTTACTGAAATAATTGCACCCTCAAAGGATGTTTACAGAACATTTACAGTGCTTTTTTTTTTTTTTACTTCAAATTTTTGGAATGAAAGACAGTTATATACCATTGTATACATGGTTACTTCTTCCTTTTATATAAATTTAAAAAAAAAACTTGAGGTTACGCATTTGCTGGCAAGCAAATCTTTGGCTAGGTTACATTAATTAGCAAGCTGTTGTCCCTAACACTTTACCAACCTGTTTATAGATGATGTAACATTAAATTAAAGATGTTTGGCCATCATATTTTGTTGCTCTAACATTGTGAACAAACACTCAGTTATTTTGTATGGTCTCTCTTATTAAAATAAATTAAACTCCTCCATTACATTGTGGGTTTTCACCCAGTCTACCTGTGTGATTTTATTTTCCAAAGTAAAGTTTAAACCTATCAATCTCCAGAATGGGCATCATGCATAATGATATACTGTGAATACAAAACATGTGTGGCAGGTCACTGTCACTCTTAAGAGATTTTATTCTTTTTTAATACCACTGCTTTATATTACAGCCCTATTATCTACTAAATCAAGGGGCTTCCAGCCCCAACTGGATAATGCATAGTACAGTGAGTTTAATGTCTTTTCACACCTTTACTCTGTACTCTGAAGTTGTGTTCACTATATTGTAGGCATTGTTGTTTGGTTTCACCATTGTCATCCCACATACAGTATCAGCCGTGTTAGTGTTGGCAGCCCTCTCTCCAGCAGCAGTACCAACTCACACAGATCATTGTTTTTCCATGTCCCACCGCAGCACTCATGTAGTTGTTTAGAATGGGGGATGTAGCAAAAGTACCTAGTAGAACTTCTCATTTTCAGATGTCGCAGGACATTGGAATGCTCTGGAAATTCATGTGGTTGGCTGGTGAAGAAGAGCACAAGGAAACTATGCCATGGAGGTACATGTAGTCCACCTTAGCAGTCCAGTATTTTACCACTGGACCATTATATAGATATCACCATATGGTGATATCTGTTACAACTGGATTAGATATCACTCTATATATAGTGTCTGATTGTATTCTGAAATCTGGGTAAAAGTGTTATTCATATCAGATTCAGTTACTTGTGACATTGAGGATAAGCCATGTTCAGGCAGGAGCTCATTAGGGCTACAGACAATAAAAGATCCATCCCCCACCTTTTGTGGATGAACTTATCCAACAGTTGTTTTACTCTCTCCTTCTGGTTTTATATTCTGTGTAAATTAAACCGTGGATTTATTTGGGTAGTGATTTCCGTAATTAATTAGAACCCATTACTTTTTAGTATCAATGATAAATTACAAGAACTGTAACCCCTTAAGTTTGATCAAAAAACAATTTTAAAAAATGGACAAAACTTACACTGCGGAAGCTAACCTTGGGCACTCACTCTTACTTCAAAGAAACAAGCATAAGTATCTCTATCTCTGACAGGTGTTCACATGCACACGCACAAACACACACACACACACACCAGTACCTCTATCTCTGACAGGTGTTCACACATGCATGCACGCGTGCACGCACACACACTACAGGATTAGATCATCATCAGTGTGTGAAAAGGTTTCATTTGCAAAAAATCACATTCACATGGTCATCACACTGAAATGTGTACAAGACTAAACAATGTTGTGTAGATGCAGATTTAACAAAAGCATATTAATTCAATAAAAAATAACTGAAAATAATTTGTATCAAATTTAAATTCTCATTCAGTACTGGTAGGAATTTCTAAAGAATTTGTATTAAAAAACACTTAAACTATGAATATACCAAGTGATTCTCTCCTCATTTAAAATGCCTCTAAACATTTGTACTCATGGGCATAAAATCTGTTCTGGTGCCATTTGAATGTTCATTTTGCACTATCTGTCCTGATTAGATTTTGCCACGAGCTCCAGTATTATCAGTGAGTATCACCACATTTTAAGTAGAATGAGCAGGAAAATTTTGTGCGATGATACCTCATGATCTTGGCCCTTATCTCTCTTAAGTCATGAAGTTTTATTTACAGCCAAATCACTAGTAGCTCATAAAAGAATAAGTGAATTTTTTCCGGTCCAAATTCTGTGCCTTTCCTGGAGTATTTCCGTTCTGTTGTTGCCACTTTTCTCACTTGTTCCTGCATTGGGTTTTAATGTCACCAATGATTTACGTGCCACGGAATGTCAGATAATTAAGTATTATTGTTGCAGTATACCTGTGTCTTAAAATGGACATTCATGAACTTTGATGGAAAAGAATTTCAGGATTTTACATATTGGTTTTTTTTTTCCATTGGTGTTGTCTGATTTGGCAGAGCCAGGTGATTTTAAGTTTGTAGAATATTGTCACGAAACTCGCCCATAACTACAGGTCTGCTTGCCCCTATTAGCAGTTGTTCTCTGATTAATTATATGATGATGATGATGATGCTTGCATCTGGAACTTCAGGACTCTCATTGCATCAATGATGTGTATGGTAAACTACCTTTCTAACAACCCAGCAATCCAAAAATTATTGAACAATGAGTATGCTTCCAAATTCAAATTTAATTATTTCACTTATAATTTAGTTGTTATTCTTTTAAATCATAAAATGCCCATAAAATTCAAGAATGATTTAGTGTTCTCTGTTAAAAGAAACTAAAGTGGTCTCAATTACTCACGTCTTCCATTTGTCATTTTTAGTGCTAATCTTGATTATTGTTTTTTGACATAAGTAAGTAGACAGCCCTTGAGACTCAGATAAGCAATTTCAGCCTCATGATAAATATATAAATGCAAGCTATAAGAACAGGTGCATGCCATAAACAGGAAGCTCATTGGATCTGATGGTCTTTGAAAAGGGGCTTATAGTTTGGAACGGGATATTGGTAGAAGCCAGTGCAAAATCTCCAATACTATCACACAGATGACTATTGAATGCGTGATTTTCCAGAGAGAAGCCGTAAGACAATCATCCATGTGTGCTTTGGATGCCCAAAGCAAACAGAATCGAATGGCGTGAAGAGAACTGTGTAAATCAAATCTTGACATTTGGCTACAAATGTGGCAGAAGATGATGAAGTGTTCTTAAAAGCCATCAGATATTATTTCCATAACATCGGGGCACATTGGAAGAGTGGAGTGACAAGATGAAAACTACCTTCATTGCCAGTCATCAACTTTATTAGTCTTTGTAGATGCTATCAGAACCTATATTTTATCAAGTCTAGATTTCCAGTTTTCAGAAAGTGGTTGTATAGGTAGAGGTGTGACTTCATCTGGCACAGGGATTTTCATTGAGACAACTGCAAGCCACAGAAAAATATGGTAGTTTGTAACCCTACCAATGTCACTAGTGCTATTGATATGTGATTGTAGATCACACATACACACGCATTTTTTGAAATTTGATTATCTATTTACTTATGTCATGTCTCTGGCTATACTAATGTTAATACTGGAAACAACAGAAATACTTTTCATATATAAATTTCCTTAATTTATTAGACTCTCCATTAAGTGGAAAATAAAATCTAATGCTAAATAATGTAAAATTACCCAAGTGGGATATTAAAGAAAGTATTGGGAATGTCCCATATGCATGGAAGCAGGCCATTGTTGCTATGGTATTTAAGGATTCTTTGAGTTATCTTATTAATTAATGGCTTCATTTCTGGAAAATTTTGTCTATGTAATTTATAATTTTTGAAGATGTTACTGGTAACTTGAACAAAACTAAATAGTAAGGATGCTCTTTTTTTTTTCTTTTTTTTCTTAAAAGTATTTCATATCTGTATTGATGTTTGGTAGAGAAGTGAAGTACTTTGGTATAATTGGCTATCACCTGGTTATGGATTGATGGTTATTTTCATAATGGAGAGGACACTTTTTCCGAAGTTTCTTGGTTGTCTGCAGGGTACTTAGAGGCCCAGTTTTTTGGCCTTTCCTACTTTTCATGTATACAGATTATATGGATATTGGAATATCTGATAATATTAGGAAATTTGTAGATAATACCAAATTACACAGTATGGAAAGAGTTTTTCGATCTGATTTGGATGACTTGTAATACGCATTGTCTCGGTTATGTAGATAGATTTAAAAGACTGAAGGTGACATGATTAAAGAATTCCAAATTTTTTCTGGTAAGGAATGCACAACATTGGAGGATTTTTATATGTGTATTGTGTAACATACATAACTAGGGGTCATAAATGTAAGGTAAGTGAAAAGCATTTAATTAAATAGTAGGAAATATCTTTCAGCTCTTGTGTAGTATTTTCCTAGAATGCTTTACCAAGTCATATGGTAGATACAGTTAATGTAAATGTTTTTTTTTTTTTTTAAATAGATTTTATTCTCGTCTTTTCTAAAAAAAAAGAGGGCTACATATGTTTTATAAACTTCCTGTCCTCTCTGGATTTTTATACCTTATTGTTAAATAAAACTAAAATCTGAAGAACAGTGTGTCTCGTCTAAAAAAAATCCCAAATGAAATGTGAGGAGTAATTAACTTAAGCATGAACAAAAGTAAAAAAAGAAGAAGAAAGTTATAGTTTTCATGCATCTATTCTTGGTTATCTACATCGTAAATATCTAGTACAGGTGCGGAGTCCTTACTTGAGAAAGGACACTGATTATTTTCTCTTTTTTTAGCTTTCTACATCCACCAACACTTGGGAGTCGTGACCATGAATTAGCTAAGATTGTAGCAGACAGGGGCACCAGCCTATTGGACTGTTAAGGTGCAGGGCTTAAGTTTGAATTCAAGTTTGGTTTGGCGTACCTCTTTAACATGGGTTTCTTCCTCCTTGGCTGGCTAAGTAGACTTCTGCTCACATTAAAAAAAAAGAAAAACAAAAAACAAAGATTCAAGTGGGGGACTTTAAGCAGCAGGGATGCAGCTGAACCCCACACCCTGTTCTCCTCCAGTTGGTTATGTGTCGATATCTCTCTTTTTCTGGTGGAGGGCTCGTGTACGTCTTCCGCCATCCCTTTCTCATTCCTTATTGTTTGAGGCCAGATATTTTTTTTTAACAAATCAGTTTCTCCCTGTAGCTCTTGGTATTTCTTTACCTAACCACTACAGTTGTCCTCCTGACTTTGCAAAAATGTTGCATCCTTATTAATAATAAATGGTTAACTTCAATCAGTTTTGATAACAATAGGTGACACATCACCACTCTTCTTGTGAAGGAAAGTACTGACTCAGCCACAGATTATTGCAGCGTAGCAAAACACCACAAATCTATGGCTTTAGAAACTGAAACCTACAGTATGTAAAGCAGCAGCAGCAGCAGCAACAATAACTACAACTAAAACAACAAATTGCTACTAAATGCTGAAAATTACTTTTCTAGGAAAGAATCCTTTAATGTTTTAAATAAAATTTTTCTCCAAGCCTCTGTATATATATAAAGTAGACTGGATTAATTTTGCTATCTTAACTGTGCCTGATATTAACAACATCAGAATAATATCTTACAAAGAGAAATTCTAATATTTCTGTCATAAACATAACAACATTGTCTCTCTACTCAAATAAAAAAATGTTATAGCCTGAAACAGCCACTGACACCATCAGTACTTTTGATTTCCCTGTAGGTCTCCATTCGCCAACACTCAGGTTTTTAAAAATGTCTCATTCTCTGTTCAGTCTTCAGAGACAGCCCAAAGGTATAAAACTCTGAGCTTAAAAGGATCTACCATTTTAGTATTGTAGAATTAAAATGGATTTATGGAGTACACAATTAATGCTACCCTGGTTAGTTCTGAAATGTCTGGCCAGGCGGCAGCGTCAAAAGAAATTGTTTGCTCAGCTTGCAGTGAAATACCAAAAGGTAAAAATCAATCTGAATGAAGAATGCAGTCACAAATGCAACTGTAATTTGAGAATCAGTTGGTTGTGAGTCAGGAAGGCGACTACAATACCT
The DNA here is from genome assembly GCA_018389105.1 of Nautilus pompilius. Lineage (NCBI taxonomy): Eukaryota > Metazoa > Mollusca > Cephalopoda > Nautilida > Nautilidae > Nautilus > Nautilus pompilius. The sequence continues at coordinate 208,168 of JACATO010000322.1, read as the reverse complement.
CTACTTATCATCCTCAAACTAGCTACCTATGATTTATTTCAGGAAAGTTATAGCCTTGACTTTTGTTATGATTTCATCACCCCGTGGCCAGTTGATTTTGTTTACAGCAAATAGGAATTCTTGCAATGGCCTCTATGTCTTGTCTTGTTGGAAGTATCAGGATGATGTTGATTCCATCATCGAAAAGCTAGTCATTGTTGTTAGAAAAATCCCTGAATAGACAGAAGACCACTATCCTGATCCCATCACCCTACAGATAATCATTGCTATTTACATCAAAGGGATTACAAAATAAGCTAATGCCTTGATCCTGTCACTCCACAGATAATCATTGTTGTTTACATTAGGAAAATTACAAATTAGGCTACTGACTTCATCCCATTATCCCACAGCTTACTGTCAGCATCAAAAAGATTACAACATTGTCTTGATCTCATCACCCTGCAGCAATACTTTTGTATTAGGACAACAAAGGTCATCTTATAAAAGTTCTAACTTTTGTTGCCATTGTTCATCTGCATATTATATCATACCTTCCTTACTAAAGTTTACTCTGATGTGCAGATAAGTTAAAACGACAATGAAAAATGTGGGCTGATTATGGGAAAGCATGTTATCTGATTTTTAAACACTTTATTATTAATGAAAATGCCATTATGCCAGCAAAAGGTCATGGAAAATCAGATGAACCATGTCAGAAAATACAAACCATTAATTGTGGTTTTATTACTTTAAGCTATATTTCATCAAAATAGTTAACTTCATTACTCTTGCAGGTAGAGTTCCATAGCTACATGACATTGGTTGGACCTTTTAACTTGATTCTTTAATCTAGTTCACCATCGTAGGTGTTGTCAGTGGGATTTGACTTAGATGCTCAGACAGATCTGTTGGGGTTGCACTGTTTCAGCATCACTAAGATGTTTTTTTTCAAAACATTAAACCAAAAATAAAGTTTCTAATTTCTTGGGAGGGCAATGAGAGTGATTTTTCTGAAACGTTTGGTGATTCCAAAGCAAGCAAGCGAGCAAGCATCTAGTTCTCTACGAGTTCATCAGGGTTCAGATCTGCAGATCAAGGGGACAAAACTATGGATTAAGATGTTCTTTAGATTCTTTTTTAATGATGTATTGTATATTGGCTTTTTATTGTACCTTGGATCACCACTTTGTTGAAATATAATCCCATTATATACATATCAAGCAATACTGCACAACATTATAGAATATTGTGATATCTTGCAAAAATACCATAAATTTTAATCCCCAAATAATCAAAATAATCCCATACTCTCACATTTCTACCACCATGCTTAATCGTAGAGCAACTACAACTCTGTCTTTCTTTCAACAAGCTGTCACCCTTTACAAGTAAATATTTCCAACCTTTCATGCGAATTCATTGCTTCATTTCTCAAAAGTGGTGTTATGATGTTCAGACAAGTCACTGTCTTTTGCTCACATCAAAGCAAAGGAATTTTATCTAGTTGATGTTGGGCCAATTAGTCCCACTTTTGATGATCATCTTTTGGTAATAGAGGTTGAGATACTGGCATGTGCAGAAGAATTGTGGTCAGTAGTTAATTGGTTACCTGTCAAGGAAGATTTTGCTCTTTACTTTCAAACTGGTAACCTGACTACTTGTTCTGTGGTTTTTCCCATCTTTTTTGTGGGGGGGGGGCTCTTTAGTTTCATAGCTGAGCAAGTTGACTTAATGCTGTAAACAGTTGTTTGCATACCAGTCTTTGTAACTCCAACTTCTTCCATTAGGAGGAACCTTTTTTATAAAGGGCAATGATGGATGGCCTTGTCTCATATGGAATTTTGTTTTTATTGTGCTGCTTTCATCTGCCAAAAGTAGTAACATCATGTTCTTGGTATGAACATTCATGGAAAGAGCTGTCAATTATGCACAAGGCTTGAAGTGATGACATTGTTTTAATTCATGGTTTATATTTTCTGTTACATGGTCATCAGATTTTCTTCTTTTCTCATGCACACTAACAAATTTTTATTAAAGATAAAATGTTGAAAAAGTGTATAACATTTTTATATGGTTTTCTCATAATTTTGAATGCCAGTGTATATGTATTCTTAGAATTTTATTGGGGGGTTTATATGAAAGCCAAAGCTAACCGATAAATATCTGCTGAAGCTTTATTATTGATAATGGAATTTAGCATACCTATTGGCTTTGCAAATATGCTGCTTTTCAGGTGTTGTCTCCTAAATTCTACTGATGTAATTGAGGAACAGTGTAGCTTGCTTGATCTATGGTTTTATGATTGGATGGAAATGCTGACAGGTCAAGGTGGGTAAGTGGGATGTGTAAATGCTGAAGTCTGTTAACTGAAAAGAAATAAGTGAACTGGAAGACTGAGTTAGCACAATGATGGAGTGGTTGACAGAGAAAGGCGATCATCTGACTGTACAGTTGTGGCAAGGAAGGAATATTTGAGAGCCTTAGCACTCTGAGAATCAGAAAAGATGCTGAGGCGGCAAAGGTTTCCCTAATGGCGGAACAACACGAAGCATAGCTATTATTATAGGCTCAAAAGAGATCAAAAGGGGAAGTTCCCAACTGATTGGTGTTCCTGCTTTTGCTGAATCAGCCTCAAGAACTTGATTGGTGACTTTGCTAGGAGAATGGAAAGAACCCAAAAGTATGAGAACAGTAGAGATAGGCAGATATTTCAAGTTCTGTTGTGGTGATGTCATGCACTGCTTATAAGGTTAGGGAGTGGAGGACAGAAGCCCACATATCTGTCATTTAAGAGGTTGACAAGTAGAAACTAACAGGAGAGAAATTATTTGTGAACGGGTGGTTAGGGAGAGATTATTGGAGAGGAGATTAAAGGTTAAAGTAGGCTATACTATACTATATTATATATATTTAGCATGCTGATCTTTATTAGTGATTTATTATTTTTCATACTACATTCTTATGTACAATCATCACTATAACCCTTACTATTTGAACTTGTAAGATTGTAGTAGAGGTGCATATGAATAAATTATTTTGACTAATTATATAATAAAATATTGTTTGTGAAAAGAATGGTGATTTATGTTTAAATTTATGTACAAAGCCTGAGGAAAAATTACTTTCACTCTTTTGTTATCTTAAAATTTAGTTGATTTTTTTAAAATTGAAAACTTGTTACATTAAGGAATCACAAGCAAACAATAAAGCATTCATGTATGTATATTTTTTTCTGAAATATGTTAGATGTTATTAGCTTATGTCAGTAATTATTAATACTTAAAATTGATAGATTTACTTGGGGTGATAACAGGTCACATTTTTCTCACAGTACATTTCGATATACTTGTCCCAGCACCAATTTTGCTTATGTTTATAAAATCACCTGACTTTCGAATATGCTTAACTTGCTTTTTGATCATGAATCACAGGACCCTCAGGCTAGTGGATCCAGCAAGGCATGTCTATCTGCTTAGGCCATAGCCTTCTTGACACCCCCTTTTTTTCTGCCTTGCCCCTTCTAGGTGAGAAACCATTGGTTTTCAGCAACATTCCTACCAATCATTCTAGTAGTTCTCCAGCACCAACTTGGTGTGTGTGTGTGTGTGTGTGTGAGGGGGGCACTTCCCACCCTTTTCACCATAATTTTTTGGCATGAGTTTTATGTACTTCTAACTTTTCCTTTTGCTTGCCCTTTCTGATGGGGCCCCTTAACCCAGTTGACAAAAACCTGCCTTGTCATCTTTGGCTGGAGGTGATATGGGGGGGGGTCACCTCTTAAGGGTACACTGATTCCTACCCCATATATCAGTTGATGGTAGAAGTAACAATTGCAATAACATTTAACTTTTCTTATCAACTGACTGACAGAAGCAAAACTATTTCCCATTGTCTTGTTAGTAGTAGTACCATAACTAAATAATTTAGTAAAAAGTTGCTTCTGCTGAACTGAAAACTGTTTTATTCAACATTATTAACTGTAACTTTAAAAAAAAGAGAGCTTTTCTTTATTATAATAAATATCGTTTAATTTTACATTTTAACAATTTTTATTATATTTTAAATATTTTGTCCTAAAGAAAGAACTGATTACACAAAATTTTAAATTTAATGCAGGATTAAAATGAAGTATCAGTTTAATCTACTGGGGCTACTTTAAGAAAAACTGTTTAATTTAACTCAGAAAGGTCTCCTTCTCCTTAACACTCAGGAACATTTTATTATATTTACCATATAGCAATTACTCGAGGGTAGTTTTAATTATAAGAAAGAACTCATTTGTTCTCTTGCAGCTTCGTTGAATCTTGAAAACTCATGAATGCAGTGAATTATAACTGTGTCACTTTGCTTGTTTTATACTCATTGCTATGGCATTATTCATGAATTAATATTATTTGGTATTCATTGTTTATCTTTTCTACAAGGATTTGTGTCAGTATTCCCGTGAAGATACATATTTCAAACCTAATGAAGCTGCTAATGTTTTATTCAAACCACAGACTTCTGTGCAAAAGGTTTTATGAAATTCCAGCTTAAAAAATTTTAAATTGCGCTGTCTATCATGTTTTTTTTTTTTAAATGTCGCTTTGTTGTAAAAAATCATGGAAATATCTTGATTTCCTGCTTTTGTTTTTCTAAGAGGTATTGCACAGGGATAAGAGGCTTTAAATGATTTGCATATACACTGTATGTGTGTTTAGACATACACACACACATTTCCATAATTGTGGATTCACCTATCAAATATATTATGCAAATTTCGATTTTCAGGGGATCTCTCAGTGAAGATTTATTATGAATATTTTGTCTTTTGTAGATATTTTATAACAGTCATGCTTATATACATGAAATATGGGTTATTCCATTGGTGTGAGCACGATTATGGCTGCCGGTATATGGTAAATGTAGATGAACACACGCACAGTTGACCACTCTATTTTGGCCTTAACTGGAGCTATGGGTACAAATTAGGTGGACCCTGACGTGACAGGTGATCCCTGCAGCACTAGAGATGACTTGGACAAGCACATTGAGTAGTCAAACAGATAGGGGGAAAGGGGGGGTACTAGTGTTAGAAACTGATGTAGTAGCTGAAAAGACAAGTTTTGTTGATAGGCTGCCCCAAGATTACAGTCATTGGAGTTTATCAGCAAGGACAGCAAAAGGTGAGGGAAATCTCTGCTACAAAGAGAAATTGTTGTGCCTGCAAACAGATAGTGATGGAGAGAGGAGGAAGGCAGTTAAACAGGATTGTAATGTCTGACCCTCATCAAGCAGTAGGCTGACTGACACAGAGGAGTCAGTGCAAGATAATCCACTTTTATCTGTAGTGATCTCTTGGTGAAGCATGTTACAACAGATGGACTATGGCAATAGGAGATCATTGCCTAAAGTTCTGATCATAGTTACCAATGTGGAAAGATCCCATGTGTGGTGTAATGAGTGCCGACACTGGACTAAAAGGACTGGCAGAAAGTGATGAGTGATGACAAGTCACACATTTAATGCTTATTTTTGCAGAGATAGGATAAGACAGATTTTGAGAAAACCAGAGGAATCACTTGACCCACTATCGTGTGTTCTCAACTTCCCAGGTTTCTGGCAGTGGGGTTATGGTTTTTGGCATGTTTTACTGGCATACATTGACTTCTTGATTTCTTTAAATGGCAGAATAAATGCCAAAGCTTACATCAGCATCATTTCTGATCAAGAGCAGCCAGTGGTGCTTTATGCCCTGATGGGGATGGCTACTTCCAAGACACTACCATATCCACTTTGTGCATTTAGGGAACATGGTACCAGTTATGGCCAGCACAAAACACAGATCTCAAATCTAATTTAGCATTTGTAGGATGAACTTAAAAGTCCTATATGCTATCACAATCTTCTGCCTACTTCTTTTCATATGCTGTGTACAATATTAATGACTGAATTTGGGAACCCCCCCCCCCAAGACAGCTTCCAGCATCTTGTGGATTCTGTGCCATCTTGTGTCATGGCTTCTATTTGAGCAAAAGCTGGCTTAACCTGTTATTAGGTATGGCTACTAATGTTTTCCATCAGGAATAAACCAAGTAAAGCAATGTAATGGGGAAGTTGCAATACAAAAGTTCAATTTTAGCTAGAAAAAATGAACAGGAGTTATAATAGGTTAAAAATTTTTTAAAAAAGCAATAGATGTCTGACTCTTTCAGCAGTAAAAAGGTTAATTGTCAACAATGTCTTAACAAGGCTATGAAGGAAAATATTTTCTTTATGGAAGTTTACAAAGAAAAAGAAAATGATAAAAATGAAATGATATGAAAAGAATAGTAGACTGTCATTGTTCATCAGGAGCTGGATTTGGATACATATAATAATAAATTAAGTTTCTATGGTTTTCAGTTTAGGAAAAAACCTTCACTTAAACTTCTAATGTAAAATTCGTAATAATAGAGAAAAATCTAATAGGTAGGTAGAACTGAGGTTTTCAAATGTATCATGCAATCAGTTAGGGATACAAATGCCAGATTTATCAGCATCATTTTTACAAATGTTTTCAGTCTCTAAAAATTAAAAGAACAACAAAAACAATGAAATCCTTTTGATTCACGCAGAAAAAGCATTGTGGGAAATTATTATGAATTCCTTCAAAAGGAATGATGATGTAAACAAACAAAAAAAAAAACTGTGGTATAAAAACAAATAAGCAAATGTTGTGATAGGAATATTTGTTTTCCTAGTTTCTTTATGTAATTTCCCAGTGTTCGTGAAGCTTGGTCCTTATTATACCATTGTAAAAAAGGAAAGAAAATTCCTGATCTTTTTGAATTTTCTAAGCAAAGAAATTCTGTGGCTGATGCAGTTTTAGAAAACCACCTCACATTGTAACAACACAAACACCTAGTGATTGGTTTCCCATCATCATCATTCGCTTCCAAATGTTTTATCTGTAGCAAAGAAAAGAAGAACACAAAACGTTTCCAGGAAGAGATGATGCTGAACCACTCAGCCAAAAAAAAAAAAAAAACAACAGGAAAACAGTGGAAGAATTAACCTTGGATCTACTTTTGCCGATCTTGTGGGGATTACAGGAAAGTTTTTTTTCAAAATTATTGCCAGATAGAAATTAAATTCAGATCACATACACAGCTGATTTAATGATGGAGCTAAAGATGAATTTTTTTGTCCATCAGTGAGAAAATGATGGGTAATTGAACTCTTTTTATGTTGAAGGTAATAACAGAGTTTTAATTTGTTTCTCTCTCTCTCTGTCTGTAATGACATCTCTCACTTGCTCTGTCTGTAATGATGTCATCTCTCTCACTCGCTCTGTCTGTAATGACGTCATCTCTCGCTCGCTCTGTCTGTAATGATGTCATCTCTCGCCCGCTCTGTCTGTAATGACGTCATCTCTCGCTCGCTCTGTGTGTAATGATGTCATCTCTCGCTCGCTCTGTCTGTAATGACATCATCTCTCTCGCTCTGTCTGTAATGATGTCATCTCTCGCTCACTCTGTCTGTAATGACGTCATATCTCGCTCGCTCAGTCTGTAATGACATCATCTCTCTCGCTCTGTCTGTAATGATGTCATCTCTCGCTCGCTCTGTCTGTAATAACGTCATCTCTCTCGCTCGCTCTGTCTGTAATGACATCATCTCTCTCGCTCTGTTTGTAATGACGTCATCTCTCTCGCTCGCTCAATCTGTAATGACATCATCTCTCTCGCTCTGTCTGTAATGATGTCATCTCTCGCTCGCTCTGTCTGTAATAACGTCATCTCTCTCGCTCGCTCTGTCTGTAATGACGTCATCTCTCTCGCTCGCTCTGTCTGTAATGACGTCATATCTCTCGCTCGCTCGCTCTGTAATGACGTCATCTCTCTCTTGCTCTCTCTGTCTGTAATGACGTTATCTCTCGCTCGCTCTGTCTGTAATGACGTCATCTCGCTCGCTCTGCCTGTAATGATGTCATATCTCTTGCTCGCTCGCTCTGTAATGACGTCATCTCTCTCTCTCTCTCTCACTCACTCTGTAATGACGTCATCTCTCTCTCTCTCTCACTCTGTCTGTAATGATGTCAACTCTCTCGCTCGCTCTGTATCGATCTCATCTCTCTCTCTTTTTTTACATGGAATTTAAAAGAAAAAATGAAATCGATACATTGTGTTTTTGGTATTTCACCATCACCTGTGTTGTTGGGGAGCGGGGCTTTATTCCGACAAATAATGGGACTATGCAACACATCCCGGTTCCTTCTAGAGAAAAAGCTAGGCACTGCTTACCAGGTGGCATGATGGCGCATGCGCACACAATCACACAACATCACTAGACGGTCAGTAGTTATGGTATCAGAATAGCACGTGGGTGGTCTAGGTTCCAACATGCCACCAGTGACCCTCATTTTAGTGCGGACCTTGAGAATTGCTGTCATAGTTTGTAAAAATTATATAGGCTGCCACCATGCCTTTAAAACTGCGCTGTTTGCTGGAGAAGTGATTTAAATGGAAGCCCCACGGACGCCGATAAAGCCGGCATCCCTGTTAACTATAAAAGTTTGGTTTGTTCACCGCACATAGGAATCCTCTGCCTCTTCTCATTTTGTTTTTGTTTTCCTCTCCCTCTTTTTATTTCCCCCAATTCCTATCTCCAGCGGCCATAGGGAATCTGCAAGTTTTAAAAACCTGTCATAAAACTCTAACTTTGGTCCCTTGGCTTTGGCAAGCGCCATTCTTTGATTGATTTTTTTTTTCCCTTCCTCCTCCTCCACCATCTGCGTAGTTTTAAGTTTGATTAGGTATTAGTTACCTTGTAAGCTTCATTAACCCAGGCCTGGCATGTGAGAGAACGATTTGGTGAAGATCAGACTTTCTATCTGAATCGCCTGTCAATCGCATATTAGGGAATAAAAAATAAACGGGGGGGGGGGGAGTATAATTTTTTTCTGGGCTGCCAGCAGAAAAAAAACAACAACAACAACAATAACAACTGCGCATTATGGGGACGTTGGAGAGTTGGAGGAAAGGAAAGGATGCTGATATGAAATCAGGCAATAAACTGATACATGGTCATTGAAGATCAGTGCAAATTTGATTGACACTAAGGGAAAAAAGCTGCCATTATATTAACATCGATCCAGTACCAAGTGGAGGGGTTAAAAAAAAAAACAAAAACGTGGTTTGGGGAGCAAGAGAAGGAGAGGAAGAGACAGATGGGTTACTTGATGTAAATTCCACAATTTATACTATACATAGAATTAAGGAACAAATATATCTAATAATGAGATGAAAATGCTTTAAATGAATGGCAAGAAAGGAGGAAAAAAATTATACATATACCCTGGTGGCCATAATTGTGAGTCAACCAGCAAAATTATCGAGCACAAAAGCAGACAATGGAAAAATGTCTTTTGTGGCAAAAGTTTGGAATAAACTTTTTTTTTCTAATTTAGAAACACGTATGGATTTCCTAACTGACATTCATATGTACATGCAACTGTATGAACCAATAAATTGATCTCATTTTGTGAGCTTGCACTCACCACTGTAGGTAATTTTCAGTTGTTATATCTGTTTCTGAAGAGGATGGAAATAAGCCACAATGTCTGCTGTGGTGAGCATCAAACTGCCAGGAGTCTGTCTACGGGGCGTGCCAAAAGTGACTGACATTGTTGTTGTTTATGTTTTACCAGTTCCTACGTAGTGCTGTGATTTTCTTCCGGAGAGCGGTATCCTGTGCCGAAAGGGGATGGGGGGACCCAAGCACTTCCAACTTTGGCATGGAAAATCCATATTAGGACCAATCGTTTTTCCGTGTGTGAAGAAACTCACGGGTGAAGTTGGTGAGGACGAGCAAGAGGAAACCATGCCAGCTAGGTACGCCAAACCGAGCTGGCCCCGACTGTGGACTGAACTCAGGCCCTCAACCTTGGTAGTCCATAGGCCAGCCACTGGCCGCCCAAACAACCAACCAACATTCGCAGTAAAGAGGAAGTGGCTTTTATCGCCCCCATCTCTCTACATACCGATCTCTGCTTGTTTGAGGGTTTGTTCAGCCGTCTCTGTAAAACATTTGAAACACAAATTTTATATTCATGCATAAATGTAAATCTCAACCCCCATTCCCCCCTTCCAGGATAACTTCTTTAATATATGTTTAAGATGATTGCTGCTTTGGTTTTGGTTGGGAGGTGGGGGGGAGGTATTTGGACATTTGTAGCTGGGCCCTCAAACTTTTTCAGGGCTTTTTTGTTTGGAAAAGATTCACTTACTAGAACAAAGAGAAAGATTGTGAGTTAGAAACCTCTTCGAAGCTCGCTGATAATGGCGCTGGTATACAACAGACAGTATACCCAGCAGTGACAGTCATGCAGATACCTTGGAAATCTGTGAGCTTCTCCCCTATTCCCATACCTAGCAGCTGTAATTTTTTCTAATTATGTTTCTGTCATGGTCGCTCACCGAAGGATGTCAAGAAGGAAGTCAGTCAAGTGAAACTAGTGAATCAGATATGGGCTTTAGTAATTTAGATACTGCTGTTTATGGCTTTTGTATTGCTAGAACTGCTTCTGTGATTGTCTTTTACAAAATTAAAGTAACGAATGATGGTAAACGGATTTCTGGAGACATTGTAAAGAAATCTCATTTAGCTGTGGTTTTTGCTAGAATATGGCGTTCTGGTTTGATTTCTGAGTTTTGGTCAGTTGCAGTGAACTGTTATCAATTAGAAGTACCATTGACTAGACTACTGAATGGGTCTCAGACAATTTTGAAATGCCTTGAAATCTTGACACAATTTTATTACTGTAAAACCCAAAAGATCCGAAACGACAGACTTGGTGATTTAAAAAGATTGCGCAGTGCTTGCTTGCAGATGGCCAAAACTGTGCGGTAGATTTGCAATAATTTCATTCACAAATGGTAAAAAGTACAAAAAAGATTTTTTTTCTATAAATTTACCTGTGTTGAAAAAGCATCTGACACACAGTTTTGCATTGTTCCCATAGTGCTTACTTGATGGCAGTGACAAATTTTAAAATCCATTACCAACTGTAAAGGCGATCTTTATCAGTTTTTTGTATGAGAACGGTCTACAGGTCGGTCGGAGTAAAAACCATAAAAACGTGGGTGCAAGAGGTGTAAATGTGCAGGTGAAAACTATTTTCAGCGAAAAACAACCTGATGAAAAAAAAAAGTATTAATATCCTCAGGTAACATGTTTTATGTAATACTTAGTAGAGTGTGGGATTGAAGAAATGGAGGAATATAAAAGTTATGTTGGTTATTCTTGCTCTCTCAGTCTACTCTCTAAAAATATGTACTATAATGTGTATTCAAGTCATGGTTATTTGACATTAGTTGCTCTATTTTAGGTTAATACTGGATTTAGATTTGTTTGACATTTTCCATTGATGCAGTAGTTTTTTCCTTAACCGACATTAAAATTTAAAATTTTAAAAAGCATCAAAAAGTAAAGCAGCCCTGAGCCCAACCCCAACAGTGTAATAATCTAATCTGTTTTGATTTGGCAAATCATCGATGCAATCAAATAGATTTATGTTTTATATGTATATTTGTCACTCTATTGCATTAATTTTGATGGCTTGACATATTTAAGTTAATAAAAAATCCAAAAACTAACCTGGGCCTTACTTCAGGGCCTTTATTTCTTCAAACCAACCACACCCTTAGTTCTGAAGGTTTTTACAAACTGGGGGAACTGTTATAATGTAAAGAATGACTTCTTTGTTTCGAGTGGCACTTTGTCAGGCCTTTTTTCTTTCTTTTTTTTTTTAATCAGCTTCTGTTCTGCGTAGAAAATGGCCTGATTTCCCTAAAGAGGATGACACGTAGCCCGACTGTGACAGCGATCTCATCGCTGCTTTCTCCAGACATTTAGCACCGCCACGGCTTGTGAAGTTTTGAGAACTTTGTCGTTAAGCGAGAGGCGAGGTAATTAAATGACATCATGACTGATTAAAAAATATGGCGTAGTTCGAGAAGAAAATGAAGCAAAGAATTCCTGATATCATATTGAACCAGCTGTCAGATTTATGAACTGATTGACGTTAATGGTGGTTCTTGCTACGAAATATCGCCAACAGCTATTTATATCCCCCCTTTTTATCTACGGTCTAGCACACTCGCTTACACCTGCAACTCGCTCATGGGAAGTTGTAAGAGGGAAATCTGTAACAATTAAACATTTGTGTGGCTGCTTTATTTCACATTTTGTCACCATATAATGCAAATGTGCAATCCTGTGACTTGTACCAAAGACACAGAACATTGTATGTTTGTCACAACCTTAAGTGATTAATGATGCTCAGAATAAATTCTTTTGTTAGTTTTTTTATTTTTTTTAAAATTTAAAATAAATAAATCTGGTTTTCTCTTCGTGGAACTTTTGCCAACCCATAGGGTAAAGCATGTGATGGCTTTAAGGCGTCTAGAATAAACTGTGGAATCAGCCATCACTTAAAGTGTCATTTTTATTTGCAACTCTTTAAAAAAACAGGTTGATGAAAGAAAACTGTTGTTCATATAAAATTTGTAGTTTTTTTGCATGGCAGTTTCTATGCGGCTACATTTTAATTAAAAATCGCTTAGCTTACCATACACAAACAGTTATCTGGTTTTCTAACACTTTATTATTAATGAAAACATGCTACCCAGCAATATATATATATATACATTAGAATGTATAAAGTATGAAATATCACACTGTTATTGCTTCATTGTGTTTGCCTAATTATGTACCTAGCATATTGTTTTATTTCTATGAGTCCTGAATTCAGTTCATGCTGAAAGCAAAGATGCCATGTGTATTTAATCTGTTTCTTACCACTAATCTGAATAATTGTTGCCTCATACTCTACTTTTGTGTAAATCTCAATCTACCTCATTATTAATGACTGCCTCTGCTTTGTTTGATGGAGTAAAATGATGTCTAAAAGCAGAACTTTATATGAAAAGGTTCTGTCGATTATTGCTTTTTCATAAGGTCGGTTTCTCCCAGAAAATTGAGGATGGAGAGAGTGATATGCAAACATCTATTTAGAATGAAGTCGGTTGGTTTAGCCATGAACTTAAAGAGCTGGGGAAATAAAGAGAAAAAAACATGAAGTTGGTGATTCAAAGGCTAATTTAACATAAGTCCTCTGCAACCATCAGCATCTCAGATTACCACCAAAGTTTGTGGAGATAGGTTGGATTGATTGGTTCAGTAGCAGCTAGAAAGTCAAAAAAACCTTTAAAATATTCATCCAACTCTGCATAAAATTTTGGCTTGTAGCTTTGTAGACATGTCAAAATCCTGGAAATGCTAAATTCTGTAGACATTTATGAAATTGCCTTAAAATAGTGATACAACAAAACTGACAGTTCTAATAGCTACAGGGGAATTCTAGGTTGGAATGCTTTTCTGGAAGTTTTAGGGATAATGTTAAAATGCCACTGAAAGCAAAATCATAATATTCATGGTTTTTAATTTAGTTTTTAAAAATTTTATGATGATCAGTCCATGTTATGGAGGGGGGGGAAGGGGGGATAATCCATTAGTGAACTGCTGGATAGCCAAGGCTGGGCCCCAGCTTTATTTCTGTAGGGATCATAAGAATTGGCTCTGTTTGGCATGTCTTCTCACCTTTCTTCGTAAGATGACCATGCAGATTTCCTCCTACATCTGAAAATGAAGAGTTCTAGTAGAAACCTTTTCCACATCATCCATTCTGTGGCAGGTATATGAGTAGGCATTATGGGAGAAACTCAGCAACCTGTACAATCCGCATTAGTTGATACAGGGTAGAGGATCTGGAAGAAGGCTACCAAACACTAATGTCCCTCTGATGAATGCCAGTACTGACAAATTTACCGTTTTACACCAAGTGAAAGACTGTTAAAGAAAAACAACAAACCAACCAACCAATTTGTACATACCAGAATAAATTATATTGTTTTTGTAGTCATGTATCTTCATAAAGCTAAGTTTTTGCTATTGTGTGTGGATTATAATGCCTCTCAAACTCTCAATGTGTAGCTACAGCACTAGTGGGCATATGAAGTTTCTAGAGCAAGACCTTTATTTCACCTAAGGCTTAGATTTTTATTAAATTTAATAAAATCAGTTATAAACTTTGAGGAAAATAAGTTAATCAGATTCAATGCACTAAAAGTTTGGGCTTTTCTTCAATTTCCACAAGTTCTTATTATTAACATTGTTGCGATGTACCAGAAGCCCATCAGATAAGAAGTGGAATAACTCAAGTGATAAGCTATTTAATTTTAGCTTTGAATTTATAATATTATCTGCTGAAACACATGCAAATATAAAAGAGAAATGCTTCAACTATCAAGAATTAGTATCTAGAATTTAAAATACCTTTTATGACAGTACAAAATTAATTGAGAGGAAGATAAATATGATAAATGATGCTTCGAGCAAGAATTTGTTGTTGATTCGAAATTCATGCATACATATATATTAGATCTTGAATCTGAAGAGTTTTATTTTCTTTTAAGAAGAATTTAATTATCTTTATTTTTTATGAGGCTGTTCTTTTGGTCTTTTTTTTTTTAAGGTGCAATGATACCAACTTGAATATCAATTTACTACCAGTACTAGAACAATTATGCAAATAACGCCTCTTTGTGCCACTTTGAATTGTAGTAACTAATTCTGAAATTTACATTACGTAACTTCATGATGATCCAAAGCAAGACTCTAGCTCTGTCAGAATATATTTGTAAGATGAAGAAGCAGATGATACTGTGGATGACTTGCCAGTACGCAGTTCTGACACAAACATCACTGGAAAAAAGGGTGGAGTTATTTATGGTGGCAGTGTAGTCTCTGAGGCCCTGTATTGAAATCCTGGTCAGGCTGGTAAATCTCTCTAGCATGGCTCTTTCTCAGTTGTCTTCACCAGCCACCCACCTGGTTTTCTTCTAGGAACTGCAGTTTCCCACTCCATCTAAAATATGAGAAGAGTTCTCATGTAGACTTTTGTAAGTCAGCTTAGGTCGGAGTACACTGAGGGGGATGGGTCGTCTCCTTCCTTCCAGGTGGGGAACATGACCACAAAAACAATAAAGGAAATCAATACATGTCAGTGAACTATGGATCTTTGTGCATGACATGTGGAAGTGTATTTCTGTAGTTCCATTCAAAATCTTTTAATGGATTATTAGCCATCAGTTGAAATACTGCAACAGTTGAGGGAAGTATTTTATCGTATTAATAACTGCTTTTCTTATCATATTTTTATTAGTATGCAAATTAACCATTGTTGTTTGTTTTTTTATACTACTACTGATTCTGTAGTAGCAGAATGTTATTGGTAAAATAGTGGTCTCTTTCAGGTGTTTCCTGTCACCTTTGTCTTTATGTTGTTGAACTCCTGTCCTGACTTTTGAGGTCTAACAATACCACAACAGTAGTGTACTGCCAGTGGAAGGTGTGTGGTACTTTTAGTCTTGGTGACCAATCGGTAGTTACCTAAGTATGGTTGGGGGCTCTTGACCAGTGTTACAAATGCAAGCCAGTCAACCTCCACCACGAGTATCTAAGAAGTCCAGCAGTTTGCCACTGGACCACTGGCTGCCTATTGCCTTATTAATGTCAAATGAAGTAACTAATAAATTTGAGCTTTGGCAACCGTCTCTGTTGGACATCTTCATTAGTGTGGTCATTCATAAGAAAGATTGCTATAAAGTAGGTATTTCAATTTTTTTTAAAAAAATTGTACAAGTTACCTGAGCCAGGTTTGAACCTGCAACCTGTTGATTGCTAAGGTTTTTGATTTGCATTTTGATACTTTATCAGAAATGATTTTCTGTGATATACATCACCAATGTCCTGTTTATACAAAAAAAAATGTATTAAAACTAGACAATTCATTTTATTGCAACAAATACTATTTCATTTAATAAAATGCACATGAATGTAAGGTTAAGCAACATTAGATCTCTGGTTATGTAAATTGATACTGGAGTAAAAGTTAATTATTGTATAGCTCAACAGAATTTTGAAGTTACTCTATTGCACTAAACAAATGGCATAGTAAACAAACCTGGTGATTAATTCTCTGTACAGTCTCTGGAGTGGAAATACACCCCAGGTGAAGGTAGAAATTGATGTGGTATATGGAGGGTTAAATGCATATTTAAATATTACTAGCACTAATTACATTAGGCATTACTAAATGCACATAATAAATATGTAGTAGGAAGGTAAATTATACATTTTATATGGAATTAGTTATGTTAGGATTAATTGGTTTTGGAGCATTCAAAAAAATTCCAGCAGATCTTTAAACTGACTTAAATTAATAACATTTTTTCATTTGTTGGATGAAGGAAGTTTAATTATCTCATGCTGGTTCAATCTTGGCATGCCATTTTCTTTTAAAACATCAGTGTTCCACAAGAATTTTAAATAACTTTTACATTTTCCCATCAGTGGCCATCGTTGTTTTTGATTAGGTGGGTGACCACAAGTCATCTAAAATAAGCACCAAGCAAGAAACCATTTTGTATCGCATATGAACCTTCTCCAGATAATTCTTGGCAGCTAACCGCAGGCATTTTCTGCATCATCGACTAAAGCTTATCTCCGTATTGCCAAATAAATTTGATTATGGAAATTTCTTTCGTGTTTATTTCGTAATGTCAAAATATACTTATGTTGTACGTCCCCAGAGTAATATCAAATTGGCATCCAATTTTCTTCCTGATGGCAATTTTTGTTTCATTGCCGGTTCCCATTTAAACAAACATGAAGCTTCTTTTTTTCTTGGAAAAATAGTGGATATGGCTAAATTTTTGCCAAGCTGACATTATACTGGTTTTTTCTTAGAGATTTCCAGTGTGCTTTTTTTTACTCTCTCTTTTTAAAGATGCATGAAACGCCTGTTGGTGAGAAATGCTATAGCACTGGTTACTCATAGGCAGTAGTGACCAATGATGATTATTAATTCCATCTAGCCAACATGCAACACAGTTTGAGTTGCATTTCTTCCATCATAATGTTATAATCTAAATACACAGTTAAAAAAGCAGAGCTTTAATTACCTTTTGTGAAAATATGGGTTTCCATGCTATAGATTGTTTTGCCTTTTAGATTTTTAAAATTAAATAAACCAAGAAGACATACAGAAATCTTTATTTGGCAGTTTGCACTGAAAATTCCATAAGGGTTGTTCAAATTAAGCCTGGCCAGATTTGATTACGGTGATTCTATCTGAAGCCAGGTTTCATTTGAACGTTCCTATTATATGCCAAAAACTTTTGCTTTACATTCCAGTAGTTCACCATTTCTCTTTTGTTTATCCAGTGACTTAACGTTTTATTTGTCCAGTCAAAGACAGATTGTGATCCCCCCCCCTCAGGCACTTTTATTGTTAAAGGGACGGACCTCTGTTAAAAATCTCAAAATAGATTTCCATAGGAATTTTTATAAACCATCCGATCTGACAGCTATACTAGTGTCTCAAGTGGACTTAATTGTTGTTAGCAGCTACCAATGGTAATATATATATTTTTTTCCCTTCAATTTCTATTTACTTATTCACTCATTATTTTTAAAAAAAATAATCAGGATTGGTTTCCTCCCACATCTAAAACTGAAAAGAGTTCTAGTAAGTTTTCTACTACACATGTTGGAGGTTCCATGGGTAACTAACTCACTCTTAAATGGCTTGCACTTTGATCACTGCTCTGGAGCCCCTAAACCTCTCTAGGTAAAACTCACTTGTTCACCAAAGGCAATAACCCTACTACACCTTCTCCTTCTAGTTTGCTGCTGTGAAATATCCTCAGACCTCAAAAAAAAAAAAAAAAGGGAGAGAGGGGGGGTTCAACAAGGAGAAGAAGATGGTTGTTAAAAAAATTTCCAAAGCTGTTTTGATATCCATTACTCATTGGTTGGCCTCACCTGAACTGTCAGAACTCGTCAAGCTCATTCTGCCCTTTGGCAATCAGAAGTTTTACACCAGTGTTTGTTTTCGTTAGAGACTTTCCAAACCAATGGAGCAGAAAGCAGACCATTTAAATTAGCTTCCGACCAGCCCCCCCCCCCCTTCCTGAGAAAGGGAATTTAGCTTTCGTACCTGCATAATGAGACATGAAAGAAAAAAAAACAAGACAGCAGACCAAAAGTGGGAGTTTCCACTGCAGATCATCTTTTAAATGGTGATTTAGTCTGGTTAAAAAAAAAAAAAATTTTTATTGCTGTTGTGTAGAATATAGTTTAATATGGTTAATATTAGTATGCAAATTGCGGTCAGTTCTCAGAATGTGTTCCTGTTTACGAAGAGGGACATCAGCACCGAGTGTAAATTTACTATCTCTAAAAACTGTGGATGCACGACTAAGTTGTTCTATATTTTTAAAGAGCGACATCTCAAAAACCCACCTTTCTTTTTTTTTCTCCCTCGTCTTTTGTAGATAAAGAGGCGGAAGGTAAGAAGAAAAGTTCAGGACTGGGGAAGCTTTTCCGAAACATGGGACTTCGGAGATCAGGCCGAAAATATGCCTACAAACAGCACCATGGTAAGTGGGTCTTGGCAGGCCCTGGATCACTTAAGGTACTTTCTGTAGCTGTGTACTATTAGTAGCAGAGGATTGGCAGCCAGAGGCACTGTAGCTCAACCTGTCTCCCTGTTTGTACTAAGGGCGACCCAGCAGAACTGCATCTGTCCTCGTGGTTTACGTCTGAATGCCACTATGTGCAGCGAGCACATAACTAATAAACCCTGTCCATCTGATAACAGGTGTTACTTCATTTGGAAGCCATTCATGAGCCCCAGGTAGGGCCCCAGCTCAGTTTGGAACACTTCTCTGGCATGGTTTCTTCTCGCTCTTTGTTGCCAGTTGGCTGATGCGTGTTTCTTCCATCGCTTTGGTTTCCTCCTACATCTGAAAATGTACCCATTTTTCTCACTGTTGTGGGATGTCTTCCTTTTCTTTATCAGAAAGTCAAAAGTGTTTATTAGACAAAAGAATAGGAGGCTGTGTATCACAAAATATGTGCAAAATATTGAACGTTGCATAATCCTGAGGCTGTTTTTCAGAATTTATTTTTCTCCACATGGTCTGCAAAAAGATCCAAAATATTACATCGACATAAAAACACAATGCCCCGACTTTCTATTTTTGTATATTCAATAACATTCAAACATTTTTTTGATATTTTCATCCACAAATCAGAAAAATTCTCTCTTGAAAAAATCTACCAATGTTAAAATAAAAAAAGCTGTGAGACCATAAAATAATGATGAAGTCATTTACAGAAGTTAATGGATGACGGGTTCTTGATGTTCTCATTTCAGTAATTTTTTTCCCTGTTGCCATCACCAGGGTTGGACTGGCTTGTGCTCAGTTTCTATCAGGTCGTTACAAAAGTTTTGTCGGTTTCTGTATTATGTTAATTTGGGGTTCATCTTTTGCATACTTGTGAAGGTGTCTGTAAATAAGTTTATACATCATTTTGTAGTGTGCACTTTGGCACATTAAGAAAAACCTACCTTTTATAAAAATCATAAAATGGATATTTGTTTTAGGGTTCTGAGTGAAGCAGGGATAGAAAAGGTTTTCATGCCATTTTGCTTCACAAGTTCAAACCAGGCCACAAAGCAAGGGAGGCAACTCATAACATTAAGCAAGCATGGGGCAAGGACACAGCAAATGAGTGCACAGTACAACGGTGGTTTGCAAAGTTTCGATCAGGAGATGTGAGCCTCCAAGATAAGGAATGTAGTGGACGTCCTTCCAGCTATGATGACGACAGTCTGAAAGCCTCATCTGAAACCGATCCAAGAAAAACAGTGCATGAAATTACTGGAGAGCTTGACATAAGCACTGCAACTGCTTCCAGGCATCTTGACGCAATCAGCAAAGTGAAAAAGCTTGACAAGTGGGTGCTTCACGAGTTGAATGAACAACAACAAAATTGTCAACTGGAGATCTGCTCTGCACTTATCGTAATAAACAAAATGGACCCATTTCTTGACTGAATCATTATGTGTGATGAAAAATGGATCCTTTACCACAATTGCAAATGATCAGCACAGTGGCTCAACAGAAACAAAGTGCCTAACCACATTTCAAAACCCAAGTTCCGCCCAAAGAAGGCTATGGTCACTGTCTGGTGGACTGCAACTGGTGTCATCCACTATAATTTCTTGCAACCTGGTGAAACCATCACATGAAAGGTACTCCAGTGAATTAAACGTTC
The DNA here is from genome assembly GCA_018389105.1 of Nautilus pompilius. Taxonomy (NCBI): domain Eukaryota; kingdom Metazoa; phylum Mollusca; class Cephalopoda; order Nautilida; family Nautilidae; genus Nautilus; species Nautilus pompilius. The sequence continues at coordinate 187,975 of JACATO010000322.1, read as the reverse complement.
ATCAGAAACTTTCCCAATGACAGCCAGCATTGGTGAATCGAAGAGGCCTGACCCTGCTCCACAACAATGCTTTTCCTCATGTTGCTAAAGTGATTCTTCAGAAACTTAACACATTGGAATACAAAAATTCTCCCTCACCCAGCCTATTCACCAGACCTTTCTCACACAGACTACCACCTTTTCAAACACCTTGACAGCTTCCTCCATATGACATCCTCCTCCATCGAAGCAGCATTTGAGACTGCCTTCCATCACTTTATCAACTCCAGAAATCCAGATTTTTTAAAAATGGTATAAATGCGCTTGTAACTTGTTGGAAGAAGTGTATTGTTTGTAACGGAACTGACTTTGATTAATAAACTTCACATTCATCAACAACATGAAGTTTCATTGTTGCGGTAAAAAAACCGATAAAACTTTTGTAACAACCTGATAGTTTGAATTGTTTGAGTGGCTTGAGCTGGTCTGAAACCTGTGACCTGCTGGTGGTTCAGATTTGGAACAGTTTGCTAAATCATTGGTCAAATCCTCACCTGAAAAAATTTAGTTACTAGATCTACAATACTGTATGCTAATCAGATTTGTTCTTGTTGTTGTTGTTGTTGTTGTTATTGAGGGAGTTGGACTTCGTCGAGCCGACAAACGGCCCCGGTACACCCGACCCTGGGGGCTCCCAAGGACCCGGGAGGTCATTCGCGTGTCGGGCTGTTGTTGTTGTTGCAATACCTTTATTACAAGGGCTTCTTTGGTTACACGATATTATGTTGTTTTTTAAAAAATTTTAATGCCACATTTGATAGTCATTGGTGTGAAATTTTAAATAGCTATATTTATTGGCCATCACTCTAAATCCTAGTTTAAGGACAGGAATGGTTTGTTTATTTATGAATATTTTTGAAAACAATACCCCAAAGTATAGAAACTCCATAATCCAGATATTTATAAGCAGTAATGAAAATGAAATCAAATACTTTAGATAGCAAGGGAATTACAGACCAAATGGTAGTCTTCTGAATTCATGTTTCTGTGAAATATCTGTTTAGGTGATTTGCTGCTCATGGCTGTGACAGTTTTAACAAGTGGAAAATGTATGAATTCAGGCCAACCTTCATAGATTAAAGGAACATGGAGGTTCGCATGGACTTTAACTTATATCACTACTGTTTATGGTTTGATTTTCATGTTAATATTCCTAATCACACATTAACAAAGAGGAACAAATTACTGATATCAGGCACTATCATTATCCTTTTTTGCTGTTTTAAATTTAGAATAGAAGAAAAGGGGTGAAGTCAGAACCCATAAGAATGCCATACATTGGCGCACTGACTTGCACAACTGTGACTCATAACAAAATGCCATGTGTACAATCATGACACAAATGAGATGTTTGAAAGACTTTTTCTGTTAGTCATGTTCAAGGAAAATATCTCTGAAAACCTCTATATACTGTATGTATGCTGTTTGGTAGCTTTTTTTGCATGCAAGATTCTGAATGAATGTAGAGAATTTAGACAGCGTGCATACTCTAGATGCAGATTTATGGAGTTACTTCCTAATTAACAAAACTGTATTTTTTAATTCTTTGCTTTTTTATTTGACAGTAATAACATGGTGTTACATTTGAGTTATGAGTTTATCTGTTTCATTTAAATGCATATAAATAAATCAGACAAATGACATTGTTAGCGTTCTGATCCAGAATGACTTCACGTTTCCAACTTTTATTTTTCGGTAAATTTTTTACCGGAACTACTTAGAATGTAGTAGCTTGCATTCATTAGGAATTTCTAGCTTGGTATACTTATTAGGGGCTGTGATCTAGAATTATGAATGTGGCCCGATTGGCGTGGATAGTGTTAATTTTATGGGTTTGTGAGTCGATATTTAGATCATAGAAAGTTAGTATTAAGAGTTAGAGGACAAAAGGAATTAAAATTTTTGGATATGAAAAGTCTGACGTTATATACGTAGAATGTCCTTAAAAAATATGCAGGGTAATACGTAAGTATAAACTGAAAGTATGCATTTTCCGTGTATAGCTCTTGATGAAACAATGGAAATTTTACAGTCTGTTAACATATCACATACTGCAGTACTCGGTTATATTACGAGATCTTTTCTACCGGTGCAGCGAGAAACTGTCAACAAAGAGAAAAGATACTCCCACCAGTGGCAGTTTATTTTCAAGTGACGGACATGTCTGTTCAAGGGATATCAAAGTTTTACAACTACAGGCATGACTTTGGGATGTGTTGCACTGTTTATTTTAGTTGGGGTCTAACAATATCTCTAGTCATTTTTTTAAGTAAAATTAAAACTCGGTTGCATTCCTTTGGTTGCTGATCGGAAAAAAGAAAAAAAAGTTGCTTCAAGGTTAACTCAGTCGCATAAGTTAAGTGTTGTTGGCATTTTGATAAATGAATTTTAAAAATAATACAGCTATTGATTATAAGGGATGTCCTATTACTAAGGGGAGATGCTGCAGCAGCGAATTGTAAAGGTTTTATTTTTATTAATGAAGCGCTCTTAGGGGGAACATGACAGCTACCTAGTTTGTTGGAATGCTGCTATATGATGGTAGATTTAGGAGGATGGCACGTGTTGTTTCTGCCGAAGTCATTGCTAAAATCGCATGTTGGGGGGGGGAAACATTTTGAACTGGTTCTGTTTGTAGATTAGTATTGGAGTTAGTTCTGGATCTGGGAAGAGAAATGAGTTTTTGGCTTGCAGATACATATGCATGCTTGATATAGGATAGTGTGGTCAGGTGACGGGCATTCAGACAGGTTCTTAAGTTTATTAAACAGCACTTACGAAAATTAAGATGCCAGAGTCTCTTTCTCCGGTTTTTTTTTTAAAAGGCTTTTGTTAAAAACTCATTTAGACTTTGCGGACCAGGCTTAATGTCCTTGTTTTATTGGCGATGTTGACAGGCTGGTAGGGATGCCACAACTGTTGTATTAGCTATCTTGAGCAACTAGCAAACTTAATTCTCATTCTTGCACATCAAAAATCACATGGAGATCTATTTGAGACTTTTATAAGGTACAGGGCAGTCAATTAAGTTAAAGCTGTTTGTTGTTTCGGCTCACAGGTTACAAGGGTCCATAACTTTGATACTACAGGTGAGGTCAAATGTCTGTGCATGCTGCTTGTCTTGTATATTGATAGATTGGTGAATACCTGGAACAATACAGTTGTTCTGTGATGGGGACTCTGCATACCCTACTCTTTGAAAAAACTTTTAGCTACAACTATGACTTTATACAATGCAACGTGCAGAGATGTATATCTATACTTATAAATGGAGATTTTGCTTCTTTTTTTTTTTGCTTTAGCTGCTCAGAATGAAAAGGAACTGTTTCGAAGTTGAAAGCTATTCAGTCTGTTATAAGTGGCAGATTGACTCGTTGAATGATGAATACCCTGGTAATAATAAATTTGGGAGGCTCAGTAAGTTTGTGTGTGTCAGAGAATTTAATTTTGAGTTGACTAAGTTTTACTAGTCAGCACTTGAGCAAATAGTATTCGTGTTTGAAAAGAAGTTGATTTCTATCATCAGACTGGCTGGTTGTCTTTGTTGGATGGAGCCTGTTCAACCAAATATCACGGGACAGTAAGTTTCTCTGTCATCTAGGAAAGGCAATCAAATGTAGAAATTGGAAATACACTTCAATGTTAACCTGATTCTCTTTTCTTTTTTTAAAGTTTGATATTTATGGCTCAGTAGGGGAGGGGCACCTCTGGTATTTTATATTATTATTTTTCTGACATTTCAGTAGGTTTAGGGCTAAAAATATAGTAAGGGCAGCCAGTGGTTTAACAGTAAACTGTTAAGGTTGTGGTTTGGAGTTCTAGTCCTAGTCGGAACTACCTTCCTGGCATGGTTTATTCCCACACTTTTAACCAGCTGCTCATGTGTTTTCTCCTGCAACTATAAATGAGAACTCCAGTAGGAGTTTTTCAGATATGTGTGGTGGAAGTTCCAGAGGAAAATCTTGACCACCACCACTGTAACTGGCTTCCAGCTCTACCCAGGTAACTTGCTTGGTTACCATGACTGGTACCTGACACTTTTCCCTTCTAGCTCTTTGCTATGAGATGACATTAGACTGGGAATGTCAGAACTGGGTTCACCAGGAAGAAGTTTGGTGGAAGATTAGTTATTTTGAAGGGAAGAAATAAAACTTTTTACTGTATTAATATTTTTTTGTTTAATTCACTACATTAATTATCTAAAGATGGGGATGGAATCTACTATACATACGAGGTGTAGTTAAAAAGTATCTGACCTTGAATTTGTTTGAACAAAATAATAATGTGTGAGCAAAATCCGCATGGGTATTAGGTGGTCGCGTCCTTCCTGAGCATGCACAAAAATTTTCGAGTCTGTAGGTTGCGCCAGTCGCCCGCAGTGACGCGTTGAGTACAGATGTGAAGAGTGTGCTGTGCGATTTTTCTTTTTGAGTCAAGATGATCGAGCGCATTGAGCAAAGATACTGTATCAAATTCTGCCAAAAACTTGGTGATACGCAAGCCCAGACTATCGAGAAGATTCAGAAGGCCTTTGGAGATGATGCTATGGGAAAAACACAAATAAAGGAGTGGTACAACCGGTTCAAAGATGGCCGCATCTCAGTGGACAGTGAGCCATGTTGTGGCAGACCATCGACTAGCAGAAACGACGAAATGATTGCAAAGGTTCGAGGAATAGTCTTTGAAGACCGTCGTGTGACTATTGAGGAGATTGTTGCCGAAGTTGGAATCAGCCATGGGTCCGTTCAATCAATTATAACAGAAGATTTGTGCATGAGGAGAGTGTCAGCCAAATTCGTACCAAAGTTGCTGTCTGACCAGCAGAAAGAAAACAGAAAGGAAATCTCCCAGAGGATGCTGGAGTGTGCTAGCCAAGATCAAAACTTCATGAACACTATCATCACTGGCGATGAGACATGGGTGTATGGCTATGACCCTGAAACAAAATTGCAATCATCCCAATGGAAGCATCCATCCTCGCCAAGACCAAAGAAAGCAAGACAGGTGTGCAGCAATGTTAAACTGATGATGACCTGTTTTTTTTTACTACAGAGGTATTGTGCACCATGAATATGCACCACAAGGTCAGACAATTAACAAAGAATACTATGTGGGGGTTCTTTGTCGCCTTCGTGAAGCTGTGCGGCGAAAACGACCTGACTTGTGGGCAGCAAACAACTGGCAATTCCACCATGACAACACATCCGCTGATTCCGCTCACGTTGTCCAAGCATAACACACCACTTGTTCATCAGGCTTCCTACTCCCTAGACTTGGCTCCGTGTGGATTTTGGCTTTTCCCAAAGCTCCAAAAAACACTCAAAGGGAGAAGATTTGAGTCAACAGAGGACATTAAGCAAAATTTGACGGCACGGCTCTACAGCATCCCCAAAAGTGATTTCCAGAAATGTTTCCAGCAGTGGCAGAAATGCTGGCAGAAGTGTATAGACTCCCAAGGCGAATACTTTGAAGGAGACTAAATCAAAATGGTGAGTTTTTTGATATTACTTGTTTTTTTTTTGGCAAAAGGTCGGATACTTTTTGACTACACCTCGTACTGCGGATAAAGGAAAGAAAAAGTCAGTCTGAAAAAATTGAAGCTATCAATTGGAAGTGATATCTAGTAAGGACAGATAGGAGAACCAAATTTTGCCTTATCCTGCCCTCTAAGGGTGTTTGTTGAGGATTAATGCTCACTGGTTTGTCATAACTTCAAAGCTTGTTTCTTTACTCATTTCCATTCTCTTTTAGATGTTGCACTTTGAAACAGCTTTGCTATGAAGAGAATGGTCATACTATCACCAGACACCATTGTCTGTACATATGCATGCCTTCTCAGTGAAAACCTAACAAGACTCATTAGAATTGGCAGTGGAAGGAATCCAGAGTACCGTGGGAAAAAAAAAGTCTGGTAAAAAAGAGAGAGAGAGAGAGATCCTATGGCATCAGTTGGTCACCAAGCATTTTTACTTGTGTGGATGATTCCCTTTCCAAGTGCTTTTTCATTAACTAAATGACATTCTGCTGGCTGTATTTCAATTGCCAATTCACTTAACTCTGATCTTGATCCTGTCATGTAAGGGTTAAGATAACGTTTAATTTAATCATTCTAAAACACAATTCTCACTCATCTCGAATAAAGCCAATATTAATGTTACCCTGCTCTGCATGTCTGAGTTCTTCTGTCAGCATTTCAGTTTACTGTAATCTCTCCTGGAAATCCCTTATTATAAGTTTAGCAAAAGAAAAAAGGGGGGGGGGTCTTCCAAGAAATTAGGTTTTCTATTTTAGACTAGGAAGTATCTGACTAACCCTTAACTTCTTTCCATTTTTTCTCCTATGTTGGAATACTGCTTCCAGATTTGGTGGGATGCTTCATTGTCTGTTCTTAGATTCTGGTTTCTTCTGTAATTAAAAGAAAAAAAAATTTTTTTTTTTGGAATTGTAAAACTTTGCATTTTAAGAAACTTTGGGATCTACTGAAACAGAAAACCAATGTTGTCATTTTCCCCTCCTCTGCCTTTCTGGCAGCCATTTTTGATTTTAAAATGGCTACTATTTTGGTCCATCAGATAAAATTGTACACTCTTTTTTAAAAATTATTATTATTAGAAAAGAAGAAAATATATATTACATCTTATCATTGTTACCATCAAGATCTGGTACATGGCTTTCGGGAGTCATTGTCATTCTTACACAATGTGTCACACATGCAGAGATCAGTGCAAGACAAGTTCCTAGCTTTGCAGAAACATCAGTCTACCTTGCACAGGCACCTGACCATCTTGATAATGGCCTTGGATGTAGAAAAAATGGCTGCAGTTGTAGGTTTGAACTAATCATTCTACATTCATGGAAGCCATTCTGCAGTGGATCACCAAAGAATTGCTGAGTAATACTGGCTTGACCAGAATTTTTGCCTGAATATGCACTCTTAGGATATGCTGTTTGAGCGCACCAAGAATTGGTGGTAGCTTACAATTTTTAGCCATGTTATTGTAGAACAGATATGAATGTAATTCCAGAATACTCTGAGTACTGATGCTGTTTAGACAATATACAGGCAGACAAATCTGGCAAAAGTAGAAGTGAGCCTTTCAACACTTTAGTGTCTTTTTCACTTTGATAATATCACCATCTGATCTGAGGTAGCTCCAGAATCAGTTTGCTTTGCTTAGATCTGAAAACTTCCCAGCGTTATCACTCTCTAAGAATGCATGGAAGACTAGCAAGGCCTGTACTTTCTCTGCACAAAGATCTTGCCAAATTGGTTCTATTTGGACAATGCCAGATGCCATTGGAATTGATGTAATGTTGGGTGGGAGATAATTTGCTATGGCCAGAAGCAGAACATCTGGAGAGAAGAACACCAGTTGAACATTATCTAGATTTCACTGTCATGCAGGTACAGCTTGACATGTCATCAATATGTCAGCCTTCTCGTGGTTGTTATCTTCAAAATGTAATTTTGCTAGAGGTCTGATTGGATGCTAAAACAATAACCAGCTTTAAGTCTTTTATACTTATGAGTTGTTTTTTTTTTGCTAGATAATCCATCAGATCAACTTTTGCTTCATCATGGAACAGCAATTGACTCAGTTATATGCTAGATTTTGGCATTGGATCTGACCCTTTCCCTGACATCTTTTTTGTCTTTGTTGTGCTCTGAAGGGATTTGGTCTTGTCAGTGTTTAAAACAAGAATAATCTGGTTAGACTCAACCCTTTGTCCCTGAAGCTTTTTTGTACAAGTTATGTTCATTATTTTCAATGTTCAGAATCTGTAGGGACAAACTATTTCTAGTATATTGGGTGACCATGTTGTGAAACATGTATCCTTCAACAGTGAATGGGTTGCCATGATTCAGTATGGCAGTCTTTATTTTGTCAATTGCACTGTGTTCTTGATTAATGAAATTGGAAGGAAAAGTCATATGATGTTCCCTGATCTCAACTGATTTCAGACCAAAGTAACTCTTGAATTTATTAGACAGATGTGATAGTTCTAAGGCAGCCAAAATGAATTGTGTCTAGCATTAGCATTGTTTGATATGCAAATTAGGACAGAGTGAACTTTCACTAACCCTGTATAGCTGTTCACACACCTGGTTTTCCCCAACTGACAGTATTGGGATGACATCTTTAGTGAATGATATTTTGTCAGACTAGTTTTCTCCATGTCTATGGATGATCTATTTTGAGAAGATATATGTCTGATACGTATCATGTCCAGATTTGCCTGTATTAAATCCAGTCTGTTGAAAGAATAATTTGCTGAATGGTTATCTAGCTTGAAGATGGACCTTTAAGTCTGCATTCTGAGATGCTGCTCTGAAGTGAAAAATCATTTCCATTGTATGCAGGTAGTTTGTCATTGATTTGAACATGGCATTGTCAGAGCACTTTGTTTCCATGTCCTGAAACTTATCTGCTACATTTTCATTGATCATACCTTGGAGCAGATGAGTGTTTTTTGCTCAGCTTTCACTTGATTTTTTTAGTTCTGAGGAAGCTTCTTGTATTTCAGCTGTTTCCTCGAAGCAGACTTTCTTGCAATATGGATTATCTTTGAAGAACTTCTCCAGTGCCATTTCATACATTGTCACATACAAGTACATGTGGACTTGGGGCGAGCGCTTGTAGTGGGTACACTTCAGAAACTGTCCTGTTGTAGCAGACCATACACATCAGCTTTCGTCCTAGCATCCCCTATGCCAGAGTTCTCTAGGGAGACACCAAGACTTCTCAGTGCAGCCATGACAACATGCCACTCACATAGCCTTGGAACAAATATGCTCTTCCACTCAGGCTTGTCATCCAGCAGCTGCTTGACTTTCTCATAAAGTGACATGTCACATGGAATGGCAGTTCAATTTGTAAACCTGCTCCATCACTATCAGTGGAATTGACTACTGATATGCCACTTCTGGAAGTAGAGGCCAGGCCTTCACCTGGGTCACTGAAAACTGGCATGTTGACCAAAGTGAGTTGTTTGTAGTCTGCACAGCCAGGACTTTTTTTTTCAGACCCGCAATCGCTTTGGTTCTAGATATAACAGAAGTGAGGACTCATCCAAGACACATCAAATGGTAAGATTTATGAACATGTGGTTTTGTTGATTGCGAAACTTCCTAAAATGACGCCATTTCTGATCCTGCCTCTTGTCTTATTACATGGAATCATTGCTGCCTGATGTTAAGTCACTATCTGCCTTTTAGTACACTGCTCTGATTGTCCAAAGACTGCATGAGTGGTGCCGTTGCTATGAGGAGTGTCCTCAACAAATTCGGTATTATTTATAGGAAAGAAGACAAATGTGCTTTGCTTGAGAAATGTTGGTACATGTGATCCTTGAAATTTTCTGATTATTTCAACAACAGCATTGGCAGTGGATGCTTCTAAGACTAGGGCATGTTTGTATGCAATACTGTAGCTTTGTGCATTGAGAATGTCCATGACATATTTGTTTCTTATGTTATGGTGGACATTCAGACCTTATCCCAGAACATGGATTTTCCTTCCACATTGAGATCTGAATGTTGTAGAATCAGACCCCAGCTTTGTATTTTGCATATCTTCTAGGCTTAAGGCCATGCATTGTTTTGTCTCACAGTTAATACTAATCTGTCCACAACTTTGGTCCTTGCTTCAGTCGTTATCTCACCCACAAGCCCCCAACATGATCCAACAGATCAATGCATACAACTCACCTGAAAAATCATTTTCAACGCTAGAAAGTTGTATGCAATCTTCTGGCTCCTCTTTGTGGGAAAAGGCTTTGATGCTTTTGCTAACCAGCAGATTGTATACGATCTGCATGTTGTCCACACCATCCTTGCTAGTAATGGTAGTATGGTCCATGTTTTTCTCTTATTTTATGTTGAGTAGAGGACGGCTGTAGTGGGCAATGCCTACAGTGTTTTGAATTCTCAGCCACCGTCTACTGAATGAAGGTGCATGATTTTTTTGTTTGTTTGTTTCTTCTCTGCCAAAAAGCGAACTAAATATGTTGTTTTGACGATCTCCATAAAGGGGAAAGCTTTGTTTTTGGTTTGAACATCAGCCAAATTGATTAGTCCAATCAAGCTTGTCTTTTCTGGTGGGTTCATTTTAGAGGACATGGAAAATCTGTTTGGTCCAACACAGTTTTTGGTACATAACATCAATATCATGTACAGCGCATGGCAGAACAGCAGAAATCTGTCTGGCAGTGAGGGTTTGGGTTCTGGAAGTCTTCCATGGCATTTCTGAAGGGTTTCGTCAGCATTTCTAGTTCAAAGTAGGAAAACATATTGACCATTGCCCTTCTGGCAAAAGAAGCACAAGTTATTGCCATGTGGGTCTGTGGATAAGTGTGTGAATGGTGCTGAAGAACCAGAATAGGATGATTTCACAGTTATCTTACAGCCTTTTTTCTTAGATCCCCATTCTCTGGCATTGTACAACCAAGCAGACACAATGCCTGTTCATGATGATCTCTGGCACGTTTTAATTTTTCTTTGAGTAGTATGCATAGTGCCAAATTTCCTCCTCTGTGAGTCATCAAGTGTTTTCAATATCTGAACATAGTCCCCGCCATGCACACTGGCTCATTCCTGTATTATCTCTAAAAAATGGAGGCATGAGTTTGTTCTTGGTAACACTAAGTGTCCCTTCTGGTCGGTATCTTCTTGAAACAGATGTTTCTTCTACTTTGTGGACCATTGAATCTGGCATGACTGCTTGCCAAATTATGACATTTCAACAATAATTTTTAGAGTCTTGGGAGAAGGGAAAAAAAGGGGTGCTTTGTAGTTCTGTAAGAGGCAAATTCGCGGTACCAGTGATTTTTCTACCATTTGAGTTAACTTTCCACCTTTTTGGTTTTTTGTTACCAGTGTCATCCTTGACATTAACTGGTGGGGATGGTAGAGCCAAAATCTCAAAGGCATAGCACAAATAGAAATATTCATTTCATAACTTTTGAGATTATCTTCCATCATTTTAGGTCATTTTTATTGATTATTTTTTGTCACTAGAGTCATCCTTAACATCAATTTAGGGCCAAGGTAGCAAACAATATTGGAAACAAAACAAAAACAGAAATACATATTTTGCCATTTTATGACTATTTTTTCACCAGATTTCGAAATCCAAAATGGCCACCACACAGGCATCAGAAAAATAGCAACATTGGTTTTCTGTTCTAGTAGATCCTAAAAGTTTCTAAAAATGTATAGTTTTGCTATTTGGATGATGGGAGTTAGTTCCTTGTCGATAGTCATTAGCTTTTGTCTTTACCTTTCTTTCACAACTACTATCATAGTCTTTACTTTGCAGTGCTGTCAGACATGACTCCTATATCTATGAGTCATGCTTGTTTCACTTATTGGGTTCATTTAGTTACCCTAACTGTGTATCCGCTTCAGTCTTTGAGGACCATAAACCATTCATCTATGTACTGTTGGGATCTAGATTCAACTTTTCGATTTTGTTTTCTATCTTCATTCTTCAGCAGTTCATGTCCCAGATTAATAAGCTTTCCCTATTTTAAATATGTCTTTTTTTTAACCATACCCAGACTCAAAAGGGACTTAACTCTGGTTTGCATTGCCAGCAATCATACCACACATTCCCACCATTCATATGTATGCACAGTTTTTTGGTATCTTCAACTGTTAATGCTCATGTTTGTGGTTTTTCAGGTGATCCCAATGCATATGACATTACAATGAGCGACGATGACAGGATAGCACTGATGGTGATGGTAAAGGAAGGAAAGATCACCACTGAACATGCCCTGGAAGTTGTGAGTAGCTAAAGTATTCCAATGCATTGGCTAAAGTGCTTCTGATTTATTGTTTTTATTATTTCTGCATGCACAATAAAGTTTTTAAAATGCAGGAAAATTTGAAACCTTGTTTGAAATTACTGTTGACAGATAAATAAAAATCCAGGTTTAGAATATAAGAAACTAAACAGAAGTTGCTAATAAGAAGTAATGTTGTGAGATGTAGACGTTAACTTGTTTCATGATGACCCAAGTCTGAGGAAATACTGAAAACGGTGAATGAATTTTTTTTTTTTTTGCAATTGTGTGTAAGTGTGCATATAGTCCATCTTGAAATACAGTTCACAGTCTGATGAGCGTCCTTCTTTGGCAGATTGGTTGCTTTGGCAACATATTTTCATTGTCTTCGACTCGAGAATGTGTACATTTTCCCCTCATTATCTTCACAAACCACCATGTTTACGCTAAGTCAGCTTGGCATTTACTTTGACTATCTCCATCACCTTATATCTGTCTGCCTCCCACTGCTACAGAATTCCAAGCTGCCAGTATTTTTGTATGGTTTCCACAACATTAAATCAATGTTCAGAAGTTGGCTTAGAAATAGTATAAGGGAGGTTAAAGCTGTTACTAACTGATTCACAGCTACTAGATGCTCATTACTGATAATGAATAAATCAACAGTAGAATAATGGATGTTTTTGCCACATACATCCTTCAACAACAATCAACTTGTTCACAATATTTTATTTCCTCTTTTCCCGAAGATGCACACTGGCAGCCATAATTGGTGGCAGGGAGAGCTTCGCCAATAAAATAATTAATTAAACATAAACGAGGATATTTCACTAGATGTCATATTCATTTTTAATTTATGATTGATGGCTGACATAAAGAAGCAAAAAATTCATCTTTACATTTACTGTCTCTCACATTTAATCTGATGTAAATATTGTATACAGATGGACTTTTGGTTGTTTACTTCTGTCACTAAAGATGAATTTAAAATGACTTTTTTTTGAAGAAGAAAAAAAGTGTTTTGACAAATCTTTCAACAGCTATGAATCGATATACTTGTAAGTATATTCACTAATAAATTGATGGTAAAGGAAGTGGGGTATTTTATATGCAAGTCTACATGATGGCTGCCCACGGAGAAACAGCAGCAAAGATGTACATTTAAAGGCAGCACAACAGAAAGAAGCTTCATAAAACATCTGGTCTTTTGAACTTACATCTTTGTTATTATTACTTAGTGTTTGCCTCATCTTATCACCTGTTAGCATGACTATTTCTGCATTATAGTGACAGTGGCAGTCTTCTGTTTGGCATAATCTTAAACTGACAGGAACATTTAATATTAGGAAACCTTGTTTCAGTAACAGAATGATCTAATGTGTCAATCTTTTTATTGATAGATTCCTCTCACACATTAGGGCATTGTGTAAAATATTATAGCTTTAAGCCATTTGTAAATTAAGACAATCATTATGTTATGAACAAAACAAAAATATTTTCTCATATTTTTTACATTAAATTCAACGTCTTTTATTGATATTTTTGAAAAACAACCAATGAGCAAGTATCCAAAGGCAAACTCGTTAGGTTGGGAAGATGTTTCGGTATCTATCGTTTTTTCAGCCACACTTTTCTTTGTCTTTGTAGCAGAATATCATTGTAGTAGTTTCAAGGAAATTCAAACATCAGTTACTAGTAGTTTCTTTTCTCATAGCTGCCATCAAACTTCCAATACATTATGGTGTCAAAATTAATAATTTACTGCAACTGCACAAAATTTGTCTTCCAGCATTACACTTAAGGAAAAACAAGCAATTGCTCATCTCAGAAGGGATGTGAACATCGTGATCGCTCCAAGTTGGTAGGGCAATGCTACACTCATAATTAACCAAGAAGAAAATCTGAACAAGATCTAAAAAAAATACTGCAAGAAGAAAGTGTAGAAAAATCTGTTGAAGATCTAATGCGATCCACTGAAAAGAGACGTGATGCATGAAATAGCTAGGAAATCTACTGATTAATTTCCTAAATTGCCAGAGCATTTTCTGTACTTTAGAAGGATGTAGTAAATGGCACTTAATATTTTTGCATTGTATCTACCAAATATTCAAGGTCATGGATAGCTGGATAGTTTTGAAGTTTTTGGAACCAAGCAGTTTCACATACTGGCATTCTGATCAAATTTAATCACAGACATCTCTCAAAATATTTGACTGGGAAAATTTTTTTTGAAATTATCATTAGTGTTGAGCTAGAATACTGTGACAAGTTCCAGTCAGCCTTTGAGGTGTAAGTAGACAGAAATGTTTTCTTTCATATCTGAACAGAAACTCTGTGGCATGTCTTCCTTAAAATTTCTCAGCATGGATCCAGGACCAAGACCTTAATACATATTGTCTTTTAGCGATCACAAGACATTTTATGCTCCTTGAAGCGGAAGAGACATCAGATGCAACTCATGCATGAATCACTTGAAGATACCGGTTTCTCATTTCTTATGTCTTTGATGTCTGGAGATAGTAGTTGATATTATAGCCAGATTTGTTAGAATGTTGTGTGCTATGCATTTAAGATATTTTTGCCTTCATGCTATATCTAATCAGAAATTGCACTAGATATAATGTTGCTTGTGTTTCAAATCCAAAGTACGCATTATGTGTCATGTAGTTTACCTTTGATGGGCTCTGCCAGGTTGTAAAATACCTAGACACACCTCTTAAGGTGCTCCAACGACCTTTGTGTTATGGGACAAGTGAAGTAAAGTGAAGTTTACCTGTAAAAAAAGAAGATGTTATTTTAATTGTAATCAATCTTTTCTACTTAAGTAATTTATTAATGATCAGAATTATATAACACATTATTTCTTAGCCATCAGCTAAACCACAGTAAATTAGCCATTAAAAATATTTAATATAATAAACATTTAGAAGTTTAGATTTATTTTATTAGAATTACACATTATTTACAGAACTGTGGTTAGATGAGTCAGTTATCTGCAATTCCATAATATCCAGTATCAGTTAGCCTAGGAAATAGATTATGGACATCATTTTAAAAAAGACAAAAAATGAATCTTTAGAATTTCTTTTTCTTCCAAAGTTAAGGTGAGGGTTGATTTTTGAAAAATATAAACCAGACAAATTATTCTTTTCCCCTTTTGCGTTGCAATGCAATAAATTTATTGCAGCAGGGTTAAATTTACAATTTCTAACATCAGCTATGAGGAAAGAATATTTGTGTATCTGTTTGGTCCTTTCCATCTTTATGGGTGATCCATTCCATTTTTTGTCAGTTCTTTTGCTAAAAACTATTTTCCTATATCAAGCCTTTCTGGACTCCCAGATAACCTGCAAGAACAACCCCTGATATTAGCCATTCTTTCTTCTTTTTTTTTTTAAAAAAAAAAAGCAGTTTTTGATTGTTCTGAAAATTGCTGTCAGATCTTGTTTAAAGTCCTAGCTAGGTAATTATGGTATTTTTAATTATCCAATTATTTGTAAATATTTTAAAAAGCGGAAACTTTACGCTGAGCTCTTCTCTAATCTATCAATAAGTTGCATCTCTAGACAAGCTGCTGTAAACAACAATGAGAGACAGAAATGGCCAATAACAGTACTTGGTGAGAGGCCTGGTCTTTCGAGTCGGAGATGGTGAAGCGTCACCTGAAAGTCTTTACTGGCATCCTGCATTTCTAGATTTCGGAGAACAAAGCTAGTGTGTGCAGGGCTTGTGGAAGGATGGAGAAAAAAAGCACCATTTTAGGTGGGGGTCTGAAAGAAGTTTTTCCTCCTTTTTTTTAGCAATGTATCTCAGGCCCTTGACCATGGCTTAGTTTGGCCGTTAGGGATTTAAGGGGATGTCTGATAGAATTTCAAAAAAGTGGCCGAGTGTTTTTGGGAAAAGTGGGCAGGGATGCCTTACCCTGACCACCTTAAAACCACTAGGTTAGAGCGAAAGAACAGGGTACAAACCATTTGGAAAATTAGGTTGGTTGTGGCCTGCCTCTCTCCTTCCCGAGATTGGTATGAATGGCGATGGTTCCCTCCTCTCTCCTTGAAACATTAAATTCATTTACAAACATCTTTTTTTTTTTTTTCCAGTGAAGTTTAAATCTATTTTAAATCTTTGCACTGTTTTTTTTTTCTGTAATTATTTCTAAGAACATTCGGATGAAACCTTGAAGTAGAACTGTTGCAGTGGTGTCTTACTGGGCGTCATTTGAATGTTCCCTCTGCAGTCAAATTTAATTGTACACAGCAGAATGGATAACTGTACTGTTTGATCAGATTTTGTTTTACAATTTTATATTATAATCTTTTGAAAATATGGTTTCTGAATGAGTTTTAATCTTTGACTCTACATAAACTGTATTGTCATCTTTTTTTCTTTGTCTCCATTACAATTAAGAGAAATATTCACTGCAGCTTTGCTATACTCGGCCACCATGGCTTAATTGTTTACTTTGTGCAGTGCACATCAGCTTTAGACGCGAATTTCAATGGATATTTTTTTATCAGACTTTCTTTAAAAAAGAAATTAAAAGAATTATTTGCCATTTTTGGAATAACCGACTATTACCAAATCTTTTTGTAATTCCTGATTAATAATACTATTAATCATGGAGTGCTCCTCTGATAGATGTCTTTGGTGTTGCTCTATAAGTGTCAGCACCTGTGAATCATTTGTATCTCTACATGAACGCTTTGTAAGAAATTGTATCCCAGGTTCTGATAATATAATTTAACTCTAATGCTGCTTCACAGAAAGTAGAGACAGAGTTTGGACATTCCATATCACCTTATTAGTAGTACAGCGGTGTGCAAAAGTCTTGCATAAAATCTAGACAGCTATCTAATCAATTCAGATTTAATTCCAATTATGCAGAAAGTGATCAGATCTATCAATAATGAGTAGAATATCCGAAATTCTTGATGCTGGCTACCAAACGCTGACAATTGTCACTACTGAACTCTGACCAGGCTTCCACGATTTTCCGCTTCAAATCGGTTTTATTTTTTGGTTTTTTTGGCACAAACGCTGAGTTTAATCGAGTGTCAAATGTTTTTGATGGGATTGACATCTGGGCTTTGAGCCGGCCAGTTGAGGAGGGGGATTCACAACTCTGCCATCAAGGCCTTGACACTCCTAACCATGTGGATAGGGGCTTTGTCCTGCTGATAGATGGCCGTCATGGGCATGTGGTCACACACGGTTTGATAATGTCTGACACGATCTTAGCATAGTCGTGAGCATTCATTCGACCCTCCATCTGATGCAACGGACTGACACCGGACGATTGAAGACAGCCCCAAACCACGGCCGAATCTTCCCCTGCCTGCAGAGTTGGTTGAGTGCAACTAGGATGGTATTTCTTGGACACTGATCGCCAAACGTACACCTGACCTGCTGAGTGGACCCTCACGAATTTGCTTTCGTTGGAAAATTACATTTGGGACCACTGGGCCACGGTCCAGTGGAGATGGTCGCAAGTCCACTGCAGTCGCTTTCGATGATTGTCCAGACCGATGAACGGCTTCTTCAGTGCCAATCGCCCGAACAGTCCCATGTGGATCAAATGCCGTCTGATGGTGCACGAGGCCAACTGGATCCCATGGTGCCTTGACAAGGCGGTCTGGATATCTGTAGAAGTGCGGAATCGGTCCGAGTTTAACAGGCGGGCGATCAGATGATCCTGTCGAGCCATCGTTTTCCGTGGTCTGCCGGCTCTGCGTTTCGAAATTAGGCTCCCATCAGCTTTCCAACATTTCAGGGTGCGAGATATCGTCGACTGATTGCAACCGATATGATCTGCAATGAGCCACTCAGTTTCACCATCTTTCATGCAAACGATTGTGGCCCGCTGTTCAGGGATCAAATATCGGTCTCTCAGCATCACTATATTGAACAAAAATTAATCAGAATAGTGGAAAATGACAGTTTTTCATATTTATATTCTACTATCCTAAACTATTATAGCACAAAATATATATTCTAATTTTTTGTAGTTTATGCAACACTTTTGCACTCGCCGATTTCATGAAAATTATTTATTAATATTTAAATTTTGACCTTGCAATTACAAAATGGATCTTAGTGTTATAACTTGTTTAAAGACACCGATACCTTTCAATTAAAACAGAAAACATACAACAGTTACTAATTTCTACCAAATAAGAACCCATTTTCTATGTCTAGTCATTTTTATGCAAGACTTTTGCACACCGCTGTAAGTGAACATCTGATAAGTTGAAATATCAAACCAGCCTTTTACTTTCTGTAAATGTCAAATCACTGAAAACCTTTCATTCTGTTTGTTTTGTCATAGGTAATTGCCCATGTTTTTGTTTTTTTTTTTGTGTGTTTTGGCTCCATAAGCCTAGCATCTAATTTTGAATTAATTACAAATTTGTCTGATAAATCTTAGCAAAGTAAGAAATCAGTTTTCTCTACAGATGCTGTCAGATTAAACAAAGTGAAATTTCTGAAATCTAAGCGGACTTAACATTTCTTCTCTTTTTTCTTGTATTTTTAATAAAATCTGTGAAGGTGGTAACATAGAAAACCTTGTACTTGGAATGATGTTTCAGCATCTAGTGTGCCTAAATACCAGCAACATGGCTGAATCCACAAACAGCTTGATTTCCGCCTCCAAAACACATCTGGAAAATCTAAGTTATTGGCTTTAATTGATGCTTATCCTTTGTAATCTGATTTTGCTTACTAAAATTGCTGCCAAGGGGTTGATAATCTGTTATTTGGTAAAATGATTCAGATGAAATATTTTGGTGAAAGTGATTTGGCATAAAGCAATAGGAACCTTTTTAAAAGAAGAAATCCCCCCTCAGAAAACTTATCCTGTTGCAGGGAGTAGTTTTACTGCATAAATTAATCTGAAAGTTTTTTTTTAAAATTAAAGGAGAGTTCTTTTGCTTAATTAATCATCACAGCACTCATGGAAATATATAATGTACTATTTTTGAAAGGTGGAATTTAAATTGCAGGAGTAATGAGATCTGCAAAAAACGATTATCAGTAGTGAAGTTTCAATTTCTCTCAGCAGACTGAGGAGGAGTTAGGGTTAACATTGGAGAAATATTCATTGTTTGTTCATTTTTAATGGCTGACATAAAGAACCGTGGCCCATCCAAACGCCATGCAAATACCGCATGAAGATGTCCGTCTGTTTCTTCATGGCAGTTGTTAAAGATGAACTGATGGCAGATTTTTATTTGGTGTTAGTGGTGAGATGCTGCCCATCGTATTGTGGTGCTCTTCCCTGAAGTAGTTGCACGTTTGGTAACCAGTTCATTTTTGTTTGGAGTTTTGTGGAGTCAGCATTCCGAAACCTGAAGATATTCCTGTGGGCATTAAAAGAAAATCTCCTCTCCAATGTAATCATTGTGCACCCAAAAGGAGGAAGTACTCTGATGAAACTAAGATATGCTTGGATGTTTTAAATCATATTTTAGAAATTGTCTGGACTTTCAGATACTTAATACTTGTACTTTAAAAAATTTACTTAGAGATTTTTTATTTGAAAATTATAAACACAACAACTTTAGTATATATTTATTATTAATTGTTATTAATATTTATTAATAGTACAATCTCTCTCTCTCTCTCTCATATATATATATAATAAACAAAATTTGATAGGTTGTTTGATTAGTGAATCATAGGTTAATATCTATGCCAGCATGAGTTTTTTTCTAGAAATAAATTTTAAAATCTTCCTTCCAACTTTTGAAATATTTAATTAATTAAATATAGCATGGTGGGTATGATAGTGCTCTGTCAATGTGGGTTTTAAAAGAAAGCCAGGAAATGTTTTATACTTGACAGATCTCTCCCTAACCATGAAACAGATAAGGGACCAAGCCATTTAGTTTAGCCTGTTTTCACTTGTTAACCCGCTTTTATCTTGAAAGCTGAGTGATGTATGGGGTAGTATTCTGATTACAGTTGTATGCACCTTTTATTCTATTATTTCTAGTTGTTTTAAAATGCTATTAATGACAAAGACTGCAAAAAAATATATATTAGATTGGGCTGCAAAGTCTTTGATACTTCGGTGTTCTTTTCAGCATCCTGCAAGGTATGTGTACCTTGACTGGCTCACTACTTTATTTTGGCTATGATCTGAGTTGCAGGTGAAAATTAGGTCGACCACATGATGTGACAATGATCCCTGCAGCACTATATATGACTTGGACAAGCACATTTGCAATCAGTCTAACAGCTATGCGAAAATACAAAGACATTACAGCATTCGAATGAGGCATGATAGTGTGTGCCTGTCTCGTAGGTGCCACAGTGGCCAAGACCATCTTGTTGGTAGACTGTTCCAAGACATCGATTGCTCACTCAGGTTTATCAACAGTTGCAGCAAAAAGGTGAAGAAAGTGTTTGCTGTGAGGGTAAACTGTGGCTGCAAACACACAGTGACAGAGGAGAAAGGCAGTTAGACAGTACTGTGAAGTCCCAACTGTCATTAAACAACAGACCAACTGACATAGATATTCAAATGCAGGATAATCCACATTCACTCACCTCCAGCCTGCTTTGTGAAGGATGTGGAAACCCATGGACTATGATACTAGAGGACCATTTTACAAACCACTGACAAAGGTTATCAAAATAAAAAGATGCTTTATGTCGTGTAATGAATGCAGATGTTGGGCTAAGGACTGGTGATGTGGTCTGACAAGTAATGTTTCACTTTTTTTTTTGTTGCACAGATAGATGAGGACAGATTTTGAGAGAACCACAAATCACTTGACCCCTTTCGCGCGGTCCCAACTGTTCTGGCATCTTTGATGGTGTCATGGTTTGAGGCATATTTTGGGCTCCCTGGTTCCTTTAGAAGGCAGATTGAATGTCAAAACTTACCTCAGCATCATCTCTGATTTTCTTTATCCACTGATGCTTCATATGTACCCTGATGGAGATGGCTACCTCCAAGATGACAATGCTCCCATCCACCATACTTACATCTTGCATTCATGGTTTAAGAAACGTGATGAAGATTACAGGCACCTCCCGCGGTCCAGCACAATCCTATATCTTAATCCATTTGGGCATTTGTGAGATGAACTTAAAAGATACATTTGGCATCATGATCATCTGCCTTCTTCACTGCATGTCTTGTATACATTATTAATGACTGAGTTGGGAGGAACATCTTCCAGCACCTTGTGGATTCTGTTCCGTGTTGTTCAAGGCTGTAATTTGGGCTAAAGGTGGTTCAACTTGTTATTAAGTGTAGGTGTAGGTCTTAATAAAGTGGCCAGCAGTTTATATTATTACAAGGAGCAAGATCTTAAATACTTGATCATTTTTTTTTGCATTTCTCATCTAAATATTTTAAGGTAATTAGTGCATTCTGGCAGCTCATGTATAAAGCCAACGTTGTATTTAGTTGGACAAGATCAAGATCGGTAAATTATAGTGTCAGGAGCCTGGTGGCAGAATTCTTACAAAGCTTTGAGGTTTCAAGTTATTCCTGTATGAAAATTGTTCGTGAAGAATCAGCATTGTCATTTTAAAAATGGTTCACCTCTTCCACATTATTATATTTCCTGTAAAATAAGTTTAAATGGAACAGATTACAGATAGTCAGGAAGTTTTCTAAACTTATATGGAACCTGTTTAAACACTTTGCTTTGGCTTCCCGGCTGGACAAAGTATTGCATGAAAAACTACACGGCTAATGAGGAAATACTAGGGAAGTTCAAAGGAAACCATTAGCAGTGGATGGGGTACCATTGCGGTTTTCAGTTGAACATCACTTATATATTCTGTCTGGCGAGCATTCTTTATTTACCTCTCTAATGTCCAATCGGGTAATATAGCAGGGCTGCTTACCGTAGCTGCTTAAACAAACGACTGATGAAAGCTCAGTTAAATTTATCACGAGAAAATGTCCAAACTATAGATTTAAAAAAAAAAATACGTCTTTAAATCTTTAACCCGCTCTCGTCACCTTGGTTTCATTTGCATTCCGCCACCCTTTAAATCTGTTATGCTTGGCACAGGTTTAGCCATAGGGACTGTGACACGTAGTATGCTTCTCACTACTATAATTCTCTGTAACAACAAACCATATTGCTCCACTCCCCCCCCATGTTTTGCATTATGAGTGTAATATACAGCCAGTCCAACACATATATTAACTAGTGCTTTTGGTGGTTTGGATAATAAACACTGACATGGCATATAGAGGGTTAAGCACAGATTATACCTAAAGCATTGAGGTATGGTAATAAAAATATTTACTTTATTCAGCTGCTAAAACCAGTTTTTGTAATATCTTCTATAATTTATTTCAAAGAAATTACAGTTTAGTTAAACTATTAATAATTCTGTATTTTGTAGGGTTGGTGTCATAGTTATTCTGTCAGAGAAATGACTTAGTGAGCTTCCAGGTTGTGCATGGCGTTCTTGAGTTCCAAGGTCATTACATATTCTTTTTTACTTTCATTTTAGAAAAGCTAAGGGACACAAGGTGCCGTTTCTAGAGATTCAGCTTGAGATTAGTTGTTTATTATCCACATTTGTATTAAGCTATTAATAATTTTACCATTGGAACTGAATCGTAAATACCAGTGGTGTTGTGTTGCATTGCTTTAATTTTTAGTTGTATTTTTATATTTAGATAAATTTGTATACACAAGGTTTGTTCTATTTGATTGTTCTTTCCATTGTTCTTTGTCAGCTTCTTATATTTCATTCTAGAACTAATTGTGTGGAAATCACCATGAAATACCCAACCCAACTTCTAAAAAGTCTCCAAACAACAGGAGTAAACAGTTTTCCAAAAAATTGCATGTTTAGTATTCAGATACTATTAGTAATTTAATGTTCATTTGCTCCAGCAATGGAAGATTTTCGGGTGTAAAAAAAAACCTGGCCCTTTATCTTTTAGTGTGGGTCAGGGTTTTTTTACTCTTTGTTATCCCTTTCAACATTTGTATTTACCAGCCCTTTAAGTTCATTGACAATTTTTTTTTTTAAAAAACAGTCTACACAAATCTACATAAAATGTGATGTCTGATTAAATTCTCTAGTTATTGTTGAATATGTGTTTTCTTGTATTTTTAAGTGTAGGTTGACACATTATTGTTAGGCTTCCAGACATGACATTCTCTTATTCCACTTTTTTGTAGATAAAAACAAAACAAAATGTGTACGCGCACACACACACACACACACACACACACACACACAACACACACACACACACACACACAGAGACAGACACACACACACACACACACACACAAACAGCCACACACACACACACACACACACAAACACACACACACACAAACAAACATACACACACACACACATGCACGCGCACTTGTGCTAATACTACATTTTTAGAATTTGAAGATTCCTCATTTATTTTGTTTTCATAAAAAATACTTTAAAACTATACTTATTATTTAAATTCATTAAAGTTATGTCTCTTTGCTTAGTTTTGCATAGTTAATTCAAAATTTAAAAAAAAGAAAACAAAAAGTTTTGATGACGAGATTTCGTTGGACAGTTCTGATCTACCATTCTAGTCTGTTCTGTACAAAACTCACTTTCACTTTATCAAGTTTGCACTATTTTTTTTTTTTTTTCCTTTCCTTCTTTTTAAAGGGTAGCAAAACTCCTGGTGATTCTTCGGTCAAGGTTTGTAAGCCGTTTTTGTTTTGAAGTGTGTCTGTGTGTGCGCACGTGTGTTTCATTGTGTGTGTACATGCGTGTGTGTGTGTGTGTGTTACATTTATTGTTTTATTTGATTTTGTTTTTCTTTTGCACTCTTTGTTTTTTCCTTCTCCTGGTTGTTGTGTACGTGTAACACATTAACCCTTCAAGGCAGACCCAGCAGGCTTGTTACTGTATGAAATTACTTAATTTTTCTCAGGTATGGAATCCTGAAGTTTTTCTGTTCTTAATTGTTTTAACAGTGGCCTGACATAACATGAATGTATTAATTAACATGTGCTTCTTTGTATTATTCTTGGTGCAATCAGACTAATATAAATTAATGTGCTTGAAGTATAAGATAAAACAGAACTCAGATTAAGAGAATGCTTTATTTTTTTTAAGTGAATATGTTTCTACAGAATTCGCTTAGTGCCCCCTCTATGCTGAAAAGTGGTTATACAACCTGCTTAGTGTGTAAGCACATGATCCCTCCTTATCTGGTAAGCAACAAAGGGATCCACAAACTCCTGTTATGGGGGTGTATCAAAAGGAGGGATATAAAGATCTTGACCATTGAAAAGTTCATGTATGTACAAATATATTCACTTGTTTGAATGTTTCTGACACTATTGTCTTTAAATGTCAAAATACTACCCCTTTCTGCCTGAAAAATTAGTTTATTGCTGAGTGCACAATAACTGTCCCCAGTTCATGAATAAGTACGATTAGCAGTAGCCATTGAAATCAATCCGAAAGTATTCTGTATTATTTATAATCACAACCTCCCCCAAAATTATTTAAATCCTTGGAGATTACTTATATATTCATTAATTTTAATTATTTGCAAAAGAAAACCTCTGGTCAAAATCAGGGTAGATAACTGAAATATGCTGCACTAATTGTAATTAGAGTTAGTTTCATAATCATTAGCGAAATTAGCATGTATGTAAGATCAAAATAATCAAGGGAGATAATTTAAAAGCTTAGTTTAAAGACATAAAAGTGATGATCCAGATATCAGGAAAAGAAATAAAGTTGACATTTTGACCAAAAAGAGAAAGAAATTTTAAAAGTGTCTCGTAATTTGGCTGTTTGAAGAGCTGTCAACAGGTGTGAACAAGCCTTGCATGTTTGTGTGTATAGATAATAGAAAGGCAGTAATACAGAATTCCAGATGGAGAGACCTTGTTTGGTTTTGAAGCAAGTTGGTGTCGAATCTTTAACATGGCTCATTCACAAATCAGACATACAGCACTGTGCATGCTACTGACAACTGGTGCAGTGGATTTATGTCACTGCTCATCTCAGCTCCCCTTTTTTTTCTCAATGTTTCTTATGTAAAAATGTTAATTTTGAGATATTTCTAAAGGAGAGAAGATTATATTTTCTATAACCAATTGGCATTTTTGTAGTGCCCTTGGAATTACATCATTTTGTGTGATCCCTGACTAGTTTGGAAAAGGAGTGTGCAACAGTCCTGGATCACTCTGCTGATCCAGAATAGACCAGGAGGGATGGGGCAGTCACCTGATGGGCTCCCAGAATTGGAATTACATAGAAAGGTTTAAGATTTCTCCAACTTGAGCATGGTTTGTTTGGTAAACGACTAGATTATTCCGATTCTGTTTTAAGTATTTTTATTTAAGGATTCAGATTATTGAGGGAAATTTTAGTTTTTTAAAGAATTTTCTTTTCTTAATTAAACTTTTCAGAATACTCATTTATTTAAACTTGCTTGGATGAGAGAAAACATTTCCTTTTTTCCTTTCTGGTTTCCCTCCGTTAGTGCTATGTGCTGAGCTCTGATCAGAAAACTGTACACCAGTTTCACTCCTCTCAGGTCGACCGTGAGAGTAAAGCATCCACATTTTTCTTAGTTTTCTGATCTTTCCTCATGCTAAAAATCTACAATGAGGAGATGGGAGAGGTAAGGGGTTTGTGGAGCTTGGGTAGCAGATTATCTTGCATTGCTTTGTCATCTGTCTCTTTGGTAACTTTCAAAACTGTCTGACTGAAAGTTCTACCAACTCCTCTCACTGTGTTCCTTTGCAGAACAATCTTTTATATATATATATTAAAAAAATTATTTGCCTTGTAACTTATCCACTTGTGAAAATATGAATATGCAGTGAAATCAGAAAGTAGAGCAACTCCAAATGTTATCAGCCTTGCGCTCTCCATGTGGCTGAAACTTCCTCTTGTTTGGAGAGAAGACATACAGACAGACACTTTTATGATGTACATTACTAGTGAGGAGTGTTGGTGTTATGTAGATCATTAGTTTTTAAGATTAAAAGAACGCACTGATTATCAAAGTGTTTAGCTTCTTGTTTTGCCCAAATTTTAATAGTCTTGTTAACACCACCAAA
This sequence comes from Nautilus pompilius, assembly GCA_018389105.1. Taxonomy (NCBI): domain Eukaryota; kingdom Metazoa; phylum Mollusca; class Cephalopoda; order Nautilida; family Nautilidae; genus Nautilus; species Nautilus pompilius. The sequence goes on along the minus strand of JACATO010000322.1, from coordinate 162,080 downwards.
TATGCTTTAAAATTCCTTGTATGGTTTTTAGATAACTATTTTTCATTTAGGAAAAAAAATGACAAATTAACTGCTTAAAACAAAAAAAAATAAGCAGATAATGAAATTTTGGAACCAGCTTGTGTTATCCCTGAGCACTTCACCTCCATTATCCCTGTGAACTTGGACTCCATCATCCCTGAGAACTTGGCCTCCATCATCCTTGAGAACTTGGCTCCATTATCCCTGAGCACTTGGCCTCCATCATCCTTGAGAACTTGGCTCCATTATCCCTGAGACTTGGCCTCCATCATCCTTGAGAACTTGGCTCCATCATCCCTGAGAACTTGGCCTCCATCATCCCTGAGAACTTGGCCTCCATCATCCCTGAGAACTTGGCTCCATTATCCCTGAGAACTTGGCTTCCATCATCCCTGAGAACTTGGCCTCCATCATCCTTGAGAACTTGGCTCCATTATCCCTGAGCACTTGGCCTCCATCATCCCCGAGACTTGGCCTCCATCATCCTTGAGAACTTGGCCTCCACCATCCTTGAGAACTTGGCTCCATTATCCCTGAGAACTTCCCTGAGCACTTGGCCTCCATCATCCTTGAGCATTTAGCTGGCACAATCTCTGTTGGCCCAGACTATCCTTCAGTATGTGGCCTGGACTCTACCTGAATACTTTGTACATTCACTGCTGTTAAATTCAAAATTCCATGAGAAAGTCTGAGATAGATGAGAATGTGAACACTGATCATTAATTTACAACAGAAGTTTCCCTGACTTCATCTTTAGTGTTGCATTTCCACCAGTGAAGCATCAATGGCATTGTCTTTTTTTTTTTTTAAGAAAATATTTATATACTGCAAATTTTAAACTGTAATTAGTAAATGGTCTTTGGTTTGTAATCTCATGAAGTTAAATTCACAAGATAAATTTAAACCAACAGATGGAAATATTTGACACACATTATTACTTTTATCCTCCCTAGCCTTTGTTCGTGACGATGGCGCGCATTGCACAGTGACTAGAAATGGGGCCGTTCTGTTTTCAGACAAACATTGAAAAAACAAAAACAAACAAACAAAAAAAATTGATTTGAAGTTTCACAAGTTTTAACTCCAGGAGTGTGTAATCCACGACCAGATTTAGTACGTCTGGCTTCAGAATAGCTTGGTTGTGAGGTTGTGACCTCGCCTCATTACTTGGTTGGTTGCCATTTTGAACCACTGAGAATATACACAAATCTACTTATAAAGACAGTATTTCCAATATTAAGGTTTATTACCCGCGATACAGGTGCTCCCCAGACATAACAGTGCTTGTTGGAATATGAACTATGGCATGGGGTTGTTATTGATGCTGTCGTGTATCAAGCCTAATACTTAACAAAGGATGACACAAACCATGTGAAGGCACACTTGTTTAATAAAAGTTAAATCTGTTATCTGTTTAAATGCCAGATTTATGATATCTCTGCTGTTTTCACACCTAACCTTTAATAAATCTGGCTCTTTGTTATGGAAATATAGTATTTACAATGATTAAATGGCAATAACTTGTGTATCATAATAAAGTGCCACATGCTTAAAAATTGGGAAGGGTGAATCAAAGGACACGAGTGGGAGGTTTCTTTCTTTAAAAAGGCACAATTATCAAACTGAAACAAGCAAAAATTACAACAAAAGTGGGAGCAATGACACAGACAAGTTATATCTGAAATTTGTGATTAAAATAATCATAGTAAATCCAGGGTCTGTTATAATTTTCTTCTGACGCAGTATTATCTTAAAGGCTTACTGGAGCTATTGGAAAACAAGTATTTTCGAAGTTTTTGAGTTTATAAGAGTTATCTTCCCTTTGTAAGTCTTGGAAAGGATTGATAGGATTTTAGAGAAAGGGACACTTGGCTACATGGGATATATGGCAGAACGAACTTGCTAGTCTTAGAGGTGGAATCATGATGTTGTAGAGACAGACAGACAGCCTGAAAGATGGGAGGATGGTAGACAGACAAAGCTCTAGAGATTTTCAAATATCAGGCACCTGTAGCAGGGGTGGATATCTGCAAGCTTTTCTATAGTAATAGAATTTAGATGGGTGGATTATTTGTCTGATGTAGTTCTTCAGTCTGAAACAGGTGTCTCAGAGTTCTGATTGAGTAAACAGACTTAGGACTTCTGGAACTAACACGAATAATTTGGTAATGCAAAGTATTCTGAAAAATTGAAAGCACAAAAACCCTTTAATTTTAGAGATTTAGATGCTGTATATTTTTTAAAGGAAATACGACATATAAGGGATAGGGTAGTTTGAACAGAAATGAACCCTTCAAGGAATATGCTTGTATATCTATGAGGAATGGGTATTAATCCTACAGCCTGTGAAACTTTGGAAAAAATATATTTACAGGATTACTTTGTCAGAAAATCAGTACCCACTTCTTGTAACTATATGGGAGTACTCCACAGAGAATTAAACTACTGATTAATTATTTTCATTACAATTTTTTTGTATTCATTTATTTAATTTGTTTAAAAATTCATGATTTAAAAAAAAAATCGATAATAATCTCATTTTCTTTGTTTCTTCAATTTTTAATTTGTCTACTTTAATTATTATCAACAGGAAAATTGTTGAAAAAATTGTGAAGAAGAAGAAAGAATGATTGATTGCATCTTTGATTACATATTTAATTTTTGTATATTTTAATTTTAATCTAATTTTTAAATGAAACAATTTAAAATGAATTTAAAAATTTAAATGATAACTTTTCACAGAGCCAGACAGTAATTAGTAACTGTTTTGCCTTTCTGAATTAGCTTCTGTAAAATAACTGTTACATATTTGACTCCTAATTTTAATATAATTTAGATGTTGATTCTTTAAATTTTAAATAATTTTTGCACATTTTCACCCTATTTTTTAAGATATTTTAAACACATTTTCTCTCCAATTTAAAAATAACTTTAGCACATTAGTTTTATTATTTCTAAATAAATTTTATGCATTTGTTACCTAATTTGAAATAATGCTGACATTTTACCCCCTAATCTTAAGATGATTTAAATACAGCTGATTCCTCATTTAAAAAATATTTTAGCATGTTTGTTTGTTTGTTTTTAAAGGCATCGTGAGGTGTTTCACTAAGTCTCTGCCAGTTAAACCACAGCCCGAGCTCTGTAACAACATTCAGGGGGTGAGAGACAACAAACAAGTCTTTGCTTTATGGCAGAGTTGGGAAGAATCTTTCTTAAGAACCTAGTCACAGTCTAAAGTTGCTCTCTTTCTTTTGAAAAGAAAAAAGAAGAGGAAGTATCCCGCATTATGTTTATTTCTTGCTTTTTGTTCTTTCTACAATTTTTCTTCTGGAAAAAAAATCTTCTGTGTCTGTTTAACATTTCTGCTAGTCATCCGAGATCTCTGTCAGCATCATCAGCATCATCGGCTTACTGCCGGGTGTGTGTTGTTCTTTTAAAAAAAAGAAAAACAATAGCTTACTCAGACTCCTAATTTGTCAACTGGAATTTATCAGTCTGTTTCCCAGGAATCTTCTCGGCAGACAATATGCAGGCATTTCTTTCTTTCTTTCCTCTTCATTTCAGAAGTTGAAGACATTTTCTGGATTTGAAACTTAAAGGGAAAGAAAGATAATAAATAACTAAATGACCTGTGTGTGTGTGTGTGTGTGTGTGTGTGTGTTGGCTAAAGTTACCATTTCTTTTTCCTTAAAGCATCTGTGGAGTTGATAATGCCACATGCCATTCCTGGGTATTGAGACATCTAAAATATAGGATAGGCAGGGGGAGCCCCTTCCCTGATGTCATGGCACTAATGAATTCACCAAGATACTCATACAACTTTTTGTTTCTTTAGAGAGAGACACACACACACACACACACACACACACAGTTCTCACTTTCCGCCCATCATTTGGCCACTAACTGCTCTGATTTGTACACCTAGCAGACAAAGCAGAGATTAATTACTACCATTGACAGTCTGTGAGAACCTTTATTATTTTTCAAAAATGACATTCTTAGTTTTGCTTTCATATTTTTAAAGGACAAGGCAGAAAACAGTACCTTTACTAACAGAAATGGAAAAAAAAGGATTAAATCCTGATATTTCCAGTATTTTCTGTTCATTTTCTCATTATTTACCAGACATAAGCCAACATATCCAAGAAGAATAGGGAAAACATGAGCTTTTGCAGTATATCTGCTTTCCCAGGTATCTCTAAGAGAGGACAGTACATATATACTGGGGGCCAAAATTATTGAATCACCTGAAATAATTTTGATTTAGGTTTATACAAAGTTAGATAGACAGTGACAGGAAAGAATTATCTTATTTGTGTATGATTTGGGCTGAACCTTGTATGTGAAGCCAGCAGCCACTACGTAGACTGCTTACCTTCAGTTGTTGTCTTGCATTGGTATATGTGCCTTGGCCCTTTTATTTCTTTTTTTTTTTTTGCATCATGTTCTGTAAAGATACTTGATCAGAGCTGGTTAATCCTTTAGGAGTACACCCGTGTGATTGTGTGAAGTGAGTGTCGATCCTGACAGAGTAATCTCGTAAATATGTATTTCCAAAATTTTGCAGGATGCATATGTACTGGCTTCCCGGCTTCCTACAGTCTGTGAAATCTTGCATATATATATAGGTGTACTCCTCAAAGGGTTAATCATATCCACATTATTGTCTCCCTGACATCTAAAAGATGCATTCATTCATCTTTCAGCAGATTCTTTTTTTCACATGGATACCATTAACAAACAGAATAGCTGATGGATCCTCTTATATCAGCTGTATGAAGATGCAACTAGCTACACCAAAAAAAAGTAATAAGTAAATAATTCCTGTCATCTAAGGATAGATCACTTTATTTTAAAGATCCTGGCAAATTACTCAGTCTCCTTCTGTCAAGAGAGCTTCAGGTATTCACTTCAGTTACACTATCCAGTGTCTCTATCAAAGAGATGTCAAAACTTTTTCCCAGGACACATTCTTGAGCAACTTGATATCAATCCACTATCTCCTTACATTGCTGTTGTTAATTAATGATGCTGGTACAGTGTAGTAGAAACTTTTTAGATGATAAGTATGTGGTGCTAGTATTAATACTGAAAAGGATAAAAACATTTTTTTTTTTCAGGTAAATTTGAATAATTTATTAGATTAGTCAGTAAAGTGGAAAATTGAGTATACTGATAAAAATGAAAGCATAAGGTAAGGGAGATAATTATAATCATTATTATGTGTGTGACACTAACTACATATACATGGTTGTGAGTACACGTGCACATCTGTTGTCTACCCAGTCAACTTTTATCTCTTGGTGAAACTCAGCAGTGGAGCCAGGAGGAAAGGGGTTAGGGTTAGTAGATACTAACACAGTGACTTATGGCCACTTTGGAAGGCTAGTGCTCTCCACTCACTATGCAATCCATTCGCTACTATCTTTTTACTTCCTTCGGTGGCATGGCATTTCAAGACATGCTATTGCAACAACGCAACTATACGAGACAGAAATAACATCACCCCCATTTATTCTACTGCATCTGGTTGACTGACTTCTGCAATACTGTCAAAGTCCTGTTTTTTTTTTTGTTTGTTATTTTCCAAGCAGAAATATCACTTCTAGCTCTACGTTGAAAAGCCGGCTGCTTTACTTTATCAGCTCATCTTGACAACATTGGCCGGGGCAAAGATTTCGATACATTGCCAACGTCTCACCAGATTTCCTATAGCCAAAGCACTGTAGCAATTCTTCGTTAGCGAGACTCATATCAGTGGTGTTTATGCCAGGTAATAATCTCTCCCCTTCCTCTGGATTCTCTGTTATCTGGTCATAGAGACTGTAAAACTGGCCACAGCCAGTTTGCCTCTTGATGTTGGCAGCCACATTTCAACTTCTTTGAAGTTGCCTTTGGTTATTTAGCCACCACCCTGCCTTCCCATGCAATATGATCACATTGGGTTGTGTGCACAAACACAGTGGAGCACATTGTGAAAATCTCCATCTGTTCTCTTAATGATAGCGAAAGCGTCATGACCAGCAATATCTGTCCGCACTTTCATCAGTGGAGCAATATGTCCAGCTACAGGCATCTTTAATGTGAAAATATCTTTGTAATAAGGATCAGTTTATTATTCATTTAACTTCACCATGTCCCCCCCCCACCCCGAGTATTCCTGCAAAGCTGGATTTTTTGCATTCCGCTATGTACCATTGTTCTGATGCAAACAAGTTTTCACCTTTCATAAGGATGATGATGTTGTTTATTCATAGACAACAGTCTTTCAAAGTTCATGGGTGTTCAGTTGTTATTGTTTCTTACTTCCCGAATTATAAAATTAGGTTCGATTGTCATCAAAAGAGCGAAAAATATAACAAACTACAACAATATAATGGCAATAATGGATAAAGTTCCATCAGAAATAAACTGTATTGTAATTCCCTGAAAATTAGATTTGAAAAAAATTATCTTTAATGCATCATGTAAAAAAAAAAAGCCCTTGTATTTACTTGGCATTTACTTTATTTCACATTTGCATAAATGCCATGTACAGATGGTCTTTTGGTTCTTTGTGTCAGCTGTTAAAGATTATTGTTTTTTTAGTGCATACTTGAACATTAAATAATTGAAAAGGATGTGAAAATAAGATTTAATGGAATGTAAATCACACAATTCTGGATAGTTATGCAGCAGAAAATGTCTTCTGCTTTTAACTGATTGGTATAAATAGTCAATGGGAAGGAAATTCTTGTACAGCTAAGTATGAATGAATGCTCTAAATTTTTGTTTGTTTTTCTCCTTTTTTTTTTCAGTTGCGTTATCTGTAAATCGCTAGCTGAATAACAGTTTGATTTTATTTCTTCATGCTGCGCTGAATAGCATCAAATATTTGTTTTAGTACGGATAATATTTAGATATTTTTCCTTAATTTTATATGGTAGAATATACTTTTTATTTTTAAGCAATTTTTAAGTATTTTAATGTTATAAATTGTGATTACTTCAGAACACTCATTTCCAGCATGAGTGAATAATGCCACAATGGCTTGTTTAGTAGCTGAATTACCTTGTGCACTTAATTTTAGATCATGGACTTCTGATATTTTACATGTACTTATTAAAAAAAAATCTTATTTTCTTTAATTTATTGTTTGGGGCTTTGTGTTTTTCTTTTCCTTTCTATTCACTGTTGCTGAAATCAGTCAGTTGTTTCAAGTATTCACCCTCAACATTTTTGCTGATTTGTAAAGTTTTAGTAATTATTTACCTCTCAACTCACCTCTCACCCTTTTTTCTCGAGGGAAAAACACCTGCAGTCCTGTCATAGAGTTTTTTGTTTCTCTAATTTAAAGATAAAATTGGTCACTTACCTGAAAAATAGTTGAACAACATTTTCAAAATATTTGGCAACCGGTTGATAGTTGAGCCATATACAAGGGCAGATGTGGCCTAGTTGTTAGATACGTTCCATGGCTAGTTGATGCCGCATTCTTCAGGTTGTCTTATAAGATGGTTTCTCTAGCAAGTTGCCCCCTGTGTAGTGAACTGTAACTGGGTACATTGACTACTCTCCTTGGCATCACTAAATAAAGGACAGTGGCAAGGGCTATTTTTTTTTTTGCAAAGCTGGTGTCAAACCAAACTGCATTATTCATTTTTCCTCACATAGAGTATATAGTTAAAAATATAAGTAAAATTAAACCTGCTATTAGACAAGAATTATAAAAAAATAACAATTCTAATTCGATTGTTAATTAAGGTGATCATAACACTGTGTCACTGACTGTAAAACAAAACATAAACCTCTGATCCATTTTGTATGATAGCTGAGAATCAAAATCTGACTAAGCAGGAGAGGTGTTCTATGAGGTTCTTTACTATTAACCCATTTCTAACCTGGTATGACTGAAACTCATGGGGTTAGCCACTACAACATAAGAAAACCATTAATCATGTTAAACTCCATTTAGATTTTCCTCTTATGGTTAACAAAATCTTTATTTTTCTTGATGATGTAATATATTGCTATAGCAGCAGTTTGAATACAAAGGATTCCAATGTATTTCATTAGCTTGATGGAGACATACACACAATAAATTTTAAAAAAAACAAGATTGTGCAATTGTTGTTCGTGTTGCTGGTTTAATTCTTAATTAATGGCATAGGGATACACAAAAACACCATGTATTAAATTTGATTGGTCTGGTGAAGTGCAAAGTACAATATAGTAGAGAGGGGTGCCAACGAGTCTGGAGCAATCTCTCCTGACCTCCCTGGAGGTCTGGTTTACCTCTATCAAAAAACAGGCAACATTGGTATGAAAGCACCAACATGTGGCCATACAAAGGTCTAATGTGTGGGTGTGTGAGTGGAGGTGACCCCATGCTGGCCACCACCTCTTTGCTTGTGCTCACATTCTGAGTCAGTCAAATTACCTCTCAATTGATATTCTTCACTTTCCTCACCAGATGATATATCTGGTAGTGAGTGAGTATTCCTTCTCATCACAGATCATCCAGTATTCTCAAAATTTCCCTGTAGGATCAGCATGTGCTTCCATGCCATGTGCTGTGCGGTATCTCTCTGAGAAGTTGAGGGACATGCTTCATCCATGATGATTAGAGAGGTACTGAGGAGAAAATTTCCTTGTACCTGGAAAGTGAGGATAGTTACAGGACATCTGTAGGCCTCCATTCTTACCATAAACTAGTTTGGAATTTAAACAAGAGGTGGAGAAAAGTTAAATCATCATGCGATGATGGCTGCTTTTCTCCATCATGACAGTGGCTGCCCTTTAAGAGTTAATTAGAATACATTTTGGAAGTGTTTTTTTTTTTTTAATTATCATCATCTAGAAACTTGTTTTGTATTCTAAACATTCACATTTGAATTATTGTTGATTTTATATGGGAACGAAAGAGGAAAAATTAATCAAAAGTTGTCTGGATTCATACGAAGTCCAATTTTAGTTTTTGTTTGATGATAATAGAAAACCTTCCCACAATGCACTGCTTACAAAATCTGATGATTTGACTGTAAATAGAAATCAGTAAAATTCCTGCCAGACTTAAATATCTTATCCGAGGCTAATTCCTATGCTTTTGTATTTTTTTGCTCAATTTATTTCCAGTGTAGTTTTGCATTCACTCTTGTAATTTACTTCATTTACCACATTGGTCTATTATTGCTTGTAAATAGTTGACAATGATCAGAACCTTTGTAGCATTGCATTATGAGAAAATGTTTTGCATTATTGGCAGACAGAAACCAAATGTATGCACAAGTGCTTTAATTTTGATTTTATTATTATTATTATTAGTAGTAGTAGTAGTAGTAGTAGTAGTAGTTCATTTATTTATTTAATATCTTTTTAGTAAATCAGATTCCCTTTTCAGCATTTCTTAGTTTTGCTCCAAGAATTCTTATCTCTGTGAAGCCAGAATAGAATTTTTGGGAGTTCGCAAAAACGCGATACTTTGCTCTGCATTTTCTCCCTTGTTTTGTTTTGAGTAAAAATTGCATATTTTAAAGAAATCATTCCACCTCCCTGAGGAAGAGATCCACAAACAGCTTTGAATATAAATGCAGCTCTATCTTTTTCAGTTTGTCTTTTTTTTCCTTTCCCTACCACAAATGAACCAGGTAACTTCCTTGTTATGAAACACATCGTTGCAGAATCTACTTCCGCTCTCTACTCCAACTGGCCACATCTGATTATCGCTCATCTTTGTTCGCAGTAAGCTCAGCCTAATTTCATTTATTTATTCATTCATTTTAGCTTTTACATAATTATGTCCTTACTCATTTTTCAAGATAAGTTTATTTCATGTTGTTGCTGTTTCTAATTATGGGATCCAGACCCCAGTCTATTGTTATAATTGTTCAAACGTCTTGTCTGCAGATGGTTTTCCATTGCCAATGTTGTTGTATGGCTCTTTTAGATTAGAATCGTGACAAACATTTACTGTCGCTTTCTTTCTGTGTAGCTAACCTGATAGATTAATTTAGAAATCCCTGGAACATGACTAAGACACAGAAACCAAATGATAATCTTTTTTTTATAGAATCAGCCAGAGGAATAATCTCCACTATTGCATACCAGCACTGCGTCATTAAAGTTATAAGGCTCATATTATGCTCATATACAATACCAGCAGCAGAAGCATTGCATGTCTGGTATTGAATGTTTACTTAAATTCATACTCACTTATAAAGCATCATCAGTTCCCTCCCTTCTGGATTCTTCAACACTGAGAGGCATTACTTTCATTTAAATATTCAAGTAGTTTCATGTGACTGCTTTGACAACATTTACGAACTTTGATAATTTCTGCTGCAGAAACTACAGAAGCACAGAGTGACAACTCACTTGGGCACAGTTAAAGAAGACTGCTTTCCTTGTTGTAATTTATCATCACATTTTATGTTGGCTGCTGCGCATGGTATCTGCCACGAAGATCTGTGTTTAACTGGAGCAGCATGGCTACCAAGCAGTGAGGCTATTAAGTGATTTAATGGAGCAGTTACCTTTTGACGTCATCTGCGAGTCTTGCCATCCGAGTTGATAAAACTGGAGGGGAATCATCAGGGATTAATAAAAATCTCTGTCACCCATCTGTTAACCACAGAGCCAAAAGTCTACCTTGAAAGAACCCACTCCATCAATGACACGAGCAGTGTGATTTGCACCTTCATTCTATGTTATTAACTAATTCAATGTGACGTGACCTTTTAGGCTTGGATGCACTACCATACTCTTGCCAAATCAGATGGGGTCTCTATTCATATAGTTTCAGCTATTCCCAATTAACATGCCTGGGTGTTTTAATAATTTGAAGTTATCTGTCTGATTAGGAGACATGCATTTTTACCTGCATGTCTGCCAAATAATTGCAACTGTGTGTAGAACATGGGATGGGTCAATCAGCAGTTCTGCATGGAAACACTCTTCATATTACATCTTTGGCTTCTCTCTATACTTCATTAGCCAACACCACCAGACAAACTAATTTCTTAAAAGAAGTTAGCAATCTGTAGTGCATCGAAAGATTCTTTTTAAACTAAAACTGTTTGACCCTTTGTTTACCACATCAGTTTTCACCTTAATCCACCTAGGAGACATTTGCACCCTGGCCTAGAAGCTTTAGTTAGTATCTTTAACTAATTGTACGTTTAAATAGCATACATGGATTGTAAAACACATTGGGTTGGAGCGATACAGATTTGTTATCACAATAAGGAAAGCACGGCACTGTGGGCCAGAATCGCTATGGCTCTCAACCTGTTCTAAGTAATACATATTTTAAACAACAGGTAGAGTAGATAGTGTTAAGTTACTACAGTAAATCTTTTATTTACCACAAAATAACAAATTAGATAAAACATGGCTCTAAAATTTCATGCTTTTGTTAAGGTTAATAGCTTTCTGCTTTACTTGTCTTTATTTCTGTATTTTTAAATTATATCTGTTTTTTTTTTCTTTGACAGTTCATCTTGATACTGTGCAATCACTGATTATTTCTAGCAGCCAGTTTTTGTTTTCCATTTTTGCTTCAAGGAACTAGACTTATTGATAATTAGGGGTGTAAGTGATCTAAGAGTGAATCTATACTTACCCCTACTGTATGTTTTGATGCTTATTTATCAGAAATCTTCTATTTACACACAGTGAATGGAATTAAAATACATTTAAGAATGTTTTTATGCCACATATCATTCTTTGATAACTTAATCAAGAACCACTGTATATTTAAATCTACGTCACAACCAATTTGTACTATTACAAGGGTTTGATCCACTCTGTTAGTTAATGATTCCATGAATTAAAAGTTTGTATATATACTTTCTTTTGCTTTTCTTTGTTCTTGTTTAATCTTGAATATTGGCTTATCAGGGCCAGCCCAAATTATTGGTTAATTTTAACCATTTGCCACCTAGAAGAGAGGAAGGTTTTGGTTTGTTGCAAATGTTCAGCAGGTTTGGTAATTTTAGATAGGAAATGGTTAAATTTCATTTCATCAGCAGCATCTTGGTGACCAGGCAAGTTACTTGGGTACAGTTTGGTGCTTCTGATCAGTAGGATGCAAGCCAGTTAGGAGTGCAGAACTTCCATCACCAGTACACAGAAAATCAGTGCCAGAAGTTTTTGTCTTTTGTGTTGGAGGAAACTGGAGTCCCTGGGAAGAAACAGTGGCATGTATCCTACTGTTCCTGAAGAAATGTTAACACTTGTACTTGCAGCTAGGGCATTCATAAGATCTTTACTGGCTCATCATCTATCGTGTAGAGGAGATACCCTTCGGTACTTAAAATCACTTTTGGAGTTTTTTGGTTCTCTTTCTGGACTGCATCCATCATCAACTACCAGTTTCATGTATCCTTCTCAGAATCTTGCATACAGCTCTTTTTGAAACTTGAAGTTGGGCTGCGATCTTCTGCATGAAGTAATCTTCACTAGCTACAACTTTTATTTATATGCACTTGTCATGTTATTTTGTTTCTAGGAGCTGTAGCATTCACCACGCTATGATGATACCACTGCTTGTACTTTTATTGTCCTTTTGCACCTGTGGCATTCTCTGATTGCTTCTTTCACGACCAAAGTACACTACATGAACACATGGGGAGCATTCCATTTTTGCATATGATACGATTTTATCATGTTATTTGTATTTCCTACCTAGTTTTTCCTTTGTTTCGGTAATTAATTCCAATACTTTATATATATAAACATTTTTTTCTGTACTGTATTTCTTGTTGACTCTAATACTAAGGGCAGCCAGTGGCTAAACTATTGGTTTGCCAAGGCCAAATGCCTGAGTTTGATTTCAGGTTGATTTTGGCTGAGTTTGATGCACCTTCTCAACACGTTTTCTTTTTTGTGCTTCTCCACCAGTCGCCATTTATGTGGGTTTCCTCCTCCCACATTTAAAAATGAAGATTTCTAGTAGGGATTCATTTCCCTGTCCAAATCAGAAGTACTGGGCCCTTTGCGAGACAGGACAGGCTATGCTCTCTCTAGCAGCTAACTGCACCATGGTCCCTTGCCAGAGTTGTTTCCAATGGGGTTATCTCTGCCGAAGAGACTGATGTACAATGTAACAACAACAACAAGCACACTTGGAATAATTCCAATGATTTTATCTCCAGCAGCTCTGTCGCCTTCAAGTGCCTAGTGGTAGTTTTACTTTTGATGTGATTAAACCTCAGCTGGCAAAGAAACTAATTTAAACAGCAAAAGTCTATAAAACAAACTCAGGTAGGACTAAATAAAGTAATACTACCACAGAAATGAGACCAAGTGATGAAAATAAAAGTATCCAATTGTGACAACCCTCTGTAATCTAGCTAGTATTGGGACTTTGATGAGGAAAAGCCCTATAAATGTTGCCAAACTCTGACTGACATAAAAGAAACAAAAAACGTTATCTCAAAAAGTTTTCTGTCTTTTTCCAGAATTGTTTAGAAAAACTTTTGCTAAATTCCATGTCTACTTTCACACAATTTATTATGCTGGGTCACATGCACTAGAGTTCGCCACTCGTAATTAATTAATTATAAATTTTTTTATTCGTTCATTAAAATGTTATTTATTAATATCCGACATAAAACTGACTTCACTGCCTATTTGCATATTGAGGTATTTCTGAGGTATAAGCCTCCGTTGATAAAAAACCCTGACACAGCTGAGTGTAGATTCACCAGTGAAATAATTCATCAAGCATGAAGGAGGATATTCTGAAGAAAAATATGAAATAATCTGATTTATGTATAAAATATGGGAAACTACACTCGCGAGACCATACACATGACTGCCAGTGTATATCTAAAGTATCTGGCTTTGGTGTGTATGGATTCTGCTGAACTAGAAAATTTACAGTAATCTGTAAACACAACTTACGTGTCGTCATTCTTTTTACTAGCAATCTGAAAAATTTCAGAAAATTTATTAATTTCATTTATTGATTTATACCATCACTGACCAAAAAAGAAATTCATAATTAAGGATTCCTTTTTTAAAAATCTTTTCAGTGCTTCCTCTGTAAAGTTACTACTTTTCTTGGTGTTTCTATGTTGTCCTTATTCCTGTGGTTAAACACGGTCGTGTTTCCTCTGAACTCTGACGTTATCCATGTGCATGTATTCATCTGCAGATTATGGATCATGATTTATCAGCTGCTGATGGTGCCTTGTGTTCATGGTTGCCATCTAGTTGCTCTGCATTGTTTTTATAAAGCTTTTTTTTTTTCAAATTTAGAATCGTGGCATGGAATTTTTGTTTGTCAGGGAACTATTGCTTCACGGGGATGGCTGGAGGTGGTTATCATGGCAAACGTGGGCACTTAGTCCACAAAGATGGTGAAGGGGTGCACGCTGTGGTTGAACGAGATCATTGTATTTGCCAGCAGTGAGTGATTATCAGATTGGCAGCGGAAGGGAGAACGCAAGACAAATCCATTTTCTTTTCTTTTCTTTTCTCTCCCCCCCCCACTCCACTCGGGTACTTTTTTTGTTTCATACCTGAAAATGGTTTTGCTTGATTACCATGATGTCCTCTCATCGGTTACCTTCCTATGAAATGCTGCATTTTTCACGTTATTCCTTTTGCATCAAAACGGCTGAAATTAGCATCTGCATCTTTTCTTGCATCAAACTGGACCCGACGTTCTGCTTCCAATCGCCCTTAAAAACACAGCAAATGCTCCCAGTCCACAAAACTATAATAAATGTCTGCACATCTGTTTTTTTTATAAGTCTTTTTTGTTCTGCTTGACCTCTTATAGCCGACTAAGTTCCTTCTGCGGTGTTTTGATGCTCAATTAATTTCTCTGTTCAGGTTAAGCGATTTGAAGAAGACCGGCTGAGCCAGGGTGATAGGAAGGATGCAGACACCTACTTCAATGTAAGCTGTTTCAACCTAACGCTATGCCGCTTTGACCTCCACTCTGACCCTAACCCTAACCCTGCCCACTACTGCCGAAAAAAACAACAACAAAACTCTCTTCCCCTTCGCACATAGCTTGCAGCTTGATTTAGCCATTAAGAGGGACAGCAGCAACCATTTTAACTATTATTCTCTCTCTCTCTCGTGAATTCTTTGCTCTTCAGTATCTTTGAACTTTTATCGCTGCATGTATTCATTTCTGAGAGCATTTACTTGCCTTGTAGTACATCATGATGGCGATTTTTATGGATTAATCAATATATTTTTCTCAAGTTTTGTTGCAGTTTGATGAAATTGTTAGCAGTTATAAAATAATATTATACAGAGGCATCAGCAGCCATTGTCACTGTCCCTTCATTGTTTACTCTGGTATAAAAATAGGGAATTCTATGCAATTTAGCTATAAGGTTTCAGAAGTTGGATTAAAGTTATGCAAAAAATTTCATGAAACCACCTGATATTATTTTAAAATCATTAAAATCCCCAATTTAACAAGAAATTTTAAAAAAAATTTCTTTAGGATTATAAATTATAAACAATAATAATTTGATAAGTTGAATTTGCTAATAAAAAAATCTTAGAGAATTTGGAACTGACTTATGTAAGATAAGTCAACCAGTGAGATAACGATGGAGGAATGATTAACACTTTCTCTCTCTCTCTCTCTCTCTCTCTCTCTCTCTCTCTAAATGCCAATATCAAGTTCATTTGAATTCTAGTGTGCATATATCCTGTGCATGGTAATTTTATCTGATAGGTTCATAAACAGAAATAAATTGGATTTCTACCATTTTCTCCCACTAGTTTAAGACATTCAGTTTCTACTAAAATGAGATATCGCAAGGCTTAATGAGATTTGTTAGCGATTCCATTTCCAACTGACTTATTGATAACCTCTCCCTTGAGTAATAAGATAGTCAGGTTAAAATTACTTTCAGTTTTAATTTCACATGAAACTTACCAGAGATGGGAAATGCTAGTTAAATTATGCATAGAAAGTGTCTTCTGATGTTGCAACCTTTCTCTTAATGAGCCCCCAGTTATTGGAAAGAGGGTTTTAACAGGTCTTTTTGGAAAACCTTTTGTTTTAAAATTTATGGTGAGCATCACATGAGGCCATCTGGTTCTTCTTCATTAGTGACTCCAGCAGTCTCTCATCTTCATCATGGCTTTCATGATGTAAGGACATAAGGACCACAGCTCATCACTAGTCACCAAATTTCAGTTTACCTGCATTACCACTTGCTTACTAACACTATGAAGTACTCTTTCTGAAGGTTTTGCTTCATTGTTAAGCAGGGGAGCTGATGCACTTGTTTAAAATGGCTTTTAAGTTCTTGAAATATTTGAAAACTTGGGTTAAAATCATGAAAGCTTATCAGTTGATTTAACTCAAATCCATGATCAAAACACCTAAATCCCAGATGTAAGTTGAATCAGTCTCACGTTTGTGGAAATGTATTGTCTCTGGTGTTGTTTGGCTTTTCCGTATGTTATTGCCTTCAATAATAATTTTTTATCTACTTCTTAATTATAAACATTTAAACAATACTAAGCAGGTGCACCTTTTGAGTTCACTGTTTGTAGTTGGTTTGGTTTATTCAATCTTTACTGAATAGGGGTTTTATTTAAGATTTTTCTGAAATAAAGGAGAGCAGAACCCAGAAATGTCTGCTGGGTACAGGAACTTGATAGAACAAACACTCATTGGTAACTCTCCAGGCTGAGGCTTGAAATCTGAGTTGCAGATTTGATGACGGTTCCTAACACTTGGGTGGGAGGAGAGAAGCAGATAAGATGGCAGAACAGCTAGCTACTTGGTTAAAAAAATCTGTGAAGGTTTTGTGGACAAGCAACAAAAAGTGTGAGGTTAGGAAATTGTTTCTTAGAAAAAATTCTGCATAACTTCTTACAAAATCCTTTGTACTTTAATTGTGTAGTCAAAGACTGCAAGGAATGATGAGCTGACACTTGAACAAAAAATACAAAGTTGGAACCATCATAATTACATGATTGACCCTTTGGGGGCAAGGGTAAACCCTTAAAACAAAATAAAATGAGTTTGAGGCATGGAAGCCAAATTATGCCAAAACTGTTAGCAGGTTTAAATAACTTTAAAAATGCTTTATTAGACTGGTTAATATTGTACTTAATGTTACGAAGAAAGACTAAATTGGTTTTCCTTGCCCCGTTTTGGCCTACAGATATTTTTGTGGGGATGTGATTGAAATCTTTTAGAATACTATTGAGGAATAATAGCATATCACATCCAGCTAGCAGATATAAGATTGATAAGAAATGTTCTCAATAAAGTATTGGTAGACATTAGCTGCCCAGAACCTCTCGCCTGCAGCAACTCGTGCAGGTATTTTTTGAGTTTGCTAAGTCCCGCTCCAGCACACGGTGAAAGTCCGTACTACTAGAACTCTTTTACTTTTTGATGTGGGAGGAAACCAGAGTAGCCAGAGAAAAATCCATGCAACTGGCTGTGAAGAAGAGAGGGAGAGAGCGAGGGGAGGGTGGATCTTGGCAGGAAGGGTTCCCAAATTGAGTCAGCCTTGACCAGAATTTGAACTCTGGTTCCTCAACCATAACAGTCTGGTATCCATCACTGGACTACCAATGCACCATCCACGTTTGCTTTCAAACAGTTTACTGCTTTCTGTATGGGAGCCTGTTATTGCCTCAGAGTTTTGAAAAGCCATTCATGGAACTCTTAGCAACTTACCGACCAATGTGGATTAAGTCTGTAATTTTTCTTAAACAAAACGTTTAAAAAGAAAAAAAACAAAACAAAACGTACTGATGTTGTTTTTTTTGTTTTGTTATACAAAATAAGCTATCCGTTTGATTAGCATGTGCCCTTGTCAAGTGAGTAGTTTAGATTCCCAGATCGCAATCCATGATCCATGTTAGACCCATGAATTCTTTTACCTACTACTGAAAGTCCCACTAGAACTCTTCACTTTTAGATATAAGAGGAAACCCATGCAGCCAGCTTTGGAAGAAGGATGAGAAGAAATAATGCCAGGGCAATATGCCAAGCCAAGCTAACACCCCACCAATGAAAATATCCATTAGAAACCTTATTTGTTGTTTGTTGGCCTGAGTAGGACATGGGATAATCTCTTTGCGTCAAGAATTCATGCTGAGCTGATGCCTCCTAAAATCTAGACCCCACTCTTTCTCAGTAGAGATCCAACCATACACACCACTGTTTCCATTATCAAGAGATTGGTTTTGACTCCATTCATTTTTGAAAAGGCTTCATCCATTCTTGCCAGGTAGCAGTGTATGCTGGGAGTAGTCATTAGCAATTTTCTTCTATTTTTTAACTTAATTTTTTTGTATGAGTGTTCCAAATGATGATGATAGCTATTGGCTTTATGATGCTACTGGACTAACTCATAGCCATATTTTCTAGTCTCGATCAAGCAAATTGCTTTTCTTTTTTTGTACAGGTGTTACAGTTTGTTTAGCCCAATTGGTCATTGGCATATGCTGCCCAGGTTTTTGGGATTGCAGAACCCTATCTTGTTTATGAGATTGGGGATTGTGGGCTTACATACTGAATGGGTGTTTACTTTTTTTTTTGGAATTTTAAGAGTCTGCACAGATTAGAGAACATTAAAAATCTCTACAGCTGATGTTTCATCTTACAACTAAAATTTAACCTTTTGTTCCAATAAAGTAAATTATGTAGCGGAAAAGAAAACTCAGTGTAATGGTCGATTTTCAGCAATAAAGCTGCCCCCCCTCTTATTTCTTCTGAATTATTCATTTGCCCCCCCCCCTACACACATTGCATTATTTCTCAGATATGCTAAATCACATGTATTAAATAGGTTCAGATCTCGTGCAAATAAATGAAGATGTTGATAATTGGATATTCTACCCCCCCGGAAACTGAAATACCTATCATCTACTTCGAAGTTTTAAGCTAGCGACGTGTAACGGAAGATAAGCAAGCAAAATTTGTTCTGTAAACGGAGCAACCTGGATATCCTTTTGCCTGTTGTTTTAATCAATATGCTTTTTAAAATGTTCTACTTGTGTAACTGTTTCTGGAAAATGTCCTTTAGATGTTGACATATAGTCCATCAAATGAAGCTAAATGTCACAGTGACTGAAGGAACAGCCTCCAGCTTCTTCTTCTTTTTTTCCTGATAGTGTTATGGTTATCTAGTATGAAAGGATGGCAGAGGATGTATCTGCTCCAAGCCTGGAGTATATGACCCAGACTGTCAAAAACATTTCTTTATGAAATATAGGGAGCAGTAAACAGTTTTTTTCTGCTTTTGCAACTGTGGATAGGTAAATATGTTTTAGATTTGTACTGTGAGTACTAGAGATATTCAAATGAAACTTGGCTGGAATAGCATAATGATATTTAGTCAGATTTCATTTAAACATCCATAGTATTTCTTTGTGGTGGGTTTTCTTGGAATGGTGTCTTCTGGTGGTAACAGATTTTATTATCACTTTCCTATTTCTATTGTTGACAACAAAATAAAAACAAAACAAAAATTTGTGTGTTGATAATTGGATATTGGATAAATAGAGTTTTGCTGAAATTTCTTTTTAAATATGGTGGCCTTAATTATTTTATGTTCTAGCTTCTCAGACATTTTTTGGCGCTGTAGTGGGACCTGTATTGCTTTGGGCATCTTGGCGACAGAAGCTTTTCAATGTTGTTGATCTTAATGATGAAGTGGTTGCCCATCAAGTGGTATTTAATGGTTTCTGCAGACGGTGTGATACCCTCACAATATTTGTAGTCCACCCACTTGTATTGCCGGGCATCGATTGATCTAGGGCTTAAGGGGCATGTTAATCTAATTCTGCTGGAGCAGAGCTTGCACAGTGTTAACGCGCCTTGACCAAGAGGTTTAATCCTCCTTCTTGAGGCAGTGGCAAATAAAATGGTGGCTACGATTGGTGAGAGACGGATTTGTCACACTGGGGGAAGAGGAGGTAAGACAGTCAGGGTATAGGGCTATCTAGGGTGAGAAATGTTTTGCAAAGGAACCTTTACCCTTAAAATGATACTGATTGGTTAGTGCAGCCCCCCTTTTTTTAAAAGAAAAGAGATTTTTTATGTATCAATAAATAAGTAGATGAATTGGATATGTTTTGATAATTGAACAGAATTGATTACTTTGTTTTGTGTAATTAAACCTGCCGAACTTTGAGAAAATTTGCCTTAAGATCAGATCATTTTTTTTTTTTGTATCCCTGCAAAATTTCCATATAAAGGGTTAGACAGAGTTACAGCCATAAACTTTTCTCGAAATATTTTAAACGATGACAGTGAGTTTAGGTTAAATAAAAATATGAGCTGCATATACATTAATGCTTGGCCTGCAGGCTGGATGATAGTGACGTTGTTTGTTTGCCATATTGGCAGCCATTGTTAGGAACCAGACCAATGGTGTGATTTCTTGTGTTCTTTGGTACCAGCCCACGTCCTATGTCATATTCCTCTTTGCCATCCTGGTTTTCACTTTTTCTTAATTTAAGAGTTCAAGTTGTTTTCTCAGTAAAGTTGGCAATGACTTAATGGAAATAACTGTCCCAAATTCTCTCAGCTCAACTTCTGTTTTGTATGTTTGAACTTCCTAGTCTCATTTATAGAAGATTACTTTGGGATCTAATGATAGCCCTTAAAATGTAAATAAATAAGAGCAGGTGGACAAGAGTTAGTGTTTTTGTTATTTCTGGCTTGTGGCTTCCAAGGAGTTGTCACTTAAAAGTCTGTTTTAGTGGGATAAATGTCTATTCATGTCTTAATAGGTTGTTGGATATACTGAAGAATCTGTCTGGTGCAATTTTTGATGCAGCATAATACATTAAAAAATGTATCAGATGGTTTACAAGAAAAGGAGGGGGAGGTCACCTATTGTAAGTTACCGGCAATGTCTTGTAACCCACCCCATGGTCTGAAATTTAAGACTGTGCCCATAAACGTCAGGTATTGTTTGCCACAGTTCGTGAAGTTGTAAATATACTGCACTCACATCTTGAAGTTTTATCAGTTGTTTTAGCCTGTCTATTGCTTACTTGGTGCATGCGCGTGCGAACACACACACACACACACACGCACATGCACACTCACATGTGCTGTCTCTTTTAAATATGAAGGGGTTGATTGAAATAAGGAAGCAAGGGTCTGATAATTTTGAAGCATTTGCTTGGAAATTATCTCTCAACTTGTTGATTAATGTTTGAAAGTTCTCGGGTTAACAACTGCTACATTCCTTATTTTTCAGTTGTTTTGAATAGTCAGGTGACAGTTAAATGAGTGGCATAAAAGTATGAAAAAAGACACAACTATTTAAACCAACCTAAGTGTCTTCTGTTTTTTGGAATACCAACAAATATGTTATAAAGACATAAAGAAGAAAAAGGTTTAGCTTTTCTTTCTGATATGGTATTTATTTTGATTAGTAATTTTACTGATTCTGTTTCACCTGTCATCATTTAAGATGGGATGATTCTCTCACATTCAAACTGAAGATGATGTATAATATTGTGGTATGCATATTTGAATTAAATACTTCAGTGAGTCTTAGGGAGTGAGTATTGATCTCGAGATAGTAAACTCAAACATAACGGCATACTTCTTAAAGGGTTAAGTTGTATTACATGAATGTCGGAAAGGATGAATGATATAGTCTATATTTTCATTTTATTCAAGGAATATTTTAGTGAAAATGTTGACAATATGTTGATAATTCAGGTATAAAGTTCGATGAACTATTGTTACAAATTTTTCTGAAGTTCCTGATAGTTTAGGTTATTGTGAGGATCTCTAGGAAAAAGGAAGGGTTCTGAAGATGATTTTTATACTGTTTAACATAGAGAACCTATTCTTGGAGATATCATCAGGTTTGTATTTTAAGAATCTGCACCATATGTTGATGAGGCGAAGTGTTTTGTTTAGGAGTTTTTTCCTATATAAATGCAAATCTTGAAACCTGTCTGCCAGATGGGTCAGTAGATCTTGATAGCTGGACTAGAATATCTTCCAACCAATTGTCTGTAAGGACATTGTATATTTAAGGAGAGCATATTCTGTTGTTTTGTAGGCAGTTTATACCCCCCCTCTGGATTGTAGACATCAGAGTTTATTGCTCAGATTCCAGATGACCTTTCCTGAGGGTCACTGATGTTATTTAAAAGGACTGCATTTTTGTTTTGAAGGATATTGTAACTCCGGGTTCTTGCCAGCTTTCCACCCCCAGATATCAGGGGTCACATCTTCAATCGATAGCATTATTGGCCTAAGCCATGGTTTAAGGGTCTTTGCTCACCAGCATTCCTCATCTCTCAACTGTGTGCCATATAGGAAAGCAAATATATAGATCGTTGTTGTCGGTCATGTTTGTGTAGCATTGATCTCAGTTTCAAATCAATTCAGTTTTGAGCACTTTGCCAATTTGTGGATCAGAAAGATCAACACTTCAAAAAAAGATTTGCTGATTATGGAATAGCAATGGAAAAAAGGAGAGACTGTTTAATTTTCCTCCAATTACCACTCATTTTAACTTATGCGTTGTGTCCATCTCAGTTGTGCAATATTTACAACTCTGTGGCTTTCCATTCTTGAATCTTGAAAGTTATTGTATCCTATGTTTGAATTTCTTTTGGAATTATGGAAGGTGGAAGTTGGGTTACAAATTTCTTGCTTTTCTTACACCAGACACGAGAGGAATTCCTTTCTAAAATCGGTTTTCTAAGCAAAAAAAAATGGTACACTGCATTATACACTGCACTTACCAAAATTATTTGATCAATCTAAAAACATTATCCCTGGTTGATCATTGAAGTGAAACGTAGTTGTAGACTGCTTACTTGCAAACAAACAGATATGTCAGAGGTCATGGAATATATATTTTTTTTCATTTTTACCAAATATTGGTCCATTATCACAAAATAAATGGTGTAAACAAAATGAGAATAGGTAAGTAATTAGAATTTCTGCAATTAATAGGCAATGCGCCATTCTTTATTGTGAATTGCCACAGCACAATGCTCTTGCTGGCATGATTTGGATTTAAGTTATTTCATTTTGATGTATAAGTTCTTCCCAAATATTCTCAGTAGATTTTAGATCATCGCTAGCGGCTCCCCTGTTGTCTTGTCAAGCAGCCCCTGCACATACCTGAAGCATGTTTTGGATCATTTCCCTCTTGGTGTGCACAACCCCTTCCATTCATTCTATGGCATTCACAGTTTTGGTTTAGTTTCTTCCCTGTCTTCCCACAAAAAAGCCTCCTCGCTGTTGCCATAGAGATCAAAACTGTAACAAACCAGTGACCAGGACAGTTTCTACTGCTCTCACCAGTCCAACAGTACTCTTGTTTAGCCCACTTCAGTCTTGCTGCCACATTATGTGATTTTAGAAGAGGTTTCCAGACAACCTCTGAGTCTCTTGGCTACTGTTGACTCGAAACTTCTCAGCAGTTCCTTTGGACTCATTTAGCTAATTTTTTTAATCTTGCAATTTACAGCAGTGATCACAAAAGCTGGAGAGAAACCTAGAGTTTTAACAGCTCTCTTTTAACTTTTTCCACATTGATTTTTCCTGTTTGTATCTTATTTTTCGCTGCAGGATATGGTTACTCGTCTCACTTTAATGTTGTTCTGCCTAAACCTTTTCCAGATTTATGCCTTCCATAGCCACCCTTGTGCCAGTAAATGGTTGTCAGCCTGTCTTCTATGGAAATTTTTATCATCACTTAAACTGTATTATATTTTTTAAAGATGTCAAAATATTTTAACAAGTAGTAATATGATTTTCAAAAGAAATTTATTATTTGTGCATCATAATTTTCAAAGAAAAATATATTATAAATCATTTCTGTATGTAACTATAATCGAAAAAGATTTTACATTTCATGATTTTGCTGAGACTTTAATAATAATAATAATAAATTATAACATGACCTGAAACAAATGGAAGACAACTATGAAACAACATTGTTGGACTGTATGAAGTGTGTACAGCGCATGTTGGATATGTGTTATGCTGTATTAAACAAAGTTGGTTAGGAATTTTCCAGACCATCACAAAATATAAAGCTGGAGATACAGAGAATACTAAAGGTTCCAAGTATTAAACAATAGATTACATGATGCTCATTCTTTCCTAACAATACAAATGTGGTTAATCTTTATGTTAAAACTTTGGCAAATGATGAACTGTCCATTCTTTATGGAAGTCTGGAATTTGCTGTAACTTCAAAACATTTATTAATTTTAGATACTGTTTCTAACACTGAGACTGCTGTGGCAGATTCTTTCTGTGCTATTGAAACTAAGGTCTAAACAGATGATATTTTTTTGCAAATTGAAATCTACTCCCCCTAGCTGATGCAAACATGCTGTCATTTGCTGATAAAGGAAATTCTAATATTGTTCTAGACAAAAACAGACAACTCCAAAATAAATTCTTTATTAGACTGTCACGTTTATGAATGTAAACCAAAATCTGGTTCTTGCTTTAGAGAAGTTAGTGTCAAAATGGCTATTAAGAAAAGGCAAAACCATTAATGTAATTAATCCACATCATTGTTCAGCATATGGCTTACCTTAATTCACAAAGCTAATGCACTGATAGCCTTGTGGGTTTTGATGCTGTGTCTTTGTTCACCGACACTTCCATTGATGAAACTTGTCAAGTTTTTTCTCATAAGTTGTGTTCTGATAATGCGCTATCCCCAAGAACAGACTTTTTCTCCTTGAGACATCACAGATTTAGTTCACTTTTGTCAAGAATGGACCATTCCACTTGCAGAAAGGAACAGCTATAGGTTTTGCCTAACACTAGAGTTAGCTAATTTATATGCGGAGGGGATATGTTGTTGTTGTTGTTGTTGTTGTAAAACAACCAACCATGTATTCTACTTCTAGTAAACACAAACTATGACTCAGGTAATTGGTGATTCTTTTTTGTTGTTGTCATGTCACACTCCAGTCTCTACAAAAGAGACAATTCTGGCATGGAAGTGTCGGGCCAGAGAAAACCGCTAGAGAGCCTTGACTGTCCTGCACTACAACGGGCTTGACATTTCCCTCCTTGGCTTAGAACCCATTATTTTTAGATGTTGGAAGAAAAGCCAGTCAAGATTTGTCTGTTTATACTTTTTTAAAAAATCTGTCAGTTTGTAGCTGAGGTACATGATGGATAATTGGATCTCCTACTGTTGAATGGGTCGGTCCATTGTCTCTGCAGTGTTTTAGTGGCCTTTCCATGTTTGAGCACAACAGGGCTGGGGATGTTCATCAGCCCCTTGGGAAAAATTCTTCATTCTGATGAAGTTACTGGTGACGCTTTATTTAGATCAGACTCAAGAAAGTGAACCTTTGAGTCGGAGATGAAGCACTTGCTTTTGTTTTGGGAATTGCCGATGAGTTAGGTCTCTCAAATGTTTAGCAAACATTGATGTTATTTTGAGGATCCGAGGTCTTGAGACCTTTGCTTGGATGTGTAGGGGTTTCCGTGGGGCTGTTCAATATTGGAAACAGGTCTGCATCCACCTGACAAAGTGTCTTTTAGATTTTGGGATTGGTGGAGACTTGGGGTGGGGTTGTTGGTCTATGAGGCTGATTATTTCATTGCTTTTATCTGTGAACCGTGACTGTTCCCCTATTTGGACTGGTAGCAAATCCTTAGAACAACAGTGCAATAGAAAGGGGGTCTCTTCCAATTTCCCCACATGGATAACGTTAGCAACAAAAGAATAAGAGCCCTTGAGGGTTGGCAGTATTTGGTTTTCTTAGTTAAAATGAAAAAACCCTACATTCAAATTATGAGAAGTTCTAAGCAGTCGGAAACAAAACACCTATATTCTATCAGTTCCCTTTGTCTTTCCACACCCAGGTCGGTTTATAGCCGAGATCTGCTTTTCTGGATTTTTTTCTTTCTCCATTGTTCTATTTCTGTTGACAAAGCTGGGTACAGAGCCAGCAGCGAAGGCTCAGTCTTGTTCCTGTTAAAGGGTTATAGTAGATGTTTCTATTCATGACATTTTTTAAAGCAGTTTTTCTTTTTTTAATAATCCAATATTGAGGGTCCTCATAATAATTAGATTATCAAGGAAAGAGTCAAGTTGATTTATTTTCTCTTAAAATGTTTAATTTCCCCCATTTAAAAAAAAAAACAAACTGCAAATGCAGATAGTAGCAGGAAAAAATGTTCATTAATTAGGCAATGCAATTAACTGCTTTTAAATTAAAAAGAAAATTTTTTTAAGGCCCATTTTTTTCAAAGTTGTACAGCAAAAGCCTTTTGTGGGGGCTCCCTGTTTTAAAGATTGCAAATTTAAAGGGACAATGCACTAAATAATTAGTTTAATTAAATCAAGGAAAAATCAGTAGAATTCAGTTTTTGCCTAATGTGTCATCAGCATTTTTAAGATGGAAGTGAAATAACGAGCCAAACATTTAAGAGAATTATTTTGGCTTTATTAAATTATTGGTTGGCCAGCAGTGCAGTGGTCAGTTTACTGGACAGTGATGGTTGAGGGCCCAAGTTGAATCCCAGTTAGGACTGGGTCAGTTTGGTATAGTTTCTACTCGTTCTTCACCAGCTGGCAAACATGGATTTCTTCTCTCATCTGGAAACGAAGAGTTTCATAGTAGTGTGTTCAGCAGAAGTTAAATGCGCCACTCTTGTTTGAGTTTCGCCTTGACCACCACTCAAGAGCTCCCAGTTATGGCCAGGTAAACTCACTTGGTCACCAGTGTCCATGTCCTACACCCTCCCCTTCTTGCTCCCTGCTGTGAGACGTTTTTAGATTTTGAAAGTCAGAGGAGGAGTTTGCCAAGAAGAAGATCAAACCATTCCATTTGCTGTCTTACCCACTAAGTTTTTTATATTGCTTTTCCCTCATGATAACGTACGTGCATGCACATGTTTAGTTGTTCTCTCTCTCAGCATGCTTCATTAGTACAGACAGGTACCTAGTTTGGATATAAAAAAGACTTTGTGTATAACATATTTTAGCAAATAACTTCCTTGACTGAATCAAAACTCAACTTTTGGAATCAAATGGTTTTTAAAATTTTTTTTTAAATTTTAAATTTTGATAAAATTTATTAAAAACACTTACAAAAAATCTCTCTCTCTCTCTCTCTCTCTCTTCTCTCTCTCTCTCTCTCACACCACACACACACACACCACACACACAGAGAGAGAGAGAGAGAGAGAGTATGCATCAGAGCATCACAATGACTTAATCAAAATAATATATAAAAACTAAATCTTCCATTGAAATCCAGGCAGAGATGCCAGGAAACAGTCGTTTTAAAATGTGAATAATATTTTAGCCTGATGGAAGTAAAGGTTGTGGGGTTATGTTGGAAACCTATTTTATTGTAAAATGATCTCGATCATAGAAGATTCATAAAAGTTCTACTTTTGATTTGATAGAAAAAAAATGATCTGGTGGATGAAAATGAAGAAAGATGCTGATGAGGGAAAAGTTGTTAGATTGTGCTTAAAAATGAAATGGTTGGATGCTAGAAAATATCTAATAGTAATCTCTTCTGTCTGATTATTATTAGTAGTAGTAATAATATCTGAGAAGTAGGAATCTTAAGTTTTGTAACTTTAGTGAATTAATTTGCATAATTGCCCAATTCTATGAACAATGGGTTTCAGCCATTTGATCAGTGTCAGTAGGTTACAATTTGCTGTAATTGAACATTTCCACTTCTAAATTGTTCTTCATCTCAGGAAGAATAGTATCAAATTGGCTTTCTTGAGCACCATTGATTTCTTGTATCATTAACTTAGCCAGTGAATGGGTTTGGGGAATAATTCTGAGAGAGTTTTTCTTCTCTCTTGCTTGGTCTCTGAACTGCAGGATCATTGGAGACAGCTGGCTAGTTCGAGT
Organism: Nautilus pompilius; assembly: GCA_018389105.1. Classification (NCBI taxonomy): domain Eukaryota; kingdom Metazoa; phylum Mollusca; class Cephalopoda; order Nautilida; family Nautilidae; genus Nautilus; species Nautilus pompilius. The sequence continues at coordinate 134,226 of JACATO010000322.1, read as the reverse complement.
AACAGCTATTCTCCTAAATAGATAAATAATATGCATGGAGACATAATTCCTGTGCATTCACATCATATCTAACAATTAGCATATGCAATTACACTGTTCTACCTCACAGAAAAATCATTTTACATTAAAATTTATCTCCTGTCTCCAGATGCCTTCTAGATTTAATCAATCTACCAAAAGTATATCTGTGAACCGAATTGCATTGCAAATATTAAAAGAAACTAAATCTAAAATAAATTTTAGAATGTAACATTTTTAAATAACCAAATTGTCTGGTTATAGCTTTATCCAGATTAATGGACAATTGCTTTGGAACCGGTATGCAGTAATCTTTATTGGTTGAAAATTATTTCTGTTTTTATTTTATTAAAGACATAATATACATTTAAAATAGACAATACTTAAAAAAAAAAGATTTCTTCACTCGTAGGAAAATAAGGCAATTTTTCCACGTGATGAAGGCCAAGAATTTTAATCATGCAAATTCTCTTTAGTTTGAGCTCGTGACTTCAGCACCGTTCACGAATCCTGGTCTTGTTAAGAAACCATTTTTTAAGGATATTCCTACATTTTACAATAGTCTGGTGTGTGTATCAAGGCTTGTTGCATGCAGCAGACTTTGTCAACTCACACCTCCCAACAATACTACACCTACTTTTAGCTTGAAGTTCTGGCTGGCTTTGGACATGTTTTAAGTTATAGTCTCTAGTTTATCAGGGTGGTGTTTTAGTCTGGCAGTAAGACCATTGGACTGCCAGGGTTGAAGGCTTCACCACAGAGGAATGGTTTGGTTTAATGTATTACCTCCCTTGCATGGTTTCTTCTCACTCTGTTCGCCAGGTGACTGCATGGGTTTTCTTTGGACTTTTCAGTTTCCTCCCACATTTAAAGATGAAGAGTTCTCATAGGGACTTCTGGTGTGTTTGCTCAAGAGGGAAGGTTATGTTATCCCTTTTATTAACACCCAGCATGGAATGATTATGAACCCACACGTGCACCCTCTTCCCCAAGTCTGTCTTGGATGATGGGAACAACCCTAGTCTGCTATCCGCCTGTTCAGGGACAGACCTGGCGGGAGAAACAAATTCCTGGACGGGCATTAAATTTTCTCGGGCGGAGAGAGGAGGGGAGGCACAATGAATTTTTAATGCGACATAAGAAAAATCATAATAGAAAGACAGGGGAGGATTGATGCAATTGAGCCATGCTCCCATTGGCTAATGCCAATGCGACTTGCAACTAAAAGACTCAGACCACGATGCCTGTGGTAGCACGCCACAAGGACTGGACAGCGACTTCGGCTGGATGCACACTAGCCAGCTCGGCTTTAGGCCAACTTGGGCCCCAACAGATTGGTGCAGGGGGCTATAGGCCCAATGAGAGATTTACGGTATTTTGTTGTTAATATTATCAAACACTTTTTTGTCCACCACTACATTTTGTGCTTTTATCAGTCTGACTCTCATCAAATGGCATTGTTATGTGAACACACAGAATCACAAAAGAATGGAAATATTCCAATTTTTATTCACAGAACATTAGATCGCGACTCAAATAATAATTATACGTGGTTTGTGGACAGAAGTGGATGGATTTTTTAAAACCCATTCAAAGATCTTTTAGATAAATGCTCTTATCTGCTGAAATAAGGAATAGAAGCTCCCTTTTTATGGGAAGTAAGAAAAGCTTTGCATCTCACACAGTGTGAATGTAGACTAAATCAAGTTTTAAAGTTAGTTTTTGTTTTATTTCAGTTAATATCGCCGAACTTGTTTTACTAAAAGGTGGTGTGGTGGCTCAGTGAGATGCTGCTGGGCTGCTAAGTTTTAGGGCCCAAATTTGAACCTCTGTTGGCTTCGGTAGGGTTTTTTCATGCTTTTTTCCCATTCAGCTGGCCACATTGTTTTTTTGTTTTTTTTTCCCCGGGTTTTCTGTTTTCCTCCCATACTGAAAAAAATAAATAAATAAAGGGCTCTAGTAGGTACTTTCTGCAGTAGGCATTCAGCTGACCCTGGCACTTTCCTTCGCTGGTTTAGGAAACTGAACCTAAGGGTTTTCCACGGGTGGATATGCTGATGTTGGCACAGTCTTTAGAAGAGGAGGAAATATCATGCAAGGATGTTTTTTTTATTGTTTTTCCCCAGAACTTATTACATTTGAAGTATTGAGGTCCCCCCACCACCACTTTGTTTTTTTCTGTTGCTCAGTCTAGGAATTTGGGAAAATAAAAGATTTCAGTCATTCGTCTGGTTTTCAGTGACAGCCATCTTGAACACAGAGACAGACAGTTTGCCTTTTCTCAAAAAAAAAAAAAAAAAAAAAGGATAAAGTTTTGTTCGTTGTACTGAGCTCCATTTTTTAAAAGAATTAACCGCCATGTTTTGTATTTGTTTATGTGAAAATGGTTGACTCACAGGGAATAACACAAATCGGAGCCAAGGCATGGGACCAACCTCATCTGCACCATTAAGTCATAGGAACCCACATTTAGCAGAATGCCAGCATTGTATTATGACATAACAAGAAAGCTGAGGCTTGCAAACAGAGATGTAATGAACCCAAAACTGCTTCAGGCAGCATCAGTGAGCAGCTTTGATCTCCCTGTGATCAGTCCAGCAGGGCCACGTGAATAAGATGCAGATGCCGCCTGAAGGTATAGACTTTCAGACGGTGCTGCAATTCATTGAGCATTTACTTTGCTGAGAAGCACGCACTGGAAATGGGAAATCTGTTCTCAGACTAGTTTTGTTTACCAATGTGTTTTATTAAAGAAACATTTATACATGTGTGTGTGTGTGTATGTGTACTGTTTTACCAGTAATGTTTGTTTTGAGATCTAAGTGTTTCTAGCCCTGTATTGTTCCAGGCAGAAACTTACAAAATCCATTTTGTTTTTTGTACAAGCACAAGTCATCTATCCCAACTAGAAACAAGGCTTTTCTTCTTCATCACCATTCTGACAGGATGGGCATTGAGTCTTACCCTTAAAGGGGAAACTGTTGTAATAAAGCGGAACTTTCTGTATTTCTTTCTCATTCGCTGCTTTGTAGTGAAATAACATTTGAAGTGCTATTGTGCTTCTCTCCATTTTTGCTTTTAATTTTTCATGGCCGGTGCGGTTGCAATTTCCAAAAAAAGAGCCGAACGGTTGTGTTGGTAGGGGGAGAGGGTTAAAACAAAATCTCTATCTGTCCTGGAATTACTGAGCTATACATCGTTGGTGGTCCAGGGAAATTTAGCACACCGATACTATGCAATCCTGCAACTGTAATCGGCAGTTAAATCTGTGTGTCAGTATCAGCACATCAGGCATTCACAAGAGGATACCCACCACATCCTGGTTTAAGATTCCTAAACGAGACAAAGAAAAATGGGGTGCACACGTGTGTGGGGGGGGTGTTTAGCTGTACACCTGCTGCAGAACTACCAGTTTTTTTGGATATGGGAGGAAAAACAAAGGATCCTAAGTAGCCCCACGAGGTGAGCTGGTAAAGAAAAGCAAAAAAACCACGCATGCATGCTAGAGAGATAATGTCAGTCCAGACTGTGATTCAAACTGCATTGTCACACAGCCAGATAAATTCTTCATCAGCATACAGATACATTTTATCTGTGTATTTCCAGTTATGGCTTGATGTTAGCCCTCACTCTTAAATGTTTATCAGCCTTGTATCTTTGTGCATAATCTGTGTAGCTAGGCTCAGGTCATACTTCTAGCCAAACTCTCCATCTCAGCTGTTACAATACACACAGCACTCTCCAAATGCTCAAATATAAATTTATTTTTCAAAAATTTACTCAAAATGGAAACATTATTGGAACTGTTGGTTTGTCTGATTATTAGTATGTCTTCTAATAGTGGAATATTGTTTCTAAATGTGATATTTTAAACATTAGGATACAATTTACTTTCATCCATTCAATTATGCTTTTTTTTTTTTTTGATGATGAAGATAAATTCTTCTATTTAGCCCTAGCAGATAGACTTAAAATCAATTAGGGTAGAGAAATCTGGTCACTGTGATGGCAGCTTGTCTTAATCATACATTTAGCAAGTTAGAGATTTTAGGGACATCAGAATTATACAGATTTGGTTTATATCATCACTGTTTATTGTGAATCTGGTTAAATGTTAAATTACTAATCACAAATTATGAAATAAGTGCAAAACTATTAATTATGTCTCATACTAATTCTTTGAAGAATGGTGAGCCTTCTTAACATTTTTTTTTTTTAGCTCTTCTGAAGTAAGAGTATTGTTGCTAGAATTTCACCAAGTACCATACTGCTATATATCATCTTGCACAACTAATACTGAATCCATTTACGCAGCGCATGACTGAGCTATACAATGTCATCTGTGGCCTAAGCAAGCAAGCTGCAGTGCTTTCCATATAGGTTTGAAATGTATTGAGAACTTGTAAGATACTGATGTTGTCTTGACATTTTATAAGTTGTTGTTAATTTGTTTTTATTTGTGGAAGAGCTTAATTTTTTTTTTTTTATTAACACACCTCAGTATTTTAACGTTTCGTTGGTGCCGCAAAGACTATCTCTGTCATCATCAGAAAAACATGTGCAGAATGCTTACCACTTGTCTGCAGGATTTTCAGTTGCTGGAGGATGGGTTGACCATCGGAGTGCCCTAGTTTCATCACAGGAGCATGCGGGTTTATTGAGGTAACACTTCTGTTTGTTTCACTTATCTGCAGTGCTGCTAGGTGTCTTGTGCAGACACATTTCTACAGTGGATTGCTGAATACCATTTGGAACCACAAGTGATGCTGATTCATTTTAATTAATATCTTCCATGTGTTTGTGTACTGTGTACAGCATCATTTATCATGAAAATAAGGAAAAGTAGCTTTTACTATATGCAATTTTTTGATTAATCTGTTTTCTTTTCTTGTTTTTCTCTGGCTGGCTGATGGCTGAGGTTGAGTTGGGGGGGGGCCAAAGATTTTCCCACTTGGAACTAATTCTCAGTTTGATGCACTTCCTTTCGTATAAAAAAGATGCAAATTGATAGTAAGGATTTTGCTGACGAAATCAGAAATGCTGGGTCCCACGTGGTGCAGGGTCGGCAAAGCTTCCTACCGGGCGATCGATGCACTGCTCTCCCCCATGAGGGGCTGCTTCTCTTGTACGCTGCAGTGTCCGAAAAAAAGTTATGGGAAAAAAATCTTTTTTTTTTTTGTCCTTTTTTTCCTCTCAGAAGGAACTGGAGGCATGATCCGAATCGTAACTACAGTATGTACCACACTTGCGCTATTTTTTGTGGTCTGGGAGTGAATCCAAGAATGTGTCGTCGTTGCCTCAAAAGCTTATTATTCAGATCGTGCATTTTGTAAGTTGGGGTTTCGCCGACAGCTGAATATGCACAGATTAAGGAAAGAACTTAATTGGTTTGATTATTGGGTATTGATTTCATTTTGATTCCTTGCTGTAGACAATGTTGCTCTTTCTGGTAAATAAACCTCGAGGAATTTTCATGAACAATTCCCCCCATTTATCATGGAGACAGATCTGTTCAGTAGAAATTCATTCGGAATGTATTTGCAAAGCGCGACTTTTCCAGAACCCACGCGCACACACACATTGACTAATCTGCATCCATTCCGCAAATGCTCCTCGATGGAAAACAAGCCATGCACTTTGAAGAGGCTTGTGGCCGCATGTGTAAGTTTGAAATTAAATTAATTGGAAAGGATTTTTCTTACCAGTATCCAAATGTAATTGGGTTTGGCATTTCAGAGAAGCTATCTTGTCTTTCTGGGGCCGTGCACATTTGAACGCTGATAATGAATTGTGCAGGAAATAAGTGATTACTATTGACAGAGAGAAACCTGTACAGAAGAACGAACAGCCGAGTGCTTTACGCAAGCAGAATGGAAGGACTTTTGTTTTTGTTTATTGATTAGGTTTGGCCAATGCTTGAACGAAGCTGCTATTGTGACGGTAGTGGAGGGATGAAATGGTGTCCGTGGCCATCCACTTTTTTTGACTGGTGTGGTACTCACAGCTATGTAATCCATTGAGCCACCCATCATCTATACATTTGTAATCCACAGAGATGCTGCTTTGATTAGAGCAAGGTACACCTAGCAGCTGCTTTGTCATTTCTGTTCTAATAATCAGTAACAATGCACAAAACTGATTCATCGAAAAAAACACATCATTTAGAATTCTGCGATGACTTTTATCATATTCTCATAAATAATTAAAATGAATCCAATATTGTTTAGTATAAAAATCAAATAATCATTCTCATGGTTTAAAAGGTATGTGTGTCAGGGAGTTGGCAGGGAGTTGAATGCTATTTACCATAGTTTTTATTGAAATACTTCCTTAAATTCTGTTGTGTTATAACCTATCATTTTTTCTCTAATAAAATGTATATTTAGTTACAAAAGAGGTTTTAAAGTATCCCCATCACTTTTTGAAAATTCTGTTAAACTTCAAATGCATTTTTCATTAAAGTCAACTACTGACCACATTTAAAAGGACCGACTCGGCACAGTAGGACATGCCTAGTTTTTCTAGTCCTCCATAAAATCTTTCTTTAATAGAGAACAGATCTGGAAAGAGATCCTGGTCAGATATGATAGTCTTTTTTTTTTTTTATTGTCTTTTAATGGTGTGGAGTTATCAGAATGACTTTATCTGTAGAGTTTCCGCCTTGAATAAAAACTAATGAGGCTTCAGGTGCCCTGTGCAGCCACTAGAGAAGGGTGAACAGCTGAGAGTCCAGCAGCAGACTGATTACACCAAATCTAGATCAGGATTTGCTTCTTTTGCGTACCCCCCTGCCCCGGACACTTCTTTACCAGTGGACCCCATGGGTTTTCTAGACGCATGTCATAGAGTCCTTAGGTGACTCTTCACTGGCTGGTACCTTGACCACTGCTCAAGAGCTGTCAACTATGCCTTGGTAACTTGTACTGCCTTACACCTTCCCCTTTTAGCTCATTACTATGAGATGTCCTTCTTCCTTGACAGTTAGGATAAGGTTTTTCAAAGAAGAAGAAAAAGCAACTAAAGAAAGAGTCATCATTAATTAATGCCTGCCATCAAGAACCAAAGACCATCTTTACATGGCAATTACAGGATTTTTATAATATTTCATATTTAATGTCATGTAAATGCTACATTAAAAGTGTTTTGTTGGTCTCTCATGTGCCTCATCAGAGATGCTTTAGCCAGTGAGTCTGCGGATTTTTCCAAGCCAACACGATTGAAGTATTTAATTGTGTTTTTCAGGTGAAAGAATCCGTAGCATACAAAATCAATCTACAAATGAACAATTCTTTCACAAAGACAGTAACACCACAATGTAGTGGAGACTCCCCATAAGGCAAACTTACTTTAGAGCATCTGAATCCGGGAATGGGACCAAATAAGTGTCCACTATCATGCCTTTAGTGATACTTCTGAAGACATGCAACATTTGTATTGGTTTTTACTTGATATATTTATTCACTGTTCTTGCATTGCTTGCACTGGTACATTGGGTCACATAATCAGGTGCTACAGAAGTAGCCCTTTGGCTGTTCTGAGTAGAATGGAATCCTGACTTTTCAGCAGGTGGTCATCAATTGTATTAAGTCTGAAGTCTGTGCCTTATGGTTGTTTTCTCAATTTTCTATAACTGAAAGTGCAGAACCAAGCATCCTTAAGATGCATCTGGCATTTCTGCACATTCAATAACTTGTTTCCTCATAATTCACTCGGCCTAAATAATTGCAGATGCGAGACCCTTTTTTTATGGTTATTCATGTCTGAACCTTGCCCAGCTAGAGCTGAACTGATGGCAGCGAGTGATGAGGAGCCATCATTGCTGTTGGCCTGTAGTCAGTGGCTCAGCAGCTCAGCAATGACTGCGGAAACAACCAAGCATAAATGCATAAATCAGCACCATCTGTTTCGCTTGCTAACTTGCTGGAAGATAAATCAGTTCTGCTTATTATTATTTTTTTTAAGGATATTAATTAAAACTGCAATTTCTTTTGGGGTTTTTTTTTTTTTTTTTTGCTGTTTTTGTTTCAAAATTTATTTTCGTTATTAAGCATGATGGTGGAATAAGATTGAAATTGGATAATAACAGCTGATAATTGCGCATAATTAGAGCAATCACATGACTGCCACTGCTGTCCCATAAATTACAAACCCTACAGCATTTTTGTTTTTGTTAGGGAAAAAAAAAATAAAAAAATTCTTAAGTTTATAAAAACAGAAAACAGATGGTAATCTTTATGGTGACAAACATCTCAGAATTCAAAGGTTCTAACTGCGCTTTGAAATGAATTTAAAAAATTGGTTGGGAATAAATCCCAGTAAGTGTTTTGCTTTGCTTGCTGCCATTATAACAACCTCTTTATATGTGAAGGTTAACTTTAAAATCTTGTGAAACGTGCTTACATTCAGCTTATAGATACTGCTGGTTTGTAAGATGTTGAGATTTTATGACCTTTTTGCTTTGCTGCAATCCTGTCGGTAGAAAAACTATTTTTGTATCACTTTGTATCGTATTCCCAGCCTAGTTGTTTTAAATTGAAATTGGAGATGGCTGGTGGAAAGTTGTTCACGAACCTTCCTTTGGTGTTGAGTGGAACCCAACAGTGGTCTGTTAATGATCACATGATTTACTGCATAACGCAAAATATTTTTTTTTCTAATAACGTCTAGATCATTAGTTTGAGGGAAATTTTAATGGATTTTAAACTTTTTGTCATTTCAAATAGGTTTAGCTCAAGAGAAACATAAACAACGTTGTGGCATTGTAGTTGCACATAGTTTTGTATGATATTTCTTTTGTGCATCATAGGTGTGCAAACGATGAGATGTACCTCATTTGGATGATCGTGCAAGGTGGAGAGATGTGTGACATTTAGTCATACAAGGTGGCCCAGTTCACAGCATATATATGCTGTCAGAATCTATTAGTGTTTACACTTTTTCAAACAGATAAAAAAAAATCAAATGGTCTCTGAAGTATTGACATATGTCTTTGATAATTTTGATTAGTGACTGAAACCGAATTATGAATAGTAGCAGCAGACATTTAAGCTGTGGGAGGGACTTCCGTGTCTCTAGAAATTGGTAGTTTGTCAAATAAAGACAGTGGAAAAATAAACTGTTTTTAACAGCTCATCTTTATTTTACATTTTAGTCAAGTGCATTCAGTTGAGAGTTGGTGTATTGTGTGCTTTTTAAAAAAAAAATATTATTCTTAATGATGCCCATTTTTGAATTAGAATTTTCAAATTTAAGTCCCCACCCCCCAATTTATTTTATCATCACTGCCACCAGAACCTGATGCACAACATGTTTTTGGTTTTCCCCTCAGCTCGGACAACAGCGGTGAATGCTTGTGAGGGGGCACCGTGTAAAAGATTCTAACAACAGCTTAAAGTCAGGAATTTACCTACCTTTCTGCAGTAAAAAAAACAGACCAAGCATCACACCAGTAATCACCCGTCTCTCTTATTTATTTATATTCCTTTTTTTTTTCCTTGGCAGCCTATCAATTACTTTTCAGATATTTCTGCCTGGTGAAGCGCGCACACTTTCATCCAGCTGTGTTTTATTGCCGTGGCCATTTATTTCATTTTTGGCAATGATCAGTTTCACATTTTCTAGAAGAAGAAGAAGAAGAAGAAGATGATGACGACGAAGAAGAAAAATAATGAGAATGATTGATCAGTAATAGGAATTTTTAATTTAATTTTTTCTTTCATCATTTTATTTTATTTTTTTCTTCCTTTAAAACCGTGTATCTTCATGAGCTTATTGCTTTTAATTCTGAAAGACAGTAATGGAATTTAATTCACGTTTTCTTGCTGCCAACATTCCATGCTATTGACATCACATTGATTTCTAATCACGCATGTTGAGTTTTCTCTTTAACATCATTCTACCTTTTGAAAATTTTCTTTTTTTTTCTTATTTTTGTTTGATCGTATTTGTCACTACTCTGGCAGAGTTAATCAGAGTTTTGACGAAGGACAGAAAACAGATCCCTGTATTTACTTTTGAAGATGAAGGGAAAAAAAAAAAAAATTTTTAAATGCAGCTGAAAAAAATTTGGGCTCTTTGGTGGCCATGTTGGATGTTTTCATGGCATCCAGTTAGGCTGGTGTTTGTTATTATTTTTACTGCTTCTTTGTAATTTCTCTCTCTCTCTCTATATATATATATATATATATATCCTGCTCATCACTCAGAGTAGAATGGGTAAACTCTGCCAATAGGGAGCCACTGACCCAATTATTAGACTGTCATCAAGGTTGAGGGTTGAGTTCAAGGGGGTCAGCTCCTCTCTTTGGTATACTTCCCTGACATGCTTCCTTCCTGCTCTTCTTTTCCACCTGGTCATCTGGGTTTCCACCAGTTTCTCCCCAAATCTAAAAACAAAGAATTCTAAATTCTAGTACGATTTCCCTGCTGAAGTTGGAAGTGCCAGAACCCTTTTGACATGGCATAGCCAGCATTCCCTCATTAGGACTGTATCCCATATAGAGAGAGTGGCTATTTACGATGACAACAGCTCTGCTGTACCTTCCATTGTCATCTTATTGGCAGGAAAACCAGTGGCTAGTCATTTGGACAAAGCCTCTGTGAAGTTTTCAACATGTGCATTTAACGTCTTCTCTTGAATTCCATTTGAAGCTCGTGATTTTTTTGTTTTTGTTTTTAAAGACTATGAAAAGGTCTGCAGCTTCATATGAAATATATTCTTGCTTAAATAATTTCAGAATCTGCAATTTTTAGGAAACTGTATAATTTGGGTTGATTGCAGAAAAAAAAAATCAATAAATTGAAAATGTCTGCATGTGCAAAAGTGTTTGGTTCATCTAGTGAGTACAGAAAGAAAGCTTCACAATGGGGCTCAAAATCTAGCTGTGCAGCCACAAGGTTTCCATAAATAAAAATTTAGATTTTGTCCTGTGGAAACTACTATGAAATTTTTTTTTTTTTAGTTTCCAAATGGTTTCTGCTAAAAGAAAAATCTAGACTTTTTGTCCAGTGCAGTAAGCTGGATTAAGGCCTTTATGTGTCTGTAAGTGGAAATGTTCTTTAGATTATCTCTTGAGGAAGTCATGGACACAGACACTCGAATAGCTGACTTTTGAAAATTTCTCTTATCAACCTGAATGTCACCTGCACGTTGGAATTTTGGTCACCTTTACTGAAACCAGATTTTTGTTAGCCTTTGTGCAGGTGAAAGTCTGTCCACCGCTTATGTTGTATTGGGCGTTTATTACAAAGCTATATTCAGATTCTGATGGTCACTTCTACCCTAGTGATTTATGTGGGGAAAGACAAAGTAGATTAAGATAAGAGTTAGTATGCTACATGTTTACTGATGTAAGATCAGGGGAATTCATGATGCACATTCTATATATATCACAAAGTAATCTTTAACTTTATACTTTGAAGCCTCAATATAATGACGATAATAATATCCTTTTTTTTCCCCATCTAGTTAATGCTATGCTACTCTTTCGTTTTTTAAATCATGGTGATTTTATACCTGTTTTCTAGTGCTGTTGCATTTAACTGGAATATTTGATGATAGGATCCGATCACTTGTAATTTCATCATCAGCTGAAAATGACGTCCCATTGATCTGTTTCAGTTAATTCTTCTGATGGTGGTGGTGGTGGTTGTTTGATTTGTGATGGATTGATAAACCAGTTAGTGATCTGAAATGTTGTTGTCTTTCGTGACCAAACACGATGCCAATAGTGTTTCTTTGACAGAAGAACTCGTGCACAAATTGTTTACATTGATGATGACTTTGTTCCACCTGTGCTCCAGTGGAAGGCATTCACAAGACAACTGGCCGGAGTTACAGGGCAGAGAGGCCCTACTAGGAATCTTTGTTTTCAGATGTTGAAAGAAACTTATGCTCTCAACTGGTGATGAGGAGAAAAAAAGGAGTCCATGTCAAAGGGGTACATAAGATCAAGCCAGTCCCAAATGGGATGTAGATTTGATCCCATAACTTTAGCAATACAGTGGTCAGTTTTGTACTGTATCAGCAAACCATCTACTTTGAAATATTAGCAGTAAAATTTTGCTAGGAGATCATTTCTACTCAGGGATAAAAGCCTGAAAAATAATGTTAAATACAGCAGTGATATTTCATGAAAATCTTAATTAATGATTAGTTATAAGAGGTTTTTTTTCGCTTAAGTACTTTATTAATTTATATTTTATATGAACAAAAACAACTGTGAACCATTTTTATTTGGGAGTTCTGATGATTTCATTTCCAGGCAACCATTTTTTTTTTCTTAAAGATGAACCAACTCGTTTTCTCACTTGCAGCCAAATCTCTAAAAGTAATAATAAATTTGTTATAATTAATCATCAGTTGTCAGTCTTTAATTCACAACTAATTCTCATCATTACTATTGCCAATTCTTGTCTAGAGAAGCTGCAGATAAATGCCAGTCTAACAATAAAGATTAGAACATTATAAATACTGGTGTATTCTCTTGAGCAAATGTACTGACAAGTCTTTTTTTTTTTTTCCCTTTACTTTAAGGATCAGTTCTGCGGATGTCGAGAATCGCCACTGATGGGCAGACAAGGCTTGCATATTCGAGGACGCAGACAGATGAGGCATGACTTGACAAAACCAGCCAAATCCCAGTCAGATATATACTCTGGTAAACATTTTGCTTTTATTTGACCCAAATCTATGTAGATATATCAAAAACACTGTTTTCTGACAGTGTAGAAAGTTCTTAAGATCCACAATACAAAGTTTTCATTAAAGAAGCCAATCAATACTATAATTCTAATATGGATACCGAAGCAGATATGTTTTCCAAAGTTAAGGATAGAAAACTAATGGTGATGTGTTATTTTTAGAGAATTGGCTTTGGCATTTACTATCAGTACTAGCCAAATTAACTAATAAATCTATATTTCAGAGATTTTTTCCTGTTGTCTTAGGGTTTAGTTTCAAGTAGCATAGTGGGCTAAAACATTAGTCAAAAATTACATCAAAACTTATCAACCAGCAAGTTACAGGTTTCACGACCATTTGTACAACAACAACAACAACAACAACAACAAAAGCACTTAATGTAAATAAGCATTGAGTCGTCCTCAGGTTGAAACCCTGTTGATGAAGGTGACAGGTTGAGGTTTTTGAAATGTAGAATCATTAGTTACAATACTAATTAGGTGGTAGAAAATGACTCAAATAACTCTTCTGTGCTCTCTCTCTCTCTCTTTAATATTTGGAATTTTACTTTTCATTCTTTGGTCCATTGGTTATCCCTTCATTTGGATCTAATTTGTACTACTTATCCATTCCTTGTTGTTGCTCATCCACAATGTATGCAGTATTTCCCTGAGTTTCCAATTGTCCCTTTAACAATGTGAGGTCTCTGTTCTTGCATCTTTTATTAGCATGTCCAAAGTAGCATAATTTGGCACATACCACTCTTGCCAGGCATCTTTGCATTTTCAAAATATTCCTTTTCATCTTTTCAGACTTCCAAGAAACTTCATGAACTTATCTAGTCATTGATGAGTACTTTCGTGTCTTTGCCAGTCTCTTTTGGATTCTTGTGTTTATTTTTACTCCACCAGTATCCACATCTTCCTTTACCACTGTAGGAAGCTGCTCTTGTGAACTTCAGTTTCATTTTCAGTTAGTGCAGTCAACAGTATATCTTGAATTGCTTATACAACAAGAAAAAAGTAGAGTCATAGCTTTTGTCTACAGTCAGATAACTTTAATCTTTCACTAGCCAGCATCTATAATTCCACAAAAAAGCAGCTTACTCTCAAGTGGTTAGAATATTACAATGATTGCTGCACCTAAGCGAAATTATCTAACAAATATAACTTGAAATAGTTATGAAATTTTTTTTTTTTTTAGAATTAGTGGTGAAAGGATTAATTGAAATTTTGGGACTTCCATTACTGCTTGAAAATGATCCACTGTTGATGTTTTTGGTAAAATGTTTTGGCACAATTTTCAGGTGATTTCTGATAAGAGTTTTTTCATCTTTACAAGGTAGAGTTTTTAACAGAGGTCCAGCTCGAAAAAAAAACCATAACAGTAACGATGGTGAACCAGAATGTGCTGAAATATCAATGAAAGACTATTTTCAATCCTGAACAATTATTCATGGACAATCACTGGCCATGATACCAGTGAAATTCTGAAAAAAAACAGGTTCAGGAAAGCGGTTTAACTTTGCATTGTTAAAGAAATTAGACGGATGAGTTTTCGTATTCTCTTTTGCTAACTGTTTGTTTGTTTTTTTTTCATGTGATGTTTGGTATCTGCATCTTTTCTTTTTTCTCCATTAAACAATCAGAAGTTATATGCAGTGGTAGCCCACATTCCTGCATTACTTAAAATAAAACAATTTGTTTATTTAAATGTAGTTAATGACACCTTGAATAATGTGGTATCTAGGTGTTTTATTTGCGATTTATCACTTCTGTATTTGTTTTTTTAAAAAACTAATATTCTTTAGTCAAAAAATATCATAAATTGTGCATTTATTGTCATTTACCATTTTATCACTCTACATTTGCTTCTACATAAGAAATTACTGCATTAAGAATATTTGGTACCAAGGTCTTATGGACATCTGAGTAATGTTTAATTGTCTTTGAGTTAAAAATGCATTTTAACATTGTAGAACACAATGGACATTAAATAATATGCTTAAAAGCATAATGGGATGTAGTAATTCTGGCTGCCATTAATAGAGTTTTAAATCTACCATTATTTTCGGGCGACTTTATTGGTGACACAAATGTAGCCTATGACATTTGGCTGCCACTGTATTTTTATTGCCAATATTTGTAGTGATTTTTATGTTATGTAGCTTGCAGCAGCGATAACAAAAACCTTGCTCGCATTGAGCCAGCAAGAGATGGCAAATATTAGCGAAAGGTATGGTTGAAGAAGAAAATTGGAAGCTTTTACGTTATGATTTATTGGGCTTTACCATGCATCTCGGTAGGACATTATAGCTTTGATTTTAAACCCCTACTTTAATATTTTACATTTCGTAAGCAGTGTCATCTACAAATCTTAGTGGGATATGATCCCTTGATCTTCACTTTCTGACTTGGTCGGTGGGAAATCCCGTAAGTCAGCCGCCTTTTCAAACAATCCTCGTGAGCATGATGAATGGTGGCATTGCCATTTCAGAAATACACTCTGTCGTTTTGGTGGAAATGGAGATCATAAGGTCACTGGCACCTGGAAAAAAGATCATCTTTAAATTAACAAATAACTGACATGAGAAACTGTTGGGCCATCTTTAGATGTAGTTAAATCTGAAATATGTCAGTCATTAAAGATGATAAACTTTTATTTAGTGTCTTGGTCTGCCTCAGTGTGCAGCAGATATTCTCAGGGTGATATTGTGGTTCTCTGAATGGACTTTATGAGTCCACATTATGAGAATGTTCCGGAGACATTTCCCTCACCTCTAGCGGCGGTTTGCAGCAAGTACGGTTTTCTGCAAACCTTTAACGTTTTATCTGTACAAAAGAACACTGAAGTATGATTTGGATGATCATATACCACATTTCTTTTGGACCACAGTTTCTTCTCAGTGGTCTTACCATTGAAGATGTACATTTATATTTTTGGATGGGGTTCTTGCTGTCAAATCTCTTAAGTCCATTTTCCACATTTCCTGTCAGTTGTTGTGCTGTCGAATCCTTGCAATCTATGCTAATCGCCATCTATCCCCTTTTGTGGAAACTTCTTTCATTTACAAGTTTTTCCTACCAGAAGGCATTTGTTGTTATTTCATCTACTCTGTAGACTCTCGAAGTAGTGGTCTTTGATTTCTTGGTCAGTATTGCTTTTTCTATACACTCATTTGTAGGCAACTAATGGAAAATGTTTTGTCCATCTTACAGTGATAAGAGTAATGTACAGTGCTATGTTTTACTATTGCTATTGTTTACACACAGCATCCAGCCTACTTAAAACTGCTTTGAGTAGACATTACTGGTCTCTTCTTGCTGATTTCTCCTGCTTCAACTGATTTGGTGCATTTATTGCTTTGTCTTTATATTTTAAATTTTGATTGATTTAATAAGACGAGTTTTTTTGTTGTTGTTGTTGCAAAGTATCCCAGCCATTTTTTTCGCTGAAGTAAAGTTCTCGCCTTGTGTTTTTTTTTATAATTAACTCTTGTAACTTCTGAAACTTTTCCAGGAATCTCTGCTGAAAATGTAGCTATAACTAAGTAAATTCTGGGGAACCACGCAGTTTGTTATGTCTTACAACAGCCAGCGGCAGATGAGATTAAATTGTTCTATTGATATGACAAAGGTCACTTTATACTTCTCTTTCGTTTGCTTCTGCCATATTAATTTGGCCAATCCTATAAACTTATGTATCTGATTTATATTTACATATGTTAGGTGTGATTATCCATGTAATGAATGTCTAAGCAGGCAGATAACCATCCATTTATCCAAGGTCATGTTATAGGCTGTTCAGTGTGTGGCCAGACTCAGTGACAGATTGACAAGGATCTCAACATTTTTTTGTAGATCTGCAGCCGATATTATTGCTAAGTTCACTGAGGTGAATGTCACTGCTGGCAAGTAGCTTGAGACCTTCGCCAGTGACACCAACAAGAATATGCCATTTCTGATTATATCCATACTCACTATCAAGATTTTCTTGCTATCATTGCTTGTGCAATAGAAATTAGCCGAGAATGGTTCAACAAGGCAAACTGTGATTTGATGCTCATATTTTTAAAGGGAAAGATGCTATGTGCCATATATTTCATGTGACCACGGTCTGCAAGAGAAATTCAGGCGTTCTGCAAACCCCAAAACTCAAACATGAATCCAAATGAGCACCTGTGGGAACTCCTGGATCATTAGCTGAGAGCAACCTGTCCACATTCTCCCAACATGTTAAAATTAAAGGAAGTTCTTTCATGGATTTGGAAGATCCTGGATCTGACTGTGATACAAAGAATACCAAACAGGATAAAGGTGTTTAGTAGTGTCTCAAAAAGTGGCTAGTCCAAGTACCAGCTTGATGAATTTCATTTATTTGGTTATTTTTATTTTAATATATTGTAACAACAATAGGGTGCCAAATTATTATGGTAGGCCACTATCGTTTCTATGTCATGCTATGCATTTTTGCTCCTCTCTACAAGCGTATTCCATCTATTAACAAGCTTACTGCATTTTAAAATTTGTATTTGTTACATTTTTATGACCTTAGTGGCAATCAATCAGTTACCCAAAAAAGTTGGTGTGTATTTATGATATAAAAATTACCATTTCAATAGACAGTTCTGAGTACATTGTTTGACTAAGAGAAATGTTAATGTTCCTATTACTATTTCTTCCTTTTATTGGATAAAAATAGTATGAAGAAATGATACACAGACTCGCTTTATGTTATTTGTTAAGCAGTTTTAAAAAATTAATGTAAAGATGTGCTTTGTATTATCAAAAAGATCGAGTTTATCAGAAATGTTACTTTATTTGATTTAGTTCAGAGATGAATGAGCTGACACTAGATTTAGTGAGCATTTAATTCCCCATCAGTCATTATTTATCTTCTGTATCTCATCTTGGGGATACAGTCGCATCTCACTACCATTCAAATCTCTATTACTCAGCACTGACTGAGCCGTTGGGGCTGTAAAAAAAATACTACTTTCTTTGTCAATATAACAAACCTTTTTGGAACAACAAATTTATCACTCCAGCCCTGCATTGTTAGTGTGTTGATTGAATACGCGGCCAGTTCAACAGATACTAACTAGTAATACTACTAATAATTTGTGTTTGCAGACTGGAGAGTTAGTATAATATCTATTGTGCTTGCTGATCATTGTTTTCATCACAGTTTGCTCCTCTGAAGAGTATGAACTGTGCTTGGTTTCTAGACATTGGTATGGTTTTTTGTTGATCTTCTGTGCCATTTGTTTTATGTGGCTTCTCTTTAAATTAGGTACTTCAGGATTTCTTTGACTTTAGAGCAGAAGAGCTCCAGTTGATTCTTTCGCTAGGATAGCTAGTGTTGGAAGCTCTGAGCTCTTTTTTGATAGCCATTGCATCTAATGATAACTAGCCACTTTTTTCATGCCTGTGTAGCTGGAAGCCAATCTTAGAAGAAAGAGTAACGACTGAATTCAGTGGAGGGCAAAGAATTTCACACAAGCTTTTTAAAATGTTGTTAAAATATTAAAGATATACACTGCACATAGCCCTAAACATCGTCTGGAAAGTTTTGTTTTGTTCCAATTAAGTAAACTCTCTTGATTAACAGCTATTTTCTTTTAACTTAGTCTGTATTTGTATTTGAAATTTTGCAGGTGCCTCTCCACGTTGTGAATTATGTAGGTCTCGGTCTCAAGATGTTGAAGAGCGAATTCGTTGGCCTGACGACCGTCTGATTGGTGACTTCCAGTGTAGCCAGCATCGAAGGGTCCACAGCATTGGCCACATGGAGTTTTACCAGTCTCAGTCACCAGAATTCATGCGGTCAACATCTTGTTCACCGACGCGGGGAAGTCACGCGGAAAACGTAAAGTCTCCATCGCCTCGCTGCCGGATATATTCACCGGTTCTTTACTTGACTCAGGGTAACAAACCCGTGGACGAGGAGCTGCTGATCTCACTGTCACCAGAGGATGGCAAAGAGGAGGGTGCGAAGAAAAACGAAACGGTCCTCAATAAGAGTTCCTCGGGAACTTCAGTGGAATCGGACGCGTCTGTCGAGTGTCTGCGCCACGGACCTCTAGCCAGTGAAATAGTTGCTACTCGGAATGGGGATTTAACAAACTGTAGTAATTCCACAGTGTCAGCCAGTTCTGAAACATCGCCAGCCATTGGCCGTAAACCAGGAACGCTGCCAACAAAGATGAGAAATTTCGTGGTAAGTTTTTCTTTTTATTATTTAATTATTATGAGAAATGCACTATAGTTTAAAAAACATTGGAAAATGTCTGTAATTTCCTTAATGCACAAACATGATAGAAACAATAAGAAAATGTGTATATGTGTGTGTATATGCTAGAGTCTGAATTACTGATTCAGAGAAAAACTAAATCATATGAAAAATTATACTATTCTGAAAACAATTCCATGCTTGTACATAACATGCTAATGATATATACTAGTCTGTGCCAGTTCGTTCTAGCAGGATTTTTGTGAATACTTTTGTTTCCTCTGCTGTTGTGTTGGTTCTTTCTCTTTCCTGAGTTTGGCATTATTTACCCTGCATTCATATTGTTTCTTTGTTACCTCTAGGATATCACATGATTCTTCTCTCATGGTTAGAAATATCTCTTGGTTGGTTACATATGTACCCAAGAAGAAAAGTAAAAGTGAACATTTGCATTATGAGTATTCAAAAATATGCCTTTAATTTTCTGTATTTGAATTAATACAACTTTGTTTATTGAGTTAAATAAAGCACGCCATTCTATGAAAGTTTGACTTCCTAGAACAGAAGTACATTGTTTTTACCTTTTTTGGCCCTTTGCCACTGTAAGAAACATTGTTCTTATCCTAAATTAGTATTAGTAAATAAAATCTTTTTATTATTGCCACATATTTCCTTACCAATGTAAAAGATTTTTTTTTTTCAAAAAAAAAATTTTTGTGGCAAAAATCATATTTTTATTAAAATTCAAAATTTTAGCCAAGCATGCTAAGGGTAATACCAAGGCTTCAATGAATTAGGAAAGAGAAACGCTTTCTTACTGTAAATATAATCTTAATCAACATTGTCCATCAATCTTGTCTGGAGGGAAATGAAATAACCAAGCCACATGATGGATCTTGGTTCAGCCAACTGTAACAAAATGTATTTTCTTTACACTGTCCTGCTGATCATGATGAAAACTGTTAACCCTTTGGTTAGATTGAAGCTGTTTCTTGAATGGAACACTTCCATATCGAAGCTAATGAGTTGTTTTCCCAATGATGGAGAGGTAACGAAGGTAAGTGACGCGTACATTTTATCCACACCTCTGCTGTCGTAAAATTATCAGTGTTTCAGAAAATGTGTCCTGTCACCATTAATCCTGACTTTGTTGATGATGATCCCACCAAGGGAAAAGTAGACTAATATGATCAGTTTCTTCCCCCACCCACAACAGTGGACGTTCGAACAGTATTTACTCATAAGTAGGCAGAAGCAGCCAACATAGAGAACTCTGCTCATCACTTTGGCCTTTAATTCAGTGTCGGTAGACTCGGAAATACATTTATTCATAAACTAATTCAAACTGCATCAGTTTGAACATCCAGAAGAATTTTTTTTTTTTGACACCAAAATTCTGTCAAACAGTTTCATTGGCAGCCAGGTTCCAGAAATTTCCTTCTGAGCATTTTCACATGTTGGCAGTATATTATATGATATCGTTCGCTATCACTTCAGTGAGACTATAACCAAGACATAGTGCAGCAATTGATAGCAATAATCCTCCATATTTGTGGCTCTTGCCGTGTTATGCACACTGCTTATTACACATGATGCTGTTTTGATTAAAGCTGTATCATTGTATTTGTTGTACTCTCTTTATAGCCAACTCCACACATTATATCTTTGAAATTTACATAATGCTATTCTGGATGGGCCATCCATCTTACTGGTTTTGTTCTTGGTTTAAAATATAAGGAAGTTTTGGTTATGGATAATTTTACAATTTTTTTTTTCTTAATTAAATACAAACTGATTATGGCCTTTGAAAAATTTCCCGAAAGCGAGACCTATTTATTTAGTTACTTTTTAACTAGTACTAATGGTCTCTTCCAAAAAAGTTGGGAAAACAGCAAATGTTACATCTGTGCATTTTAAAAGGTGATGTGTGGAGGTTATGTTAATTATAGTTCTGTTAGTCTAGCCTCAGTAGTAGGCAGAGATTCTCAGCATTGGTTTCAAGTGGAAACATTTTACCTCACAAGTCTCGTAGAATCTTTGGAAGATGAACTAAGCTAGTGGATGATAAGAAGTCAAGTAGATGTTTCCTATTTAGCCCCTCGGTATGGCTTTTGACGTACTACCCCATAAAAGGTATAGAAAGGGTTAAGGGAACACACGCACTTCTGTCATGCATATTAAATGGAATGTCATTGCCATATATTAAGGTGTGTCAGAATGATCAGTTTTGGGTCCCCACTTATTCTTGACTTACATGTGCAAGTGATAGCATGGTGGACATTACTCTTAAGTTTATGTGTTAAATCTATGCTAGAGTTAATGCTGGAAAGAGGAGCTGTAAATGGTCGGTAAAGTGGAGGAGTTTAGCACTAAAAACAGTAAAAATATTGAAACAAGATGTACAGATTATTGTAATTGCTGCATTGGCAGCGGTGCTTAATTGGAAAACAGTTTCAGAGGGGTATTTTGGTAGTTATCTTCAACAAAAGTCTGAAAAGTGAAAGTGGATTTTTTAGATACTTAAGAACTGAGAGGTTAGGGGAAATTAATTCAAATATCGAAAAGTTGGGAATTTTAGTTCCATTATGCAACTTCTTGGTACATCCACATTTTGGATATGCTGCACAGGTGTGGTGTGTGTGGGTGGGTTGGTGGGGGAGGTCCACACACAAGGAAGGGCACTGAATTATAAGACCCTGATTTAGAATACGATGAATCCTTAAAGTTAACTGAGTTACTTTGTATGGACTTCAGATGCTTATGAAAAGGTTTTCGAGCATTATTCACAGGTGGACATGAGGGTTCCCTTTTTTTGTGGCTGTCAGGGGTCATTAATACTGGAGGAGATAATTATAAATTAACTAAGATTTCAGATGCTTTGC
The DNA here is from genome assembly GCA_018389105.1 of Nautilus pompilius. NCBI lineage: Eukaryota > Metazoa > Mollusca > Cephalopoda > Nautilida > Nautilidae > Nautilus > Nautilus pompilius. Next base: position 112,413 of record JACATO010000322.1, on the reverse strand, counting down.
AAATATTAGAAAACACGTTTTTGGCAATACACATTAAAGGAATGGAATAAATTAACAGCAGGTGTACTGATAGTGTTAATTGAAAAAGAAATCAAATCAAATAGATAGCTCTCTCTCTCTCTCTCTCTAGGGAGCTCTTGCAAAATCCACAATGGTTGGCTCCATTATGCTATCCACATCAATAATTATTTGGCCCATCCATACATCTCCACCCTCACAAGTATTTGTCAACCCTGGTTTAGCACAAAAATCAGCCATAGATTCCTGATTCCCATTTTAACTTTTTGGTTATTTAATTTTGAATATTCTCGCAAAAACTCAACCAAAACCTACCAGATTTTGTTTTTTCATTGTGTTTTCTGTTGGTTTTCAGAGATTCGCCAGCCCCTCGTCACCCAGCATGTAACCAACCTCCTTAGGGATTTTTTTTAATTTAAAATAGTCCTGAAATGCTTGGATCTTTTAGGCATGAGAAAAAGAAACAAAAAGGTACAAAGGAGACTAAGAAATATGTAGATGATTTTCTGTTTTTTTTTTTTTTAAATTTGAACACTCAGAACTTTTGTTTATTTTGAGATACAGAACTTAAGGGGGAACTGTCTATGTTAACGGTAAAAGAGAAAAGTTTAAAGGAAATTGGAGAAAGAGATCAGTTTCTAAGTACTCTCTCTCTCTCTCTCTCTCCCCCCATCTCTCTCTCTCTCTCTGTACTGACATCATCATCTTTCCTCTGTACTGACGTCATCTCTCGTACTCACGTTCTCGTCTCTCTCTCTCTCTCTCTCTCTCTCTCTCGCTCTCTCTCTCTCTCTCTCTCTCCCTCCCTCCCTCTCCCTCTCTCCTGTGCTCACAACATCGCTCTCTTTGTACTCATGTCATCTCTCTCTGTGTGTGTGCGCTCACGTCCTCTCTGTCTTCTGTACTCACTCATCTCTTCTCTCTCTCTCCCCATCTCTCTCTCTCTCTCTCTCTCTCTCTTTCTTCATCTCTCCCCATCTCCATCTCTCTCCATCTATCTCCCCCCATCTTCTCTCTCCATCTCCACTCTCTCTCTCTCTCTCTCTCTCTCTCTTTTTTTTTTCAAAGGAAGATAAATCAAACCAGACAACCAAACAACCATCCATTAGTTGTCTTGGCTTCTGCACTGAATAGAACAATGTTTGTCTGTAGCTATCAACAGAATGTATTTGTATTAATCATTATCTATTCTCTCCCATCCATTTTTTTTTTTTTTTGAGGGTTGCAACTATTTTTAATTTCTGGATTTTTCGGATATTTTGTCATTAATTCTATTTTTGCCCATCTCTTTCTTTGTTTTTTTTTTTTTAAATCTTTAATTGGTTCAGAATGTATGCACTTGTATAAATCATTATACTGCGATGCTTTTTCTTCATTTGTTTGTCGTAGTAGGGATCCAAAACCACCAGTACCATTGTTATTACATTTTGAGAAATTATATTTGCATAAAGAAGAATTTTTACCTTTCAGGTGAGTTAAAAATAAACTTTTTTTTAAAACTTTAACTTGGAAGGGAATGGTCCATGGATTAACAAAATTTAATTCTGCTGATCATCAGTCATAGAGGATTTTGGTATCCATTAGATTTTTTGGAAACATCAGCATTTTACCTCAGATGGAGAAACACCTGAGTAGTAGGACATGTACCAACCCTCTGAGATGTCCAGGATGGTTAGCCGATAATGAATTGTTTGAGATCCAGCATGAAGAATGGTTTCAAATTTGTGTTCATATCTCTCTCTTTTACCTTATAATGTAGCTATGCTGATGTTACTAAATATCAGTCGTGGTTTAAGTGCCATCTTATTAAAATCTTTCTTCCCTCCTTTTTTTCTTAGCAGGGAACAAATGGTTTTGTTAACCCTTCCTGAGTGGGAATTTCAGCATTTAGGGGGTAACACTTCAACACAAAGATGGCTTTTCTCAACTTTCTGGAGGTTGCATTACGGTTACAGAGTTTTTAAAGTTGTCCACCCCATGCGACCTGGAGTCTAAAATAACAAAAAAAAAACTCTGAAGCTTTGTTTTCTGCCTCTGTCCATTTAACCAATTTTAAAATCACAAACCCTGGTGTACCGGTCGACAGAGTTTAGGTTTTGCTAATTACTTGGAAGAACTAAGATCCATTGTTTCCTGAAATCATTCTGGTGGAACACCTTTGAACTTCCTCCAAACTGTCAATATCCCTAACAAGGGCAAATAAGACTTTCTTGCTGTTGCAGAATACCAGTATAATCTTTCTAAAATGGAAATAAAACTTAATTTTTTCTGTAATTTGAACATCCGGAGAGGAAAGTAAACATGTTCAAATTACGAAAAAAAAAGAAAAAAGACATCAACTTTTTTGTTTGTTTTCTTTTTATTATAAATTTTGGTACATGGGAATGATATCCCCGCGGATAAATATTTATATTTCAGTAGCTTTCTCCTTTCACTATGCAAACTGTTTGCTCTGATCTGTTCCAACAACCCTTTTGAATCTGATTCCGAAAGTTTTCCATAAGAAATTAATTGACAGTGCTTGATTATTACTTTTTTAATGACAGAATACAAATTCTTTTGCCAAAGTAATAAGAAAGTTCCATGTAGCTGAAGATGCTGTTTACCCTTTTGTCAATTTTTCCTCGTCATTCTGTTTTTTCGTAACTTTTAAGCCTTTGCTAAAGCCAAATACGGTGTTAATGAAATCTCGGGGGTTTTTTTGGTAGGTTTATAACTTACAATCTTTCATTCTTATTTAAAAGATTATACAAGACAAGAATTTAAAGCCTGAACTGAATATTCTAGATGAGGACTAACTATATGTTGAGGATCATGAATGTCTGCTTATTCTTACAGTTATATTTGCCTGATCTGTCACTGGACAATACTGCATAACATATTTTAGGTTACAGAGACCTGACAAGAAAATAGACATTGCTTGAGACTCAAACAGGCCATCCATTTTTCGTGGTTAGCACATGGCTGTAAGCTGTAAGAGCGAATGTGGGCCAGATGAAGCTTCAGCCTACAGACAGGCCTGCTTTTGAACAGGACATCCACAGGAAATAAAGTTAGCACATAGTTGGGCAAAAGGGCATTGGTAGAAGTTGGTGGGGAATCTCCAAGGCATTGGATATTCTGCTGTCAAATGTTAACAGAGTGACAAGAGAAGCCATAAGATAACTGTTTATGTGTATCCTAGGTGCCTAAATTCAAGTGAATGGAAACCTTGTGCTGTGAAGAGTTTAAAAAGAAAAGAAGCCTCTGCCAGTCACTTTGAAATGTGGCAGAACATCTGCTGATGTCTACAAGAACCATCAAACATCGGTACAATGGAAGAGTGGTAAGATGCAAGCCACTCCTCAACCTACAGAATGTTAGCCATTGACTGGACTAATGGGCAGCCACCCGCACTCTTCTGCTTTTTCGAACAGCAAGTCGTTTTTCTGAGGAGTCCAGGTTTTACGCAGATTTCAAACAGTGGTTTTGCACAGTCATGTTGCTGCCACCCACCATAGCAATTTTCATTAAACCACCTGCGCTGAGATCGATTCTAATCAGTTCTTCTTTTAACGTGAAAGTCAATAATTGCTGAAACTCTGATGAAGTTGACTATTAGCTGCAAACATATGGGAGAGCTTGCACGATACCATAGAACTGCCACTAAAGCCATTGCCATCCGTTTGCACATCTGACTTCAACTGGGAGTCCACTGTTGTTTTCCTTACCTGTTCTTTCTTGGGTAGTATAGCTTCCTCTCTCTAAATGGCTTTTATTGTCATTGTCCAACAGCAGCCTTCCCCTATCAGCACAAGATTCGTATCATCAGACGAATTATAGTCAATCAAAAAGTATTATACAGCAAGGGGTTAAAAGATGAGGAACATCAGGAATGCGATGGTACAGCAGCATAAATGTAAGTTGGTGGAAAAACTTATGCACTCAAATATGTATTATAAACGACTCGAATGTAGCCCTGCAGAAAATGAATCACATGTGTAAGGATGCGACAATTTTGATATATATTGCCCCATTAGAACTTTGAACACGCACAGCACAAAGTTGGACGTAGTTTTTATCAGTCTTTGTGATTACACCAGCAAAAACTGATGAAACACTGAAAAATTATAACACCTGCATCACCAGCATACAAAATCTCAAAATCACCGTGCATGGATTAACTCTTCGATGAAATATATTTGTTTTTGAGCCGTAAACATTTATTAAGAGCCCAGCTAGCCAAATATAAAAGCGTGAAATACAACATTTTGAAGAAATGCCAATCCTAAATGGTTTTATTGGTAATAAGTAATTAAATTGTAATTATTCACAAATATTTGTCTCACCTCTCTTTGGCAGCCTCCCATATGTAACAAAAATAGACTTTATTATGTTTTAATGAACATGCATGGCTTCCCAGCTATTGACAAAATGATAATCTTTATGATGTGATACATAGAGTTTCCATAATCTGAAGCAGATGTTTCATTCATTATTGCTTCAAATAAAACTATACCAGCTTCTGACATTAGTATATTGGCAATAACAGCAAATGCTCCTCCATCTTAAAAGAAGGTTAATGAAAAAATAAAAAAAAGAAAGATTTTAATTGTTTTTAAAGAATTACTTTAATAATTTGATTTTTTAAAATGTTAAATTGTATATTTAAGATATTTTTAAGTATATAAGTATTAAAACAAAAAATCTTAAGCATTTATTTGCTTTTCTACTATTCGAAGAATTAGATTTGGAGAAAAGATATCTAATAATTTACTTTTGAATATTCCGCTGACATAGCGAATATTAGTAATTGGAAGCATTGAGAAACCTGCAGCTCATTTCTAACCAGATTTTAAAAAGATTAATAAATGACAGTATTATCTAAGAAAGGCAGTGAGATATAACCAGTTAACCACCATTCGTGCCAAAAACATCCTCATTTCTAATGGTTATGAACCACAGGTGGTGATTTTCTGGAATTCCTCTGCAATTTCCAACCATGCATATTTGAAACTAAAAGATATCATCATAATGTCTTTTTGCTTGTCCAGCCCTTTGTGCAGTTACAAAAATCCAGGAATGTTGGAGTTTTAGGTACCATTTTGTTGTAAACCTATAAGTCTAAAATCTATTGATGGAAACATGAAAAATGCCATTAGTCTACTGTACACCACTACTTCCACACTGATGATGCCAGTGACAGGATTAGGGTTAGGGCTGTTCCCATATTGAAGAGATCATGAAAAACATTTCACTGCAAAACAGGGTAGCTACAGCCGTCTAGATCTAGCAAATCTTACTGGTTGGTATTTTGGATGATGCCAGACAGATCCTCAGAAACCATATCACCATACAAAATTATGTGCCAGACGTCCATTTGCTAGTTTCTCTTGAGCAATACTCATTGTCATAAACACAAAGAATCTTTGGAAAAGGATCCAGTGGCAGGCAGCCTTTGATTAAAAAAAGGGGGGGTTGTGTTCAGCTTTCTTTGTATATGATGACATGCAATCACCATTCCTTAGTTACGACCAACAGCAACATTACAATTGACTCTTCAGCCATGTGCCCAGAGTCCCCCCCCCCCACTTTTGAATGCCTCTGGAAGGTCCTTTTTTGATACATAACTCCCAGGAATTTCTCTCCATGGAAACTCCACAATCTTGCCATACCCTTGACCTTGTTGGGGCAACAATACCAGGTGGAGAAGTGGTTATTTAAAGAATGTGCAGATGATGAGGTCAGTTGCAAAGTCCTCATCCACCAATATGCAATATTATGTGAGTCATCATGTGACTTTTTTACTTCATATTCTGTTGTAGGGTGGGCACTGAGGACCACGCCCTCCAGGTGAGGTCACTTGTGGTCAACCTTATGTGGGTGGGGAGGTGAGTACTTTGTTATGGGAAGGGGCAGTCGGAAAGTCTTCCACCCAAAAAGAGTGGAGGCGAGGGGCGCTTTTTGCCTCTGGCCTGCCTGTCTGGCTGGGAAGGTTAGGTGTGTTGAGACCGGTTCTGCTGAGGCCCTTTTTTTCCAAGATTGGTTTTTGGCTGGGGAAGCGGTCACTCTAATGGGGGGCGTTCGCGCCCCCAACTCTGGCTGTCTCGGCGGCCAGATACACAAGGTGCTTCGGCGCCTCAACCCTAACGGGAGCTTGCTCCAAACTGGGTTTCTGCCCCTACACAGCTTCGGCCACCACCCTCCACTCCCTTCTCTTCAGAGATGCACACACATACACGAACTTTCACACGCACCACAAAAAGGTAAATAAAAAAGATCAAAGCAGTCTTGCCCAAGGTTTCGGATTTCATTAGATTGGTATTGCTGATTGAGGGACCTGACTGCTATGGGATGAGAGGGACTTGTATTGCAAGCTCCCTACTACCTGGGGGAGCAATCACTAACATGTCTTGGCCTGGAGTCAGGGACCATAAGTACATCTTCAGGCATCAATGGAGGTTTATGCAATAAGAACCGCCTGCAGGTTTGGTATCTCCCTGCTCTAAGAGGATGCACACACAAAAGATATAAATTGTGTTTTTGTAACAGCAGATAACTTTGTGTTTTGTTTTATTTTTTCACATTGGAAATTAGATATATGATATCAAATTCTAATAGCAATATATTTTGCACCTTATATAAAAATCCAGAATTTGTGATCAGTAAGTAATATTATAAATTAGAAGAATCTAAAAAAATAAAATAACGACAACATTAGATTTTGTTTCGTGTGGGGGGGGAATTGTTTTGCTCAAGAATTATTGAGAAACAGAAAAATGTAACTCTTTTTTTAAGCATCATTTCCCTTGATGCTGTACGTATCCACAGGTATTGTAATTATGACCGGAAGTGAACTCTGTAATCATTTATTTTCAGTATTTGTTTTTAATAAACTATTTTTTTTTTTAAATTCACTTGTAAAATGAAAAACTGTGGACAGTCAGATATATATTTATTTATCTCAAGTGGTTCCTACTGAAACAGACAGAAAGAACTCTCCAATCAACAGTCTGTGAAGTTAATGAAGGTGCAGGTAGAAAAATTCATATCGGAAGTGGGTAAAGCACCGAGAATTTGTTGATGGCTGGTAATATTTGTTTATACGCTGTAATAATTTTTTTTTTCTTTCTGAATCTACTCCTGTTAGATTTGACTCTCACTTTCTTGTTGATTTATTTTATGTATGTATGTTAGATCATTATCTTCATTCCTATTCCAATTGCAAAAATTAGTGATGGGCACAGTTATACTGTTGAGTTACAAAAACTTTTACCGCTGATAACAAAGTGGCCTTATTTTCCCCAGTGGATATGATTTTTATAGAGTGGCTCCTGTCAGTTTAGCCACTTACCTGATGAGCTGAAATCAGGATAGGTTTGATTTCTGATGCCGCCAAATTATGTGAAAACGAAGCATAGTTATCGTATGTGACAACTGGCACCTACGGGGAAATGTTTCTGATGGGTCCCAATGTTGGACAAAGAATTTTGGGACTAATCCACCCTGGCATGGCCAATAAATGGCTTCTTGTTAACATGGCAAGCATGGCGTTTCACTTATTTCACCATTGGACGATATACAGTAGCATTACATCAATATTCATGAATGTCTGGGGGCAACTGACACTTCTCTTGGAGGAAAAAGAATTTTTTTTTTTTTCATATACATACTGAAAATTTTATAATGAAAAGAGCATGCTGTTCTTTTAGCTTGCCCTGCTCTTTCATGTTTCTGCTTCTCGGGTGAGAGGTAGTCAACTGTTTGTTGTAAATTTCGCAATCATTGGGACAAGAAGTATTTTGCTTTCTGACTTAGCAATGTGATGTAAACTGTTGTTCATGGAAAATCGGGAACATTTGAGGTTTGTTTAGGTTTTTGTGTGTAAGAGTTAAGGGTTAGGGCACCTGAATACGAGATGAAAGTTTAATAAAAAAATCAACATGGTAACCTGTTGCTTGTAATTGTATACTTTAGTGATTATATGGATCATTAGCTACCTCTGTTTTAGGTGGAACAGTATGTGTTGGTCAAGAATAGAACAAATGGAAGTTAAAGAAAAGTGTATTATACAATCAGATATCCTATTCATTTATAAAAAAATTCAACCTTTGTATGTATTGAGGGATTACCACTGCTACCAGCTTTGTTCACTAGCTTTCAGACCAAGTTTTAGTATAGTTATTGTGGCTTATACACTAATTATATTTTGTGAAAAAGACGTTGCCATTGTTTTATTTCAAAATGGAATAAACTGAAAATGGCATGACTGATTCTGTAATTTTCAAGTATAGCATTCAGAGATGAGGATGATGTTTGGAACGAAAGATACCTTATAGAAAGTCAACTTTTACTTGCCCTGAAGATTTTGATTAGTTTCTTTATGTATTATATCTTTATAGCATGTAAATATAGAGTAGATGCTGTACTGTGTGTATCTTCATATATCTGCATGAAATTTCACTTTTACATCCACAGTAGTGAAAAGCAAAGGTGTTTTTTGGTACATAGAGGGTTAAACAGTAGTGGTAGAGATGAATCAATTGTAAAGATGGCATTTAACGCATTATAGAATTTTAAGGATTTTTTTTGTTTTGTATAACTCATTTAATAATTGAATAAATAAAATACCCATTTGATAAAAAAAAAATTCAAAGCAAATTATTTTGCCTAATGTTAGGAGAAATATAGGTAGATGTCAGGACGTGTGCTCCTTATGTATTATAAATTATTATTGTAACCATTTAGTTTTAAAATATCATACTTGTTTAGTTATTCAGAAAGTAACCCCAGACTGATTCAGTTGTAGGACTTCATGATTTCTGATTTAGAGACCACAAGGAATTAGTAATTCACTCCAGTTCTGAATTCATTTTTGTGTTTTGAAGCAATGTGATTGTCATTGCACCTTACGCAGTTTTTTCCCCCTCTCATATAATTTATTGGTTACGCTAGCAATTTGACAAGTATAAACACAAATCAATAATGCGTCTAATTATCAGGCATAAGATTGACATATTAAATATTACCCATCTCTCCAATATCCTTTCAAGAATTACATCTCTGGCAAAACAAACTGCAGATTTGCCAATGACCCCCCCCCCACCACCTTATCTCTTGCCGGTCGGGATCTTTCTCAAAATGGTAATGTCCCATCGTCCTTTGCCCATCGTGCCCATGAATCATCCATTTAGATAGCTCAAGGATTAGAATTGCATTATACGGAACCATAAACCATAATAAGTTTGAGAGGATTTTTTCATGAATATGGATATAAAGCATTCATTTGCTGTTGCAAAAAAAAAAGAAAAGAAGAAAGGGTTAGATTTCTTATCATGAAAGGGGAGAGGAAGGGAGGATGTTGACCATCATATGTGGCATTGCACGATGCTTCTCTGATAAAACCAGCATTCTCTGAGATCATTGGTTGATGGCCTGAGCCAGAAATCTCTCAAAGTCACTGCTGACAAGTTGTGTCATGGCCAAAGATTGGGTCATCAGACAGTATTATAATTGACCATTGTCTTGGCTTTGCCGACATCTGCTTTGAATATAAATTTTTCTGTTGTGGATGCTGTTCAAAAAAAAAAAAAAAGATAAAAACAACGGAGAAAATGTCAGGGTTATTAACTGACAGCCACCATTTTCGGAAGCAGGGGGGGGGGTCTTCTCATCTACTGTGGACTGGTCGATAGTTTTGAGTTAATATACTCAACACTATTAGATTTACAGCCAAATCCACCACATTTTAAAACCTCTTTATTGTCTCTTTATATTCACTTTTATGTCTTCTCTGTCACAATAAACTAGGCATCGTTGCCATTGGCAATGCTTGACATCAGCGAGTACAGCACGCTTAGCAGGAGACTGCATCTTGTTCTATTTTCACAATGATTTTGAAAGAAAAATAATCATATTAATACTGTGCGAACTATGTAAATTCAGTCAATAGCCATCATGGACTGTTGGCTTTGTGTGGTTACATGTACTAGCTGCTCGGTTGTGTGGACTGAAATGAAAATTTTCATTTTACTGCATTACTTTTTATTCTCATGAAAGGTTCCATTAACAGCTTTTGAGAAATGATAATAATAACCATAAATCTGTATTTCTACCAAGTATCAAATCAAGTGATGACTCCAACCTTGTCACTCTTCCTCGCTTTGAGTAGAAAGTACCTAATAAAAGTAGCATTGCTCAACTATTCATGATAATTTTCTCTGGAGATGCTGTTGTTGAAAAACCTGGGTGATGATAGTGCTGATGGTATCCATTGTTTAAGCATCCAGACATCATCATTTCTTCAGTACAGATATTTTGAAGTTCTACTTTAAAACAACAACAGAAATTTTAGATATCACGAAATGTTCCTCCTGTTACCAGACATCGATTTACCAATTTTACCATTTTTTTTTTCATCGTTTTGTTGTTGTGTTTTTGTCTTTTTTATGTAATCGGAACAATTTTAGCATGAGTTTTTCAGGTTGGCATCACTTTTTATTATAGGCTGAACATACAGAAGGTGGGAAGAGAAGTTGTTTGGATTTAACTGGTGCCGCTGTGTTCAACAATGAACTGAGATATTTACAGTTTCATATTTCTGCTCTCTCTTCTCGTTTTCACGTCGATTCTTCCAACCAGTCACCAGTTTAGACGAGTGAACCCTGTTAGGGGGTTAGAGAAGCTTGTGCGCAAAGACTGATAGCTCGAGACTGGAGATTTAAGAAGAATTACAATCCATAGGTCCTCTTCTGTGAAGTAAGGCCAAGCGCATTGAAACAGCAGATCCAAGTGTTCCGTAGAAATTGATGCTTTTTTTTTTTTTTTTTAAAAATGGCTACTCTTTCCTTGCAGAAACCTTCCCAGAATCCCCTCCCCTCAAGTAAATACAACTCTTTAAAGATGCTTGTGCGTATTACTGTATGTAACTCCCAGATTTTATGTATTACTTTATATTTATTTTCCAGAATAACCTGTAAAGGAAAGCAGATTATGTTGATTTAAAATTTCATTAAGGGGCATTAGCCAGGATGTAATAAAAGTAAAAAAACAGAATCTCAATTATATCATTTGCAAGCTTTTGGCCACTAGTTTATATAAGATTGGATATTTTTTATCACACACATATATATATATATTGTAGTGCAATGATTGACTAACCTTTGGTTTGCCTTGAATTTAACCTGGTGGTATCATGTCTCCCAACTTTTACTATAACATTTCTGGGTTTTAATAAGTTTAAATGTACTTTTAAAAAGAGACCCACCCCACCCACCCCTGACAGTTTCTATTTTTTTCATTTAATGACATTTTCTCAGGATAGTAGATCAATGGTCTTTGATAATTTCACTAATTAAATTTTTATTGCAAAAACTAGATCTATCAACAGTTAGTTTTGAATATTAATAGCTACCCATGCTGGATACTTTATTTACTGTGGACGAAGGCATGGATCTTAAATTTAAAGACAACTAAAGTAGCATAACCAAACAGAATAAGCATACTCTCATACTGTGTATGTCAGTAATCAACCATGAAAAACTCGACTATTAGGTCTGAGAAATAAGTACATGGACCCAACCTTTTTTTTTTCTGGAATTCTCTAACTTGTTCAAATGGCTGCTTTATATTAAGGGACTACTGTGATGTGGTAGTCCAATGGTTAACCCGCTCGACTGTTACGTTTGGGAGCCTGGTTTGAAATCCTGTCAAGATCAGTTTGGCATATCTCCCGATATTCTTTCTTCTCGCTCTTCTTTGTCAGCTGGCTGCAAGGGGTACTTTCAGGAACTTTGACTATCATCCTGCTTTGAAATGAAGGGTTACAGTCAGGCATCTTCAATAGGTCACTTCATCATGCTGTTGACACTTAAATAATTCACCATCTTGGAATGGACTAGCCTCTATCTCAGCATTATTTTTGGGGTAAAAGTGATGACAAGTTGCCTTGGCAATGTCATGGCCACCAGGAATCTAATAATTGTATATACAGTTTATATTAAGACAATTCATCCAAATCAGTTTTAAGAAGTCCTCTTTATTATCTTTATTTAATTCATTTTAAAAGATTAATATTTGGCCTATTTTAATTATAAGTTACATCTTGATGCAACTGCAAGATGGTGATGTTTAGAAATGATATACTAGGGACATTCAAATGAAAAGCAGCTGAAATAGCATCACTGCTCAGGAAAGCTCACCAATACAAATGGAAATACTAATCAGTTAATGAATTAACGTAAGTTCTTGAGTTTGCTATTTGAGTTGGTCTGCTACCTTTAATCACTTTTAAAATAGCTAGTTTTCATATAACGTTTCTTGGCTTTTACTACTGAAATGTCACGTTTACAGATGGAGTTTGCACACTAGAAATTCGTTGTTGTTGTGTGTTCACCCTGTGAAGAACTTTCGAAAGAGATTTATATTATTTCCTTTGCCAAATCACTTTATTTGATTCTACCTTCTTTTTTTTTTTTTAAAGAAACTTCTATACTGGTCTCCAAACAAAACAAAACTAAAAAAAGATATTTCTGTGCTGAAAAAACATAAAATCAAACAGCGGAACTGAAAAATTGTTTGGATTTCATCAAACGAAGACATTCGAGGTCAGCATTTGCAATAGTTTGTTATTAGCGGATCTTGGCAAAGCAATTTCTCATCTTTAGATAGAGCATACGGCAATGGTTTTCAAATTTATTTCTTTTAATTTCTGCATGGAAATAAATATAAACAGGCTTTTTAACAAGTCTGATGACTGGCGTGCATATTTGCAGGTGCCTAAATTAGATATGTTTTTGTGTTTTCCAAGCATATCCTGGAAATTCAGGTAGATCAGCACAATAGATTATTGAAATAAGCATGTCCCAGCATCCTTTTGTTTGGATTGTATTTTAGAAGACAATGATTACTACCTGATATTTCATATCTGTTGAGTGAATATGAAAATACAAGGGTGTCTTGAGAAATAAATAAAGCTCCTACCTTTTCTATTTCTGGTGGATTTATATTTTCACTCTCTCGGTGTCTACCTGCAGCTAAATGCAACACGTTTAGATTGAATATTGTTAAATATATCCTATGTGAAATTGTTAAAGAAAAAGAAAAAAGTTCACAATGCAAGTGTGTTATAAAGAAGAATTATAAAGTAATAATAGTTAATTAGTAGTGTAATTAGTTTCTGCATTTTGAAGATTAGTTTTCTGAATACTTCATCATGCAGTTAATTGATGATTATACATGGCTAACACCATTGTTCATGACAATGTTACCATTATGGTTGAAAATATTCACTATTATTCTGTTACTTCACAATTAATCCATATAATTTTTAAGGGGCTAGAACCACCCAGAAGAATGTCACTGATAATTTAATTTTCCTTTTCTGAACTACAAACCACATTTTGTTGTTACTGAAAAATTACCACAGGGGAGATAACCAATTTGTCCTGCCTTTTTTCTTGATACAATTATCATAGCACGAGATAATTCTTTGAGAAGACTACTGCTCTTTGTGGCTATTCAAAGGATTATAACAGTGCCATTGTCAGTCAACCCTTTTGCTTATCCCTCTCTTTTCCTTTCTTTTTTAACAGTTGCAGCGAAGTAACAGCTACAGCACGGGTGATGATGGAATGTCATCAGACTATGATGAACAGGATGAGCTGACCATGGTAAGAATATTGTATAAATTCCCTCGGAACCCCATACCTTTCCCCCGAAGCAATATTCTGTCGCTAACTGTTTGAGCTTATTCAGCCTTTTAATCCATAAAATATCCTAAAAGTCAACCAAAATTTATGGGGAGGAATAGACATTTATGGAAATACAAATGGTAATTCTGTTTATCTCTAGTTAGACCTCTTTTGGAGTATGCATTTCAGGTACAGAGCTAAACAGTCCTACGAAGATTCGTAATTGCAGCTCTGAAGAAATATTCTGATTCTCAGTTTTCCCTACGGTGCTTTTGATTTGATACTTTTTTCTGATGTGTAAAGTTGGATATTTCATTAGTAGTGACACATCATTAAGGTCTCAAATTAACCATGGAAAAAAGGGGGGGGATATGGTGGGGATTTTGGAGATTTTTTTCTTTCTTACAGAGAAATGGACTTCGTATAAGTTTTAGAAACTTTAGGTTTTTCTTATACACACGCATACATGCCCGTATTTATAAAGCAAATTACAGATTCATCCAGTTACATTCTATTTGTGTACTTCTTTGCTGAAAATCAAATATGAACATTTAAGAGCCTGAAAATACAATACACCTGTTATCTTCACACGTCAGGTAAACTCACACAGCAGAAATAAACTGGCAATCTTCGTTTTATCATTGAAATGCCTTCTAGTTTATAGTTTCCTCACCAAGATCTGATGCAACAAGTAAGGATGCTCAGAAATTTATTTCCACTACAGCAGATTCTTGAGCATTGGGAAGAATTGTGAGAGGCTATGAAAATCGACAGTGAATAGTTACAGTTATCTGCAGAGGGACTGGAAGTCAGTCATCTTATATAAAGCACGCGCACACGCACACACACACACGCACACCGCCATTGTTCCTTTGAACTAAGTATCTGTAGCGTCCTTAGAGGAATTAACAATGTCATATTTACCATTTTGCAAGTCAGATTACTCCTGTTAATTACCACTCTATTATAGGAAAAGAAAAATAAAAATTTACGGTGTATGTTCATAGAATTTTTGCTCACTGCCCCCCCCCCCTTTTTTAGCCTGAGCTGAGAGGATAAGAAACAGACATTCGTGTAAGAGCTGCTTACCATCAAAGGATTTTTAATGATCCAATTATTCCTCCAACAAAGATTTTTCACTACCTAATTCATTTATGTGAAACACCAACCACAATAATGCTTAAACTTAAGAGAGAGAGAGAAAATTGTGCCTGTGTTCATTTTTTACAAGAAGATGTAGTTCTCATAGCATCATTATATGGTGGGAACATTTTCTTAATTCTTGGCAGAGTGAGGTTTTCTTTAGAATTCCTTACAAAAAGTCTTTGACAAATGTATAGGTTGCAAAGTACAGGGAGGTTGGTCAGTTCTTGTGGCATTGTATTGTGGGAATGTAGAGAAACTTGTTTTAGAACACATACACAGAAAGAAAATCTCATATTTTGGCAGGGCTGCTGGGAATTAGGCATTGGCGATGGTAGACTGTCCGCAGAGGTGAGGAGTGCAGTCTGATGGTAGAAACTGCAACCGTTGGCTGTTTCTTTGACAGATCAATGCCAAAGTTGCAAAGTTTCTGTAGATTTGAGAGGCCTCAGGTCCCAGACTCAGCAGGCACTGCGGACAGCTATTTATGGGAGATTACTAGCCGGTTTGAAAGTAGCAGCATCATTAGCCTGAAGAAGTTAGGAAGAAAACAACGACATGTTAGCCATTTTGACCTAAAGCAACCAGATTTCTATATTCATTTATCGCCAATATCAGTTCAGATCTGCAGTTAACTTTTGTCGTTGAGTTTTTCTTTGTTTTAAACAAACAATGTTTGTTAAAAAATTTCCTTCTTGATTAAAATTTTTTATACCTTAGCTGACCGCTAGTTATATTTTACTGGAATTTTGTAAATTTCTTTCAGCGAAGTCCAGTAAAAATTCTTTATAATTTTTGTTCCAGGTGATAGGAAATGCAATTGGTGGAAGGGGGGAGAGCAAGAGGAAAGAGGATACAATATTTACATCTTGACGGAACATAAACTAAATTAACTTTGAATTCTCGACGACCATTTGCGAGTAGACGATGTCAAATTATTTCTTCTCAAAATGATGTTTTGGCAATGTCATATGATGATGAAATGTTTTAATTTGATCTCTAATCCATACTCTTATTTCTGAAATCGCTTTTCAGAACAATAGAACAAAGTCAGAGCAGCTACCCTCAACACAATACCATCATTATAGATAATTCAAAATGAAATCTTCCCAGATTCTCAGTTTAATTAACAAAAGGAAGTGGAGTTCTGATTAAGTTTGTGCATATTTTGGCTATTATGTCAATAATTAGGTGAGTCAAGATGGCTGCGTAAGAAGTATTTTACCAGCAGCGGCTGCAACCAGCCCATTTTTTTTTTTTTTTTATGTTGGATGATTATTGATAATTCTCTTTCAGAGATGTATGGTATCATTCTTTCCTTTGCTCTCCATACTAACTTTTGTAATAACTACTTGTATGATAAATCCATATGAATGGCTTTTATTTTCTCTTGTGGTGATGATTTCCACCATATTGCCCAAAGCCTCGTGAATATTCAATGGAAACTTTCCTCTTGGAGAAAATTCCAAATGAAAAATAAACATGGCTGCGTGCTTAATAAAGAGTCGACACGGCAAGAATTCCAGGAGATAATCCGTGCTGGGCAAGTCATCAGGACGCAAATTAAAATCAAACAGCTTTGACGTATCAAACAACAGTTCTTTCTCCAAGGGATTGCAATGAGATCCCAGGCAGCCGCCATGATTTATATGCGTACCATTGGTCAAAGCTTAGCGTGTTCTTTCTGCAAAACCATGAACAGTGATTCCCAGTTCTCTTCCAGATTGAAGACTGTTATTAGGTTACTATTAATGTTCAGAGTTACGGTTCTTTTGGGGATAATGTTTATTTTCTTTAAAACCAATCAATGAATTAATTTTCTTCTTACATTCTGTTCTGTGAACACCCTAACCCTTTACCAAATTAAGGAGAACATAATCAATGTGTTGTTTTTTGTTTTATTCTGATGTTAGTTCCATATTTAAATTTTCAACACATCTGTCTTCCTTTGGACAGGGTAGCTAGAACAATAATAGAATATCTTTTATATATCCCTGACTTTATGCCTGCGCTCTTGCATAGTACAAATGAACTATCATCATGGTTGGTACTTAGTATATCTTTAATTTGCTTTATGCAGAACGTGAACGTGCCTTTGTAACATGAAGATGAAGATGAGTTGATTTATGTATTTTACCTCAAACTTCTGTATTTTTTATATAATTAAGGAAATATTCTTAGCGTTTCATTCAATGGTGCAATCACATGACTTTTAATCAAAGATTTTGGAAATCTACTGAAATTCATTTTCTGTTTGCAGTATTGACTTTGCACACCACCATAGAAGTGTGCAACAGGTGATGTGGTATGGGATAATAACGACAGTTATTGCCCACTTCTGGAGTTCAGATATTATACGTGATTATCTCTGTTATGTAATGAATGATAACTCATCCTTAAATTGGAAAACTGGTGAAGGATTTTTAAAATGAAAAGGGGTTATAGGAAAGTCTGGAATTCATTGTGCGAATGAGGTGCATTTTGTTTTCTATAAAAGCTAATTATGATTAGGTCTCAAGTAGAAAAGGTGTGAATCTGGTTACTTTTCTTCGCTGACAAACATTCACTTAAGATATTATAAATACATGAAAGTTTTAGAATAAATCTTTAATCGTGCATCACCTCTTTGATATAACAAATTTCTGGGTGGCGTGATGGTCCAGTAGTTAGCATACTGAACAGCTAAGGTTGAGGGCCCCAAGTTCACTTCCATTTGGCTGAGTTTGACAAACCTCCCTGGCAAAGTTTCTCTTCTATCCATCTGAGTCATCTTCCACATTTAAAATAATACAAAGATTATGAGTTTCGGTACATCTCTCATGTCACACAACTGCATGAGGAGTGCTGTAGTGGGACTCAACGACAGCTCGCCTGCACATGCCGCTGTAGGGGAGAGAGTAGGACCACCCATTACTTTCCTGACATCTACCAACAAGAGTACAAATTTCCTCACATGTAGTCTTGTATTTCCTTGTGTCCATGGGTAGTGTTGTAAAGCAACTCTGCCTGGTAGTGAATAACGATGCAGGGAGATAACTCACATCAACCTTAGTAGTTTTATGTACTTTTACTGATAATAAGGGATGGTTGCTTTTTGTGGGGGTAGATGGCAAACTTTATCCTTCTTTGAAAGGGAAAAAAAAATTCTTAATGTTAGCGAAATTAAATATGATCTCTTGGTATTATAGATGTGCTGAACTAGAAACTTAGAAATATGTAAATGCAGTAGGATGACTGGCCATTTTGTGGATGCTGTTGGGTATTTATTTATTAAAGATGCACCAACTAAACTGGTTTCTCATGAAGGGAGTACACTGTTTTATATAATATGATGAAGAATACATTTTAGGTATTAATTTGAAGCTTTAAGAAATTACATATATACTTTTGTTGACTAGCTATTGCGGTAACAAGCATAAGGCCCCTTTTATCTGCTGGGTGGTCCCTTTGAGATTTTCTATTGGTTTGACTCAGCCAACTCCAATCAGCTGTGTCTCCTGATAGAATATAAGTTATGCAACAAGCTTCTTCCATAACTGTCTGCTCCCTTACCCTGAGCTTGCTTTATGAAGCAGCTCTAGAAGGTCATAGGGACTGGAAGGTTCTAAAACTTACATGAGCTTCCTTTTACAAGCAAGTGCATCCTTCAGTCTATTTTTAACATATTTACACTCTTACTAATGTCACATTAAATTAATCTTCTGGTTCTTTCTCTCTGCCAGCCAGTAGAGAAGAAGCATAAATGGATTTTTATCCATTGCTCCATATGTTAGGACTGTAGTTCTCAGTTCACTGGTAAAGCCATCCTGTGTATCTTGTATGTATGTGTACGGTGCCTTGCCACAATAATTTGGCAATCTGTTGTTGTTGTGATTCATTAGTTTCTTGTGGAAAACAGCAAACAAAGATAAGCAGTAGAATAAAATTCTTTATGTTACTGCACAATGAGGCCTCCTGTTTGTCATCACATCAGCAAGATTCTATATTACAGTTTGGTCCAGGTCCCCTCATATCCATCAAGAGTTTCCTTTATATTAGCAGGATGTGTACAGGTTGCTTTTAGCTGGCAATCCAGATGTTCCCACAGGTGTATAATTGGATTACTGAAAGAAAAGCTTGAATGTCTTGATTTGTTTCTCAGACAATGGTCACATGAGAGTTTTTTTCTAACAAATGCCAATTGTCTTCCCACCATATGACATCGTGACCTAGACTGTGATATTGCTGCTTTCACTGAGTTTGAAGATCTTCTCCAAACCCAGGCACAACCTTCAGACATGAATTTTTGAAACCTGAATGCATTGTTGAAGAGAAATAAGTTAATCTCTCAGATGTCAATTCATTCGTGGACATAAGTCTTATAGCTGCGTTCAAGCTGAAAAATGATCTTACCTCTTCTTTTCCATCACTCTTTCTATTTCTCTCATCTTCATTACTGTATATAATTTGCATATGTATCAGGATCAGAGATACACACACTGTAGACCATGTATGCTTGACTGGCAGTTTTTCCTTTTATCTTGGTTAGGCTATATTTTATGATCATAATGGATACCATGTTAACCCACAATTTCATAATCTAAGGTACAATTTTGCTCTTGACTTTTTGCCTTTTTGTTTTATCAAAGAACCCTTCCATCTGTCTTTAATGCATTCCTTCCTAGAAAAGATTCTAAAAACATCAATATGTAAGTTGCTGTAGTGGGAACAGGCAACACAAACTTCATGCTTATTCATGATATCCATGCCCTTAAAATGTGGTCTTTTCCTGAATTGTCTACTCCAAAACAGGTCCTGGTAATAATGATTATACATGGAACACCAAACTGCTGAACATTCACTATTGATAGTATAATTTAATGCATCAAATAGTCCCTTTGGCTTAGAGTCATATACATGCTCTTGCATTGCTTTCGATCATTTAAATACCATAACTCTGAAAGTTTTCTTTACTACCTGTAGTTCTTATGTTTAAATCAATCATTTAAACGATTTAAATTATAATTATATATTTTTTGAATCAGTGATGTCTCCTAGCCATCATCCCATTTTTGACTCTCCATATAACAGAGACTCAAACACACACAGAGAGAGTCTGTCTCTCTCATACTTAATGCAGTACTTGTAGGCAACTGAACATTACTGACAACAGGACATTTTTTTGGTTCACCTACTTGCTAACTTAAAACTGAAAATGATACTTTTACATTTTATGACTGACTCTAAGTAATGATAAAAGGAAACAAATATTCCAACATGTATGAGACATTTTTCTTTTTAACGTATAATAGAAATATTACTTGTATAGATTGTTGAGGAAAAAACTGAACAAATCTTAGAAAATCAGAAAAAAATAACAAACTTTTGAGTAATGATAAAAATTTACTTTATTAATCTCTACTTAGAAATGTGAGACTGTGAACAAAAAGAGGAGACTGGAAGAATATAAAAACTTCTGACAGTAACAGGCGACTTTGCCAGAATGTGGAAACTTCTGATAATAATAGGCGACTTTGCCAGAATGTGGAAACTTCTGATAATAATAGGCGACTTTGCCAGAATGTGGAAACTTCTGACAATGATGGGAGACTTCTCCAGAATCTGGAAATTTCTGACAGTAACAGGCGACTTTGCCAGAATGTGGAAACTTCTGACAATGATGGGAGACTTCTCCAGAATCTGGAAATTTCTGACAGTAACAGGCGACTTTGCCAGAATGTGGAAACTTCTGACAATGATGGAGACTTCTCCAGAATCTGGAAATTTCTGACAGTAACAGGCGACTTTGCCAGAATGTGGAAACTTCTGACAATGATGGGAGACTTCTCCAGAATCTGGAAATTTCTGACAGTAACAGGCGACTTTGCCAGAATGTGGAAACTTCTGACAATGATGGGAGACTTCTCCAGAATCTGGAAATTTCTGACAGTAACAGGCGACTTTGCCAGAATGTGGAAACTTCTGACAATGATGGGAGACTTCTCCAGAATCTGGAAATTTCTGACAGTAACAGGCGACTTTGCCAGAATGTGGAAACTTCTGACAATGATGGGAGACTTCTCCAGAATCTGGAAATTTCTGACAGTAACAGGCGACTTTGCCAGAATGTGGAAACTTCTGACAATGATGGGAGACTTCTCCAGAATCTGGAAATTTCTGACAGTAACAGGCGACTTTGCCAGAATGTGGAAACTTCTGACAATGATGGGAGACTTCTCCAGAATCTGGAAATTTCTGACAGTAACAGGCGACTTTGCCAGAATGTGGAAACTTCTGACAATGATGGGAGACTTCTCCAGAATCTGGAAATTTCTGACAGTAACAGGCGACTTTGCCAGAATGTGGAAACTTCTGACAATGATGGGAGACTTCTCCAGAATCTGGAAATTTCTGACAGTAACAGGCGACTTTGCCAGAATGTGGAACTTCTGACAATGATGGGAGACTTCTCCAGAATCTGGAAATTTCTGACAGTAACAGGCGACTTTGCCAGAATGTGGAAACTTCTGACAATGATGGGAGACTTCTCCAGAATCTGGAAATTTCTGACAGTAACAGGCGACTTTGCCAGAATCTGGAAATTTCTGACAGTAACAGGCGACTTTGCCAGAATGTGGAAACTTCTGACAATGATGGGAGACTTCTCCAGAATCTGGAAATTTCTGACAGTAACAGGCGACTTTGCCAGAATGTGGAAACTTCTGACAATGATGGGAGACTTCTCCAGAATCTGGAAATTTCTGACAGTAACAGGCGACTTTGCCAGAATGTGGAAACTTCTGACAATGATGGGAGACTTCTCCAGAATCTGGAAATTTCTGACAGTAACAGGCGACTTTGCCAGAATGTGGAAACTTCTGACAATGATGGGAGACTTCTCCAGAATCTGGAAATTTCTGACAGTAACAGGCGACTTTGCCAGAATCTGGAAACTTTTGACAATGATGGATAACTGTGCCAGAATCTGGAAACTTCTGGCAATGATGGATGACTGTGCCAGAACGTGGAAGCAACAAGACTTTTTTGAAGTATTACTGAATAATACACTCAGGTGTAGGAGAGACCACTAGCTGCAACTTTGTAATGTTGGTCTCTGATGCAAGATTTTAAAAATGTAAAAAGAACCATGGTATAAAGTATGATTACCTGGAAATAATCTAATAGATAGCCAGGAATGAAAAGAAAATACTGAGCAGAGAAACAAGTGTAAGAAAAGAAAAAGGAAGACAGAAAACAAAAGCAACAACAAAATTACCCTGCTTAGGGGAGGGTAGTATTGCTGAGACTAGTACTGAATTGGGAGGTGGTTGATATCAACTATGAAAGTACCATTTTCTCTGTTTTTATGATTAATTACCAACTGAATTAAGGAGAAATTTAGGGCCGAAAAGGCTAAAATTTTTACTTGTCAAACAGGCGAATCTCATGCAGATTTTTTTTACATCAGGTAAGTCTGCTCGCCATTTGTCTCGTTAATAAACGACAGTTTACTTTAAATTATCTGTTGGAATTATACCTTAGTATTGACGGAAATTTATGTGTGGGCACCTTGATATTCATGAAGTATTTACTAGTGTTGGCTGAAATGTACTCTTGTTTACTGATGTATACCCTGATAACCTTGAAACAGGTAGTTGAACTTAATGACTGTATTAAAGTATATAATGAGAAAACTATATAGCAGTGATACGTGTCATGGAAGTGTACCTGGTACACTCATTAGGTTGATAGGCACATTGCTTGTTTGTTTTCTATCCTTTTCTTAACTTTACACCTGCAGAAGTTAAGTCAGAGCTGTCCTCGGGGCATGCTGGCTCGGGCCAACATCAGCGATAAGGGAAAGGACTTGAAGAATGATCTCAAAAAAAGGATCCTCAGGCCCAAGGAGCCCTACTACAAGCAGAAGCAGGTGTGTACTTTTCCTGAATAGCCCCGACCGCCTTCCTGTGGTGGTGACGAGGCCATGAATCAGAATTGTCTGAAGGTTTTCGTGTTTCCATAATGTGGAAAGAATGGGTGTACAAAAGCGCTGCATGCTGATCAATATACTTGCCCAGCATTATTTCAGTAACAGAAAACTCGCTTGATCATTAATTTATTGAGGAATCTGCCTTCCGTCCTCTCGTGTAAATTGCCAAAGGAGAGATAACCTATTGTAAGTTCTATTATTTATTACTTTCTCACATTTGTAGTTACTCTCCCCTTCCAAGCACCAACAATTTGACCGACGAGAATTTAGAAAGTCATTGCATTTTGAATTATGTTTTTATTTTTACTTTCTTATCAAAAATTGGTGACTGAAAACAAATTGGAAAAACTTTTATTTGCTTTTTTATAAAATAATTTTTAAAATACTGATTTGTATACCATCTGATTACAGATAGTTTTCTGTAAATTTGATAAACTTCTTTATTGAAGGTGGAAAGAGAGTTCAGAGATGGTGGACCAGACATTAATCAGGGAATTCCAGCAGATTTTGTCCACCACTGTGAGTATTTTCGAAACTTTTTTTAAAAAATGGTTTTCTTTTTTAAGAAGATTACATAAAACCATTCTAATTTCTCCCTCTTCCCATCATTTTCATTTTCGTCATGTTTTTAGTTTAAATAGTCAAACCTTTAGGTACTCTGACTGCGGACATCTGTTCTGTTATGTCTGTGTTCAAAATGAAGAAAGAATTAACCCATCGCCAGCAACCAGCTACGGGATCTTGGCCCTCAATCTTAAACTGAAACTTCCTGTGCTGTTAGCATTTAAAAGAAAGAATTCAGCCGGTTATGCCATGCTTACCGAAATTATTTGCTCACTTTCAGAAACATGCTGAAAGGTTAAGTTCTGGATGGAGAAATATACTTCAGACTTTCTAATTAATAAGAGCAAGCATTTCATGGATCATATGATCATAAATTTTTTTAAAGTAACACATAGCAGTTCATTGCTACGATACACGCACGCATCATGTGTAGAAGCTGAAGAGATATGCAGTCGGTGCATAACCCATCTGATGTAGCTGCTCTTCCACTCCTCCCGGCCTTGTGATCTACAAGAACTCTCGCTAGGTAGCAACCATGTCTTCCTTCATCCTGGTGTTTAGATTAAAATACACATAAGTTTGTGCTAGATTTTAACTGGTTTCTTCTCACTCGTGTTCTTTTTCTTCAGTCGTTAAAATTTTTATGTAAAGAGAAAAAAAAAAGTAAATTAAGTGAACTGACTTCTTGAACATCACTTTTATTCTGTGCCAATAGTAACTAAACTCACAAGTTCAGGACCGGAGATCAAGATGCTAATATCTAATTAGGGGGGGTGCCTCTCTTATTTATCTTTTAAAAAAAAATAGTAAAATTCAGAATAACCTCCTTTAAATCTCTCTGTGTTGAGGGATCGCATGAAAGTTAAGTCATTCTAGGAATAAATACCACATGGGGTAGATTTGTTTAATAGTTGAATTCCTATTTGATTTGTCCCTTTTACTCCACTTAAGGGTCTAAGGGAAGTAACTGAGTAAGCCTTAGCAGAGGCAAATCAGTACTGTGTCACAAAATGTTATAGTTTCTTTTCACACATTTGGTACTAAATTTGACTTTTTGTTTAGGCTCCAGTGTTTTTCTCTAAAATTGTCTAGTAATTTCAATTTATTATAAAAGATGACTGGTCCCGTGTCAGCTTTTTTGTTGAGCCCCACATCAGGGGACATAACTGCGGTGGAAAAATAAACTCACTCAGGATAAAAAGGGCACACGATACCCTCATTTTTGTAACAAAGATAGGAAATGTATGAAAAACTGTACCCTTTCTTAAAAAACGCAAACAAATATATATATATAATATATTTTTTTTTATAATGTAATGAATGATATTTTGGACGAGTATTTGTCTCCCTTGGAATAGCAGATTCAAGTGCTAAACCAAATTGATATAGCTGACTGCAGTCACATTGGAAAGATTAGTAGGTTACTTAGGACAGGCAGTTTGCTACAGAAATACTATCTATACAGGTGCAACATTCTCTTGAAGCTTTGTTCAGTGATAGAGAATGTCATAAAGTAAACAATTCTTTTTTAAAAAAGAAAACTGTGGCTGTATTTGCTGTTACCTAAGTACATAGGTATAAGTTTCTGATCAGTCAGGGCGGCCACAAGAGAAGTTGGGATAGAATTATATGGATTTTCAGTTTTCAAGGTATAATTTTTGTTTATTTTTTTTTTTAAGATTTAAAACAAAAAAGAACTAACTGTAAATTGTTGAAGTACAGGTTTTATGTCCGTACGGTACTGATCTCCTCCAGTCGAATGCTGTGCTGTCTTTACAGTTTAACAACATAATAATGCACATTTCTGATGATGATGTTGTTTTTGTAAATTCCATATTTTAAAGAGATTTGTTCTTTTTGTGTGTATAGAATGAAAATAATGCAATGAGGGATATATTTTAAAATTCCCTAATAAAGCTGCTGCAGGTTTGAAGTTATTTTAACAAAACCAAGTGATCAGACTGCTGAAAATCATCTGTCAATCAACTATACAGCTGAGTCAGCTTAATGAGATCGCATGACTGCATAGGTCACTCAATTTAAATTAGCAAACAAAGTGATTAATGACTGGTTTTGATTTCATAATCACATTAGCTGATTGCTAAAATAGCTCTTGATTATTAGAACTGACGTGGAATGCAGGCTGCTCCTTACTGAGAAATAGAAGATTGTGTAGCTCTGGATGGAAAGCCGTCTTCACTCTGTTTTTAATGACTGATGTAAGGAACTCCAAGACCATATTTACCTGGCTGGTCTTGGTGCTATATCTTCTAGTCAGTCTGTCTTGATGATGTTACGATTGTTTTTGATCAACTTTTAAACTCTATAAATTGTGGGAAATGGATTGAAAGAAGAATGCAACAACGAAGCAATTTATGAAGAAGTAACATTCTGGGCATGAAAAGGTTAACTAGTGTTAGTTGTGCTAAAACCAGAAGCATTTGGCCTACCTTCCTGCCATTGTCATGCACTTCACTGATCTGCAACTCATATAGTGCCAGTCTCGATATTGTCACTTTGGCTTGAATTTTTTTTGTTTTTTTTTTGTTTACCATAGCATTCTTTTGCTCTCTACTATGGCTATATTACCAAACCTACGAAATCTCTGTTTCCCAAGAGTGGCCACATTACACAGACTGTCAAAATGAATGCTAACTGGAAGATATCAAGCTGAGATTTTATGTGGTGGCAGAGTGAAAAGTGCCTTCCCTCTCCTGGTGAGAGATGAATGAATCCACCATGGTTTGTATCCATCTTAAAGATGTATGATTTATTTTACTTTTTAACCAAAATGCCTGCCCTTTGTGACCAATTGGATCTAAAGTTTTACCTGGATCCATGTGCATCAAGAGACATGTGAGAGTTTGAGTCATTTGCTGTGAAAGCTGTGTACTGCCAATATGTAAGAAGCCTGCCTAAATATAATTTGCACCAGACAAGATAGCAGCCTTTATTTACATCCGACACTGATGACTTCTGTCAAACAACTTGTCCAGTACAGCCAAGTTACGTGGTGACGTCAATGTGGAAATTCGGCTTCTTATGCAGACCTCGTTTAATCACTTAGGTGTGGTTTGAACTCATAGTTATAGCAACTGCCATCTAACTGACGAAGCAGAAAACAAACCTCATGGCCTATAAACTTTGGTTCAGGTTAGGCTGGAATTATGGACACTGGTCAATAATTTACACATCATAGAGCTTATATCTGAGTGTTGCTATACTGAGGCCTTAACTGAAATATAAATGCACTGATTTCCATCTGTTTACTCGTGAGAATGAAAATTAACCTTTAAACACCAGCATTGTGACTTTCTATTTCTATTCTAGCATATTTATGTTTGAGTCGAGCCCTCTGTAAAATGGCGCGGTCAGAACAGAATCCTGCCAGTGGCTTCTGGATTGACAATGAGGTTCCAGTGACTGCTGCTTCATTTCATGCTAGTAGGTGTCATGATAAACCAGCTAAACTGCCCACCAGGCCTAACTTATCTTTAATTTATTTTTTATGACTCCAGTATAGAACCAGAAGATTATGCAGCATCTCCATGACAACTGATTACAAAAGAAAATATGGGAGTTAGGCACAAAACCCCGAGCTGGACACTATGCTATTTTAGCTGAGTAGTATTTGAATGTCCCCAGTACCAGTAAGTGCCATCTAAAGGTGACCTTTTGGATCTTCATCTCACTCAGCAAGGAAGGATGTTAGTGTGGTGCTTGATGTCAGAGAATTATTACTTTTTTCATACGAATGTTATAGTTAATCAGCTACTACAAAAAGAAATGATGGCTATCAAACCTTCAATTAAAAGTGTTCTCAAAGCTATTGATTGTGTAACCACATCGTGTACTCAGTGAGAGGAGAACACTTACCATCGCCTTTTATGTAAGCTGTTGTGTTTTTACCTCTTGTAACCCAAGAGCCCAAAACTGGAAGTTATCTACACGTTCATAAAATTGCAACATCCCAGTTAACCTGCACAATTTTTCATATGTGCAACTAGAAAGTCAATCTAACTTTTGTTTGCTTTAAATAAGATCCTTCATTTCCCTGATATTATTGCGCCCCCTGTAGACTCTCAGCGTTCTAAGGACCAAAACCTGGCTGAATACTCTAAATAGATCTGACCAAGGCTATATCACGTCATTCCCAAGCAGTAAAAAATTCTTGATTAATGCGATCGATGTGTAAAAATTGGATTTTAAAAAGTTAAACTAATTGTTCTCAAACAATTGGTTTTCTTCCTTTCTTTCAGAAACCTTTGAAATTCAAGTCTTTTGTACATCTTTTATTTGTTTAAGTAAAGTAACAGTATCAGTGAAAGGTTTCTCGTTTTATATTGCAGGTCATCATCACCAGTACCTGACTTCCCCGGGTCTCACAGGTACCAAAACAGCTGATGGCATTCCCATTTACTCCGGGCCCTTCCTAGGCCAAGCAAGGGCGCTATTCAACTATATCCCCGAGCCACACAAAAAAGATGCCTTGACATTAAAGGTGGATCTCCATTACACATCTTACATGTTTGTTTCGTTTGTTTCCTCACAACCCCCCCCCCCCACCTGAATGGACTCATCTTTGTTTTGTTTTTTGTTTTTTTTTTTGTAGTTTTCCATTACCAGGAGACAGCTCGTTTCAAGGTCTCGGAAAAACAAGATACATAGTGCTGTAGGTCTTTACGAGCTATCAAGGCAACCAGAACTTGTAATCTGTTTCTATTTCTATTTTGCAAGCTGGTGGCCATAATTGTATTTTTCTTTTGTTTTTAATATCCGTACACAATGGTAGCCGTCGTCAGACAAATAATTCATCAAGCATATTGGCAGATATTTTGTAGAAATGCTTCTATAGACAAAAGTTTCAAGATTAGTGTTTTTTTTTTTATTTGTTTTGAATATCTACATATTGTTTTTTTTAAAATAACCCAAAAATCGTGCGTGCGTGTGTGTGTGTGTGTCTTGATGGACTATCCGCTTGTTAAACTACTTGTCCCGGTTTCTGCATTCTAAGGATATCTCAAAGCAGCGAGGGATGCATGGGGTATCACCCTTGGTGATAACCCCCAGAACCTCTACCACACATCCTGGAAAACCCTTTGTTTTCCAGATGTGGAAGGAAACAGGAGAACCATGGCCAGCTGGTGAAGAAGAGTGGGAAGAAACCATGCTAGAGAGGTATCGAGCTCAACCGTAACTATCCAGTAGTCTATCAAGCCCCACTCTTTGGACCTATAAACTGATAATACATGAAATATGGGTCTTTTAAACTAGCGAGTCTGTAGTTATCATCATGTATATAATCCACATGTTAGTGTTCTCATTTCTATAATTATATCTGCCCAGCAGTTTGCTTTAAAAATGTATTGTTTTTCATTGGATTTATTGGTAAGAAAATTGTAGCCACTATTGTTCACTGTCATAAGATATCACATTAAAATAGGGTCAGACAGTCCTTTAACAGTGACACATCTACAGTTTAGATGGTGTCTTCTCATGCCGTGGATGGTCCATTTTATAGCATTCTAAGGAATGTTGTACGGTTTCTTCTCTGGTATGATTATTCAGTATCCTTAATGCATTCTGACAGTTATTGTTGGCTCTCCCTAGGATGTCTAATAAGTTTGATTGGGAAAAGATCCAGTAACATGGCAGAAGCATTCTATTTTCCCTGGATTAAATCCATCAGAATAGTGCCATGACTGAGACATGTATTGCCATTTTAAATGGATCCCAATGTTGTCTCTATCAAGTTATGCTCAATGCCTGCCTACATCATTGGTGATTTTCTACCATACTGTCTTGCTGCAGAACATGGATAAATGGAGTTTTGTTAGAGTTGCCTCACCAGTAAGATATATGATGCCAAAAACTGCAAATATTTCTGCATTTCTTCCAAAGTTGCTTTCCAGATCTGTTAATGACTCCTGATATCTCTTTATTGTCAGAAAGGAGACATAATCCATGTGATTAACATGGTGCAACCTGGACTGTGGAAAGGTCTTCATAACAAGAAGTTGGGAACATTTAAGTTCTGTCATGTGGAAATGATCACCGATGACACACCGCGCTGCCAGAGGAAAGACAGGATTCACCGGCGCAGGAACTCCCAGCGATCCAAGCCCCGGAATGTGGAGGAACTAATGCAACGCATCGGCTTAGAAGTTGGTCATATTTTAATTCTGTAAATTTAAAAAAAAAAAAAGAAAAGGGTTACAAAATTAGCGATAAAGTAAAATTTGGATAGATTTCCTAGCCTTGCTTGAAATTTGCCGCACATCGCATAAAATACTTTTAGTCCTTCCTCCAGTCTCATTTTATGCTAAAATGCAGGTGTTCACGGTGCTCGAGCATCCAGGCTGGCTACACATCTGAACACTTCAGTAGATATGCTCTACAAATGGTTACTGATATATTTATTTAATGTCTTTTCTTGAGAGCTAAAATTTATTTTCTCCTATTTCAAATTGTTCTTTAAAGATTAAAACCTAATCCTATCTTTATTGTGGTACCTTTCACAGCACCTTACAAGCATTTTCCTTCTGAATGGCTACGACAAGCTGGAGACATTTGTGGACATTGATGAGGATGATCTGAATGAGCTAAACATCCGTGACCCTGAGCAACGGGCAAAGCTGCTCACAGCTGCAGAATTGCTTGTTGATTGTAATTGTAAGTATTATCTGGGTCTGGCTTATCCTGCTAACTGCATGTCTCAAGCATAGCCCAGAAGGCGACCCCACCGTAGAAAAATGTACAGAGATGGCTCATCCACAACGGTGTGGTTTGATGAATCATGTAGTATCACCTGACACCAGAGTCCCACACAAGTTGGTATGGGCACCTCTTGTTATGACTTGTGTTTGAAGTTTGTTCCGTGGTATACATTCTTGACTAATCTGTGTTTGGCTGACACATCTAAGTCACCTCAAACATGCTCAGTTGGGTGGCTAGTCTAGCACATTTGAGAAAACTTGTCACCCTGGCTTTGAGAGGGTGGACATTGTTTTACTGTAGAAGAGGAAAGGATAACAGAGCATGACTGCTGCCACATCTCTTGGTTCTGGTGTTGCATCAGTGGATGAGTTTGGCTAGGTTCTTGAAAAATAACACCATCTTCTGTTAATTTCTGCACAAAATAAAATGAAAACTTACATGAAAGGAGAGGAATTTTTCATTCAAACTAGAGCATTAATATTTCCTTTTGTTTTAGCTCCAGATATATTGGAATGTGCTCCACGAAGTGATGAGCTAGGCGCCACACCCTCTGACACACCTGCCAGTCTCTCCCCACCAACCATATTCAATACTGATCCTCCTCCCCCAATGCCAATTCAGCCAATTTGTAGGGACTCTGGATTTTATGCAAGCAGCGAGAACTCCATACATAAAGGCATCCACTTGGCGAAGTCGTTTGATGAGGAAACCCAGAAGAAACGATCTGGCCAGAGTGGCCCTGACGTGGGACACACAAGGAATCTGAAAACCAAAGCGTGTCAGACCAACCATACAGTGACGGCAGATTCCAGTTTACTCACAGATGATAAAGAACTCTCAGCAGAGGACCGAGAGGTCAGTGAAATCACAGATGGATTTATGCAAAAGGATTCTCACAAGTTATCACCTAAAATAGTGTCAACTCTGGACACAGCCCAGCGATGTTCAAGTGCCCAGCAAGCCAGTCGGGACAATGTAGCCAACGGATTCATTTCCCACTCCAGTTCGTTTTCTAGCATGTCATCAGGATGCACGCATCTTAGCCCCACGTTCCATCACAGAGCGAAGAAAGAGGACCAGCCTGAGGGTGATGGGAAGGTCACTTTACACAGCAGTGGATCTGAAGGATCTGATGAGACTCACAGCGATGTGTCAGACATTTCTCCACACAAGAAACCAAAACCATTCTCTCAGCGGAAACCTGGCACCAAACTGTCATCGGTGAAGATAAATGGGATTCCAGCCCAAAGTGACCGTGGCATTTCCCCTTCATATTACATCCTAAGCTCGCCATCTCTATCAAAGAGAGATGCATGCACGCAATTCAATCCACGGAGTAAGTCTACCTTTGCCATGGAAACACAAAGTCAAAAAACATTGCCTAATAATAAATTATCAGAAACAGAGAATTCTGCACATCACACCCTATCAGGAACTCTTGGAAGACCCTCGGGATTTCCAAGTGAACACAGGGACTCTCCTAGTAGGTCTTTACCACGGCCCCCAAAACCACCTAGCAGATCTCTTATTCCTCTGCTGAAGGCAAAATTGTCTGATGAAAATATTGACCTTACACAAGAGCCTTACAGTGATAAGGTAAGTCAACCATACAAACCTTTTGTATTTCCACTCACAACAAAAAAGCTTGGTGCTATCTATCACTTAGGATGTAAAGATTTAAATCATGCTACACACAATACAAACACTTGGGAAAGGTAACCACTTAATATAAGTTTAAAAATACAGTACATATAAGATATCATAGGAACAGGTGTACATTTATCAGGATATCCTGGTGAAATAGTAGGTTAAAGTCAGTCTGGGATCTTGATACAGGCCTGTGATTCATTTGCACACCAAAACTGTCCTTCCAAGGAGATGGTAATGGCAGTTTGTTGAATTAAGGTGGTAAGAAGTGCCCAAATTACTGTGTTTGCTTGTATGTGGGATGGTCAGTGCATTTGTGCCTTTTCTCTGATAACACGAATTGAAGTTAATGCACAGTTGTGGAAATAGGCTTCATTTCTCTGAATTCTCCTCCTCGTTGGCAATATGGTTCTGGTGCTGCGTGCATAGAAATCTCTTTGGTTGTCTATTGAACACACTGATGTAAACCCCTCTCCATCACCAGTCGACAAGTTAGGGCCATGTGCCGGAGGAGGAAATGTCTCCCATTTGGGTTGTAACACTTTATACTAATTCCTGCATGGTCAGTAAGAAAGGTGTCTAACCTCAGCCCATTTAAAAAAAAGGTAAGTTACAAACTTTGGGCCACCACAGTGCAGGTCATAATTGTCTGCATTTGTCCTTCCTTAAAGTGCAGACAGTTAGGCATGGATCTTATTAGATTTGCTACTTGAATATTATACACTGTTCCAGTTTAACATCACTTTAGTTTCCACCATCTTATATGCATTGAAACAAAATCATGTTCTGTATTTTCAGAAGTTAAGGCAATGTGATCATGTTTCTAGTTACTTCATGAAAGGGCATGATGGCTGAAACTCATGAAATTACTCCTTTTCTGCCTTCTACAGCTCCTATCTAATTTTGTATTGTAGGTGGGTCACTGTGGAGTCCCACCTTTGTTGGTCCAACGATATGCCGAAGAGCTTCGGAATGATGTCTGGGGAATAGCTGCAGTACTGGAGCAGGTTCGAACAACTCAGTTACAGTTACAGGGGCGTGAAGGGGTAAGGAGAACTCATGCAGTTTTTTTTTAGTTATTCATTTGTTTTCTCTCCCACCGCTGGAAAGACCTCAAGTAAAGAACAGATGACACGTGTAACAGAAACTGAATAATAAGCCCAGTATAAAAAGATGATGCAACAGTTCATTGCACATTACTGAGTACAGTGTTTTTCTGAGTATAAGGCAAAGCCCAGACTCACAAGATAAAAAGAACAATTGAAGCTTGCACAAGACGCTACGTGCAATCAATAACATGTAGTTAAGGTTTGGCCATCTTCATATTCAGAGTACCACAATATTTTAAAACTTATATTCTGCAGAAAAGAAAGGTCGTCATAATACAATATATGTTTTTACCTGCAGCCACCATATTTAACTATCCTACCTTTGTATAAGATGTTTGAATTCAGAAAGAAAGCATCCTTCTGTATGCTTACATCCATACCTATAAACAAAGCAAAATTTCATATCCTCCACTCATTTCCACACCTGGTAAAATATTTTTAGAAATGCAGTTAACAACAAAGAACAGCTATTTAAGTGAGGCATTACTTATGAAACTTGCTTATCTCCCTTTTCTGATAAAAATGATATAAGAATGAGTAACAGTAACTATATTTTCAATACCTGGCTGGTGCTGTTCTTGTGATTTTTTTCTGCACACTAAAAAACACCTGAGAATTTTGGATGGACCAAGACTTGTTTCCATGTACTATAGTTGATTGAAGAGAAATATACTTACAATTTATGTATGCTGAAGTATCCTCCATTTTCGTATGCTCAAAACCATGGCATAATTTAAGGAGTCTGAAATTAAAAAAAAAAAAAAGAAATAAGAAATACATTATAGTTTTCTTTTTTAAAACTTATATAAAAATTCTCTTTTGTCAAGCAATATAAATCTAGTCTGTGTTTTGAAGTATTGACCTTTCAACCTCTTATTCCAAACAGTATATACACTTAAATTTATAATTCTCTTTGTGGTACTGAGAAGCAGATTTCATTGTCTTTCAGATGTCCATTAGTTCACAGTTTGCAGCTGTTAGTCATACCATGCGACTAGAAACACAAAATTTAATGTTGTGAAAAGAGAAAAACAGAGACTTGGATTTTTATTTCAGTGAATTCAGACTCACTAGAATCTAAGCAGCAAGAGACTGATGGCAACCAAGTGAAACCATTGGCAGAGAGGTCATTGAGAAATAAGGATCCCTTATACTTTTCTCGATATGGCCATTTTGTGTTGGGTAGCAAAGCTACAAGCCCTAACCTGAGTATCTAATTCCCTTACCATCGAGAAATTATCAAGTTAACTGACTTCTTAGAAGCAGATATGCCCCCCCCCAACCTTCTGTAAACTGCTCAGGAGTAACAAAATACCTTTGACTGCAACATACATTTAAGGGAATCATAGGCTCAAATCTAAAATGGTTTTTAATTGCAGGTGACCAGCGAGAGTCTGGGAAAGGCGTGCCTGACATCCTGCGACCTGAAAATCTCCTCACTTAAGGACTTCCTTACCTCGATCGGCTTGCCGATGTACAAGGAAATACTGGTGCGCAGTGGCTACTCCTCCATGGAGCGTGTGCTTGGCATGACGGACAGTGATGTGAGCAAGATCATGCGGGACGCACGGCACACCAAAAGGATGTTGCACGCACTGGAATGGGTGCGAGCGAGGCTTGCGTCACCCACGAGAAAGTCACGGATGGCTACAGTGAAGGACCAAGTTTGAACCATGGAACTAAAACAAGATGAATATCTTCTACGTAAAAAAAAAAATATTAAATTTTTTTTTTTTTAAAAAGATTATTAATTTTATTACAAAAAAAAGTGAAAAGATGGGCTACTGTGGTGTGGTGTTTTTTTTTTTTAATTCATGGTTTTAAAATGACAGTGTAAATTTTGTATTCCAGTTCATTACTACTACTGCCGTTATTAAAGCCGCTATGTATGGAGAATATACTGAAATAAAGCATTTGAGAGTCACCGCCTGTTGCGTACAGTCAATCTAGCCTTGCTTGTTGCCCCTTACCACTTACCAGAACCGACAGCTTACACGTGGCAGACAAAAACAAGCAATAACAACTTTTAAAGAAAGTTTCCCAGGTTTCCTTCCTGTTGTGTTGTGGCATCTTGCTTTGCTTTCCAAGAAGAAAATTGCATATCCATTTCATACATAGCGGTTTTAAAAGGTACAGAAAAATAATTAAGCTATTAAATAAATTATGATTTTGTGATGCAGCAGGTTAAGAATATTTTTTTCCAAGCTAAATGTAAATCTACTGCAATTCTCATGTGTACAGGCACACATACTAGGGATTGCGCATATTGAATATCATTATATTAATAAAATGTAATAATCCTAAACCAAGCCACCCGATGACACTTGGTTTGGGAGTTGACCACACCTCATTTTCAGAAGTTGGGACAGGATGTGTTTTCTGAGATTCTGTCTTTCTCAGAAAAACTGTAATGGGTGGGAGAGCATTTTTAGTCAACAAAGTTTCTCTGTGTTACACAAACAAATGAACAGTATTGACCGAATGCAGGTCTGTCAATGTTCGCTTTCATTCAGATGGACATTAATTAGATAAGCTTTTAAATAATCCATTATAAAGCGAAATGAGTCGGGAGGGATAACAGTTTTTTTCTCTCCATATTTGTGAATTGGTTCTACAAAGCCTTTGGGCCAAGAAAAGGTCTGACAGCACAGCATGGGCATTTGGCTAACCTTGGTGCAAACTCACTAACTAAAATTTCGAATTTTTTAACAAAAAGGAAAAGAACAAATTTATTGGAGACTTGTTATTTACAGAAAGTAGAGGGTTAATCCAGGCATTTCCCCATTCTCTCTTTTTAAGGACCCCCTTCCTTGTCGTCGTCGTCATTAAGCTTAAATCCATGAAATCCCATAAGACATAACTCCATTATTTTTCTCGTAATAATCAGATACATTGAATAAGATTTAAATACAAAGAGAGAGACCTGTTGGAAAACAGAAGCAAACAGTCCATCTATTGTCATTCACATCCTTGGCATTATTGTGGCTGGGACTAACTATTGGTAAAGCGAGTATATTTAGCATGCTAGTGTAAAAAGTCAACTGGAGATTGTAACCTTTTTTTGCAGACCCATTGCTTTTATTTCAGCTATCTTATTCTGGAACATTAAGTCTTCGTTATTACCTAATGAAGATGCATACAATGAAAACACTTCCAGAGCAGACATACTATTTTTATTTTAAAGAAATTCAACTAAATCATTAATGGTTGGCCAAGTATCTAAATCAGATCTATTTTTTTTTTTATTTAGAGATGATGTTCTCACAAGTAGATAAATGAATATTACTTTTTTGCAACAATCACACAGATTCTTTGTCACAAGCTCATGGTTACCACTTTGTCATGAGATCACACGATGGAGAACTCACGAGATTCCAAGTTGTAGACATATTTTATATAGATATATATATATAACATTAAACAAAAACCCCTTTGTTATATCATCAAATATTCTACTGTAAAAGCATTTACATCACCCAGATATTAAAGGGAAGAAAAAATACAAACTAGCAATCCTGGTTTTAGTTAATGAAGAATATCGGATTAGCAGCAAGCTTTTAAATTTTGAGATACTAATGGATTGAAACAAAACAGGAGACTGCTGCTAACTGAAGCATGTAATGAAATGGATTACGAAATAAACACTGTCAATCTTAACAATTCTGTCACACGGCGGGTACAGAAGTTTATTGTACCTTTTCTTTGTATTGGATAAATTAACTTAAGAAAGATGTGATAAAAGACTAAGCAAAATATCTTTTGAAATTCATGATATAATAGTTTTGATCTTCATATTATAAATATACATACATATATAAGGTACCTTCTTTCTCTATAATGCAATGAAGAACTGTGATTTAGGATAAACAAGGCCCAGGTTTGGATTGCCCAAGTTCTACTGCCTTTGATAATTGAAGTCCTGTATTATTGCAGTGTTTTTGTTTGTTTCCTCCTTTTTACAGTTAAAAAACATTATAAAAAGTATATTAATTATAAAAACCAATGAGTTTGTTTAAAAATGATAGCGAGTTATTCATTCGTTCGTTCTCCAAAGTGTCTTAGAAGGGAGGCAATCAAGCAACAGCTTTACTGTTGCAGTAGCATTCTTGCTTTTAATTACTAAACTAGAAATTATCGCATTTCCTCCCCCGAAACTAATGTTTGTGTAAACATTTATGACATCCTGTTGTTACAAAGAGCTCTTTTGGCAGAAGAGTTTACATTCAGTAGGATATGTGCAGACCCAACAAAGGAAGGAAAATCTTATTCACAAGATTTCATTTACTAACAGGAATATGCCAAACAGATCCACTAGCAATCTCTCCAGAACCTGTGAAATAGGAGAGATTTTACTAAAATGAGAGAGTTTTTTTTTTTTTTTAAATTTTCTAAAATGGAATCTATAATATTTGTGTAAACCTGAAGAGCTCTTATGTAGGATGTTTCAGTGGGTCACTTGTGTTCGTTAACAGTGATAATGTTCTTTACGCAAACTGCTGAACTTTGAAAACCACTCGTATTCATTTCCTTAAATTCCTTGCCTTTTTTTTTCTTCTTCTTGTTTCCCTCCGCCCCACCCCTCTCTATCATATGTTCTCCACCAAGGGAGATCACTCTTACACCTCTCCAGAAGGAAAACCTGTATACATAAAGACACACTGGAAAAAAAAAAAAAAAAAAAAAAACTTTGATATTTATCATTAGTTTATTTTACAATTGGAGCCGTCGCATGGTTTCCGGTTGTGCTTGAAGTGAATGTCCTGGTGGGTGGTACACGACGTAGACTAGAGTTATTTTGTGAGAAAGATGAAAAGAAAAAGAAACAAAAACAAAAAAAACAAACTCTGGTTGTACAGGTCTGTATGTAAATAAAGAGTGTGCGTGGATTTAAATGCTATTGTTGTTATCGTTAAAAATGAAAATGGGAGGGAAAAAAGGGGTCTCAGACTTGCCGTCGTCAAGTTTTGGCTTTGGATCTTGTGTTGTTTTACTTTTAATTTGATGGGAAAGGTAGAATGGGTAATGTGCCAGTAAATACATCTAAATTGCATATCTTTCTTTTTTTTTTTAAAAGCAAAAAGTTCCAAATTTATGCAAAATTATTTGTTTCATTTATTCATGTGGGTTCTCCAGCG
The DNA here is from genome assembly GCA_018389105.1 of Nautilus pompilius. NCBI lineage: Eukaryota > Metazoa > Mollusca > Cephalopoda > Nautilida > Nautilidae > Nautilus > Nautilus pompilius. The sequence continues at coordinate 74,441 of JACATO010000322.1, read as the reverse complement.
GCAGACTGCTAGGGTTGGGTAGGGGAGTGGCCATAACCATGCCAGCACAAAGACAACAACAATGAAGCTGAGCAGGGCTAATCAACCAACAGCTGATGGAGAATGTATCCAAGAGAAGGCTTGGAGTATCCCAGTCTGTCATCCACAGAATGACCGTTTTCTACCAAAGATTGGAAGGGATCTCAAATGGGTGGAGATCTTGAACCTAAGTCACCACAAGAGCCCAAGATCATCACCTGGTTTTGTCCGCTCTATGCAACTGTATAGTGACAGCAGATACACTGTGATCACAGCTCCAGAATGCCAACCACGCAGGCATCAGCAATCAGACAGTCCGGAAACAAGCAAACCTGTTTCAGATACCAGGAAGGACAACCACCTGCACCACAGAGTTGTATAATCATGCTGAGCCATAACCATTCCATTTGGACACAGGTACTCTTTTACTGACCAGTTGTCCCTCTAGTTCAGCAACAATGGTCAGATGAGGGTTCATTGCCACCAGGCAGAGCAGGTGAATCTGTCTGGCCCAGAGGGGACAACTGTATCACATTTAAACAAACCTAGCTGGACCCACAGTAGATTCCTCCCTTAGCTAGAATAATTCCTTGTGAGATGACTGGCAGGCCACCCTCCAAGGGAATTTGTAGAGGTTTGTCGAGTCAATGTGGCTGAGATGTACAATCTTTTTTGATCTCAGTGTCAGACAACACCCAGCGGACCAGTTGTGAAATGGATGTGAAAATAGCACTATACAACAATTTTCCATCACAAGTTTTTCCATGCCACCCTGTTTTGTATCTTAGCTCATTAGGCACTCCTTGAATTCCCCTGAGTAGTAATACTATCCTTTTAGACTTTAAAAGCAATAATTGTTGGTAAACTACTAACTGGTGCTAATTAATAAATTAATGACTCTCCTGCAGTTATTCACCAAAAATGTATTTTTTGCTCTAAATTTTTCAAATGACTTGCATAGCATTAATTAAAGAAAAAGGAATTTTTATAATTGTATATACCTGGGCTACATTTGTACTCTATCCTTCAAATCCCTATTACTCACCACAGGTTAAGTTAGAGGGGCTGTGACAGATAGTAAGTATCTTTCCTCCTCATTAATAAGACCAGTTGTGATAACAAACCCGTATCACTCCAATCCCTTCTGGTTTGTATTCTGAGTGAGCTGACCAGTTCAGTACAAATATTAACTGGTCCTCTGGGAAGAGGTAAAACTAACATGGTATGTAGAGGGTTAACATTATCGTCTCTATCTACCTGGTATTTGAATTCATTTATAGTTCATTAATATTTATTTACTTGGCGGTCTCTTGCATTAATAAATAAATAGTTCTTTGCCTAGGTAAGTGGTGGTGGCACCGTTATTCTAATGTTAATTATTAATATTGGAACAGAACTACAAAGTTACAAGAGTTTCTAGTTGGGGGGGGACTGTCATAATGATTAGGAACCACTACTTGTTTCTCTCTGAAAGGCTTCCCTTGAGCAGTCAGCCATTTCCAGAATCTAAAATAATAAACAAATGAATATTAGGGCCCAGACATCCATGGCATACAAAAAAAAACAACAAAAAAGAGAAGCAGCAGCCACAGTATTCCCAAGACCTACAGACAACAGTATGTTCTGGAACCAGACAGCAACAAATATAATGGAAATACCCGACAGCAGGCAAAGAACAGACGGTATGGCAGTAGGAAACATGTAGCCAACAGCAGATGCTACATCACTAGACAATGAACAGGAGGTAAACCAGCAGGATGGGTATGGAGGGGGGATATTGCATCGTAATTTCTTCATCTGAAGACCTACTGTGCCACTCTGTATACCTTAACTTTAATTGTTGAATGGGCGTCCATGCCACCCTCTTCCATTTATCTCAAACACTGAGATTCTTGACCGTGGAATTAAAAAGATCTGAATAACTGGTTTATTAAAAATCGAGAAAAAAAACCCCAGTGTTCAGCCATCGGGTTCTTGCTGAAGACCACACTCATCAGGAGGCAGCAGGCAAGCCCCACCAAGATGGCAGTTTTCAGTCTACACTGGTTGCCTGTCTCAGTCTTTTCAGAGTGGGGTTAGGGTTACCAAAGCCCTTTGCAGTTTCAGGGAAGCAGTATTAAGATCCCCCACAAAAGGCTGAGCACCATGCTGTTGATCACCCCCACCCACCCAGCTAGGGAGCTGAAATACAACCCCAAGGTAGTCATGACAGTACACCCCCCCACAGCTGGGAATATAAAGTAAGCTATCTTTCTCATAGCATCCCTTTGGTGTAGTCTAATAAGAATATTTTATAAAATCTTAAGTTTTAAATTTCATGCAAAAATGTTCACTACTAAACATTTGCTGTGTTATCTATAAGCCTGAGTGCATTATACGATAACAGTATAAAGTTGTCTTATTTGATACAAAGACTTCTTTATAGAATGGTAGAGGCTTGACCCAAAATGTCAGGATGACTGCAAATGAGATAACAACAGGAAAAGAATTCTTTATGTCCCGGCTTTAAACGGAAAATTAAAACCTCCTTTTTAATGTGAAGTTTATAAATTCCAACTGTGTCAAACTTCACCTGCATCTTTCAGATTAGAATTTACTTGGTCTCTCTTATTTTGACCCTTCATTCCCAGCTGCCAGATGTCTGCAAAAACGAATCGAATAAATTTTCACATATCTAAATAAAATGACGACTTCCATTCTTGAGAGGAATTTAACAAAGAATATTGCAGCAAAAATGAACTACTATATTCATTATTTTAGTAGAGTAACACAAAGGCATGACAAAGAACTTGGTGGAGCTATTAATAGACACAACCACTGTTCATGTTTGGACTTGAGGACTGATTATGTCAGATCCTTGAGCATCTCTGCCCCACCCAAAAGAAGACAGAGCCGGAAATAATGCATTAAAAAGACTAAATTTATTTGAAGAATCTAAGCCACAAATTTTAAGTTTAATTTTTGGACCTCAATTTTGAAATCTTGGTGAAAACTTGAAAAAGTTTGTAAAAAAAACCACAGGAGTTAATAAATAACGGCATCAAATGTTGCCTGTTCTAACACGTGCACACGCACACACACACGAGGCGTATGACATATATCAGAATCTTTTAAAAATTAAGTTAATAAAATAAATGAATAAATAAATTTCAAGTATTATTTTAAAAAAAATAAAATATGAGTCAGACATTACTGTTGATGGTTACATTTTTTTTATTATTTAAAGATCACAGCATCAAAATGTAGATCTAGACACTTCAGATTCTTTTTAAAGCTGGTAAGACCCGAAGTTGAAAAGATATGCGGGGAGTTTCAGAAAACAAAAGCATTATTTACATTGTGCTTTCTACAAGTGACAAAGCAGTAGATGCCAAGCAACGCTGCTGTCCCAGTACTAGACATACCACAAGTGCATGTGTAAATGGGTGGGCACTAGTAAGCAACATCGATACACGTAGAAAATCAGTGATCTTTAATCCATTTCCTGTAGGCAAATTTGTTCCATCAACCAAAACCCAAAGGAGAATGTTGGCTCAATATGGAAATAAAACTGCATGGCGCAAAGAAAAGCGGATGAGTTTTAAAGTAACTAAACAGTGATAGAAGATCAACCAGAATGCCTCATGTTGCAACATCACGAAAATGCAAGACCACAGTGTTACAGACACTGAAACTATGCCACATCCTCCCTATAGTCTGGATCTTGTCGTAACCAATTTTCACCTCTTTGAGGCCGTAGAAGATGCTGTCCAAGGTCAAAGATTTTCCAGTTATCACAAGGTCCAGTAGGCAGCGCAATCTTATATCGCAACCAAAAAGACTCTACCAGGATGTTATCAAGAAACTTGAACATCATTGGACTGCATGTGTTGCAAAATAGAGGAATAATGTAGAAATGTGATGCAATCCAATAAATGATAGCTGGCCACTTGCTTATTTAGGAATTGCCTTTACTTTCTGAAACACCCTGTATCTTTTCAGCTAAGAATTACAATTTTATATTTCAATTTATATAATATGTTGAGTTTAAAGACATTGAAACTAATGTGAGAGACGACGACACATACTCTACTGAAAGTATACATTGCTTTCTGATAACTTAAAAAAAATCACTTAACAACTTAGCTGATAATGTAGAAAGAATGGTCCTCAAATCAACAAAGTGGACCACAAAAAGACTATCAAGATGCTTGTTGTAAAGATAGATGGATCATATTCATCTAAATTATTCTTGTATATAGAATTACCCAACTTTTTAAGAAAGAAAAGTGGTGTACTAACATCTAAAACAAGGATCAGAAATGTTTTCTCTGGTGTATACTTGTGGATCTACATCTAGTTGATAATAAACGTCACCTATATAGGGTAACTAACTTAAGTATGGAAGGGATGACTTACACTGCTGCAGTAAACAAAATAGATAAGTTAGAAAGCAACATCTGTTACCGTGAGTGAGTTTGATAAATATAACATCAAAGTTTTACCACATAATTATAAATGTAAGTAATGCAAAAACACAGGTAGATCTCGTGCTTACTACGCAAGGAGATCAAACTAATTATAGTCTAATTAAAAACCTATCTAGACTAATTAGGATGAGACGTGTAACAAAATTCCCAAGTTTTACCTGGATTTCCTAAAATAATAAATTGGAATTTAAAAGTTTGCATCAAAATTAAAAGTACCCAGATTTTGAAAGTATTTTGGCAAAGGTGGGACAGTGAAAGCACAAAATATTACAGGCATTCTATCATCTGTTTTTGTATAAAGATATGTCTTATTTTCGGCTGAAGCATCTGAAAACTTAAGAACGGTACGTCAAATAGCCCTAAACATTAGATCAATGCCAATTCTTTATAGCCCTTTCTCTAGCCTGGAATGGTTGTTTACAGATGACTAAAATAAAATTAGTTCTCTTGACAGATTATGATAGGTTATCATCAGGGTCCATCTAACAACCTTCATGTAAATATATCTGAAGATGATACAGTGTACAACAGATGTAACTAGTGGTTTAAAAAAGTGTGAGATCTCACCTACAGAGGTGTCATAAAATTGGATGATCAGAAGCATAAAGTTTTAAATATAAATTATGATCAAACTAAAGAAAATTCTTAGATTATTTACTTAGATGCAAATAACCTCTACGGTTGGGCTGTGTGACAACCACTCCCAATGGATGGATTTAGGTGGGTAGAACCACAATATTTAGAGATTTATGAAAATACAGTTATGAGGACTAGACCTGATTTGCCAATGGGTGGGATGTATGAGGTAGAATACCCCACATAGCCGCCATGGAGACTACCCACCCACTAGCTGTGTATACCAAGTGACATTTGCTTTACCAAAGTAAGAAGGCAGAAAATAAGCCTGGATGTAAAGAGATTGTTAAACACCCTTTATTATAAACAGAACTATGTGGTCCATTATAGAAATCTTCAGCTTTATTTGTCTCTAGGTATGAAGATAACAAAAATGCATGGAGCTGTTACCTTTAATCAATCTGCTTGGTTAAAACCTTTTATTAGATTAACCGCAGGCATGGGAACTAAGTCTATAAATGATTTATAAGTTACGTAGAACTGTGGAAAATTTAGGAAAACAAACAGCTGCACAACCCAAGAGCAACTTAAAAAAGCACAAATTAATAGAATTAACTAAACCAGAGATACAGGGTGCGGCAAAATGATCTGACACATTTGTATTTTTAATAAAAGCCAAATGGAGTAAAGAACGAAAAATTTGTTTTTATTTTCGAAATGTACATAGAATGCCATTTTGTTTCATTTCGTTTACAGTTGCCGACATGAATTGGACGGGCGAACATCGCGCTTTCATCGTGGAAACCTTTATCAAAAACAACAAATCCGTAATTGCAACACAAAGAGCATTCCGTGTACACTTCAGGCTTGGTAGACATGATCCCGTACCTACTCGAAACACGATTTTGCTGTTGGTTACCAACTTGAGTTACTGGATCAGCATTGAAACGAAAATCAACCGGCCGACCTCAGACTGCCAGAACTCCGGAAAATGTGGCAGCGGTAAGAGGTTCAGTTCAACAGTCTCCACAACGTTCGGCACGGAAACACGCCGCTGCTCTTAGCCTTTCCGATAGAAGTTTGCGAAGAATTCTTCACATGGAACTGCAAATGCATCCGTACAAAATGATGTTGGCACAACAACTCAGCGAAAGAGACTTTAAAACTAGCAGAGCATCGTGTTTGGAAATTCAACAACATGTCCCCCGTGCAGCTGTTGTGTTGTTCAGTAACAAGGCGCATTTTCACCTGTGTGGCAGCGTGAATAAGCAAAACTTACAATACTGGGCCGAGAATAACCCTCGTGAGTTGCACCAACGCCCTTTGCATTGTCCTCGGGTAACCGTATGGTGTGCGGTAGCAGAATTTGGCATTTGGGGTCCTTACTTCTTCGAAGAAGACAATGTTACAGTGACTGTGAACTCTGGTCGATATTGTGTGATGCTAGAGACTTTTCTGAAACCCAAATTGAATGAACTTGACGATAAGGACAATGTCTGGTTTAAACAGGATGGGGCAACAGCCCACACTTCTTGACGTGCGATGGGAATTTTGAGGGAGATGTTCCCCGGTCATTTGATTTCATTGCGTGGTGACATCGGTTGGCCCGCCCGATCACCTGATTTGAACCCGTGTGATTTTTTTCTGTGGGGATATCTGAAATCAAAGGTATACACTCATCGCCCTCGATCTATTGAGCGATTAAAAGATGTCATTCGCCAAGAAATTGCTGCCATTCCACATGAAATGACCTGCCGGGTTATGGACAACTTTCGTGAACGCCTTCGACAGTGTGTGGACAATAATGGTACCCACTTGAGAGATTTAATTTTTAAAACTAAATGAAACAAAATGGCATTCTATGTACATTTCGAAAATAAAAACAAATTTTTCATTCTTTACTCCATTTGGCTTTTATTAAAAATACAAATGTGTCAGATCATTTTGCCGCACCCTGTAGTACTGATAAAAACCTAAGTACTCTTACATATGACAAATAAAGTTATACATTTTAACAAACCTCTTAGGAATATAATTTTCACTTTTACAAAATTAAAATACAAAGGAGAAAAAAAAAATCTATCAATATTATTTTCAGAAGCAAATTCCCAATGGTACCACATAAAAACAGATATAGATTTGTTTGACACTTGCTTATTCAGTAAATTATCCATTTAAAATAAAGTCTTAATTTAAAAAAGGATAAGTAAGCAGAAAAAATAATAAATGGATTTATATCTAAAATGTATGCAATAGAACTTTAATCAGAAAAGTTTTGTACAGAATTTTTTTTAAATGTCTAATTTAAAAAAAAAAAATTAAAACTGAAATTATACAGATATCTCATAATACAGAACAAATTTATAAACTTAATTAGATTGGAAAAACACTATTTATACTCTTATTAATTTCACTAAAATCACATTATCTACCTTTGGAGATAAATAAATTTTACCTACTAAATGTACCAACTTTACCTTAAGGAGATTTCAGTCTTCACTAATCTAGCAGTGGACAACGTTTGCTCATGAAATTATCCTAGTATTCCTTTTACGTCTATTGCTTCTGATTTACATGTTCAAGAAACGGTGTTACTAATCTTTATGGTTTTTTAATATTTCATCAAATTTAATGATGATAGTTGGATCTGCTAGAGATTTAATGCTGAAATCTTTAAGAGTATGAAGAATTTTCCTTCAGACAGCAAGGTAAATTTCTCTGTCTGTGTCAGAGTATGGGCGGCTGTAAACACAAGTTTTTTTTTGCAGTAACCTGATGGTTTTGAGCCAAAATACAGCAACCCAGCACTAAGCGAACAGTATTTTAAAACTACGTATACATCTGAAATTTTAGCAGGACCACAGCCTACAAGCAAGTACACCAGACATTCGGCATTAAAAACGCCAGTCATTAGAATGAAATTTAAAATGTCAGTTTACTTAAAACCCAATGACCACGTTTTAATCAGAAACCAGAAAATTCTCCACAGGTGTATTGCAGGTGTTGTTAAGTACAGCTAAAGGACTGGTTGGTTTGAGCAAGTAGTGTGTTTGTGTTTTTTCTCTGTGTGTGTCTGTGCGATGCAAGCAATTTTGTGAGGGGTATAAATCCATTAAAGATGGCCAACCAATGCACTGACATCAACAAGCCTTAATGGGGACACTGTCAGGATCTGCAATGACCACTGTCAAACAATCAGTGCCATGTATGGTTCCTGTCAGGATGGAAGATTTTAAAACATGACACATTACTGCATATTTTGTTCCCATGATATTGTCAGACAAACTAAAGCAGGAATGACTTAACACAGGCAGAAAATTGAAAATAGTTGCTGATAATGACCAACCATTTCAGACCACATCATCACAGAAAAAAAAAAAAAAACAAAGACAAAAGCCTAGAGTTCTGCGTGAATGTCACCTTTGTCACCAAAGCTAAAGAAATTCTGAACTGAGAGATCCAATGAGAAGCCAGAGTTCATCATGTTCTTTGATGATAGCAGCACTGTGTACCAGGAATTTGCTCCCTAATGACAAACAGTCAATGTCCTCTCTTGCAAGAATGTCTTCACTTGTCTCATAAATGCTGTGATCTGTTGACACAGCTTGCGGATCCTTCAACATTATACATTATAATGAGACATGCCACAGCATTCCTCAGTCATTAATTTCTAACTAATTATGGGGCTACATATATACCACATCTCTCATTCTTACTAGACCTTGCAGGTTCTGAATTCATGCTGCTTCTGAGTATGAATTGTCTTATGAAAGGCTACCCACCAATTTGCAGACACACAGTTTCCAGTCAGCTGCAAGCTACAACAAACATTAAAGAGTTTGCCAAGAATGGCTTACAGTCTGTGTTCTAACTTATAAATGTTGGGGAAAATCTATCAAAAGCCAGACTGACTAATTCAAATGGGATCACACTAAAAACTAACTTCTGTACAGAGATCAGTCCTGGAAATAGGTCCTTGTACGTAAGTTCTGAAGCAGGCAGAGATTTTTTTTGTTGTATTGTTTACAATGTAGTATTGGATTTTGCCCATAAAAAAATAATGGTGAATAACACAGGCAAAGGCATAATACCACAAGAAAAGTGATGCTGAGGTGGGAGGGGATAGCTGAGGCAGCTGCCCTGTTACTTGGGAACACCAAAGTGCGCCAAAGAGAATTAAAAAAGCCTGCCAAAAATAAACCAAAGGGACCTGGTAAGTGACTGACTGACCAACTAATAATTTTGAAACTGAGTACAAAAAAGATACGAAATGACTGAAAAAATGTTCGAACTAAAAGCAATACATGTTGCCAAATCTAATAGCCTACTGCATCTTCTAAACAAGAATGTTTGCTTTAAATTGAAAAAAAAACCAGTAATGTCTATACAGAACTTCAAATTTCTTCTAATTTGACAACAGATAATATCATAATGCAGGTAGACTGTCTGCTCTGGTTTGTGACCATAACCATTTTACTACTGTTAAGTAATATGTCAACAAACAAAATAATTCCATCAGTATTGAGCCAAACAATGCAAATTTTCATTCCACAGTGTAAAATCAACTTTCTACAAAACAGTAAACAGAAGTAAACCAAATCACATCAGTTCTCTGAAAATATTGTTACAGTGGGTCACCACTGTTTTCCACGATCTCCTGTCAAGTTTGCTCTTTATGGTGAAAACATGAAGCTGAGACCAAAAAAGAGACATTCAACTGTAACCTGGGTTGATGGAAAAGCTGGTCTGTACGGATCAGGTTGAACATTTCTTCTTTTTGATGCCAGTATTTCAAAATGTTTTTATTCTCGTTTGGTTGAGGCTTGTGATAAAAATTTTTTTAGAATTGTACCATTGTTATTTTGTAAACAAATACACTGCAAGATGACTTATTTTACTCGATTCTAAAAGCTCAAGTTCACCATCTTCCTGCCTGCTGTTCATTAACCTTCCTATCTGCTTTGTTTGATAGTTGCTTGCTGCTGCTGCTTGGACCAAGAGAGACTGCAGTAACAAAGCGTTATTGTCAGGCATAAATTTCCTCCCCTTTCATCGAGTCCAGCAGAGACTCAGAGAAATGTTGACAAAGTTGACAAGTCAGCCATATGTCATGAAAGGCACCACGTTCAGCTGTCCTGATGTAAGCTTTTCCAGATGAGTGCGAGGACAAACAGAAACGGCCAAACCATTAACTGATCACGTTTTTTTAATTTGTTTGGTTCCAATGGATTTCACTTCTTCCAGTTTGGTTCAGTTTCTGGTTTAGGAAAAAATTGGTTTGACTTCCTGGTTGGCTAACAACTTCATCAAACATCCTTCCACAGCACAACAACTACATAAATGCCCTTGCCCTCTTGAGCATCAAGAGTGAACTGTCGAGAGTTGATTTTTAATAAAATAATTTATAACTTTGCTATAAAAAAAACAAAATGCTAAAATGAAAAGTTGATTTAGCTAGAATGCTACTTTACATACATATCAGGTGTAGTCAAAAAGTATCTGACCTTTGGCCAAAAAAAACAAGTAATATTAAAAAACTCACCGTTTTGATTTAGTGTCCTTCAAAGTATTCGCCTTGGGAGTCTACACACTTCTGCCAGCGTTCCTGCCACAGCTGGAAACATTTCTGGAAACCACTTTTTGGGATGCTGTAGAGCTGTGCCGTCGAATTTTGCTTAATGTCCTCTGTTGACTCAAATCTTCTCCCTTTGAGTGTTTTTTTGAGCTTTGGGAATAGCCAAAATTCACACGGAGCCAAGTCTGGGGAGTAGGAAGCCTGACGAACAAGTGGTGTGTTATGCTTGGCGAGGAATGCTTGGACGACGTGGCGGAATGAGCGGGTGCGTTGTCATGGAGGAGTTGCCAGTTCTTTGCTGCCCACAGGTCGGGTCATTTTTGCCGCACAGCTTCACGAAGGTGATGAAGAACCCCCAGGTAGTATTCTTTGTTAATTGTCTGACCTTGTGGTGCATATTCATGGTGCACAATACCTCTGTAGTCAAAAAAACAGGTCATCATCAGTTTAACATTGCTGCGCATGTCTTGCTTTCTTTGGTCTTGGCGAGGATGGATGCTTCCATTGGGATGATTGCAATTTTGTTTCAGGGTCATAGCCGTACACCCATGTCTCATCGCCAGTGATGATAGTGTTCATGGAGTTTTGATCTTGGCTAGCACACTCCAGCATGTCCTGGGAGATTTCCTTTCTGTTTTCTTTCTGCTGGTCAGACAGCAACTTTGGTACGAATTTGGCTGACACTCTCCTCATGCACAAATCTTCTGTTATAATTGACTGAACTGACCCATGGCTGATTCCAACTTTTGCAACAATCTCCTCAATAGTCACACGACGGTCTTCATAGACTATTCCTCGAACCTTTGCAATCATTTCGTCGTTTCTGCTAGTCGATGGTCTGCCACAATGTGGCTCACTGTCCACTGAGGTGCGGCCATCTTTGAACCGGTTGTACCACTCCTTTATTTGTGTTTTTCCCATAGCATCATCTCCAAAGGACTTCTGAATCTTCTCGATAGTCTGGGCTTGCGTATCACCAAGTTTCTGGCAGAATTTGATACAGTATCTTTGCTCAATGCACTCGGTCATCTTGACTCAAAAAGAAAAATCACACAGCACACTCTTCACGTCTGTACTCAACGCGTCAATGCGGGTGACTGGCACAACCTACAGACAAAAATTTTTGCGCATGCTCAGGAAGGACACGGCCACCTAATACACATGCAGATTTTGCTCATGCATTATTATTTTGTTCAAACAAATTCAAGGTTGGATACTTTTTGACTACACCTCATGTGTCTCCTTTATAGTAATTTTCTCTATTTTTGATAATCACTAAATTTTGTCTTTTGAATCCATTCATTAAAGCATGTATCATAAGACTGGTAGAAAGGGACATAAAAAGGTCAAATCTGGGCCCAGATTTTGGTGTAACCAAGGGTCCAAGTCAGCTATCAGCAACCCTGCATAAGGGAATATCAGTAATATAAAATATATAAGAAAATTTTTAATAAAAAATACCCCAATACAGGTTTATTAGAATTTTTAAAAGTTATAGATTTTACCATAACATTCATGAGTTCTAAAGAGTACACACAAAGGTATGTAATATTTAACATTTATAATCAGATACTCAAATATTATGGCATAGTGCACGAAATTTGAGGTTATCGTACTTACAAGATGACGAGATGCTTTTTTCTTTTAAATTTTCTTCTTTTGATTATCTCCAAAGCTATTCAGCAGAGCTTAATGTTAAAATAAATTTGACAATGAAACAAGATCAGTAGACTAAGAGAGAACCTACAGTCAAAGGGTACAAAGATTCATATACTTGTACTAAAGTAAAATAGATAACTTTACTTTAATTTTCAATTTAAAAATATTTATTTATTCATGGCATTAAATAAATCTTGATCAAAGGTGATTATATCATTGAAGATGAACTCTCCTTGATGAAAGGCATAAATTATGATGTGGCAGTGGTAAATTTATGACATAGTACACAAAGATGAATTTGTGACGTAACATTTTGGACAACCAGACATATCCACATCAAATTTGATGTTACAGCTAACCTGGGAATTGCACTTATGCTAGAGCATTAAATCCATTTTGTAAACCAAAACAAAAAATCAAACATTTGAAATAAAAGTTTTAAATAGAAGGAACTATAAACAAGTCAGTCAGTCAATAGAACCAGCAATGTAATTAATGGTCATCACTAGGGCAGAAGTACTGTTAAAGCTGAATTCAAGCCAAAGTGAAGTTTCTTGAGACTCAATTGATGTTGATACATAAAAGAAAGAGGTTCATCTCAGAAATAACTCAACTGCTTACTGTCAGTGCTATACTAATTCCTGTTTTCCATCTTAGATAACCTAGCAGTCATTCTTTTTCATTCCTTTTGTGTTAAGCTACCACAGTAGACCCAGAATAAAGGAAAAGCTATTTAAGGACTCTACAATGAATGCCTTTCACATGAAGGATGGAAACCTGAATAAGTACATACCAATGAACCAAATAAATCTATTCCCAAAGAATGAATGGAGCCATGAGAAAAGCTTCACCTTGCCAAAACTGGAAATTAAATCCAGAGAAGTAAAGAAAGCCAAGAAGAGTTTCTTTCAAACTACCATGTGTTCTTATATGAATAAAAACAAAGAGAGAACCCCTTTATTGACCAGGAAGTGCAAAGAGCAAAAGCAACTAATAAAAAATCGTAATTGGAAATGGAGCCCAAGATGTGAGCCATCTTTGGAGAATTTGAAATGGCAAGAAACCTCATGTAATTCAGGCTTTGTGTCAAAAAAACAGCGCACTAAATCAACTTTTAAAAAGATTACAAACATGAACGTGCTGCTGAATAAATTGAAATATGACAGTTCAAAAGATTTTGACAAAAAAGTAAGTTTCCAATATGAAGAAAAGGAAGAGTTTGACTCTAGTTCCAGCAAGCTGCATCTACCAAGTTTGAAGATTCAGAATATGAAGGGAGACAAACTGTATCTCCAGCTGTATTATTCCTCAAAGACTGAAGAAATGAACATACCAACCTTACATAATATTCATTTTAATTCTGTCTATAACTATTTTCCAGCATCAAAAATCAAAAGGAAGCATAAGAAGGAGGTTCTTCCAGAAGTAAAAATCAAATTTCCAGTTCCTTATCTCTTTAGGAAAACTGAATCAAAAGTGAAAGCTATTCAAAAGTTTTATATTGACAAAACAAAACATGACAACCTTATTCCATATTTGAATATTCCCTTTATGGGTTATCTTTCATCACAAGATATGTCAGAGTATTCTTCTTTTATTAGTAATCAGCTGTCTCCAAGAGACTCTGCGGATTCCAAAGAAAAAGATAGCTTAATAGTCCCATATCAAATAAGTGCTCTAAAAGCATATTCCATTGTTCCTGAAAGAAAAGAAAAACTATTGAGCAATGATAATGAACTCTCTGAAGAGAAAAAACAACTTAATAACCAAGAAAAAGAAATGTCTTTTAATGTGGATGAACCCACAAACAAGAAAGACATGGTTTTAGACCAAACAGAACCTAATATTGAACCACCAATCATAGGAGAAAAAAGTGATGACCAAGAAAAATTCTTTACCAAAACAGATCACGACAATAAAGTGGAACTTTCAATCAAAAGGAAGAAGCTTCATGAAGAGGAAGAACTTCTGACCAAACAAAGAAAAGATGAAGTCGTTGAAGAACTCTTGGTCAAAAAAGTGAAAGGTCAAAACATTGAACAGAAACCTTTGATCCATGAGGAGAAAGATGAAGTCATTGAAGAACTCTTGGTCAAAAAAGTGAGAGATCAAAACATTAAACAGAAACCCTTGATCAAAGAGGAGAAAGGTCAAAACATTAAGGAGGAACTCCTGATCAAAGAAGAGAAACATGAAGTCATTGAAGAATTCTTGGTCAAAGAGGAGAAAGGTCAAAACATTGAGAAACCCCTGATCGAACAAGGGAAAGAGGAAGTCATTGAAGAACTCTTGATCAAAGAAGTGAAAAAGTAGATAGCAGTGAGGAACTCTCAAATTTAAAGAACTCAAACAATAAGAGATATTAATTCTTGTACAATTAAAGTGTATCAAAGCAAGTAAATTCAGTTAGCATACTTCGAAGCTTGAATTAGAGTAGTATGCCACGTTTCCTATGTCCACTGATCTGATAACTGTAACTCTTCATATCATCCAGCCTTTTGTAAGATGTGTCACGGGAAGGGAATATGGCATTAAAAAAATTCTGGAAAAATATTTATTTATTTATTTATTTATTTTTTAGTTACAAGAATGCAAAAATATTATAAAACAGTAACTTTAAGAATACTGCAAATAAGGGATGCCATATTATATTATCCACTACATGCAATTTCAAATTCAACAATATTCAGGCCTAACATTTAACAATTAAGACAAGAAAATAAAGTGAAAATAGAAATTTAGATCTTTTGTCTACGTTTTCTAATATGGCAAATCTGTTTTACAGTTACACCACATTCAGCTTCTATCTCAACCCCCCCCTCAACAGTCACACACACACACACACACTAAAGCAAGTACAAATGTAGGCAGCAAGAATACAATGCTAAGGTGCATTTTTTCTTTTGATTTTTAAAATTAAATAAAATTGTAAAATAGCTGTGCTATGCATGCTTAATAATACTTCATTTTTTAAAGAACTAAATTCCTGGTACATGAAATAGGTCTGGAGTTTTAACAGAAAGAGACATTGCATGTGATTAGTTACAGAAAGCAGCTAGAAATTTGTGAGAAAGATCACAGCACAAAACCAAATATCCAGATACATTATCAGTGAGGTAACATACAGCAAAAATAATTCCCATCAAGAAGGTTAATAATAATTGTCTTTTTTAAAAAAAATCTTATTTAAATAAGAAATTAAAAGCTGCATCTTGGCTTAAAGACAAAAAAATATTATCCCATTAAAATATTCAGGTTGTTTCTTATTGAAACTTCAACATTGCTGATAAAAGGATACACTCTATAATTTAGTATCGCTTCTAAAATTAGTAATTACATTGTTATGCACACATACGACTAAATATTCTCATACTGATAGATCACAGATCATTTTAGAGCTCTTTTGAAGAGGAAGAAAGGTATTCATGTCATGACACACACAAGAACATGACATCTTTTATACCTGTTAACCACTTTTTTCTTTATGATTTCATGTGAAACCAAAATTAAATGTTTAACCTTAATTTTGCTTCAAATAAATTATCAGAATTTATGCATTTTATTTATATAATTTTTGATAAAATATACTGAAATATATCAATCCAAGATGGAAATCAACTGGCATATACATTTATTCACAGCAGTATGAATTAAGGTCATGCCCTAAATATAAAGGTTGATGAGAAAAGGGCTCCTTAGTGATGTTATGAGGCTAACAGCAGAATGAGGAGAGAGGCCCTGATTCAAGCTGCCATGACAACAAGGTTACACAATTGTCAATAGTGCTATAGTGAAATTAATGCAATAACTGCAACAGACACCAGAATCACCCAAACTAGGTCATCCTTGTGTCACCACACCTAGACAGGACTATCGGGTTTGGCACAACCATCTCTGAGCTCAAATGTTTCTGTCATCTACAACAGCTCAAATGATTCAAGGTTAATGAAGAATTGTCAGTGGTATGACAATCAGAAGACATTCTTGTGTTACATGACCTAAAGAAAAACATCTGCACCTTGATTACATAACATCTTTAACTGTGACACCAATACACCAGCAATTATAAACATTGGCAGAGCATTCTTTTTTCAAATGAACCAGACTTTCACCTAAGTAATGCTCATGAACAACTGAGGTGTGGCATTGTTGATGTGAACAGTACCACGATGAGTTTGTTTTGCAAACTGGCAGATGGGAAAAAGCAGCATCACAATTTGGTGGGGCATTAATTTTACCACAGAACAGTTTCATGTCTTTAAAGGTTGTGCAAACATATCTGGATGACATCTTGGCCAATAATTTTGTCCCCTACTCTGGATGTCAGTGAAAGCTTCCCACTTTCAGAAGGACATTGCACATCTCCATGCTGCCAGAGCATGTCATCACTACCTTCAGTGAAAAGCTATCTATGTGCTTCCATTGCTGCCCTGATCTTATGCCAACTGAGTATCTGCGGAATGAAACTGAACAATGATTACAATGTTATGTGCCAGCACAGAACCAGATCCAACTTTAGTATTCGTCAGAAGAAAGAACAGTGGTGTGCATTATGACTGTTGCAGGACAATCCATCATTGACTTTAGTGCAGTGGCCCCATATGCCCAATATTAAATTATTTTGCTATGACATTCCTCAGTTTGTTACGTATCTGTCACTAAATGACTGAAATAAATTGAGTATGATTTTCATTGTAAATCAGTTTTTACTAGAAGATCCCATGGCGTATTTCTAACGTGCTTCAATATAATAACCACTGGGTGTATTTCCTTTTGCTTGATTTTTGCAGTGTATGAAAAAAAAATTATATTATATGCAATATTTTTTTTTTTTTTTAAAGTATCAAAGTTCTCCCGAATTTTCTTGTAGCTGAGAGAGGAATCAAGAAAGATTTTGTTAGAATATTTATTGACAAATACAAATCAGCTTTATACACACAAGGATCTGCTGAGTATGGGCGGGGTACCCTATGACTCAGCTGCTCACACGTTTTTATCTGGTGTTCCTATAAAACCCAGCAAGCTCTACATCAGAAAACCCATCTACACGCTGAGGGGGTTTTACATCTTACACTTCAAAAATGATAGATTGTTGAAAAAAAAAAAGTAATTGTTGTCACATCACAGCAAAGTTAAAAATTTATTTTCAACTGTTCCAGCGACAGGAACTGATTCACACACACACACACACACAAAGTCTTCAGACGGGCGGAGAAACAAAATAAACTTTGCGAGTTTACATGATGTAAGAGGATCATTGATGGGTTTGACAACTAAGGGAGATCACTGACGGAGATCTAAGTTGTACTTCAAACGTTGGTTCCTTTCAGTTATTATGAGAATATTTAATAAGTTGGCGGTTACAAATGAATGGTGTTTTTGAGAAGCCCAAGAGATACGAGATTCATAAAACAAAACAAAAACAAAACAAACATGCACGCAAAAACAATGGAATTATTCTCTTAATCTAGGGGAGCTAACTCAATTTGCTACATTCCGTCCGAAGTTCAGTCTTGGACGACTGATAGAAGGAATTTCTATGCATGATTTACGCTCTGGTAGACAGACACCTGTAGGAATTTCCCCCCCCCCCTCTTCTTTTTTTTCGTGCATTTCAACGGCTAATGATACGCGCGTGCGTGGAGGGAAGGGCCCTGGACCACAGAAGATCGGTGCGCCATTGGGGCCATCGCGGAACAGAACAGAGCCGCCAAATTCTAAAAGCAGTTCCTCTTTCCAATTGGTAACAGTCACGGGGTCTGGGGACATGAACCCGCCATCTTTAGAGATCCAGGGGGATTACTTTATTACAATAATCTACTCGCGAAAATTCCTGCTCCGAACGATGCGGGGGGGGGGACCCTGTTTGCTTTAACGGCAGATGGAATAAATACTACGCACATACGTTAAAATAAATAAAATATATGGTAATAATAATAATAATAATAATAATAATAATAATAATAATAATAATACCTGTCTGTTTACCTATGCCAAAAATATTAAAATAACGGAGTAATACCTTTAATAACCCTGCACCTGTTATGGCATTTTAATTTCTATTCCCCAATCTATCTATAATTCGCATAACTTCACAAAAACAACCTTTATATTCACCACTGTAAAGTGAAACTTTATCAAATCTGCCAAAACCACCTGAGTAACGACGAGGAGATTCACCGACTTCAGCTTTTAAAACAACAACAACAAAAAATAACAGACGAAAGGGGCGATAACTCGGATGAAAACACGAGGTTTCCTACCGCGAATTTGCTTGTGCCGGAATAATAACCGAAAACGATTGTTCTTACCTGTCTTGGCCGCATAAACCGTCGCAATGCGAGTAACAGAACCAATTCTGTAGCTCTCCCCTTCCCCTCCTGTGCAGGACTATGGCTACCGAGGCGCTGGGCATAGATGGGGGACTGGGCGACCTGACCCTCCCCTCCTCCCGCCGACAAGAGCTCTCGTGCGGGGGAGCGGTCCTTACTCCGTTTGCTCACGAGAGCACGTGTCATCTCAATTCTCGAAGTCTGTGAAAGGTGTAGTGATTGTCTACAGCGCAAATGTACTAGAAAGTGGAGTTAGGGAGATTATGCGTGATGTTAGTTAAGATCGCAACAGTAAATTCTACCTGCTATAGAAGCGCAGTGTTTACATTACATGTATATTTGGACACTTAAAAACAAAGAATCCGATGTTTAGATTTTTCTTTTTTTTTTTAATGTTTTTCGAACTTCGTTTTAAGGGCAGATTAGGGTTCGCTGCATCTCTGGTGCTTACAACCTGGCAGCGTTGATATTTATATATTTAATTTGAGCTTTGCCGCTCTACATTCTGTGGGGGGGGGGTTGGAGGGAGAAATCATTGTGGTGATGAACAAACATATAAATGCTGATTCACTTGGCGAACACCTTCGCTGCTGATCAGCCGCACGGAACAAGAAATTTAGAAAACAGCGCACATTCCACTCAGATTTAATGCGTAACCGCGGGTAAGTAGGGAATTACTTTGAAAATAGGGTTTTGTTACCTTTACATACATTGTCCAAAAAGATGTCACCGATTAAATTTGGAAGTATTTTATGTGGAATAACCTCCTTGATAAGACGTGAAAAATATGATTTAACTAAAAAAAAAAAAACAAAAAACAAACAGACATATTTCACCTTTGTAGTATCTGGACAAAGAGAAATAATCTATGCAATTACAGGGATTTCCATCGACGGTATTCATCTTGTAATTATCTATCCGGCTGATCAGTAACGAAGACACGCAAGAATAATAACGGCTACCGGAAATAAATTCGAGAAATCACATACAGGATACAACAGCGGTGTAAAACCTACGCATGCGCTATCGAAGTGTCCTGTCTGCATCCGCCTTCCAAATTGTTTTTTTTTTTTTTTTTTAAATAAGTTAAGGGGCCTCTTAGAGGCCAAGCGATTTCCTCTGCACTGACAACAGCAATAGATGTTCATCAGGATTTCTTCAGGCCGAACACTCGGTCCAAAAAGGTTCGCGATCTTCGTTTAAAGTCGATGATTTCCCGGCACAAGATGTGAAAGGATTCGATCACTTTGTTGACGTCCTCCGACGCAGACACCTCCATAAATGGACACCCAAAATCAGCGGCCAGCTTTCTGCCTGAAGACGAAAGGTAAAACAAAGAAACGAGAGTTAGAAGCGAAAGACCCGCGACGAAAACAAAATACTCGACTGAACAACTTACCGATACAGTGAAGACTCTAGATGAGCAAGCCCTGACCCCCCCCCTCCAGTGCGATCGTGCATCACAGTTGTGCTAGACGAATTTCTGCATCATCGCATTCGCGGAGGGTCTGATATCACGAGATTTCTCTAAACTCCAAAACGTTTCAAAAGCATAACGTAGCAGCATTTTAGATTATTTTTAATATGCATTTGACATTTTTAACATTAATTTTACCGTAAAGGCTAAATCATGATTAGTGTGTGTTACGACTTGGGTTCGAGAATTCGGCTGTGCATTTAGTGACGTCATTAGAGGACCAGAAAAATTGGATCACGATGTTAATAAAAGAGATGAAACGCCAAATCTATGTTTAGTGTACAGTAATGACAGATTCATTTTTTAAAAAAAAATTAAACCCCCCCCTTTTTTTTTAAAAGAGCTAAATCCCCTTGCTTAATTCATACCAACAATTAAACATTTGGCTGTTTAAAATTATGGGATGACGTTCATGCTTCATCACGATACAGAGATGAACTGGTGTCACGGCGCCTAATGACGTCCTGCTCAGTTCGTCTCAAAGAACATCGCCCCCATAAATCTCCAGCCTGGTCGGGGGGGGTTCCGAAAATCCACATCTTTTGGTTAAAAAAAAAAAAAGCAACTTTTGTTCCCAAAGAATGAGACCTTCGAAGTGACGTCACGTGGAACGAGCGAAAAGTCTGAAAGAGCATCTGTGTTCTAGAACAATAAATGACCATACGTGGTAATGCTTTTTTGGGGGTGGAGAGGGTGCGTGCAGCGCCTTGCAAGGCAGAAACGCGCTGGTACATTGGGTAGGCTTGATTAGGGATCTTGGCGCAGAATCCGTGTTAGGAGGTCTCAGAAAGTCCGGTTTTACCGGACGGATCGGTCGGTCAAAGGTAACCTGCTCAACAGGGTTCATGTCCACCGATTCGCCAGGCTATGACAGAGTTGCTTCTCTGGGGCGCACTCTTTCTCGAGAAATACCGCCCTCTTTGGACAGGTTGTCATCGACACAGACGGGCGAAAGTCGCAGTTCTCTCGCAGACCACCCACCCATGACCGTCCACTGGCCCAAATTACGCCTCACACTATAACAGGCAACAACAGACCGCCCCGGCCCCCTTCTTTTTTTGTCGTGGCTCGAAAATGGTTTGTTGGAAAGTCTTGTGCTGACTGGCACCACAACCGTACAAGATCACTGTCTAACAGCTGTAAAACGTGAGTTCACCGCGAGAAAAATGAGTGGCTAGTGTTGCAGCCTTTTGCATCTGACGACTGACATCGCGCATTCCACTGCTCTTCATGCTGCAGAGATAATGTCTTATGTCTCTTGGACACCTGCACATGTTTGAACTTGCCTTTATAGAGTGCAGTCGCGTGCTGATCACGTGCTTGAAGTTACCCTGTTTTAGTTTCAGGGAGTATCTGTCCGCTTACGTCAAGTTTTCGTATATGCACTGGGCGACAACACCTAGGGATACTGGCGTTTAGGGTACATTATAAATCTACCATAGGAAACACGCAAAGAGAGCGCATGAACCCTCTACCGGGTCTAGAATGTCAGATCCTTTCCGTCGTCATTAATCTATACACGTGACCGGTGACATCACAGATAGATCCGGTAGATGTCGTCCTCAAAAGATGCTCATAATGAACAGGAGATCAGAAAAATTACACCACATAACAGGGTAGTCACCTCACCAATCTACCAATGTTTTGCTGGCGGCGGCCAGAGGCATTCTCGTGTCCAAACGACAAGCCGCCTTCACCGTGCGGGATCACGCGCCAATTATACTGATTTCCCCCTTCGGGTGCCACCATTGTAATATTCGATTATTCCAGATACGGTTCATATCGCTGAGCGCGAGGAAATCGGTTCAACTTGAGTTTAGGAATCAAAGCTGTCAGAAAGCCCCCCCCCCCCCGCGGTTGTCTGACTGGACGTTGATGAGACTGTAGGTCCCGGCCAAGTCCCCCTACATTTCCGCCCTACTGAGCATTTCTTGTAAACCCCTAACGCTCGGGAATCCCAGCCCACAAAACTTACACGTGGGCACCGACCCTGACACCAGGGTTAGGGTAAAAGGGAACGTCTCGTTTATTAAAGCATGGACCAGTCCTGAGGCGGCTTCACCGGATGCTGACTATGAAAATCACCGTGGGGCGATGGTAGGAATTTTGACGCCATTAATCCATAGGCTAATTTAGATGGGGAATAAACTGTTTCCTGGAATTCTATTACTTTGCGTTTTCCTTCATAAATGGAGTCAGGTTCTAAAATCTCCAGATATTCGTGTCCATGGAAGTTTTTTTGGGAACTGCAAGAATGCTTCAAAATATCGGCCTCCTGGCAAAGGGCAAAAAATACAGGAAATCGTTAAGTTTGCGTTTTGTTTTGTAAATATTGTTTACTGTTTGCAGCCGCACGACGAGCTGGAAGAAATATGGCGGGTAAATCACGGAAATGTGAGGAAAGGGGGGACTTAATGCTCCGCTCTGTTATTTATATGATGCATGAGAACCATAATTAAGGTTCATTTCGAACCAGGCTCCGATCGCCTCTTCCAACCCATCGGCTATGCCTGCAAGAACTGTAAGCTTAGTTGCTTTCCAAACTGTAGTAACGTTTCCTCTCTCGTACTTCATGACCGTTACAGATTTTTCACATCTGTTTGTTTGAACTGGCAGATGAATTCGATTTGTACTTCATCTTTCATTATGAGGATATCTGCCGGATCCGTCCACCAACGATCTTTTGACCTTTATTAACTTTTAAAGAGCGCGGGAAAGAATCTACAAAAATAAAAAAAATAAAAAATACAACAACCGGGTATAGATATGTAACTATCGGAAGAAAACGAATAATTGTTTCTAGTGTTTTAAGTGAGACAGAGGAGCCGGAAACTCTTCCGGAAAAGTCGAAAAAAAATTGGCTTTTGGTTCGGGTCGGAAGATATTCGCCGGCCTTTTAAGGGGCCATATACAACCACCTGTATTTAGACCACCGAGAACCAACCCTAAATCGACAGGTTTTGAATTCAGTTTAGCACAAATATCCTGATGGTAATATAACCCTACTAATCGACGCCCAAAGTAAAAATGTTTACATCTATACACCTCCTTTTCTTTGAGGAAAATATAACCGTATACAAGGCCGGGTCTGTGATTCCGCAAACTAAGGATAAGCAAGCTTTATGGGAGATAATCCCCCTGCCCACCCCATGCACGCCTTTGCCTTATCCTATCATAAATAACATAATGATGAAATGTGAAAAGGATTTATCGACTATATAAGTAGTTCTACTTATTAATATGTTATCCTGATCATTGATCTTTAAAATTAGGTTTTCTGATTAACCATTAATGATGTTTAACGCACATATTTACCTGTTGGTGACTGTCTATCTTAGTGGTGTGGATCAGACGATTGTCCTCCAGAGGACTGAAGGTTTCGAAAATCGTAGGGTCATTACACCACCAGCCTGTGACAAAGGTAGACCGTCATCAGTAGGTAAACATATGCGTCGGCACCAGTGGTCGAGTAGGTATGGAAGAATTATCATAAAACAATTCTTTCGTTTGCTTTTAATGCCCTGTAAAGCGGTACCATTATTCCGTGAAGCGCAGGCCGCGACAAGCGAGCGGCCATCATATCGGCCATTGGCCCCTCCCCCATCGTTAGCAGAAGCGACGTTAAAGCAAGTGGAGCACTGGCCGACAGGGGTCGGGGTGGTTCCTTGATCCAGATGTACGACGACGCCCGACGGCTTTACCCTGTGCGAGTCGACAAGGAGTGGAGGCGGTGATCCTCGGTACCCGTCCCCCACCCCAGAAATGGCCGTCGGGAATCCGCGGGAGGTGGCGTGTCGTCGGGGTTAGGCGCTTAGAGGAGTCGGCCGCTCGCCGCATCCTTTCGCCGTGGCGGCGGAGGAAGTGACTAAGGCTGGTGGAGCTTTGCGCGTGCGCGTCTACCGAAATGTCAACCTCACCTTCGTCCTGGGTGACCTGTCGGACGTGGGCCATGTCCGCTTTGTTCCCTACAACTATCACCGGCACGTGCGCGGCAGCCTTCTTGACGTCATCGATCTTGCGCCTGACGTCGATCAGGGTGTCGAAGCTCTTCCGACTGGTGACGGAGTAAACGAGCATAAAGCCGTCACCCCAGCGGATCACCTCGTCCCTGGCGCCATTGTCCTGGTTCTGAAAGGCGAGAAAATGAACGTTGGTCCTTGACATTATAGAATCTAATATCTTGAAAACTTACATTTTTCATCAACAATATCTATTATTATGGCCAAAGACCGTAATACCCGTGTGCGGAGCGAAATAGGGTTCCCGTGGGTGAGGGGGCCAACCTTTATAATTAGTTTAAGCTGCTGCCATCTAGCAAGGTTAATGTAAACTATT